>CAXAJV010000168.1:665899-1865899 GCA_963969225.1 Xylocopa violacea | reverse complement strand
CGTAATCTAACCTAACATAACCCAACCTATCATCTCGGCGGTAATATTTGACAACATACCTGGCGAGTTGGCCTCTACGTATCCATGGGCCCTTCATATACATCAATAACGAAATATAACCTAACCTAACCCTATCTAACATCTCGGCGGTAATATTTGACCATATTCCTGGCTTGTTGGCCTCTACGTCTCCGTCGGACCTTTATATACATCTATAACGTAATATAACCTAACCTCACCCAACCTAACTTCTCGGCGGTAATATTTGAAAACATACCTGGCGAGGTGGCCTCTACGTCTCCGTGGGCCCTTCATATACATCAATAACGGAATATAACCAAACCTAACCCAACCTATCATCTCGGCGGTAATATTTGACAAAATTCCTGGCGAGTTGGCTTCTCCGCTTCCGTGGGACCTTTATATGCATCAATAACGTAATATAACCTAACCTAACCCAACCTAACATCTCGGCGGTAATATTTGACCACGTTCCTGGCTTGTTGCACTCTACGTCTCCGTGGGACCTTCATATAGATCTATAACGTAATATAACCTAACCTAACCCAACCTAACATCTCGGCGGTAATATTTGACAACATTCCTGGCGAGTTGGCTTCTCCGTCCCCGTGGGACCTTTATATACATCAATAACGTAATATAACCTAACCTAACCCAACCTATCATCTCGGCGGTAATATTTGACCACGTTCCTGGCTTGTTGCACTCTACGTCTCCGTGGGACCTTCATATAGATCTATAACGTAATATAACCTAACCTAACCCAACCTAACATCTCGGCGGTAATATTTGACAACATTCCTGGCGAGTTGACTTCTCCGTCCCCGTGGGACCTTTATATATCTCAATAACGTAATATAACCTAACCTAACCCAACAATATCATCTCGGCGGTAATATTTGACAACATTCCTGGCGAGTTGGCCTCTACGTCCTCGTGGGACCTTTATATACATCAATAACGTAATATAACCTAACCTAACCCAACCTAGCATCTCGGCGGTAATATTTGACAACATTCCTGGCGAGTTGGCCTCTACGTCTCCGTTTGACCTTCTTATACATCAATAACGTAATCTAACCTAACATAACGCAACCTATCTTCTCGGCGGTAATATTTGGCAACATTCCTGGCGAGTTGGCCTCTACGTCTCCGTGGGACCTTTATATACATAAATAACATAATATAAGCTAGCCTAACCCAATCTAACATCTCGGCGATAATATTTGACCACATTCCTGGCGAGTTGGCCTCTACGTCTTCGTGGGACCTTTATATACATCAATAACGTAATATAACCTAACCTAACCCAACCTAGCATCTCGGCGGTAATATTTGACATCATTCCTGGCGAGTTGGCCTCTACGTCTCCGTGTAACCCTCGTATACAAAAGTAACGTAATATAACGTAACTTAACCCAACCTATCATCTCGGCGGTAATATTTGACAACATACCTGGCGAGTTGGCCTCCACGTCTCCGTGGGCCCTTCATATACATCAATAACGGAATATAACCAAACCTAACCCAACCTAACTTCTCGGCGGTAATATTTGAAAACATACCTGGCGAGGTGGCATCTACGTCTCCGTGGGATATTTATATACATCAATAACATAATATAACATAAGCTAACCCAATATAACATCTCGGCGGTAATATTTGACCACGTTCCTGGCTTGTTGCACTCTACGTCTCCGTGGGCCCTTCATATACATCAATAACGAAATATAACCTAACCTAAACCTATCTAACATCTCGGCGGTAATATTTGACCACATTCCTGGCTTGTTGGCCTCTACGTCTCCGTCGGACCTTTATATACATCTATAACGTAATATAACCTAACCTAACCCAACCTATCATCTCGGCGGTAATATTTGACAACATTCCTGGCGAGTTGGCCTCTACGTCTCCGTGTAACCCTCGTATACAACAGTAACGTAATATAACGTAACTTAACCCAACCTATCATCTCGGCGGTAGTTTTTGACCACATTCCTGGCTTTTTGGCCTCTACGTCTCCGTCGGACCTTTATATACATCTATAACGTAATATAACCTAACCTAACCGAACCTATCATCTCGGCGGTAATATTTGACAACATTCCTGGCGAGTTGGCCTCTACGTCTCCGTTTGACCTTCTTATACATCAATAACGTAATCTAACCTAACATAACCCAACCTATCATCTCGGCGGTAATATTTGACAACATACCTGGCGAGTTGGCCTCTACGTATCCATGGGCCCTTCATATACATCAATAACGAAATATAACCTAACCTAACCCTATCTAACATCTCGGCGGTAATATTTGACCATATTCCTGGCTTGTTGGCCTCTACGTCTCCGTCGGACCTTTATATACATCTATAACGTAATATAACCTAACCTCACCCAACCTAACTTCTCGGCGGTAATATTTGAAAACATACCTGGCGAGGTGGCCTCTACGTCTCCGTGGGCCCTTCATATACATCAATAACGGAATATAACCAAACCTAACCCAACCTATCATCTCGGCGGTAATATTTGACAAAATTCCTGGCGAGTTGGCTTCTCCGCTTCCGTGGGACCTTTATATGCATCAATAACGTAATATAACCTAACCTAACCCAACCTAACATCTCGGCGGTAATATTTGACCACGTTCCTGGCTTGTTGCACTCTACGTCTCCGTGGGACCTTCATATAGATCTATAACGTAATATAACCTAACCTAACCCAACCTAACATCTCGGCGGTAATATTTGACAACATTCCTGGCGAGTTGGCTTCTCCGTCCCCGTGGGACCTTTATATACATCAATAACGTAATATAACCTAACCTAACCCAACCTATCATCTCGGCGGTAATATTTGACCACGTTCCTGGCTTGTTGCACTCTACGTCTCCGTGGGACCTTCATATAGATCTATAACGTAATATAACCTAACCTAACCCAACCTAACATCTCGGCGGTAATATTTGACAACATTCCTGGCGAGTTGACTTCTCCGTCCCCGTGGGACCTTTATATATCTCAATAACGTAATATAACCTAACCTAACCCAACAATATCATCTCGGCGGTAATATTTGACAACATTCCTGGCGAGTTGGCCTCTACGTCCTCGTGGGACCTTTATATACATCAATAACGTAATATAACCTAACCTAACCCAACCTAGCATCTCGGCGGTAATATTTGACATCATTCCTGGCGAGTTGGCCTCTACGTCTCCGTGTAACCCTCGTATACAAAAGTAACGTAATATAACGTAACTTAACCCAACCTATCATCTCGGCGGTAATATTTGACAACATACCTGGCGAGTTGGCCTCCACGTCTCCGTGGGCCCTTCATATACATCAATAACGGAATATAACCAAACCTAACCCAACCTAACTTCTCGGCGGTAATATTTGAAAACATACCTGGCGAGGTGGCATCTACGTCTCCGTGGGATATTTATATACATCAATAACATAATATAACATAAGCTAACCCAATATAACATCTCGGCGGTACTATTTGACCACGTTCCTGGCTTGTTGCACTCTACGTCTCCGTGGCACCTTCATATAGATCTATAATGTAATATAACCTAACCTAACCCAACCTAACATCTCGGCGGTAATATTTGACCACTTTCCTGGCTTGTTGCACTCTACGTCTCCGTGGGACCTTCATATAGATCTATAACGTAATATAACCTAACCTAACCCAACCTAACATCTCGGCGGTAATATTTGACAACATTCCTGGCGAGTTGGCTTCTCCGTCCCCGTGGGACCTTTATATACATCAATAACGTAATATAACCTAACCTAACCCAACCTATCATCTCGGCGGTAATATTTGACCACATTCCTGGCTTGTTGGCCTCTACGTCTCCGTGAGACCTTTATATACATCTATAACGTAATATAACCTAACCTCACCCAACCTTACTTCTCGGCGGTAATATTTGAAAACATACCTGGCGAGGTGGCCTCTACGTCTCCGTGGGATATTTATATACATCAATAACATAATATAACATAAGCTAACCCAATATAACATCTCGGCGGTAATATTTGACCACGTTCCTGGCTTGTTGCACTCTACGTCTCCGTGGCACCTTCATATAGATCTATAACTTAATATAACCTAACCTAACCCAACCTAACATCTCGGCGGTAATATTTGACAACATTCCTGGCTTGTTGGCCTCTACGTCTCCGTGGGACCTTTATATACATCTATAACGTAATATAACCTAACCTAACCCAACCTATCATCTCGGCGGTAATATTTGACAACATTCCTGGCGAGTTGGCCTCTACGTATCCGTGGGCCCTTCATATACATCAATAACGTAATATAACTTAACCTAACCCAACCTAACATCTCCGCGGTAATATTTGACAACATACCTGGCGAGTTGGCCTCTACGTCTCCGTGGGCCCTTCATATACATCAATAACGAAATATAACCTAACCTAACCCAACCTATCATCTCGGAGGTAATATTTGACAATATTCCTGGCGAGTTGGCTTCTCCGCTTCCGTCGGACCTTTATATACATCTATAACGTAATATAACCTAACCTAACCCAACCTATCATCTCGGCGGTAATATTTGACAACATTCCTGGCGAGTTGGCCTCTACGTCTCCGTGGGACCTTTATATACATCAATAACATAATATAAGCTAGCTTAACCCAATCTAACATCTCGGCGATAATATTTGACCACATTCCTGGCGAGTTGGTCTCTACGTCTTCGTGGGACCTTTATATACATCAATAACGTAATATAACTTAACCTAACCCAACCTAACATCTCCGCGGTAATATTTGACAACATACCTGGCGAGTTGGCCTCTACGTCTCCGTGGGCCCTTCATATACATCAATAACGGAATATAACCAAACCTAACCCAACCTATCTTCTCGGCGGTAATATTTGACAAAATTCCTGGCGAGTTGGCTTCTCCGCTTCCGTGGGACCTTTATATGCATCAATAACGTAATATAACCTAACCTAACCCAACCTAACATCTCGGCGGTAATATTTGACCACTTTCCTGGCTTGTTGCACTCTACGTCTCCGTGGGACCTTCATATAGATCTATAACGTAATATAACCTAACCTAACCCAACCTAACATCTCGGCGGTAATATTTGACAACATTCCTGGCGAGTTGGCTTCTCCGTCCCCGTGGGACCTTTATATACATCAATAACGTAATATAACCTAACCTAACCCAACCTATCATCTCGGCGGTAATATTTGACCACATTCCTGGCTTGTTGGCCTCTACGTCTCCGTGAGACCTTTATATACATCTATAACGCAATATAACCTAACCTCACCCAACCTTACTTCTCGGCGGTAATATTTGAAAACATACCTGGCGAGGTGGCCTCTACGTCTCCGTGGGATATTTATATACATCAATAACATAATATAACATAAGCTAACCCAATATAACATCTCGGCGGTAATATTTGACCACGTTCCTGGCTTGTTGCACTCTACGTCTCCGTGGCACCTTCATATAGATCTATAACTTAATATAACCTAACCTAACCCAACCTAACATCTCGGCGGTAATATTTGACAACATTCCTGGCTTGTTGGCCTCTACGTCTCCGTGGGACCTTTATATACATCTATAACGTAATATAACCTAACCTAACCCAACCTATCATCTCGGCGGTAATATTTGACAACATTCCTGGCGAGTTGGCCTCTACGTATCCGTGGGCCCTTCATATACATCAATAACGAAATATAACCTAACCTAAACCTATCTAACATCTCGGCGGTAATATTTGACCACATTCCTGGCTTGTTGGCCTCTACGTCTCCGTCGGACCTTTATATACATCTATAACGTAATATAACCTAACCTAACCCAACCTATCATCTCGGCGGTAATATTTGACAACATTCCTGGCGAGTTGGCCTCTACGTCTCCGTGTAACCCTCGTATACAACAGTAACGTAATATAACGTAACTTAACCCAACCTATCATCTCGGCGGTAATATTTGACTACATTCCTGGCGAGTTGGCCTCTACGTCTTCGTGGGACCTTTATATACATCAATAACGTAATATAACTTAACCTAACCCAAACTAACATCTCCGCGGTAATATTTGACAACATACCTGGCGAGTTGGCCTCTACGTATCCGTGGGCCCTTCATATACATCAATAACGAAATATAACCTAACCTAACCCTATCTAACATCTCGGCGGTAATTTTTGACCACATTCCTGGCTTGTTGGCCTCTACGTCTCCGTCGGACCTTCATATAGATCTATAACGTAATATAACTTAACCTAACCCAACCTAACATCTCCGCGGTAATATTTGACAACATACCTGGCGAGTTGGCCTCTACGTCTCCGTGGGCCCTTCATATACATCAATAACGAAATATAACCTAACCTAACCCAACCTATCATCTCGGAGGTAATATTTGACAATATTCCTGGCGAGTTGGCTTCTCCGCTTCCGTGGGAACTTTATATACATCAATAACGTAATATAACCTAACCTAACCCAACCTAACATCTCCGCGGTAATATTTGACCACGTTCCTGGCTTGTTGCACTCTACGTCTCCGTGGGACCTTCATATAGATCTATAACGTAATATAACCTAACCTAACCCAACCTAACATCTCGGCGGTAATATTTGACAACATTCCTGGCGAGTTGGCCTCTACGTCTCCGTGGGACCTTTATATACTTCAATAACGTAATATAACCTAGCCTAACCCAATTTAACATCTCGGCGGTAATATTTGACAACTTTCCTGGCTAGTTGGCCTCTACGTCTGCGTGGGATCTTTATATACATCAATAACGTAATATAACATAACCTAACCCAACATAAAATCTCCGCGGTAATATTTGACCACGTTCCTGGCTTGTTGCACTCTACGTCTCCGTGGGACCTTCATATAGATCTATAACGTAATATAACCTAACCTAACCCAACCTAACATCTCGGCGGTAATATTTGACAACATTCCTGGCGAGTTGGCCTCTACGTCTGCGTGGGATATTTATATACATCAATAACGTAATATAACATAACCTAACCCAATCTAACATCTCGGCGGTAATATTTGACAACATTCCTGGCTTGTTGGCCTCTACGTCTCCGTGGGACCTTTATATACATCTATAACGTAATATAACCTAACCTAACCCAACCTATCATCTCGGCGGTAATATTTGACAACATTCCTGGCGAGTTGGCCTCTACGTCTCCGTTTGACCTTCTTGTACATCAATAACGTAATCTAACCTAACATAACCCAACCTATTTTCTCGGCGGTAATATTTGACAATATTCCTGGCGAGTTGGCCTCTACGTCTCCGTGGGACCTTTATATACATCAATAACATAATATAAGCTAGCTTAACCCAATCTAACATCTCGGCGATAATATTTGACCACATTCCTGGCGAGTTGGTCTCTACGTCTTCGTGGGACCTTTATATACATCAATAACGTAATATAACTTAACCTAACCCAACCTAACATCTCCGCGGTAATATTTGACAACATACCTGGCGAGTTGGCCTCTACGTCTCCGTGGGCCCTTCATATACATCAATAACGAAATATAACCTAACCTAACCCAACCTATCATCTCGGAGGTAATATTTGACAATATTCCTGGCGAGTTGGCTTCTCCGCTTCCGTGGGAACTTTATATACATCAATAACGTAATATAACCTAACCTAACCCAACCTAACATCTCCGCGGTAATATTTGACCACGTTCCTGGCTTGTTGCACTCTACGTCTCCGTGGGACCTTCATATAGATCTATAACTTAATATAACCTAACTTAACCCAACCTAACATCTCGGCGGTAATATTTGACAACATTCCTGGCGAGTTGGCTTCTCCGTCCCCGTGGGACCTTTATATACATCAATAACGTAATATAACCTAACCTAACACAACCTATCATCTCGGCGGTAATATTTGACAACATACCTGGCGAGTTGGCCTCTACGTCTCCGTGAGACCTTTATATACATCTATAACGTAATATAACCTAACCTCACCCAACCTAACTTCTCGGCGGTAATATTTGAAAACATACCTGGCGAGGTGGCCTCTACGTCTCCGTGGGATATTTATATACATCAATAACGTAATATAACATAAGCTAACCCAATATAACATCTCGGCGGTAATATTTGACAACATACCTGGCGAGTTGGCCTCTACGTCTCCGTGGGCCCTTCATATACATCAATAACGGAATATAACCAAACCTAACCCAACCTATCATCTCGGCGGTAATATTTGACAAAATTCCTGGCGAGTTGGCTTCTCCGCTTCCGTGGGACCTTTATATGCATCAATAACGTAATATAACCTAACCTAACCCAACCTAACATCTCGACGGTAATATTTGACCACGTTCCTGGCTTGTTGCACTCTACGTCTCCGTGGGACCTTCATATAGATCTATAACGTAATATAACCTAACCTAACCCAACCTAACATCTCGGCGGTAATATTTTACAACATTCCTGGCGAGTTGGCTTCTCCGTCCCCGTGGGACCTTTATATACATCAATAACGGAATATAACCTAACCTAACCCAACCTATCATCTCGGCGGTAATATTTGACCACATTCCTGGCTTGTTGGCTTCTACGTCTCCGTGGGACCTTTATATACTTCAATAACGTAATATAACCTAGCCTAACGCAATTTAACATCTCGGCGGTAATATTTGACAACTTTCCTGGCTAGTTGGCCTCTACGTCTGCGTGGGATCTTTATATACATCAATAACGTAATATAACATAACCTAACCCAACATAAAATCTCCGCGGTAATATTTGACCACGTTCCTGGCTTGTTGCACTCTACGTCTCCGTGGGACCTTCATATAGATCTATAACGTAATATAACCTAACCTAACCCAACCTAACATCTCGGCGGTAATATTTGACAACATTCCTGGCGAGTTGGCCTCTACGTCTGCGTGGGATATTTATATACATCAATAACGTAATATAACATAACCTAACCCAATCTAACATCTCGGCGGTAATATTTGACAACATTCCTGGCTTGTTGGCCTCTACGTCTCCGTGGGACCTTTATATACATCTATAACGTAATATAACCTAACCTAACCCAACCTATCATCTCGGCGGTAATATTTGACAACATTCCTGGCGAGTTGGCCTCTACGTCTCCGTTTGACCTTCTTATACATCAATAACGTAATCTAACCTAACATAACCCAACCTATTTTCTCGGCGGTAATATTTGACAATATTCCTGGCGAGTTGGCCTCTACGTCTCCGTGGGACCTTTATATACATCAATAACATAATATAAGCTAGCTTAACCCAATCTAACATCTCGGCGATAATATTTGACCACATTCCTGGCGAGTTGGTCTCTACGTCTTCGTGGGACCTTTATATACATCAATAACGTAATATAACTTAACCTAACCCAACCTAACATCTCCGCGGTAATATTTGACAACATACCTGGCGAGTTGGCCTCTACGTCTCCGTGGGCCCTTCATATACACCAATAACGAAATATAACCTAACCTAACCCAACCTATCATCTCGGAGGTAATATTTGACAATATTCCTGGCGAGTTGGCTTCTCCGCTTCCGTGGGAACTTTATATACATCAATAACGTAATATAACCTAACCTAACCCAACCTAACATCTCCGCGGTAATATTTGACCACGTTCCTGGCTTGTTGCACTCTACGTCTCCGTGGGACCTTCATATAGATCTATAACTTAATATAACCTAACTTAACCCAACCTAACATCTCGGCGGTAATATTTGACAACATTCCTGGCGAGTTGGCTTCTCCGTCCCCGTGGGACCTTTATATACATCAATAACGTAATATAACCTAACCTAACACAACCTATCATCTCGGCGGTAATATTTGACAACATACCTGGCGAGTTGGCCTCTACGTCTCCGTGAGACCTTTATATACATCTATAACGTAATATAACCTAACCTCACCCAACCTAACTTCTCGGCGGTAATATTTGAAAACATACCTGGCGAGGTGGCCTCTACGTCTCCGTGGGATATTTATATACATCAATAACGTAATATAACATAAGCTAACCCAATATAACATCTCGGCGGTAATATTTGACAACATACCTGGCGAGTTGGCCTCTACGTCTCCGTGGGCCCTTCATATACATCAATAACGGAATATAACCAAACCTAACCCAACCTATCATCTCGGCGGTAATATTTGACAAAATTCCTGGCGAGTTGGCTTCTCCGCTTCCGTGGGACCTTTATATGCATCAATAACGTAATATAACCTAACCTAACCCAACCTAACATCTCGGCGGTAATATTTGACCACGTTCCTGGCTTGTTGCACTCTACGTCTCCGTGGGACCTTCATATAGATCTATAACGTAATATAACCTAACCTAACCCAACCTAACATCTCGGCGGTAATATTTTACAACATTCCTGGCGAGTTGGCTTCTCCGTCCCCGTGGGACCTTTATATACATCAATAACGGAATATAACCTAACCTAACCCAACCTATCATCTCGGCGGTAATATTTGACCACATTCCTGGCTTGTTGGCCTCTACGTCTCCGTGAGACCTTTATATACATCTATAACGTAATATAACCTTACCTCACCCAACCTAACTTCTCGGCGGTAATATTTGAAAACATACCTGGCGAGGTGGCCTCTACGTCTCCGTGGGATATTTATATACATCAATAACATAATATAACATAAGCTAACCCAATATAACATCTCGGCGGTAATATTTGACCACGTTCCTGGCTTGTTGCACTCTACGTCTCCGTGGCACCTTCATATAGATCTATAACTTAATATAACCTAACCTAACCCAACCTAACATCTCGGCGGTAATATTTGACAACATTCCTGGCGTGTTGGCTTTTCCGTCCCCGTGGGACCTTTATATATCTCAATAACGTAATATAACCTAACCTAACCCAACAATATCATCTCGGCGGTAATATTTGATAACATTCATGGCGAGTTGGCATCTACGTCTCCGTGGGACCTTTATATACATCAATAACGTAATATAACCTAACCTAACTCAACCTAGCATCTCGGCGGTAATATTTGACATCATTCCTGGCGAGTTGGCCTCTACGTCTCCGTGTAACCCTCGTATACAACAGTAACGTAATATAACGTAACTTAACCCAACCTATCATCTCGGCGGTAATATTTGACAACATTCCTGGCGAGTTGGCCTCTACGTCTTCGTGGGACCTTTATATACATCAATAACGTAATATAACTTAACCTAACCCAACCTAACATCTCCGCGGTAATATTTGACAACATACCTGGCGAGTTGGCCTCTACGTATCCGTGGGCCCTTCATATACATCAATAACGAAATATAACCTAACCTAACCCTATCTAACATCTCGGCGTTAATATTTGACCACATTCCTGGCTTGTTGGCCTCTACGCCTCCGTCGGACCTTTATATACATCTATAACGTGATATAACCTAACCTAACCCAATCTAACATCTCGACGGCAATATTTGACGACATTCCTGGCTTGTTGGCCTCTACGTCTCCGTTTGACCTTCATATACATCAATAACGTAATATAACC
Organism: Xylocopa violacea; assembly: GCA_963969225.1. Classification (NCBI taxonomy): domain Eukaryota; kingdom Metazoa; phylum Arthropoda; class Insecta; order Hymenoptera; family Apidae; genus Xylocopa; species Xylocopa violacea. The sequence continues at coordinate 1,854,221 of CAXAJV010000168.1, read as the reverse complement.
TAACCTAACGCAACCTAACATCTCGGCGGTAATATTTGACATCATTCCTGGCGAGTTGGCCTCTACGTCTTCGTGCGACCTTTATATACATCAATAACATAATATAAGCTAGTCTAACCCAATCTAACATCTCGGCGATAACATTTGACCACATTCCTGGCGAGTTGGCCACTACGTCTTCGTGGGACCTTTATATACATCAATAACGTATTATAACTTAACCTAACCCAACCTAACATCTCCGCGGTAATATTTGACAACATACCTGGCGAGTTGGCCTCTACGTCTCCGTGGGAACTTTATATACATCAATAACATAATATAAGCTAGCCTAACCCAATCTAACATCTCGGCGATAATATTTGACCACATTCCTGGCGAGTTGGCCTCTACGTCTTCGTGGGACCTTTATATACATAAATAACGTAATATAACTTAACCTAACCCAACCTAACATCTCCGCGGTAATATTTGACAACATACCTGGCGAGTTGGCCTCTACGTCTCCGTGGGCCCTTCATATACATCAATAACGGAATATAACCAAACCTAACCCAACCTATCATCTCGGCGGTAATATTTGACAAAATTCCTGGCGAGTTGGCTTCTCCGCTTCCGTGGGACCTTTATATACATCAATAACGTAATATAACCTAACCTAACCCAACCTAACATCTCGGCGGTAATATTTGACATCATTCCTGGCGAGTTGGCCACTATGTCTCCGTGTAACCCTCGTATACATGAATAACGTAATATAACTTAACCTAAACCAACCTAACATCTCCGCGGTAATATTTGACAACATACCTGGCGAGTTGGCCTCTACGTCTCCGTGGGCCCTTCATATACATCAATAACGGAATATAACCAAACCTACCCAACCTATCATCTCGGCGGTAATATTTGACAAAATTCCTGGCGAGTTGGCTTCTCCCCTTCCGTGGGACCTTTATATACATCAATAACGTAATATAACCTAACCTAACCCAACCTAACATCTCGGCGGTAATATTTGACATCATTCCTGGCGAGTTGGCCACTATGTCTCCGTGTAACCCTCGTATACATCAATAACGTAATATAACGTAACTTAATCCAACCTATCATCTCGGCGGTAATATTTGACAACATTCATGGCGAGTTGGCATCTACGTCTCCGTGGGACCTTTATATACATCAATAACGTAATATAACCTAACCTAACTCAACCTAGCATCTCGGCGGTAATATTTGACATCATTCCTGGCGAGTTGGCCTCTACGTCTCCGTTTGACCTTCTTATACATCAATAACGTAATATAACGTAACTTAATCCAACCTATCATCTCGGCGGTAATATTTGACAACATTCCTGGCGAGTTGGCCTCTACGTCTCCGTTGGACCTTCTTATACATCAATAACGTAATCTAACCTAACATAACCCAACCTATCTTCTCGGCGGTAATATTTGGCAACATTCCTGGCGAGTTGGCCTCTACGTCTCCGTGGGACCTTTATATACATAAATAACATAATATAAGCTAGCCTAACCCAATCTAACATCTCGGCGATAATATTTGACCACATTCCTGGCGAGTTGGCCTCTACGTCTCCGTGGGACCTTTATATACATCAATAACGTAATGTAACCTAACCTAACCCAACATAACATCTCGCCGGTATTATTTGACCACATTCCCGGCTTGTTGGACTCTACGTCTCCGAGGGACCTTTATATACATCAATAACGTAATATAACCTAACCTAACCCAACCTAACATCCCGGCGGTAATATTTGACCACATTCCTGGCTTGTTGTCCTCTACGTCTCCGTGGGAACTATATATACATCAATAACGTAATATAACCTAACCTAACCCAACCTAACATCTCGTCGGTAATATTTGACAACATTCCTGACGAGTTGGCCTCTAGGTCTCCGCTTGACCTTCATATACATCAATAACATAATATAACCTAACCTAACACAACCTAACATCCAGGCTATAATATTCGACAACATACCTGGCGAGTTGGCCTCTACGTCTCCGTGGGACCTTTATATACATCAATAACGTAATATATCCTAACCTAAACCAACCTAACATCCCGGCGGTAATATTTGACCACATTCCTGGCTTGTTGTCCTCTACGTCTCCGTGGGAACTATATATACATCAATAACGTAATATAACGTAACCTAACCCAACCTAACATCTCGGCGGTAATATTTGACAACATTCCTGACGAGCTGGCCTCTAGGTCTCCGTTTGACCTTCATATACATCAATAACGTAATATAACCTAACCTAACACAACCTAACATCTCGGCGGTAATATTTGACAACATTCCTGGCGAGTTGGCATCTACGTCTCCGTTTGACCTTCATATACATCAATAACGTAATATAACCTAACCTAACCCAACCTAACATATCGGCGGTAATATTTGACAACATTCTTGGCGAGTTGGATTCTACGTCTCCGTGGGACCTTTATATACATCAATAACGTAATATAATCTAACCTAACCCAACCTAGCATCTCGGCGGTAATATTTGACATCATTCCTGGCTTGTTGGCCTCTACGTCTCCGTGGGACATTTATATACATCAATAACATAATATAAGCTAGCCTAACCCAATCTAACATCTCGGCGGTAATATTTGACCACATTCCTGGCTTGTTGGCCTCTACGTCTCCGTGGGACCTTTATGTACTTCAATAACGTAATATAACCTAACCTAACCCAATCTAACATCTCGGCGGTAATATTTGACCACATTCCTGTCTTGTTGGACTCCACGTCTCCGTGGGACTTTTATATACATCAATAACGTATTATAACCTAACCTAACCCAACCTAACATCTCGGCGGTAATATTTGACCACATTCCTGGCTTGTTGGCCACTACGTACCCGTGGGCAATTTATATACATCAATAACCTAATATAACCTAACCTAACCCAACCTAACATCTCGTCGGTAATATTTGACATCATTCCTGGCGAGTTGGCGTCTACGTCTCCGTGGAATCTTTATATACATCAATAACGTAATATAACCTAACCTAACCCAATATAACATATCGGCGGTAATATTTGACAACATCCTTGGCGAGTTGGATTCTACGTCTCCGTGGGACCTTCATATACATCAATAACGTAATATAACGTAACCTAACCCAACCTAACATCTGGGCGGTAATATTTGACAATATTCCTGACGAGTTGGCTTGTCCGTTTCCGTGAGACCTTTATATACATCAATAACGTAATATAACCTAACCTAACCCAATCTAACATCTCGGCGGTAATATTTGACCACATTCCTGTCTTGTTGGACTCCACGACTCCGTGGGACTTTTATATACATCAATAACGTAATATAACCTAACCTATCGCAACCTAACATCTCGGCGGTAATATTTGACATCATTCCTGGCGAGTTGGCCTCTACGTCTCCGTGGGCCCTTCATATACATCAATAACGAAATATAATCTAACCTAGCCCAACCTATCATTTCGGCGGTAATATTTGACAAAATTCCTGGCGAGTTGGCTTCTCCGTCTCCGTCGGACCTTTATATACCTCAATAACGTAATATAACCTAACCTAACCCTATCTAACATCTCGGCGGTAATATTTGACCACATTCCTGGCTTGTTGGCCTCTACGTCTCCGTCGGACCTTTATATACATCAATAACGTAATATAACCTAACCTAACCCAACCTAACATCTCCGCGGTAATATTTGACAACATACCTGGCGAGTTGGCCTCTACGTCTCCGTGGGCCCTTCATATACATCAATAACGAAATATAACCTAAGCTAACCCAACCTATCATCTCGGAGGTAATATTTGACAATATTCCTGGCGAGTTGGCTTCTCCGCTTCCGTGGGAACTTTATATACATCAATAACGTAATATAACCTAACCTAACCCAACATAAAATCTCCGCGGTAATATTTGACCACGTTCCTGGCTTGTTGCACTCTACGTCTCCGTGGCACCTTCATATAGATCTATAATTTAATATAACCTAACCTAACCCAACCTAACATCTCGGCGGTAATATTTGACAACATTCCTGGCGAGTTGGCTTCTCCGTCCCCGTGGGACCTTTATATATCTCAATAACGTAATATAACCTAACCTAACCCAACAATATCATCTCGGCGGTAATATTTGATAACATTCCTGGCGAGTTGGCATCTACGTCTCCGTGGGACCTTTATATACATCAATAACGTAATATAACCTAACCTAACCCAACCTAGCATCTCGGCGGTAATATTTGACATCATTCCTGGCGAGTTGGCCTCTACGTCTCCGTGTAACCCTCGTATACAACAGTAACGTAATATAACGTAACTTAACCCAACCTATCATCTCGGCGGTAATATTTGACAACATTCCTGGCGAGTTGGCCTCTACGTCTTCGTGGGACCTTTATATACATGAATAAGGTAATATAACATTACCTAACCCAATCTAACATCTCGACGGTAATATTTGACCACATTCCTGGCTTGTTGGACTCTACGTCTCCGTGGGACCTTCATATAGATCTATAAGGTAATATAACCTAACCTAACCCAACCTAACATCTCGGCGCTAATATTTGAAAACATTCCTGGCGAGTTGGCATCTACGTCTCCGTTTGACCTTCATATACATCAATAACGTAATATAACCTAACCTAACCCAACCTAACCTCTCGGCGGTAATATTTGACAACATTCTTGGCGAGTTGGACTCTACGTCTCCGTGGGACCTTCATATACATCAATAACGTAATATAACGTAACCTAACCCAACCTAACATCTCGGCGGTAATATTTGACAACATTCCTGGCGAGTTGGCTTCTCCGTTTCCGTGGGACCTTTATATACATCAATAACGTAATATAACCTAACCTAACGCAACATAACATCTCGGCGGTAATATTTGACATCATTCCTGGCGAGTTGGGCTCTATGTCTCCGTGTAACCCTCGTATACATCAATAACGTAATATAACTTAACCTAACCCAACCTAACATCTCCGCGGTTATATTTGACAACATACCTGGCGAGTTGGCCTCTACGTATCTGTGGGCCCTTCATATACATTAATAACGAAATATAACCTAACCTAACCCTATCTAACATCTCGGCGGTAATATTTGACCACATTCCTGGCTTGTTGGCCTCTACGTCTCCGTCGGACCTTTATATACATCTATAACGTAATGTAACCTAACCTAACCCAACATATCATCTCGGCGGTAATATTTGACAACATTCCTGGCGAGTTGGCCTCTACGTCTCCGTTTGACCTTCTTATACATCAATAACGTAATATAACGTAACTTAATCCAACCTATCATCTCGGCGGTAATATTTGACAACATTCCTGGCGAGTTGGCCTCTACGTCTCCGTTTGACCTTCTTATACATCAATAACGTAATCTAACCTAACATAACCCAACCTATCTTCTCGGCGGTAATATTTGGCAACATTCCTGGCGAGTTGGCCTCTACGTCTCCGTGGGACCTTTATATACATAAATAACATAATATAAGCTAGCCTAACCCAATCTAACATCTCGGCGATAATATTTGACCACATTCCTGGCGAGTTGGCCTCTACGTCTCCGTGGGACCTTTATATACATCAATAACGTAATGTAACCTAACCTAACCCAACATAACATCTCGCCGGTATTATTTGACCACATTCCCGGCTTGTTGGACTCTACGTCTCCGAGGGACCTTTATATACATCAATAGCGTAATATAACCTAACCTAACCCAACCTAACATCCCGGCGGTAATATTTGACCACATTCCTGGCTTGTTGTCCTCTACGTCTCCGTGGGAACTATATATACATCAATAACGTAATATAACCTAACCTAACCCAACCTAACATCTCGTCGGTAATATTTGACAACATTCCTGACGAGTTGGCCTCTAGGTCTCCGCTTGACCTTCATATACATCAATAACATAATATAACCTAACCTAACACAACCTAACATCCAGGCTATAATATTCGACAACATACCTGGCGAGTTGGCCTCTACGTCTCCGTGGGACCTTTATATACATCAATAACGTAATATATCCTAACCTAAACCAACCTAACATCCCGGCGGTAATATTTGACCACATTCCTGGCTTGTTGTCCTCTACGTCTCCGTGGGAACTATATATACATCAATAACGTAATATAACGTAACCTAACCCAACCTAACATCTCGGCGGTAATATTTGACAACATTCCTGACGAGTTGGCCTCTAGGTCTCCGTTTGACCTTCATATACATCAATAACGTAATATAACCTAACCTAACACAACCTAACATATCGGCGGTAATATTTGACAACATTCCTGGCGAGTTGGCATCTACGTCTCCGTTTGACCTTCATATACATCAATAACGTAATATAACCTAACCTAACCCAACCTAACATATCGGCGGTAATATTTGACAACATTCTTGGCGAGTTGGATTCTACGTCTCCGTGGGACCTTTATATACATCAATAACGTAATATAATCTAACCTAACCCAACCTAGCATCTCGGCGGTAATATTTGACATCATTCCTGGCTTGTTGGCCTCTACGTCTCCGTGGGACATTTATATACATCAATAACATAATATAAGCTAGCCTAACCCAATCTAACATCTCGGCGGTAATATTTGACCACATTCCTGGCTTGTTGGCCTCTACGTCTCCGTGGGACCTTTATGTACTTCAATAACGTAATATAACCTAACCTAACCCAATCTAACATCTCGGCGGTAATATTTGACCACATTCCTGTCTTGTTGGACTCCACGTCTCCGTGGGACTTTTATATACATCAATAACGTATTATAACCTAACCTAACCCAACCTAACATCTCGGCGGTAATATTTGACCACATTCCTGGCTTGTTGGCCACTACGTACCCGTGGGCAATTTATATACATCAATAACCTAATATAACCTAACCTAACCCAACCTAACATCTCGTCGGTAATATTTGACATCATTCCTGGCGAGTTGGCGTCTACGTCTCCGTGGAATCTTTATATACATCAATAACGTAATATAACCTAACCTAACCCAATATAACATATCGGCGGTAATATTTGACAACATCCTTGGCGAGTTGGATTCTACGTCTCCGTGGGACCTTCATATACATCAATAACGTAATATAACGTAACCTAACCCAACCTAACATCTGGGCGGTAATATTTGACAATATTCCTGACGAGTTGGCTTGTCCGTTTCCGTGAGACCTTTATATACATCAATAACGTAATATAACCTAACCTAACCCAATCTAACATCTCGGCGGTAATATTTGACATCATTCCTGGCGAGTTGGCCTCTACGTCTCCGTGGGCCCTTCATATACATCAATAACGAAATATAATCTAACCTAGCCCAACCTATCATTTCGGCGGTAATATTTGACAAAATTCCTGGCGAGTTGGCTTCTCCGTCTCCGTCGGACCTTTATATACCTCAATAACGTAATATAACCTAACCTAACCCTATCTAACATCTCGGCGGTAATATTTGACCACATTCCTGGCTTGTTGGCCTCTACGTCTCCGTCGGACCTTTATATACATCAATAACGTAATATAACCTAACCTAACCCAACCTAACATCTCCGCGGTAATATTTGACAACATACCTGGCGAGTTGGCCTCTACGTCTCGGTGGGCCCTTCATATACATCAATAACGAAATATAACCTAAGCTAACCCAACCTATCATCTCGGAGGTAATATTTGACAATATTCCTGGCGAGTTGGCTTCTCCGCTTCCGTGGGAACTTTATATACATCAATAACGTAATATAACCTAACCTAACCCAACATAAAATCTCCGCGGTAATATTTGACCACGTTCCTGGCTTGTTGCACTCTACGTCTCCGTGGGACCTTCATATAGATCTATAACGTAATATAACCTAACCTAACCCAACCTAACATCTCGGCGGTAATATTTGACAACATTCCTGGCGAGTTGGCCTCTACGTCTGCGTGGGATATTTATATACATCAATAACGTAATATAACATAACCTAACCCAATCTAACATCTCGGCGGTAATATTTGACAACATTCCTGGCGAGTTGGCTTCTCCGTCCCCGTGGGACCTTTATATACATCAATAACGTAATATAACCTAACCTAACCCAACCTATCATCTCGGCGGTAATATTTGACCACATTCCTGGCTTGTTGGCCTCTACGTCTCCGTGAGACCTTTATATACATCTATAACGTAATATAACCTAACCTCACCCAACCTAACTTCTCGGCGGTAATATTTGAAAACATACCTGGCGAGGTGGCCTCTACGTCTCCGTGGGATATTTATATACATCAATAACATGATATAACATAAGCTAACCCAATATAACATCTCGGCGGTAATATTTGACAACATACCTGGCGAGTTGGCCTCTACGTCTCCGTGGGCCCTTCATATACATCAATAACGGAATATAACCAAACCTAACCCAACCTATCATCTCAGCGGTAATATTTGACAAAATTCCTGGCGAGTTGGCTTCTCCGCTTCCGTGGGACCTTTATATGCATCAATAACGTAATATAACCTAACCTAACCCAACCTAACATCTCGGCGGTAATATTTGACCACGTTCCTGGCCTTTTGCACTCTACGTCTCCGTGGACCTTCATATAGATCTATAACGTAATATAACCTAACCTAACCCAACCTAACATCTCGGCGGTAATATTTGACAACATTCCTTGCGAGTTGGCTTCTCCGTCCCCGTGGGACCTTTATATACATCAATAACGTGATATAACCTAACCTAACCCAACCTATCATCGCGGCGGTAATATTTGACCACATTCCTGGCTTGTTGGCCTCTACGTCTCCGTGAGACCTTTATATACATCTATAACGTAATATAACCTAACCTCACCCAACCTAACTTCTCGGCGGTAATATTTGAAAACATACCTGGCGAGGTGGCCTCTACGTCTCCGTGGGATATTTATATACATCAATAACATAATATAACATAAGCTAACACAATATAACATCTCGGCGGTAATATTTGACCACGTTCCTGGCTTGTTGCACTCTACGTCTCCGTGGCACCTTCATATAGATCTATAATTTAATATAACCTAACCTAACCCAACCTAACATCTCGGCGGTAATATTTGACAACATTCCTGGCGAGTTGGCTTCTCCGTCCCCGTGGGACCTTTATATATCTCAATAACGTAATATAACCTAACCTAACCCAACAATATCATCTCGGCGGTAATATTTGATAACATTCCTGGCGAGTTGGCATCTACGTCTCCGTGGGACCTTTATATACATCAATAACGTAATATAACCTAACCTAACCCAACCTAGCATCTCGGCGGTAATATTTGACATCATTCCTGGCGAGTTGGCCTCTACGTCTCCGTGTAACCCTCGTATACAACAGTAACGTAATATAACGTAACTTAACCCAACCTATCATCTCGGCGGTAATATTTGACAACATTCCTGGCGAGTTGGCCTCTACGTCTTCGTGGGACCTTTATATACATGAATAAGGTAATATAACATTACCTAACCCAATCTAACATCTCGACGGTAATATTTGACCACATTCCTGGCTTGTTGGACTCTACGTCTCCGTGGGACCTTCATATAGATCTATAAGATAATATAACCTAACCTAACCCAACCTAACATCTCGGCGCTAATATTTGAAAACATTCCTGGCGAGTTGGCATCTACGTCTCCGTTTGACCTTCATATACATCAATAACGTAATATAACCTAACCTAACCCAACCTAACCTCTCGGCGGTAATATTTGACAACATTCTTGGCGAGTTGGACTCTACGTCTCCGTGGGACCTTCATATACATCAATAACGTAATATAACGTAACCTAACCCAACCTAACATCTCGGCGGTAATATTTGACAACATTCCTGGCGAGTTGGCTTCTCCGTTTCCGTGGGACCTTTATATACATCAATAACGTAATATAACCTAACCTAACGCAACATAACATCTCGGCGGTAATATTTGACATCATTCCTGGCGAGTTGGGCTCTATGTCTCCGTGTAACCCTCGTATACATCAATAACGTAATATAACTTAACCTAACCCAACCTAACATCTCCGCGGTTATATTTGACAACATACCTGGCGAGTTGGCCTCTACGTATCTGTGGGCCCTTCATATACATTAATAACGAAATATAACCTAACCTAACCCTATCTAACATCTCGGCGGTAATATTTGACCACATTCCTGGCTTGTTGGCCTCTACGTCTCCGTCGGACCTTTATATACATCTATAACGTAATGTAACCTAACCTAACCCAACATATCATCTCGGCGGTAATATTTGACAACATTCCTGGCGAGTTGGCCTCTACGTCTCCGTGGGCCCTTCATATACATCAATAACGAAATATAATCTAACCTAGCCCAACCTATCATTTCGGCGGTAATATTTGACAAAATTCCTGGCGAGTTGGCTTCTCCGTCTCCGTCGGACCTTTATATACCTCAATAACGTAATATAACCTAACCTAACCCTATCTAACATCTCGGCGGTAATATTTGACCACATTCCTGGCTTGTTGGCCTCTACGTCTCCGTCGGACCTTTATATACATCAATAACGTAATATAACCTAACCTAACCCAACCTAACATCTCCGCGGTAATATTTGACAACATACCTGGCGAGTTGGCCTCTACGTCTCCGTGGGCCCTTCATATACATCAATAACGAAATATAACCTAAGCTAACCCAACCTATCATCTCGGAGGTAATATTTGACAATATTCCTGGCGAGTTGGCTTCTCCGCTTCCGTGGGAACTTTATATACATCAATAACGTAATATAACCTAACCTAACCCAACATAAAATCTCCGCGGTAATATTTGACCACGTTCCTGGCTTGTTGCACTCTACGTCTCCGTGGGACCTTCATATACATCAAAAACATAATATAACCTAACATAAACCAACCTAACATCTCGGCGGTAATATTTGACAACATTCCTGGCTTGTTGGCCTCTACGTCTCCGTGGGGCATTCATATCCATCAATAACGTAATTTAACCTAAAATAACCCAACGTAACATCTCGGCGGTAATATTTGACCACATTCCTGGCTTGTTGGCCTCTACGTCTCCGTGAGACCTTTATATACATCTATAACGTAATATAACCTAACCTCACCCAACCTAACTTCTCGGCGGTAATATTTGAAAACATACCTGGCGAGGTGGCCTCTACGTCTCCGTGGGATATTTATATACATCAATAACATGATATAACATAAGCTAACCCAATATAACATCTCAGCGGTAATATTTGACAAAATTCCTGGCGAGTTGGCTTCTCCGCTTCCGTGGGACCTTTATATGCATCAATAACGTAATATAACCTAACCTAACCCAACCTAACATCTCGGCGGTAATATTTGACCACGTTCCTGGCCTTTTGCACTCTACGTCTCCGTGGCACCTTCATATAGATCTATAATTTAATATAACCTAACCTAACCCAACCTAACATCTCGGCGGTAATATTTGACAACATTCCTGGCGAGTTGGCTTCTCCGTCCCCGTGGGACCTTTATATATCTCAATAACGTAATATAACCTAACCTAACCCAACAATATCATCTCGGCGGTAATATTTGATAACATTCCTGGCGAGTTGGCATCTACGTCTCCGTGGGACCTTTATATACATCAATAACGTAATATAACCTAACCTAACCCAACCTAGCATCTCGGCGGTAACATTTGACATCATTCCTGGCGAGTTGGCCTCTACGTCTCCGTGTAACCCTCGTATACAACAGTAACGTAATATAACGTAACTTAACCCAACCTATCATCTAAGCGGTTATATTTGACAACATACCTGGCGAGTTGGCCTCTACGTATCTGTGGGCCCTTCATATACATTAATAACGAAATATAACCTAACCTAACCCTATCTAACATCTCGGCGGTAATATTTGACCACATTCCTGGCTTGTTGGCCTCTACGTCTCCGTCGGACCTTTATATACATCTATAACGTAATGTAACCTAACCTAACCCAACATATCATCTCGGCGGTAATATTTGACAACATTCCTGGCGAGTTGGCCTCTACGTCTCCGTGGGACCTTTATATACATCAATAACATAATATAAGCTAGTCTAACCCAATCTAACATCTCGGCGGTAATATTTGACCACGTTCCTGGCCTTTTGCACTCTACGTCTCCGTGGGACCTTCATATAGATCTATAACGTAATATAACCTAACCTAACCCAACCCAACATCTCGGCGGTAATATTTGACAACATTCCTTGCGAGTTGGCTTCTCCGTCCCCGTGGGACCTTTATATACATCAATAACGTAATATAACCTAACCTAACCCAACCTATCATCTCGGCGGTAATATTTGATAACATTCCTGGCGAGTTGGCATCTACGTCTCCGTGGGACCTTTATATACATCAATAACGTAATATAACCTAACCTAACCCAACCTAGCATCTCGGCGGTACTATTTGACGTCATTCCTGGCGAGTTGGCCTCTACGCCTCCGTGTAACCCTCGTATACAACAGTAACGTAATATAACGTAACTTAACCCAACCTATCATCTCGGCGGTAATATTTGACAACATTCCTGGCGAGTTGGCATCTACGTCTCCGTGAGACCTTTATATACATCTATAACGTAATATAACCTAACCTAACCCTATCTAACATCTCGGCGGTAATATTTGACCACATTCCTGGCTTGTTGGCCTCTACGTCTCCGTTGGACCTTTATATACATCTATAACGTAATGTAACCTAACCTAACCCAACATATCATCTCGGCGGTAATATTTGACAACATTCCTGGCGAGTTGGCCTCTACGTCTCCGTGGGACCTTTATATACATCAATAACATAATATAAGCTAGTCTAACCCAATCTAACATCTCGGCGATAACATTTGACCACATTCCTGGCGAGTTGGCCTCTACGTCTTCGTGAGACCTTTATATACATCTATAACGTAATATAACCTAACCTAACCCAACCTAACATCTCGGCGGTAATATTTGAAAACATTCCTGGCGAGTTGGCAGCTACGTCTCCGTGGGACCTTTATATACATCAATAACGTAATATAACCCAACCTAATCCAACCTAACATCTCGGCGGTCATATTCGACCACATTCCTGGCTTGTTGGACTCTACGTCTCCGTGGGACCTTCAATAGATCTATAACGTAATATAACCTAACCTAACCCAACGTAACATCTCGGCGGTAATATTTGAAAACATTCCTGGCGAGTTGGCCTCTACGCCTTCGTGGGACCTTTATATACATGAATAACGTAATATAACATAACCTAACCCAATCTAACATCTCGACGGTAATATTTGACCACATTCCTGGCTTGTTGGCCTCTACGTCTCCGTGGGACCTTTATATACAACAATAACATAATATAAGCTAGCCTAACCCAATCTAACATCTCGGCGGTAATATTTGACCACATTCCTGGCTTGTTGGAGTCTACGTCTCCGTTTGACCATCATATACATCAATAACGTAATATAACGTAACCTAACCCAACCTATCATCTCGGCGGTAATATTTGACAACATTCCTGGCTTGTTGGCCTCTACTTCTCCGTGGGACCTTTATATACTTCAATAACGTAATATAACCTAACCTAACCCAACCTAATATCTCGGAGGTAATAGTTGACAACATTCCTGGCGAGTTGGCTTCTCCGTTTCCATGGGACCTTTATATACGTCAATAACGTAATATAACCTAACCTAACCCAACCTAACATCTGGGCGGTAATATTTGACAACATTCCTGGCGAGTTGGCCCCTGCGTCTCCGTGGGACCTTTATATACATCAATAACGTAATATAACCTAACCTAACCCAACCTAACATCTCGTCGGTAATATTTGACAACATTCCTGACGAGTTGGCCTCTAGGTCTCCGCTTGACCTTCATATACATCAATAACATAATATAACCTAACCTAACACAACCTAACATCCAGGCTATAATATTCGACAACATACCTGGCGATTTGGCCTCTACGTCTCCGTGGGACCTTTATATACATCAATAACGTAATGTAACCTAACCTAACCCAACATAACATCTCGCCGGTATTATTTGACCACATTCCCGGCTTGTTGGACTCTACGTCTCCGAGGGACCTTTATATACATCAATAACGTAATATAACCTAACCTAACCCAACCTAACATCCCGGCGGTAATATTTGACCACATTCCTGGCTTGTTGTCCTCTACGTCTCGGTGGGAACTATATATACATCAATAACGTAATATAACCTAACCTAACCCAACCTAACATCTCGTCGGTAATATTTGACAACATTCCTGACGAGTTGGCCTCTAGGTCTCCGTGGGATATTTATGTACATCAATAACATAATATAACATAAGCTAACCCAATATAACATCTCGGCGGTAATATTTGACCACGTTCCTGGCTTGTTGCACTCTACGTCTCCGTGGCACCTTCATATAGATCTATAATTTAATATAACCTAACCTAACCCAACCTAACATCTCGGCGGTAATATTTGACAACATTCCTGGCGAGTTGGCTTCTCCGTCCCCGTGGGACCTTTATATATCTCCATAACGTAATATAACCTAACCTAACCCAACAATATCATCTCGGCGGTAATATTTGATAACATTCCTGGCGAGTTGGCATCTACGTCTCCGTGGGACCTTTATATACATCAATAACGTAATATAACCTAACCTAACCCAACCTAGCATCTCGGCGGTAATATTTGACATCATTCCTGGCGTGTTGGCCTCTACGTCTCCGTGTAACCCTCGTATACAACAGTAACGTAATATAACGTAACTTAACCCAACCTATCATCTCGGCGGTAATATTTGACAACATTCCTGGCGAGTTGGCCTCTACGTCTTCGTGGGACCTTTATATACATGAATAAGGTAATATAACATTACCTAACCCAATCTAACATCTCGACGGTAATATTTGACTACATTCCTGGCTTGTTGGACTCTACGTCTCCGCGGGACCTTCATATAGATCTATAAGGTAATATAACCTAACCTAACCCAACCTAACATCTCGGCGCTAATATTTGAAAACATTCCTGGCTTGTTGGCCTCTACGTCTCCGTTGGACCTTTATATACATCTATAACGTAATGTAACCTAACCTAACCCAACATATCATCTCGGCGGTAATATTTGACAACATTCCTGGCGAGTTGGCCTCTACGTCTCCGTGGGACCTTTATATACATCAATAACATAATATAAGCTAGTCTAACCCAATCTAACATCTCGGCGATAACATTTGACCACATTCCTGGCGAGTTGGCCTCTACGTCTTCGTGAGACCTTTATATACATCTATAACGTAATATAACCTAACCTAACCCAACCTAACATCTCGGCGGTAATATTTGAAAACATTCCTGGCGAGTTGGCAGCTACGTCTCCGTGGGACCTTTATATACATCAATAACGTAATATAACCCAACCTAATCCAACCTAACATCTCGGCGGTCATATTCGACCACATTCCTGGCTTGTTGGACTCTACGTCTCCGTGGGACCTTCAATAGATCTATAACGTAATATAACCTAACCTAACCCAACGTAACATCTCGGCGGTAATATTTGAAAACATTCCTGGCGAGTTGGCCTCTACGCCTTCGTGGGACCTTTATATACATGAATAACGTAATATAACATAACCTAACCCAATCTAACATCTCGACGGTAATATTTGACCACATTCCTGGCTTGTTGGCCTCTACGTCTCCGTGGGACCTTTATATACAACAATAACATAATATAAGCTAGCCTAACCCAATCTAACATCTCGGCGGTAATATTTGACCACATTCCTGGCTTGTTGGAGTCTACGTCTCCGTTTGACCATCATATACATCAATAACGTAATATAACGTAACCTAACCCAACCTATCATCTCGGCGGTAATATTTGACAACATTCCTGGCTTGTTGGCCTCTACTTCTCCGTGGGAACTTTATATACTTCAATAACGTAATATAACCTAACCTAACCCAACCTAATATCTCGGAGGTAATAGTTGACAACATTCCTGGCGAGTTGGCTTCTCCGTTTCCATGGGACCTTTATATACGTCAATAACGTAATATAACCTAACCTAACCCAACCTAACATCTGGGCGGTAATATTTGACAACATTCCTGGCGAGTTGGCCCCTGCGTCTCCGTGGGACCTTTATATACATCAATAACGTAATATAACCTAACCTAACCCAACCTAACATCTCGTCGGTAATATTTGACAACATTCCTGACGAGTTGGCCTCTAGGTCTCCGCTTGACCTTCATATACATCAATAACATAATATAACCTAACCTAACACAACCTAACATCCAGGCTATAATATTCGACAACATACCTGGCGAGTTGGCCTCTACGTCTCCGTGAGACCTTTATATACATCTATAACGTAATATAACCTAACCTCACCCAACCTAACTTCTCGGCGGTAATATTTGAAAACATACCTGGCGAGGTGGCCTCTACGTCTCCGTGGGATATTTATATACATCAATAACATGATATAACATAAGCTAACCCAATATAACATCTCGGCGGTAATATTTGACAACATACCTGGCGAGTTGGCCTCTACGTCTCCGTGGGCCCTTCATATACATCAATAACGGAATATAACCAAACCTAACCCAACCTATCATCTCAGCGGTAATATTTGACAAAATTCCTGGCGAGTTGGCTTCTCCGCTTCCGTGGGACCTTTATATGCATCAATAACGTAATATAACCTAACCTAACCCAACCTAACATCTCGGCGGTAATATTTGACCACGTTCCTGGCCTTTTGCACTCTACGTCTCCGTGGCACCTTCATATAGATCTATAATTTAATATAACCTAACCTAACCCAACCTAACATCTCGGCGGTAATATTTGACAACATTCCTGGCGAGTTGGCTTCTCCGTCCCCGTGGGACCTTTATATATCTCAATAACGTAATATAACCTAACCTAACCCAACAATATCATCTCGGCGGTAATATTTGATAACATTCCTGGCGAGTTGGCATCTACGTCTCCGTGGGACCTTTATATACATCAATAACGTAATATAACCTAACCTAACCCAACCTAACATCTCCGCGGTAATATTTGACAACATACCTGGCGAGTTGGCCTCTACGTCTCCGTGGGAACTTTATATACTTCAATAACGTAATATAACCTAACCTAACCCAACCTAATATCTCGGAGGTAATAGTTGACAACATTCCTGGCGAGTTGGCTTCTCCGTTTCCATGGGACCTTTATATACGTCAATAACGTAATATAACCTAACCTAACCCAACCTAACATCTGGGCGGTAATATTTGACAACATTCCTGGCGAGTTGGCCCCTGCGTCTCCGTGGGACCTTTATATACATCAATAACGTAATATAACCTAACCTAACCCAACCTAACATCTCGTCGGTAATATTTGACAACATTCCTGACGAGTTGGCCTCTAGGTCTCCGCTTGACCTTCATATACATCAATAACATAATATAACCTAACCTAACACAACCTAACATCCAGGCTATAATATTCGACAACATACCTGGCGAGTTGGCCTCTACGTCTCCGTGAGACCTTTATATACATCTATAACGTAATATAACCTAACCTCACCCAACCTAACTTCTCGGCGGTAATATTTGAAAACATACCTGGCGAGGTGGCCTCTACGTCTCCGTGGGATATTTATATACATCAATAACATGATATAACATAAGCTAACCCAATATAACATCTCGGCGGTAATATTTGACAACATACCTGGCGAGTTGGCCTCTACGTCTCCGTGGGCCCTTCATATACATCAATAACGGAATATAACCAAACCTAACCCAACCTATCATCTCAGCGGTAATATTTGACAAAATTCCTGGCGAGTTGGCTTCTCCGCTTCCGTGGGACCTTTATATGCATCAATAACGTAATATAACCTAACCTAACCCAACCTAACATCTCGGCGGTAATATTTGACCACGTTCCTGGCCTTTTGCACTCTACGTCTCCGTGGCACCTTCATATAGATCTATAATTTAATATAACCTAACCTAACCCAACCTAACATCTCGGCGGTAATATTTGACAACATTCCTGGCGAGTTGGCTTCTCCGTCCCCGTGGGACCTTTATATATCTCAATAACGTAATATAACCTAACCTAACCCAACAATATCATCTCGGCGGTAATATTTGATAACATTCCTGGCGAGTTGGCATCTACGTCTCCGTGGGACCTTTATATACATCAATAACGTAATATAACCTAACCTAACCCAACCTAGCATCTCGGCGGTAACATTTGACATCATTCCTGGCGAGTTGGCCTCTACGTCTCCGTGTAACCCTCGTATACAACAGTAACGTAATATAACGTAACTTAACCCAACCTATCATCTCGGCGGTAATATTTGACAACATTCCTGGCGAGTTGGCCTCTACGTCTTCGTGGGACCTTTATATACATGAATAAGGTAATATAACATTACCTAACCCAATCTAACATCTCGACGGTAATATTTGACCACATTCCTGGCTTGTTGGACTCTACGTCTCCGTGGGACCTTCATATAGATCTATAAGGTAATATAACCTAACCTAACCCAACCTAACATCTCGGCGCTAATATTTGAAAACATTCCTGGCGAGTTGGCATCTACGTCTCCGTTTGACCTTCATATACATCAATAACGTAATATAACCTAACCTAACCCAACCTAACCTCTCGGCGGTAATATTTGACAACATTCTTGGCGAGTTGGACTCTACGTCTCCGTGGGACCTTCATATACATCAATAACGTAATATAACGTAACCTAACCCAACCTAACATCTCGGCGGTAATATTTGACAACATTCCTGGCGAGTTGGCTTCTCCGTTTCCGTGGGACCTTTATATACATCAATAACGTAATATAACCTAACCTAACGCAACATAACATCTCGGCGGTAATATTTGACATCATTCCTGGCGAGTTGGCCTCTATGTCTCCGTGTAACCCTCGTATACATCAATAACGTAATATAACTTAACCTAACCCAACCTAACATCTCCGCGGTTATATTTGACAACATACCTGGCGAGTTGGCCTCTACGTATCTGTGGGCCCTTCATATACATTAATAACGAAATATAACCTAACCTAACCCTATCTAACATCTCGGCGGTAATATTTGACCACATTCCTGGCTTGTTGGCCTCTACGTCTCCGTCGGACCTTTATATACATCTATAACGTAATGTAACCTAACCTAACCCAACATATCATCTCGGCGGTAATATTTGACAACATTCCTGGCGAGTTGGCCTCTACGTCTCCGTGGGACCTTTATATACATCAATAACATAATATAAGCTAGTCTAACCCAATCTAACATCTCGGCGATAACATTTGACCACATTCCTGGCGAGTTGGCCTCTACGTCTTCGTGGGACCTTTATATACATCAATAACGTAATATAACTTAACCTAACCCAACCTAACATCTCCGCGGTAATATTTGACAACATACCTGGCGAGTTGGCCTCTACGTCTCCGTGGGACCTTTATATACATCAATAACATAATATAAGCTAGCCTAACCCAATCTAACATCTCGGCGATAATATTTGACCACATTCCTGGCGAGTTGGCCTCTACGTCTTCGTGGGACCTTTATATACATAAATAACGTAATATAACTTAACCTAACCCAACCTAACATCTCAGCGGTAATATTTGACAAAATTCCTGGCGAGTTGGCTTCTCCGCTTCCGTGGGACCTTTATATGCATCAATAACGTAATATAACCTAACCTAACCCAACCTAACATCTCGGCGGTAATATTTGACCACGTTCCTGGCCTTTTGCACTCTACGTCTCCGTGGGACCTTCATATAGATCTATAACGTAATATAACCTAACCTAACCCAACCTAACATCTCGGCGGTAATATTTGACAACATTCCTTGCGAGTTGGCTTCTCCGTCCCCGTGGGACCTTTATATACATCAATAACGTGATATAACCTAACCTAACCCAACCTATCATAGCGGCGGTAATATTTGACCACATTCCTGGCTTGTTGGCCTCTACGTCTCCGTGAGACCTTTATATACATCTATAACGTAATATAACCTAACCTCACCCAACCTAACTTCTCGGCGGTAATATTTGAAAACATACCTGGCGAGGTGGCCTCTACGTCTCCGTGGGATATTTATATACATCAATAACATAATATAACATAAGCTAACCCAATATAACATCTCGGCGGTAATATTTGACCACGTTCCTGGCTTGTTGCACTCTACGTCTCCGTGGCACCTTCATATAGATCTATAATTTAATATAACCTAACCTAACCCAACCTAACATCTCGGCGGTAATATTTGACAACATTCCTGGCGAGTTGGCTTCTCCGTCCCCGTGGGACCTTTATATATCTCCATAACGTAATATAACCTAACCTAACCCAACAATATCATCTCGGCGGTAATATTTGATAACATTCCTGGCGAGTTGGCATCTACGTCTCCGTGGGACCTTTATATACATCAATAACGTAATCTAACCTAACCTAACCCAACCTAGCATCTCGGCGGTAATATTTGACATCATTCCTGGCGTGTTGGCCTCTACGTCTCCGTGTAACCCTCGTATACAACAGTAACGTAATATAACGTAACTTAACCCAACCTATCATCTCGGCGGTAATATTTGACAACATTCCTGGCGAGTTGGCCTCTACGTCTTCGTGGGACCTTTATATACATGAATAAGGTAATATAACATTACCTAACCCAATCTAACATCTCGACGGTAATATTTGACCACATTCCTGGCTTGTTGGACTCTACGTCTCCGCGGGACCTTCATATAGATCTATAAGGTAATATAACCTAACCTAACCCAACCTAACATCTCGGCGCTAATATTTGAAAACATTCCTGGCTTGTTGGCCTCTACGTCTCCGTTGGACCTTTATATACATCTATAACGTAATGTAACCTAACCTAACCCAACATATCATCTCGGCGGTAATATTTGACAACATTCCTGGCGAGTTGGCCTCTACGTCTCCGTGGGACCTTTATATACATCAATAACATAATATAAGCTAGTCTAACCCAATCTAACATCTCGGCGATAACATTTGATCACATTCCTGGCGAGTTGGCCTCTACGTCTTCGTGAGACCTTTATATACATCTATAACGTAATATAACCTAACCTAACCCAACCTAACATCTCGGCGGTAATATTTGAAAACATTCCTGGCGAGTTGGCAGCTACGTCTCCGTGGGACCTTTATATACATCAATAACGTAATATAACCCAACCTAATCCAACCTAACATCTCGGCGGTCATATTCGACCACATTCCTGGCTTGTTGGACTCTACGTCTCCGTGGGACCTTCAATAGATCTATAACGTAATATAACCTAACCTAACCCAACGTAACATCTCGGCGGTAATATTTGAAAACATTCCTGGCGAGTTGGCCTCTACGCCTTCGTGGGACCTTTATATACATGAATAACGTAATATAACGTAACCTAACCCAACCTATCATCTCGGCGGTAATATTTGACAACATTCCTGGCTTGTTGGCCTCTACTTCTCCGTGGGAACTTTATATACTTCAATAACGTAATATAACCTAACCTAACCCAACCTAATATCTCGGAGGTAATAGTTGACAACATTCCTGGCGAGTTGGCTTCTCCGTTTCCATGGGACCTTTATATACGTCAATAACGTAATATAACCTAACCTAACCCAACCTAACATCTGGGCGGTAATATTTGACAACATTCCTGGCGAGTTGGCCCCTGCGTCTCCGTGGGACCTTTATATACATCAATAACGTAATATAACCTAACCTAACCCAACCTAACATCTCGTCGGTAATATTTGACAACATTCCTGACGAGTTGGCCTCTAGGTCTCCGCTTGACCTTCATATACATCAATAACATAATATAACCTAACCTAACACAACCTAACATCCAGGCTATAATATTCGACAACATACCTGGCGAGTTGGCCTCTACGTCTCCGTGAGACCTTTATATACATCTATAACGTAATATAACCTAACCTCACCCAACCTAACTTCTCGGCGGTAATATTTGAAAACATACCTGGCGAGGTGGCCTCTACGTCTCCGTGGGATATTTATATACATCAATAACATGATATAACATAAGCTAACCCAATATAACATCTCGGCGGTAATATTTGACAACATACCTGGCGAGTTGGCCTCTACGTCTCCGTGGGCCCTTCATATACATCAATAACGGAATATAACCAAACCTAACCCAACCTATCATCTCAGCGGTAATATTTGACAAAATTCCTGGCGAGTTGGCTTCTCCGCTTCCGTGGGACCTTTATATGCATCAATAACGTAATATAACCTAACCTAACCCAACCTAACATCTCGGCGGTAATATTTGACCACGTTCCTGGCCTTTTGCACTCTACGTCTCCGTGGCACCTTCATATAGATCTATAATTTAATATAACCTAACCTAACCCAACCTAACATCTCGGCGGTAATATTTGACAACATTCCTGGCGAGTTGGCTTCTCCGTCCCCGTGGGACCTTTATATATCTCAATAACGTAATATAACCTAACCTAACCCAACAATATCATCTCGGCGGTAATATTTGATAACATTCCTGGCGAGTTGGCATCTACGTCTCCGTGGGACCTTTATATACATCAATAACGTAATATAACCTAACCTAACCCAACCTAGCATCTCGGCGGTAACATTTGACATCATTCCTGGCGAGTTGGCCTCTACGTCTCCGTGTAACCCTCGTATACAACAGTAACGTAATATAACGTAACTTAACCCAACCTATCATCTCGGCGGTAATATTTGACAACATTCCTGGCGAGTTGGCCTCTACGTCTCCGTGTAACCCTCGTATACAACAGTAACGTAATATAACGTAACTTAACCCAACCTATCATCTCGGCGGTAATATTTGACAACATTCCTGGCGAGTTGGCCTCTACGTCTTCGTGGGACCTTTATATACATGAATAAGGTAATATAACATTACCTAACCCAATCTAACATCTCGACGGTAATATTTGACCACATTCCTGGCTTGTTGGACTCTACGTCTCCGTGGGACCTTCATATAGATCTATAAGGTAATATAACCTAACCTAACCCAACCTAACATCTCGGCGCTAATATTTGAAAACATTCCTGGCGAGTTGGCATCTACGTCTCCGTTTGACCTTCATATACATCAATAACGTAATATAACCTAACCTAACCCAACCTAACCTCTCGGCGGTAATATTTGACAACATTCTTGGCGAGTTGGACTCTACGTCTCCGTGGGACCTTCATATACATCAATAACGTAATATAACGTAACCTAACCCAACCTAACATCTCGGCGGTAATATTTGACAACATTCCTGGCGAGTTGGCTTCTCCGTTTCCGTGGGACCTTTATATACATCAATAACGTAATATAACCTAACCTAACGCAACATAACATCTCGGCGGTAATATTTGACATCATTCCTGGCGAGTTGGCCTCTATGTCTCCGTGTAACCCTCGTATACATCAATAACGTAATATAACTTAACCTAACCCAACCTAACATCTCCGCGGTTATATTTGACAACATACCTGGCGAGTTGGCCTCTACGTATCTGTGGGCCCTTCATATACATTAATAACGAAATATAACCTAACCTAACCCTATCTAACATCTCGGCGGTAATATTTGACCACATTCCTGGCTTGTTGGCCTCTACGTCTCCGTCGGACCTTTATATACATCTATAACGTAATGTAACCTAACCTAACCCAACATATCATCTCGGCGGTAATATTTGACAACATTCCTGGCGAGTTGGCCTCTACGTCTCCGTGGGACCTTTATATACATCAATAACATAATATAAGCTAGTCTAACCCAATCTAACATCTCGGCGATAACATTTGACCACATTCCTGGCGAGTTGGCCTCTACGTCTTCGTGGGACCTTTATATACATCAATAACGTAATATAACTTAACCTAACCCAACCTAACATCTCCGCGGTAATATTTGACAACATACCTGGCGAGTTGGCCTCTACGTCTCCGTGGGACCTTTATATACATCAATAACATAATATAAGCTAGCCTAACCCAATCTAACATCTCGGCGATAATATTTGACCACATTCCTGGCGAGTTGGCCTCTACGTCTTCGTGGGACCTTTATATACATAAATAACGTAATATAACTTAACCTAACCCAACCTAACATCTCAGCGGTAATATTTGACAAAATTCCTGGCGAGTTGGCTTCTCCGCTTCCGTGGGACCTTTATATGCATCAATAACGTAATATAACCTAACCTAACCCAACCTAACATCTCGGCGGTAATATTTGACCACGTTCCTGGCCTTTTGCACTCTACGTCTCCGTGGGACCTTCATATAGATCTATAACGTAATATAACCTAACCTAACCCAACCTAACATCTCGGCGGTAATATTTGACAACATTCCTTGCGAGTTGGCTTCTCCGTCCCCGTGGGACCTTTATATACATCAATAACGTGATATAACCTAACCTAACCCAACCTATCATAGCGGCGGTAATATTTGACCACATTCCTGGCTTGTTGGCCTCTACGTCTCCGTGAGACCTTTATATACATCTATA
Source organism: Xylocopa violacea (assembly GCA_963969225.1). Lineage (NCBI taxonomy): Eukaryota > Metazoa > Arthropoda > Insecta > Hymenoptera > Apidae > Xylocopa > Xylocopa violacea. The sequence goes on along the minus strand of CAXAJV010000168.1, from coordinate 1,829,379 downwards.
ACGTAATATAACCTAACCTCACCCAACCTAACTTCTCGGCGGTAATATTTGAAAACATACCTGGCGAGGTGGCCTCTACGTCTCCGTGGGATATTTATATACATCAATAACATAATATAACATAAGCTAACCCAATATAACATCTCGGCGGTAATATTTGACCACGTTCCTGGCTTGTTGCACTCTACGTCTCCGTGGCACCTTCATATAGATCTATAATTTAATATAACCTAACCTAACCCAACCTAACATCTCGGCGGTAATATTTGACAACATTCCTGGCGAGTTGGCTTCTCCGTCCCCGTGGGACCTTTATATATCTCAATAACGTAATATAACCTAACCTAACCCAACAATATCATCTCGGCGGTAATATTTGATAACATTCCTGGCGAGTTGGCATCTACGTCTCCGTGGGACCTTTATATACATCAATAACGTAATATAACCTAACCTAACCCAACCTAGCATCTCGGCGGTAACATTTGACATCATTCCTAGCGAGTTGGCCTCTACGTCTCCGTGTAACCCTCGTATACAACAGTAACGTAATATAACGTAACTTAACCCAACCTATCATCTCGGCGGTAATATTTGACAACATTCCTGGCGAGTTGGCCTCTACGTCTTCGTGGGACCTTTATATACATGAATAAGGTAATATAACATTACCTAACCCAATCTAACATCTCGACGGTAATATTTGACCACATTCCTGGCTTGTTGGACTCTACGTCTCCGTGGGACCTTCATATAGATCTATAAGGTAGTATAACCTAACCTAACCCAACCTAACATCTCGGCGCTAATATTTGAAAACATTCCTGGCGAGTTGGCATCTACGTCTCCGTTTGACCTTCATATACATCAATAACGTAATATAACCTAACCTAACCCAACCTAACCTCTCGGCGGTAATATTTGACAACATTCTTGGCGAGTTGGACTCTACGTCTCCGTGGGACCTTCATATACATCAATAACGTAATATAACGTAACCTAACCCAACCTAACATCTCGGCGGTAATATTTGACAACATTCCTGGCGAGTTGGCTTCTCCGTTTCCGTGGGACCTTTATATACATCAATAACGTAATATAACCTAACCTAACCCTATCTAACATCTCGGCGGTAATATTTGACCACATTCCTGGCTTGTTGGCCTCTACGTCTCCGTCGGACCTTTATATACATCTATAACGTAATGTAACCTAACCTAACCCAACATATCATCTCGGCGGTAATATTTGACAACATTCCTGGCGAGTTGGCCTCTACGTCTCCGTGGGACCTTTATATACATCAATAACATAATATAAGCTAGCCTAACCCAATCTAACATCTCGGCGATAATATTTGACCACATTCCTGGCGAGTTGGCCTCTACGTCTTCGTGGGACCTTTATATACATAAATAACGTAATATAACTTAACCTAACCCAACCTAACATCTCCGCGGTAATATTTGACAACATACCTGGCGAGTTGGCCTCTACGTCTCCGTGGGCCCTTCATATACATCAATAACGGAATATAACCAAACCTAACCCAACCTATCATCTCGGCGGTAATATTTGACAAAATTCCTGGCGAGTTGGCTTCTCCGCTTCCGTGGGACCTTTATATACATCAATAACGTAATATAACCTAACCTAACCCAACCTAACATCTCGGCGGTAATATTTGACATCATTCCTGGCGAGTTGGCCACTATGTCTCCGTGTAACCCTCGTATACATCAATAACGTAATATAACTTAACCTAACCCAACCTAACATCTCCGCGGTAATATTTGACAACATACCTGGCGAGTTGGCCTCTACGTCTCCGTGGGACCTTTATATACATCAATAACATAATATAAGCTAGCCTAACCCAATCTAACATCTCGGCGATAATATTTGACCACATTCCTGGCGAGTTGGCCTCTACGTCTTCGTGGGACCTTTATATACATAAATAACGTAATATAACTTAACCTAACCCAACCTAACATCTCAGCGGTAATATTTGACAAAATTCCTGGCGAGTTGGCTTCTCCGCTTCCGTGGGACCTTTATATGCATCAATAACGTAATATAACCTAACCTAACCCAACCTAACATCTCGGCGGTAATATTTGACCACGTTCCTGGCCTTTTGCACTCTACGTCTCCGTGGGACCTTCATATAGATCTATAACGTAATATAACCTAACCTAACCCAACCTAACATCTCGGCGGTAATATTTGACAACATTCCTTGCGAGTTGGCTTCTCCGTCCCCGTGGGACCTTTATATACATCAATAACGTGATATAACCTAACCTAACCCAACCTATCATAGCGGCGGTAATATTTGACCACATTCCTGGCTTGTTGGCCTCTACGTCTCCGTGAGACCTTTATATACATCTATAACGTAATATAACCTAACCTCTCCCAACCTAACTTCTCGGCGGTAATATTTGAAAACATACCTGGCGAGGTGGCCTCTACGTCTCCGTGGGATATTTATATACATCAATAACATAATATAACATAAGCTAACCCAATATAACATCTCGGCGGTAATATTTGACCACGTTCCTGGCTTGTTGCACTCTACGTCTCCGTGGCACCTTCATATAGATCTATAATTTAATATAACCTAACCTAACCCAACCTAACATCTCGGCGGTAATATTTGACAACATTCCTGGCGAGTTGGCTTCTCCGTCCCCGTGGGACCTTTATATATCTCAATAACGTAATATAACCTAACCTAACCCAACAATATCATCTCGGCGGTAATATTTGATAACATTCCTGGCGAGTTGGCATCTACGTCTCCGTGGGACCTTTATATACATCAATAACGTAATATAACCTAACCTAACCCAACCTAGCATCTCGGCGGTAACATTTGACATCATTCCTGGCGAGTTGGCCTCTACGTCTCCGTGTAACCCTCGTATACAACAGTAACGTAATATAACGTAACTTAACCCAACCTATCATCTCGGCGGTAATATTTGACAACATTCCTGGCGAGTTGGCCTCTACGTCTTCGTGGGACCTTTATATACATGAATAAGGTAATATAACATTACCTAACCCAATCTAACATCTCGACGGTAATATTTGACCACATTCCTGGCTTGTTGGACTCTACGTCTCCGTGGGACCTTCATATAGATCTATAAGGTAGTATAACCTAACCTAACCCAACCTAACATCTCGGCGCTAATATTTGAAAACATTCCTGGCGAGTTGGCATCTACGTCTCCGTTTGACCTTTATATACATCAATAACGTAATATAACCTAACCTAACCCAACCTAACCTCTCGGCGGTAATATTTGACAACATTCTTGGCGAGTTGGACTCTACGTCTCCGTGGGACCTTCATATACATCAATAACGTAATATAACGTAACCTAACCCAACCTAACATCTCGGCGGTAATATTTGACAACGTTCCTGGCGAGTTGGCTTCTCCGTTTCCGTGGGACCTTTATATACATCAATAACGTAATATAACCTAACCTAACGCAACATAACATCTCGGCGGTAATATTTGACATCATTCCTGGCGAGTTGGCCTCTATGTCTCCGTGTAACCCTCGTATACATCAATAACGTAATATAACTTAACCTAACCCAACCTAACATCTCCGCGGTTATATTTGACAACATACCTGGCGAGTTGGCCTCTACGTATCTGTGGGCCCTTCATATACATTAATAACGAAATATAACCTAACCTAACCCTATCTAACATCTCGGCGGTAATATTTGACCACATTCCTGGCTTGTTGGCCTCTACGTCTCCGTCGGACCTTTATATACATCTATAACGTAATGTAACCTAACCTAACCCAACATATCATCTCGGCGGTAATATTTGACAACATTCCTGGCGAGTTGGCCTCTACGTCTCCGTGGGACCTTTATATACATCAATAACATAATATAAGCTAGCCTAACCCAATCTAACATCTCGGCGATAATATTTGACCACATTCCTGGCGAGTTGGCCTCTACGTCTTCGTGGGACCTTTATATACATAAATAACGTAATATAACTTAACCTAACCCAACCTAACATCTCCGCGGTAATATTTGACAACATACCTGGCGAGTTGGCCTCTACGTCTCCGTGGGCCCTTCATATACATCAATAACGGAATATAACCAAACCTAACCCAACCTATCATCTCGGCGGTAATATTTGACAAAATTCCTGGCGAGTTGGCTTCTCCGCTTCCGTGGGACCTTTATATACATCAATAACGTAATATAACCTAACCTAACCCAACCTAACATCTCGGCGGTAATATTTGACATCATTCCTGGCGAGTTGGCCACTATGTCTCCGTGTAACCCTCGTATACATCAATAACGTAATATAACTTAACCTAACCCAACCTAACATCTCCGCGGTAATATTTGACAACATACCTGGCGAGTTGGCCTCTACGTCTCCGTGGGCCCTTCATATACATCAATAACGGAATATAACCAAACCTAACCCAACCTATCATCTCGGCGGTAATATTTGACAAAATTCCTGGCGAGTTGGCTTCTCCCCTTCCGTGGGACCTTTATATACATCAATAACGTAATATAACCTAACCTAACCCAACCTAACATCTCGGCGGTAATATTTGACATCATTCCTGGCGAGTTGGCCACTATGTCTCCGTGTAACCCTCGTATACATCAATAACGTAATATAACGTAACTTAATCCAACCTATCATCTCGGCGGTAATATTTGACAACATTCCTGGCGAGTTGGCCCCTACGTCTCCGTTTGACCTTCTTATACATCAATAACGTAATATAACGTAACTTAATCCAACCTATCAGCTCGGCGGTAATATTTGACAACATTCCTGGCGAGTTGGCCTCTACGTCTCCGTTTGACCTTCTTATACATCAATAACGTAATCTAACCTAACATAACCCAACCTATCTTCTCGGCGGTAATATTTGGCAACATTCCTGGCGAGTTGGCCTCTACGTCTCCGTGGGACCTTTATATACATAAATAACATAATATAAGCTAGCCTAACCCAATCTAACATCTCGGCGATAATATTTGACCACATTCCTGGCGAGTTGGCCTCTACGTCTTCGTGGGACCTTTATATACATCAATAACTTAATATAACCTAACCTAACCCAACCTAGCATCTCGGCGGTAATATTTGACATCATTCCTGGCGAGTTGGCCTCTACGTCTCCGTGTAACCCTCGTATACAAAAGTAACGTAATATAACGTAACTTAACCCTACCTATCATCTCGACGGTAATATTTGACCACATTCCTGGCTTGTTGGACTCTACGTCTCCGTGGGACCTTCATATAGATCTATAAGGTAGTATAACCTAACCTAACCCAACCTAACATCTCGGCGGTAATATTTGAAAACATACCTGGCGAGGTGGCCTCTACGTCTCCGTGGGATATTTATATACATCATAACATAATATAACATAAGCTAACCCAATATAACATCTCGGCGGAAATATTTGACCACGTTCCTGGCTTGTTGCACTCTACGTCTCCGTGGCACCTTCATATAGATCTATAATGTAATATAACCTAACCTAACCCAACCTAACATCTCGGCGGTAATATTTGACAACATTCATGGCGAGTTGGCTTCTCCGTCCCCGTGGGACCTTTATATATCTCAATAACGTAATATAACCTAACCTAACCCAACCTATCATCTCGGCGGTAATATTTGATAACATTCCTGGCGAGTTGGCATCTACGTCTCCGTGGGACCTTTATATACATCAATAACGTAATATAACCTAACCTAACCCAACCTAGCATCTCGGCGGTACTATTTGACGTCATTCCTGGCGAGTTGGCCTCTACGCCTCCGTGTAACCCTCGTATACAACAGTAACGTAATATAACGTAACTTAACCCAACCTATCATCTCGGCGGTAATATTTGACAACATTCCTGGCGAGTTGGCATCTACGTCTCCGTGAGACCTTTATATACATCTATAACGTAATATAACCTAACCTAACCCTATCTAACATCTCGGCGGTAATATTTGACCACATTCCTGGCTTGTTGGCCTCTACGTCTCCGTTGGACCTTTATATACATCTATAACGTAATGTAACCTAACCTAACCCAACATATCATCTCGGCGGTAATATTTGACAACATTCCTGGCGAGTTGGCCTCTACGTCTCCGTGGGACCTTTATATACATCAATAACATAATATAAGCTAGTCTAACCCAATCTAACATCTCGGCGATAACATTTGACCACATTCCTGGCTTGTTGGACTCTACGTCTCCGTGGGACCTTCAATAGATCTATAACGTAATATAACCTAACCTAACCCAACGTAACATCTCGGCGGTAATATTTGAAAACATTCCTGGCGAGTTGGCCTCTACGCCTTCGTGGGACCTTTATATACATGAATAACGTAATATAACATAACCTAACCCAATCTAACATCTCGACGGTAATATTTGACCACATTCCTGGCTTGTTGGCCTCTACGTCTCCGTGGGACCTTTATATACAACAATAACATAGTATAAGCTAGCCTAACCCAATCTAACATCTCGGCGGTAATATTTGACCACATTCCTGGCTTGTTGGAGTCTACGTCTCCGTTTGACCATCATATACATCGATAACGTAATATAACGTAACCTAACCCAACCTATCATCTCGGCGGTAATATTTGACAACATTCCTGGCTTGTTGGCCTCTACTTCTCCGTGGGACCTTTATATACTTCAATAACGTAATATAACCTAACCTAACCCAACCTAATATCTCGGAGGTAATAGTTGACAACATTCCTGGCGAGTTGGCTTCTCCGTTTCCATGGGACCTTTATATACGTCAATAACGTAATATAACCTAACCTAACCCAACCTAACATCTGGGCGGTAATATTTGACAACATTCCTGGCGAGTTGGCCCCTGCGTCTCCGTGGGACCTTTATATACATCAATAACGTAATATAACCTAACCTAACCCAACCTAACATCTCGTCGGTAATATTTGACAACATTCCTGACGAGTTGGCCTCTAGGTCTCCGCTTGACCTTCATATACATCAATAACATAATATAACCTAACCTAACACAACCTAACATCCAGGCTATAATATTCGACAACATACCTGGCGAGTTGGCCTCTACGTCTCCGTGGGACCTTTATATACATCAATAACGTAATGTAACCTAACCTAACCCAACATAACATCTCGCCGGTATTATTTGACCACATTCCCGGCTTGTTGGACTCTACGTCTCCGAGGGACCTTTATATACATCAATAACGTAATATAACCTAACCTAACCCAACCTAACATCCCGGCGGTAATATTTGACCACATTCCTGGCTTGTTGTCCTCTACGTCTCCGTGGGAACTATATATACATCAATAACGTAATATAACCTAACCTAACCCAACCTAACATCTCGTCGGTAATATTTGACAACATTCCTGACGAGTTGGCCTCTAGGTCTCCGTGGGATATTTATATACATCAATAACATAATATAACATAAGCTAACCCAATATAACATCTCGGCGGTAATATTTGACCACGTTCCTGGCTTGTTGCACTCTACGTCTCCGTGGCACCTTCATATAGATCTATAATTTAATATAACCTAACCTAACCCAACCTAACATCTCGGCGGTAATATTTGACAACATTCCTGGCGAGTTGGCTTCTCCGTCCCCGTGGGACCTTTATATATCTCAATAACGTAATATAACCTAACCTAACCCAACAATATCATCTCGGCGGTAATATTTGATAACATTCCTGGCGAGGTGGCATCTACGTCTCCGTGGGACCTTTATATACATCAATAACGTAATATAACCTAACCTAACCCAACCTAGCATCTCGGCGGTAATATTTGACATCATTCCTGGCGTGTTGGCCTCTACGTCTCCGTGTAACCCTCGTATACAACAGTAACGTAATATAACGTAACTTAACCCAACCTATCATCTCGGCGGTAATATTTGACAACATTCCTGGCGAGTTGGCCTCTACGTCTTCGTGGGACCTTTATATACATGAATAAGGTAATATAACATTACCTAACCCAATCTAACATCTCGACGGTAATATTTGACCACATTCCTGGCGAGTTGGCCTCTACGTCTCCGTGGGACCTTTATATACATCAATAACATAATATAAGCTAGTCTAACACAATCTAACATCTCGGCGATAACATTTGACCACATTCCTGGCGAGTTGGCCTCTACGTCTTCGTGAGACCTTTATATACATCTATAACGTAATATAACCTAACCTAACCCAACCTAACATCTCGGCGGTAATATTTGAAAACATTCCTGGCGAGTTGGCAGCTACGTCTCCGTGGGACCTTTATATACATCAATAACGTAATATAACCCAACCTAATCCAACCTAACATCTCGGCGGTCATATTCGACCACATTCCTGGCTTGTTGGACTCTACGTCTCCGTGGGACCTTCAATAGATCTATAACGTAATATAACCTAACCTAACCCAACGTAACATCTCGGCGGTAATATTTGAAAACATTCCTGGCGAGTTGGCCTCTACGTCTTCGTGGGACCTTTATATACATGAATAAGGTAATATAACATTACCTAACCCAATCTAACATCTCGACGGTAATATTTGACCACATTCCTGGCTTGTTGGACTCTACGTCTCCGTGGGACCTTCATATAGATCTATAAGGTAATATAACCTAACCTAACCCAACCTAACATCTCGGCGCTAATATTTGAAAACATTCCTGGCGAGTTGGCATCTACGTCTCCGTTTGACCTTCATATACATCAATAACGTAATATAACCTAACCTAACCCAACCTAACCTCTCGGCGGTAATATTTGACAACATTCTTGGCGAGTTGGACTCTACGTCTCCGTGGGACCTTCATATACATCAATAACGTAATATAACGTAACCTAACCCAACCTAACATCTCGGCGGTAATATTTGACAACATTCCTGGCGAGTTGGCTTCTCCGTTTCCGTGGGACCTTTATATACATCAATAACGTAATATAACCTAACCTAACGCAACATAACATCTCGGCGGTAATATTTGACATCATTCCTGGCGAGTTGGCCTCTATGTCTCCGTGTAACCCTCGTATACATCAATAACGTAATATAACTTAACCTAACCCAACCTAACATCTCCGCGGTTATATTTGACAACATACCTGGCGAGTTGGCCTCTACGTATCTGTGGGCCTTTCATATACATTAATAACGAAATATAACCTAACCTAACCCTATCTAACATCTCGGCGGTAATATTTGACCACATTCCTGGCGAGTTGGCCTCTACGTCTTCGTGGGACCTTTATATACATAAATAACGTAATATAACTTAACCTAACCCAACCTAACATCTCCGCGGTAATATTTGACAACATACCTGGCGAGTTGGCCTCTACGTCTCCGTGGGCCCTTCATATACATCAATAACGGAATATAACCAAACCTAACCCAACCTATCATCTCGGCGGTAATATTTGACAAAATTCCTGGCGAGTTGGCTTCTCCGCTTCCGTGGGACCTTTATATACATCAATAACGTAATATAACCTAACCTAACCCAACCTAACATCTCGGCGGTAATATTTGACATCATTCCTGGCGAGTTGGCCACTATGTCTCCGTGTAACCCTCGTATACATCAATAACGTAATATAACTTAACCTAACCCAACCTAACATCTCCGCGGTAATATTTGACAACATACCTGGCGAGTTGGCCTCTATGTCTCCGTGGGCCCTTCATATACATCAATAACGGAATATAACCAAACCTAACCCAACCTATCATCTCGGCGGTAATATTTGACAAAATTCCTGGCGAGTTGGCTTCTCCCCTTCCGTGGGACCTTTATATGCATCAATAACGTAATATAACCTAACCTAACCCAACCTAACATCTCGGCGGTAATATTTGACATCATTCCTGGCGAGTTGGCCACTATGTCTCCGTGTAACCCTCGTATACATCAATAACGTAATATAACGTAACTTAATCCAACCTATCATCTCGGCGGTAATATTTGACAACATTCCTGGCGAGTTGGCCTCTACGTCTCCGTTTGACCTTCTTATACATCAATAACGTAATATAACGTAACTTAATCCAACCTATCATCTCGGCGGTAATATTTGACAACATTCCTGGCGAGTTGGCCTCTACGTCTCCGTTTGACCTTCTTATACATCAATAACGTAATCTAACCTAACATAACCCAACCTATCTTCTCGGCGGTAATATTTGGCAACATTCCTGGCGAGTTGGCCTCTACGTCTCCGTGGGACCTTTATATACATAAATAACATAATATAAGCTAGCCTAACCCAATCTAACATCTCGGCGATAATATTTGACCACATTCCTGGCGAGTTGGCCTCTACGTCTCCGTGTAACCCTCGTATACAAAAGTAACGTAATAGAACGTAACTTAACCCTACCTATCATCTCGGCGGTAATATTTGACAACATACCTGGCGAGTTGGCCTCCACGTCTCCGTGGGCCCTTCATATACATCAATAACGGAATATAACCAAACCTAACCCAACCTAACTTCTCGGCGGTAATATTTGAAAACATACCTGGCGAGGTGGCCTGTACGTCTCCGTGGGATATTTATATACATCAATAACATAATATAACATAAGCTAACCCAATATAACATCTCGGCGGTAATATTTGACCACGTTCCTGGCTTGTTGCACTCTACGTCTCCGTGGCACCTTCATATAGATCTATAATGTAATATAACCTAACCTAACCCAACCTAACATCTCGGCGGTAATATTTGACAACATTCATGGCGAGTTGGCTTCTCCGTCCCCGTGGGACCTTTATATATCTCAATAACGTAATATAACCTAACCTAACCCAACCTAGCATCTCGGCGGTAATATTTGACATCATTCCTGGCGAGTTGGCCTCTACGTCTCCGTGTAACCCTCGTATACAAAAGTAACGTAATATAACGTAACTTAACCCTACCTATCATCTCGGCGGTAATATTTGACAACATACCTGGCGAGTTGGCCTCCACGTCTCCGTGGGCCCTTCATATACATCAATAACGGAATATAACCAAACCTAACCCAACCTAACTTCTCGGCGGTAATATTTGAAAACATACCTGGCGAGGTGGCCTGTACGTCTCCGTGGGATATTTATATACATCAATAACATAATATAACATAAGCTAACCCAATATAACATCTCGGCGGTAATATTTGACCACGTTCCTGGCTTGTTGCACTCTACGTCTCCGTGGCACCTTCATATAGATCTATAATGTAATATAACCTAACCTAACCCAACCTAACATCTCGGCGGTAATATTTGACAACATTCATGGCGAGTTGGCTTCTCCGTCCCCGTGGGACCTTTATATATCTCAATAACGTAATATAACCTAACCTAACCCAACCTATCATCTCGGCGGTAATATTTGATAACATTCCTGGCGAGTTGGCATCTACGTCTCCGTGGGACCTTTATATACATCAATAACGTAATATAACCTAACCTAACCCAACCTAGCATCTCGGCGGTACTATTTGACGTCATTCCTGGCGAGTTGGCCCCTGCGTCTCCGTGGGACCTTTATATACATCAATAACGTAATATAACCTAACCTAACCCAACCTAACATCTCGTCGGTAATATTTGACGTCATTCCTGGCGAGTTGGCCTCTACGCCTCCGTGTAACCCTCGTATACAACAGTAACGTAATATAACGTAACTTAACCCAACCTATCATCTCGGCGGTAATATTTGACAACATTCCTGGCGAGTTGGCATCTACGTCTCCGTGAGACCTTTATATACATCTATAACGTAATATAACCTAACCTAACCCTATCTAACATCTCGGCGGTAATATTTGACCACATTCCTGGCTTGTTGGCCTCTACGTCTCCGTTGGACCTTTATATACATCTATAACGTAATGTAACCTAACCTTACCCAACATATCATCTCGGCGGTAATATTTGACAACATTCCTGGCGAGTTGGCCTCTACGTCTCCGTGGGACCTTTATATACATCAATAACATAATATAAGCTAGTCTAACCCAATCTAACATCTCGGCGATAACATTTGACCACATTCCTGGCGAGTTGGCCTCTACGTCTTCGTGAGACCTTTATATACATCTATAACGTAATATAACCTAACCTAACCCAACCTAACATCTCGGCGGTAATATTTGACAACATTCCTGACGAGTTGACCTCTAGGTCTCCGTGGGATATTTATATACATCAATAACATAATATAACATAAGCTAACCCAATATAACATCTCGGCGGTAATATTTGACCACGTTCCTGGCTTGTTGCACTCTACGTCTCCGTGGCACCTTCATATAGATCTATAATGTAATATAACCTAACCTAACCCAACCTAACATCTCGGCGGTAATATTTGACAACATTCATGGCGAGTTGGCTTCTCCGTCCCCGTGGGACCTTTATATATCTCAATAACGTAATATAACCTAACCTAACCCAACCTATCATCTCGGCGGTAATATTTGATAACATTCCTGGCGAGTTGGCATCTACGTCTCCGTGGGACCTTTATATACATCAATAACGTAATATAACCTAACCTAACCCAACCTAGCATCTCGGCGGTACTATTTGACGTCATTCCTGGCGAGTTGGCCTCTACGCCTCCGTGTAACCCTCGTATACAACAGTAACGTAATATAGCGTAACCTAACCCAACCTATCATCTCGGCGGTAATATTTGACAACATTCCTGGCTTGTTGGCCTCTACTTCTCCGTGGGACCTTTATATACTTCAATAACGTAATATAACCTAACCTAACCCAACCTAATATCTCGGAGGTAATAGTTGACAACATTCCTGGCGAGTTGGCTTCTCCGTTTCCATGGGACCTTTATATACGTCAATAACGTAATATAACCTAACCTAACCCAACCTAACATCTGGGCGGTAATATTTGACAACATTCCTGGCGAGTTGGCCCCTGCGTCTCCGTGGGACCTTTATATACATCAATAACGTAATATAACCTAACCTAACCCAACCTAACATCTCGTCGGTAATATTTGACGTCATTCCTGGCGAGTTGGCCTCTACGCCTCCGTGTAACCCTCGTATACAACAGTAACGTAATATAACGTAACTTAACCCAACCTATCATCTCGGCGGTAATATTTGACAACATTCCTGGCGAGTTGGCATCTACGTCTCCGTGAGACCTTTATATACATCTATAACGTAATATAACCTAACCTAACCCTATCTAACATCTCGGCGGTAATATTTGACCACATTCCTGGCTTGTTGGCCTCTACGTCTCCGTTGGACCTTTATATACATCTATAACGTAATGTAACCTAACCTTACCCAACATATCATCTCGGCGGTAATATTTGACAACATTCCTGGCGAGTTGGCCTCTACGTCTCCGTGGGACCTTTATATACATCAATAACATAATATAAGCTAGTCTAACCCAATCTAACATCTCGGCGATAACATTTGACCACATTCCTGGCGAGTTGGCCTCTACGTCTTCGTGAGACCTTTATATACATCTATAACGTAATATAACCTAACCTAACCCAACCTAACATCTCGGCGGTAATATTTGAAAACATTCCTGGCGAGTTGGCAGCTACGTCTCCGTGGGACCTTTATATACATCAATAACGTAATATAACCCAACCTAATCCAACCTAACATCTCGGCGGTCATATTCGACCACATTCCTGGCTTGTTGGACTCTACGTCTCCGTGGGACCTTCAATAGATCTATAACGTAATATAACCTAACCTAACCCAACGTAACATCTCGGCGGTAATATTTGAAAACATTCCTGGCGAGTTGGCCTCTACGCCTTCGTGGGACCTTTATATACATGAATAACGTAATATAACATAACCTAACCCAATCTAACATCTCGACGGTAATATTTGACCACATTCCTGGCTTGTTGGCCTCTACGTCTCCGTGGGACCTTTATATACAACAATAACATAGTATAAGCTAGCCTAACCCAATCTAACATCTCGGCGGTAATATTTGACCACATTCCTGGCTTGTTGGAGTCTACGTCTCCGTTTGACCATCATATACATCAATAACGTAATATAACGTAACCTAACCCAACCTATCATCTCGGCGGTAATATTTGACAACATTCCTGGCTTGTTGGCCTCTACTTCTCCGTGGGACCTTTATATACTTCAATAACGTAATATAACCTAACCTAACCCAACCTAATATCTCGGAGGTAATAGTTGACAACATTCCTGGCGAGTTGGCTTCTCCGTTTCCATGGGACCTTTATATACGTCAATAACGTAATATAACCTAACCTAACCCAACCTAACATCTGGGCGGTAATATTTGACAACATTCCTGGCGAGTTGGCCCCTGCGTCTCCGTGGGACCTTTATATACATCAATAACGTAATATAACCTAACCTAACCCAACCTAACATCTCGTCGGTAATATTTGACAACATTCCTGACGAGTTGGCCTCTAGGTCTCCGCTTGACCTTCATATACATCAATAACATAATATAACCTAACCTAACACAACCTAACATCCAGGCTATAATATTCGACAACATACCTGGCGAGTTGGCCTCTACGTCTCCGTGGGACCTTTATATACATCAATAACGTAATGTAACCTAACCTAACCCAACATAACATCTCGCCGGTATTATTTGACCACATTCCCGGCTTGTTGGACTCTACGTCTCCGAGGGACCTTTATATACATCAATAACGTAATATAACCTAACCTAACCCAACCTAACATCCCGGCGGTAATATTTGACCACATTCCTGGCTTGTTGTCCTCTACGTCTCCGTGGGAACTATATATACATCAATAACGTAATATAACCTAACCTAACCCAACCTAACATCTCGTCGGTAATATTTGACAACATTCCTGACGAGTTGGCCTCTAGGTCTCCGTGGGATATTTATATACATCAATAACATAATATAACATAAGCTAACCCAATATAACATCTCGGCGGTAATATTTGACCACGTTCCTGGCTTGTTGCACTCTACGTCTCCGTGGCACCTTCATATAGATCTATAATTTAATATAACCTAACCTAACCCAACCTAACATCTCGGCGGTAATATTTGACAACATTCCTGGCGAGTTGGCTTCTCCGTCCCCGTGGGACCTTTATATATCTCAATAACGTAATATAACCTAACCTAACCCAACAATATCATCTCGGCGGTAATATTTGATAACATTCCTGGCGAGTTGGCATCTACGTCTCCGTGGGACCTTTATATACATCAATAACGTAATATAACCTAACCTAACCCAACCTAGCATCTCGGCGGTAATATTTGACATCATTCCTGGCGTGTTGGCCTCTACGTCTCCGTGTAACCCTCGTATACAACAGTAACGTAATATAACGTAACTTAACCCAACCTATCATCTCGGCGGTAATATTTGACAACATTCCTGGCGAGTTGGCCTCTACGTCTTCGTGGGACCTTTATATACATGAATAAGGTAATATAACATTACCTAACCCAATCTAACATCTCGACGGTAATATTTGACCACATTCCTGGCTTGTTGGACTCTACGTCTCCGTGGGACCTTCATATAGATCTATAAGGTAATATAACCTAACCTAACCCAACCTAACATCTCGGCGCTAATATTTGAAAACATTCCTGGCTTGTTGGCCTCTACGTCTCCGTTGGACCTTTATATACATCTATAACGTAATGTAACCTAACCTAACCCAACATATCATCTCGGCGGTAATATTTGACAACATTCCTGGCGAGTTGGCCTCTACGTCTCCGTGGGACCTTTATATACATCAATAACATAATATAAGCTAGTCTAACCCAATCTAACATCTCGGCGATAACATTTGACCACATTCCTGGCGAGTTGGCCTCTACGTCTTCGTGAGACCTTTATATACATCTATAACGTAATATAACCTAACCTAACCCAACCTAACATCTCGGCGGTAATATTTGAAAACATTCCTGGCGAGTTGGCAGCTACGTCTCCGTGGGACCTTTATATACATCAATAACGTAATATAACCCAACCTAATCCAACCTAACATCTCGGCGGTCATATTCGACCACATTCCTGGCTTGTTGGACTCTACGTCTCCGTGGGACCTTCAATAGATCTATAACGTAATATAACCTAACCTAACCCAACGTAACATCTCGGCGGTAATATTTGAAAACATTCCTGGCGAGTTGGCCTCTACGTCTTCGTGGGACCTTTATATACATGAATAAGGTAATATAACATTACCTAACCCAATCTAACATCTCGACGGTAATATTTGACCACATTCCTGGCTTGTTGGACTCTACGTCTCCGTGGGACCTTCATATAGATCTATAAGGTAATATAACCTAACCTAACCCAACCTAACATCTCGGCGCTAATATTTGAAAACATTCCTGGCGAGTTGGCATCTACGTCTCCGTTTGACCTTCATATACATCAATAACGTAATATAACCTAACCTAACCCAACCTAACCTCTCGGCGGTAATATTTGACAACATTCTTGGCGAGTTGGACTCTACGTCTCCGTGGGACCTTCATATACATCAATAACGTAATATAACGTAACCTAACCCAACCTAACATCTCGGCGGTAATATTTGACAACATTCCTGGCGAGTTGGCTTCTCCGTTTCCGTGGGACCTTTATATACATCAATAACGTAATATAACCTAACCTAACGCAACATAACATCTCGGCGGTAATATTTGACAACATACCTGGCGAGTTGGCCTCTACGTCTCCGTGGGCCCTTCATATACATCAATAACGTAATATAACCAAACCTAACCCAACCTATCATCTCGGCGGTAATATTTGACAAAATTCCTGGCGAGTTGGCTTCTCCCCTTCCGTGGGACCTTTATATACGTCAATAACGTAATATAACCTAACCTAACCCAACCTAACAGCTCGGCGGTAATATTTGACATCATTCCTGGCGAGTTGGCCACTATGTCTCCGTGTAACCCTCGTATACATCAATAACGTAATATAACGTAACTTAATCCAACCTATCATCTCGGCGGTAATATTTGACAACATTCCTGGCGAGTTGGCCTCTACGTCTCCGTTTGACCTTCTTATACATCAATAACGTAATATAACGTAACTTAATCCAACCTATCATCTCGGCGGTAATATTTGACAACATTCCTGGCGAGTTGGCCTCTACGTCTCCGTTTGACCTTCTTATACATCAATAACGTAATCTAACCTAACATAACCCAACCTATCTTCTCGGCGGTAATATTTGGCAACATTCCTGGCGAGTTGGCCTCTACGTCTCCGTGGGACCTTTATATACATAAATAACATAATATAAGCTAGCCTAACCCAATCTAACATCTCGGCGATAATATTTGACCACATTCCTGGCGAGTTGGCCTCTACGTCTTCGTGGGACCTTTATATACATCAATAACTTAATATAACCTAACCTAACCCAACCTAGCATCTCGGCGGTAATATTTGACATCATTCCTGGCGAGTTGGCCTCTACGTCTCCGTGTAACCCTCGTATACAAAAGTAACGTAATATAACGTAACTTAACCCTACCTATCATCTCGGCGGTAATATTTGACAACATACCTGGCGAGTTGGCCTCCACGTCTCCGTGGGCCCTTCATATACATCAATAACGGAATATAACCAAACCTAACCCAACCTAACTTCTCGGCGGTAATATTTGAAAACATACCTGGCGAGGTGGCCTGTACGTCTCCGTGGGATATTTATATACATCAATAACATAATATAACATAAGCTAACCCAATATAACATCTCGGCGGTAATATTTGACCACGTTCCTGGCTTGTTGCACTCTACGTCTCCGTGGCACCTTCATATAGATCTATAATGTAATATAACCTAACCTAACCCAACCTAACATCTCGGCGGTAATATTTGACAACATTCATGGCGAGTTGGCTTCTCCGTCCCCGTGGGACCTTTATATATCTCAATAACGTAATATAACCTAACCTAACCCAACCTAGCATCTCGGCGGTAATATTTGACATCATTCCTGGCGAGTTGGCCTCTACGTCTCCGTGTAACCCTCGTATACAAAAGTAACGTAATATAACGTAACTTAACCCTACCTATCATCTCGGCGGTAATATTTGACAACATACCTGGCGAGTTGGCCTCCACGTCTCCGTGGGCCCTTCATATACATCAATAACGGAATATAACCAAACCTAACCCAACCTAACTTCTCGGCGGTAATATTTGAAAACATACCTGGCGAGGTGGCCTGTACGTCTCCGTGGGATATTTATATACATCAATAACATAATATAACATAAGCTAACCCAATATAACATCTCGGCGGTAATATTTGACCACGTTCCTGGCTTGTTGCACTCTACGTCTCCGTGGCACCTTCATATAGATCTATAATGTAATATAACCTAACCTAACCCAACCTAACATCTCGGCGGTAATATTTGACAACATTCATGGCGAGTTGGCTTCTCCGTCCCCGTGGGACCTTTATATATCTCAATAACGTAATATAACCTAACCTAACCCAACCTAGCATCTCGGCGGTAATATTTGACATCATTCCTGGCGAGTTGGCCTCTACGTCTCCGTGTAACCCTCGTATACAAAAGTAACGTAATATAACGTAACTTAACCCTACCTATCATCTCGGCGGTAATATTTGACAACATACCTGGCGAGTTGGCCTCCACGTCTCCGTGGGCCCTTCATATACATCAATAACGGAATATAACCAAACCTAACCCAACCTAACTTCTCGGCGGTAATATTTGAAAACATACCTGGCGAGGTGGCCTGTACGTCTCCGTGGGATATTTATATACATCAATAACATAATATAACATAAGCTAACCCAATATAACATCTCGGCGGTAATATTTGACCACGTTCCTGGCTTGTTGCACTCTACGTCTCCGTGGCACCTTCATATAGATCTATAATGTAATATAACCTAACCTAACCCAACCTAACATCTCGGCGGTAATATTTGACAACATTCATGGCGAGTTGGCTTCTCCGTCCCCGTGGGACCTTTATATATCTCAATAACGTAATATAACCTAACCTAACCCAACCTATCATCTCGGCGGTAATATTTGATAACATTCCTGGCGAGTTGGCATCTACGTCTCCGTGGGACCTTTATATACATCAATAACGTAATATAACCTAACCTAACCCAACCTAGCATCTCGGCGGTACTATTTGACGTCATTCCTGGCGAGTTGGCCTCTACGCCTCCGTGTAACCCTCGTATACAACAGTAACGTAATATAGCGTAACCTAACCCAACCTATCATCTCGGCGGTAATATTTGACAACATTCCTGGCTTGTTGGCCTCTACTTCTCCGTGGGACCTTTATATACTTCAATAACGTAATATAACCTAACCTAACCCAACCTAATATCTCGGAGGTAATAGTTGACAACATTCCTGGCGAGTTGGCTTCTCCGTTTCCATGGGACCTTTATATACGTCAATAACGTAATATAACCTAACCTAACCCAACCTAACATCTGGGCGGTAATATTTGACAACATTCCTGGCGAGTTGGCCCCTGCGTCTCCGTGGGACCTTTATATACATCAATAACGTAATATAACCTAACCTAACCCAACCTAACATCTCGTCGGTAATATTTGACAACATTCCTGACGAGTTGGCCTCTAGGTCTCCGCTTGACCTTCATATACATCAATAACATAATATAGCCTAACCTAACACAACCTAACATCCAGGCTATAATATTCGACAACATTCCTGGCGAGTTGGCCTCTACGTATCCGTGGGCCCTTCATATACATCAATAACGAAATATAACCTAACCTAACCCAACCTATCATCTCGGCGGTAATATTTGACCACATTCCTGGGTTGTTGGCCTCTACGTCTCCGTGAGACCTTTATATACATCTATAACGTAATATAACCTAACCTCACCCAACCTAACATCTCCGCGGTAATATTTGACAACATACCTGGCGAGTTGGCCTCTACGTCTTCGTGGGCCCTTCATATACATCAATAACGAAATATAACCTAAGCTAACCCAACCTATCATCTCGGAGGTAATATTTGACAAAATTCCTGGCGAGTTGGCTTCTCCGCTTCCGTGGGACCTTTATATACATCAATAACGTAATATAACCTAACCTAACCCAACCTAACATCTCGGCGGTAATATTTGACAACATTCCTGGCGAGTTGGCCTCTACGTCTCCGTGGGACCTTTATATACATCAATAACATAATATAAGCTAGCCTAACCCAATCTAACATCTCACGGTAATATTTGACCACATTCCTGGCTTGTTGGCTTCTACGTCTCCGTGGGACCTTTATACACTTCAATAACGTAATATAACCTAGCCTAACCCAATTTAACATCTCGGCGGTAATATTTGACAACTTTCCTGGCGAGTTGGCCTCTACGTCTGCGTGGGATCTTTATATACATCAATAACGTAATATAACATAACCTAAACCAATCTAACATCTCGGCGGTAATATTTGACAACATTCCTGGCTTGTTGGCCTCTACGTCTCCGTGGGACCTTTATATACATCTATAACGTAATATAACTTAACCTAACCCAAACTAACATCTCCGCGGTAATATTTGACAACATACCTGGCGAGTTGGCCTCTACGTATCCGTGGGCCCTTCATATACATCAATAACGAAATATAACCTAACCTAACCCTATCTAACATCTCGGCGGTAATTTTTGACCACATTCCTGGCTTGTTGGCCTCTACGTCTCCGTCGGACCTTCATATAGATCTATAACGTAATATAACTTAACCTAACCCAACCTAACATCTCCGCGGTAATATTTGATAACATACCTGGCGAGTTGGCCTCTACGTCTCCGTGGGCCCTTCATATACATCAATAACGAAATATAACCTAACCTAACCCAACCTATCATCTCGGAGGTAATATTTGACAACATTCCTGGCGAGTTGGCCTCTACGTCTCCGTTTGACCTTCTTATACATCAATAACGTAATCTAACCTAACATAACCCAACCTATCATCTCGGCGGTAATATTTGACAACATACCTGGCGAGTTGGCCTCTACGTATCCATGGGCCCTTCATATACATCAATAACGAAATATAACCTAACCTAACCCTATCTAACATCTCGGCGGTAATATTTGACCATATTCCTGGCTTGTTGGCCTCTACGTCTCCGTCGGACCTTTATATACATCTATAACGTAATATAACCTAACCTAACCCAACCTATCATCTCGGAGGTAATATTTGACAACATTCCTGGCGAGTTGGCCTCTACGTCTCCGTTTGACCTTCTTATACATCAATAACGTAGTCTAACCTAACATAACCCAACCTATCATCTCGGCGGTAATATTTGACAACATACCTGGCGAGTTGGCCTCTACGTATCCATGGGCCCTTCATATACATCAATAACGAAATATAACCTAACCTAACCCTATCTAACATCTCGGCGGTAATATTTGACCATATTCCTGGCTTGTTGGCCTCTACGTCTCCGTCGGACCTTTATATACATCTATAACGTAATATAACCTAACCTAACCCAACCTATCATCTCGGCGGTAATATTTGACAACATACCTGGCGAGCTGGCCTCTACGTCTCCGTGGGCCCTTCATATACATCAATAACGGAATATAACCAAACCTAACCCAACCTATCATCTCGGCGGTAATATTTGACAAAATTCCTGGCGAGTTGGCTTCTCCGCTTCCGTGGGACCTTTATATACATCAATAACGTAATATAACCTAACCTAACCCAACCTAACATCTCGGCGGTAATATTTGACCACGTTCCTGGCTTGTTGCACTCTACGTCTCCGTGGGACCTTCATATAGATCTATAACGTAATGTAACCTAACCTAACCCAACCTAACATCTCGGCGGTAATATTTGACAACATTCCTGGCGAGTTGGCTTCTCCGTCCCCGTGGGACCTTTATATACATCAATAACGTAATATAACCTAACCTAACCCAACCTATCATCTCGGCGGTAATATTTGACCACATTCCTGGCTTGTTGGCCTCTACGTCTCCGTGAGACCTTTATATACATCTATAACGTAATATAACCTAACCTCACCCAACCTAACTTCTCGGCGGTAATATTTGAAAACATACCTGGCGAGGTGGCCTCTACGTCTCCGTGGGATATTTATATACATCAATAACATAATATAACATAAGCTAACCCAATATAACATCTCGGCGGTAATATTTGACAACATACCTGGCGAGTTGGCCTCTACGTCTCCGTGGGCCCTTCATATACATCAATAACGGAATATAACCAAACCTAACCCAACCTATCATCTCGGCGGTAATATTTGACAAAATTCCTGGCGAGTTGGCTTCTCCGCTTCCGTGGGACCTTTATATGCATCAATAACGTAATATAACCTAACCTAACCCAACCTAACATCTCGGCGGTAATATTTGACCACGTTCCTGGCTTGTTGCACTCTACGTCTCCGTGGGACCTTCATATAGATCTATAACGTAATATAACCTAACCTAACCCAACCTAACATCTCGGCGGTAATATTTGACAACATTCCTGGCGAGTTGGCTTCTCCGTCCCCGTGGGACCTTTATATACATCAATAACGTAATATAACCTAACCTAACCCAACCTATCATCTCGGCGGTAATATTTGACCACATTCCTGGCTTGTTGGCCTCTACGTCTCCGTGAGACCTTTATATACATCTATAACGTAATATAACCTAACCTCACCCAACCTAACATCTCCGCGGTAATATTTGACAACATACCTGGCGAGTTGGCCTCTACGTATCCGTGGGCCCTTCATATACATCAATAACGAAATATAACCTAACCTAACCCTATCTAACATCTCGGCGGTAATTTTTGACCACATTCCTGGCTTGTTGGCCTCTACGTCTCCGTCGGACCTTCATATAGATCTATAACGTAATATAACTTAACCTAACCCAACCTAACATCTCCGCGGTAATATTTGATAACATACCTGGCGAGTTGGCCTCTACGTCTCCGTGGGCCCTTCATATACATCAATAACGAAATATAACCTAACCTAACCCAAACTATCATCTCGGAGGTAATATTTGACAATATTCCTGGCGAGTTGGCTTCTCCGCTTCCGTGGGAACTTTATATACATCAATAACGTAATATAACCTAACCTAACCCAACATAAAATCTCCGCGGTAATATTTGACCACGTTCCTGGCTTGTTGCACTCTACGTCTCCGTGGGACCTTCATATAGATCTATAACGTAATATAACCTAACCTAACCCAACCTAACATCTCGGCGGTAATATTTGACAACATTCCTGGCGAGTTGGCTTCTCCGTCCCCGTGGGACCTTTATATACATCAATAACGTAATATAACCTAACCTAACCCAACCTATCATCTCGGCGGTAATATTTGACCACATTCCTGGGTTGTTGGCCTCTACGTCTCCGTGAGACCTTTATATACATCTATAACGTAATATAACCTAACCTCACCCAACCTAACATCTCCGCGGTAATATTTGACAACATACCTGGCGAGTTGGCCTCTACGTCTTCGTGGGCCCTTCATATACATCAATAACGAAATATAACCTAAGCTAACCCAACCTATCATCTCGGAGGTAATATTTGACAAAATTCCTGGCGAGTTGGCTTCTCCGCTTCCGTGGGACCTTTATATACATCAATAACGTAATATAACCTAACCTAACCCAACCTAACATCTCGGCGGTAATATTTGACAACATTCCTGGCGAGTTGGCCTCTACGTCTCCGTGGGACCTTTATATACATCAATAACATAATATAAGCTAGCCTAACCCAATCTAACATCTCACGGTAATATTTGACCACATTCCTGGCTTGTTGGCTTCTACGTCTCCGTGGGACCTTTATACACTTCAATAACGTAATATAACCTAGCCTAACCCAATTTAACATCTCGACGGTAATATTTGACAACTTTCCTGGCGAGTTGGCCTCTACGTCTGCGTGGGATCTTTATATACATCAATAACGTAATATAACATAACCTAAACCAATCTAACATCTCGGCGGTAATATTTGACAACATTCCTGGCGAGTTGGCCTCTACGTCTCCGTTTGACCTTCTTATACATCAATAACGTAATCTAACCTAACATAACCCAACCTATCATCTCGGCGGTAATATTTGACAACATACCTGGCGAGTTGGCCTCTACGTATCCATGGGCCCTTCATATACATCAATAACGAAATATAACCTAACCTAACCCTATCTAACATCTCGGCGGTAATATTTGACCATATTCCTGGCTTGTTGGCCTCTACGTCTCCGTCGGACCTTTATATACATCTATAACGTAATATAACCTAACCTAACCCAACCCATCATCTCGGCGGTAATATTTGACAACATACCTGGCGAGCTGGCCTCTACGTCTCCGTGGGCCCTTCATATACATCAATAACGGAATATAACCAAACCTAACCCAACCTATCATCTCGGCGGTAATATTTGACAAAATTCCTGGCGAGTTGGCTTCTCCGCTTCCGTGGGACCTTTATATACATCAATAACGTAATATAACCTAACCTAACCCAACCTAACATCTCGGCGGTAATATTTGACCACGTTCCTGGCTTGTTGCACTCTACGTCTCCGTGGGACCTTCATATAGATCTATAACGTAATATAACCTAACCTAACCCAACCTAACATCTCGGCGGTAATATTTGACAACATTCCTGGCGAGTTGGCTTCTCCGTCCCCGTGGGACCTTTATATACATCAATAACGTAATATAACCTAACCTAACCCAATCTAACATCTCGGCGGTAATATTTGACAACATTCCTGGCTTGTTGGCCTCTACGTCTCCGTGGGACCTTTATATACATCTATAACGTAATATAACCTAACCTAAGCCAACCTATCATCTCGGCGGTAATATTTGACAACATTCCTGGCGAGTTGGCCTCTACGTCTCCGTGGGACCTTTATATACATCAATAACATAATATAAGCTAGCCTAACCCAATCTAACATCTCGGCGATAATATTTGACCACATTCCTGGCGAGTTGGCCTCTACGTCTTCGTGGGACCTTTATATACATCAATAACGTAATATAACTTAACCTAACCCAACTTAACATCTCCGCGGTAATATTTGACAACATACCTGGCGAGTTGGCCTCTACGTCTCCGTGGGCCCTTCATATACATCAATAACGAAATATAACCTAACCTAATCCTACCTAACATCTCGGCGGTAGTTTTTGACCACATTCCTGGCTTTTTGGCCTCTACGTCTCCGTCGGACCTTTATATACATCTATAACGTAATATAACCTAACCTAACCCAACCTATCATCTCGGAGGTAATATTTGACAACATTCCTGGCGAGTTGGCCTCTACGTCTCCGTTTGACCTTCTTATACATCAATAACGTAATCTAACCTAACATAACCCAACCTATCATCTCGGCGGTAATATTTGACAACATACCTGGCGAGTTGGCCTCTACGTATCCATGGGCCCTTCATATACATCAATAACGAAATATAACCTAACCTAACCCTATCTAACATCTCGGCGGTAATATTTGACCATATTCCTGGCTTGTTGGCCTCTACGTCTCCGTCGGACCTTTATATACATCTATAACGTAATATAACCTAACCTAACCCAACCTATCATCTCGGAGGTAATATTTGACAACATTCCTGGCGAGTTGGCCTCTACGTCTCCGTTTGACCTTCTTATACATCAATAACGTAGTCTAACCTAACATAACCCAACCTATCATCTCGGCGGTAATATTTGACAACATACCTGGCGAGTTGGCCTCTACGTATCCATGGGCCCTTCATATACATCAATAACGAAATATAACCTAACCTAACCCTATCTAACATCTCGGCGGTAATATTTGACCATATTCCTGGCTTGTTGGCCTCTACGTCTCCGTCGGACCTTTATATACATCTATAACGTAATATAACCTAACCTAACCCAACCTATCATCTCGGCGGTAATATTTGACAACATACCTGGCGAGCTGGCCTCTACGTCTCCGTGGGCCCTTCATATACATCAATAACGGAATATAACCAAACCTAACCCAACCTATCATCTCGGCGGTAATATTTGACAAAATTCCTGGCGAGTTGGCTTCTCCGCTTCCGTGGGACCTTTATATACATCAATAACGTAATATAACCTAACCTAACCCAACCTAACATCTCGGCGGTAATATTTGACCACGTTCCTGGCTTGTTGCACTCTACGTCTCCGTGGGACCTTCATATAGATCTATAACGTAATATAACCTAACCTAACCCAACCTAACATCTCGGCGGTAATATTTGACAACATTCCTGGCGAGTTGGCTTCTCCGTCCCCGTGGGACCTTTATATACATCAATAACGTAATATAACCTAACCTAATCCAACCTATCATCTCGGCGGTAATATTTGACCACATTCCTGGCTTGTTGGCCTCTACGTCTCCGTGAGACCTTTATATACATCTATAACGTAATATAACCTAACCTCACCCAACCTAACTTCTCGGCGGTAATATTTGAAAACATACCTGGCGAGGTGGCCTCTACGTCTCCGTGGGATATTTATATACATCAATAACATAATATAACATAAGCTAACCCAATATAACATCTCGGCGGTAATATTTGACAACATACCTGGCGAGTTGGCCTCTACGTCTCCGTGGGCCCTTCATATACATCAATAACGGAATATAACCAAACCTAACCCAACCTATCATCTCGGCGGTAATATTTGACAAAATTCCTGGCGAGTTGGCTTCTCCGCTTCCGTGGGACCTTTATATGCATCAATAACGTAATATAACCTAACCTAACCCAACCTAACATCTCGGCGGTAATATTTGACCACGTTCCTGGCTTGTTGCACTCTACGTCTCCGTGGGACCTTCATATAGATCTATAACGTAATATAACCTAACCTAACCCAACCTAACATCTCGGCGGTAATATTTGACAACATTCCTGGCGAGTTGGCTTCTCCGTCCCCGTGGGACCTTTATATACATCAATAACGTAATATAACCTAACCTAACCCAACCTATCATCTCGGCGGTAATATTTGACCACATTCCTGGCTTGTTGGCCTCTACGTCTCCGTGAGACCTTTATATACATCTATAACGTAATATAACCTAACCTCACCCAACCTAACTTCTCGGCGGTAATATTTGAAAATATACCTGGCGAGGTGGCCTCTACGTCTCCGTGGGATATTTATATACATCAATAACATAATATAACATAAGCTAACCCAATATAACATCTCGGCGGTAATATTTGACCACGTTCCTGGCTTGTTGCACTCTACGTCTCCGTGGCACCTTCATATAGATCTATAACTTAATATAACCTAACCTAACCCAACCTAACATCTCGGCGGTAATATTTGACAACATTCCTGGCGAGTTGGCTTCTCCGTCACCGTGGGACCTTTATATATCTCAATAACGTAATATAACCTAACCTAACCCAACAATATCATCTCGGCGGTAATATTTGATAACATTCCTGGCGAGTTGGCATCTACGTCTCCGTGGGACCTTTATATACATCAATAACGTAATATAACCTAACCTAACCCAACCTAGCATCTCGGCGGTAATATTTGACATCATTCCTGGCGAGTTGGCCTCTACGTCTCCGTGTAACCCTCGTATACAACAGTAACGTAATATAACGTAACTTAACCCAACCTATCATCTCGGCGGTAATATTTGACAACATTCCTGGCGAGTTGGCCTCTACGTCTCCGTTTGACCTTCTTATACATCAATAACGTAATCTAACCTAACATAACCCAACCTAACTTCTCGGCGGTAATATTTGAAAACATTCCTGGCGAGTTGGCTTCTCCGTCCCCGTGGGACCTTTATATACATCAATAACGTAATATAACCTAACCTAACCCAACCTATCATCTCGGCGGTAATATTTGTCCACATTCCTGGCTTGTTGGCCTCTACGTCTCCGTGAGACCTTTATATACATCTATAACGTAATATAACCTAACCTAACCCAATCTAACATCTCGGCGGTAATATTTGACAACATTCCTGGCTTGTTGGCCTCTACGTCTCCGTGGGACCTTTATATACATCTATAACGTAATATAACCTAACCTAACCCAACCTATCATCTCGGCGGTAATATTTGACAACATTCCTGGCGAGTTGGCCTCTACGTCTCCGTTTGACCTTCTTATACATCAATAACGTAATCTAACCTAACATAACCCAACTTAACATCTCCGCGGTAATATTTGACAACATACCTGGCGAGCTGGCCTCTACGTCTCCGTGGGCCCTTCATATACATCAATAACGGAATATAACCAAACCTAACCCAACCTATCATCTCGGAGGTAATATTTGACAACATTCCTGGCGAGTTGGCCTCTACGTCTCCGTTTGACCTTCTTATACATCAATAACGTAATCTAACCTAACATAACCCAACCTATCATCTCGGCGGTAATATTTGACAACATACCTGGCGAGTTGGCCTCTACGTATCCATGGGCCCTTCATATACATCAATAACGAAATATAACCTAACCTAACCCTATCTAACATCTCGGCGGTAATATTTGACCATATTCCTGGCTTGTTGGCCTCTACGTTTCCGTCGGACCTTTATATACATCTATAACGTAATATAACCTAACCTAACCCAACCTATCATCTCGGCGGTAATATTTGACAACATACCTGGCGAGCTGGCCTCTACGTCTCCGTGGGCCCTTCATATACATCAATAACGGAATATAACCAAACCTAACCCAACCTATCATCTCGGCGGTAATATTTGACAAAATTCCTGGCGAGTTGGCTTCTCCGCTTCCGTGGGACCTTTATATACATCAATAACGTAATATAACCTAACCTAACCCAACCTAACATCTCGGCGGTAATATTTGACCACGTTCCTGGCTTGTTGCACTCTACGTCTCCGTGGGACCTTCATATAGATCTATAACGTAATATAACCTAACCTAACCCAACCTAACATCTCGGCGGTAATATTTGACAACATTCCTGGCGAGTTGGCTTCTCCGTCCCCGTGGGACCTTTATATACATCAATAACGTAATATAACCTAACCTAACCCAACCTATCATCTCGGCGGTAATATTTGACCACATTCCTGGCTTGTTGGCCTCTACGTCTCCGTGAGACCTTTATATACATCTATAACGTAATATAACCTAACCTCACCCAACCTAACTTCTCGGCGGTAATATTTGAAAACATACCTGGCGAGGTGGCCTCTACGTCTCCGTGGGATATTTATATACATCAATAACATAATATAACATAAGCTAACCCAATATAACATCTCGGCGGTAATATTTGACAACATACCTGGCGAGTTGGCCTCTACGTCTCCGTGGGCCCTTCATATACATCAATAACGGAATATAACCAAACCTAACCCAACCTATCATCTCGGCGGTAATATTTGACAAAATTCCTGGCGAGTTGGCTTCTCCGCTTCCGTGGGACCTTTATATGCATCAATAACGTAATATAACCTAACCTAACCCAACCTAACATCTCGGCGGTAATATTTGACCACGTTCCTGGCTTGTTGCACTCTACGTCTCCGTGGGACCTTCATATAGATCTATAACGTAATATAACCTAACCTAACCCAACCTAACATGTCGGCGGTAATATTTGACAACATTCCTGGCGAGTTGGCTTCTCCATCCCCGTGGGACCTTTATATACATCAATAACGTAATATAACCTAACCTAACCCAACCTATCATCTCGGCGGTAATATTTGACCACATTCCTGGCTTGTTGGCCTCTACGTCTCCGTGAGACCTTTATATACATCTATAACGTAATATAACCTAACCTCACCCAACCTAACTTCTCGGCGGTAATATTTGAAAATATACCTGGCGAGGTGGCCTCTACGTCTCCGTGGGATATTTATATACATCAATAACATAATATAACATAAGCTAACCCAATATAACATCTCGGCGGTAATATTTGACCACGTTCCTGGCTTGTTGCACTCTACGTCTCCGTGGGACCTTCATATAGATCTATAACGTAATATAACCTAACCTAACCCAACCTAACATCTCGGCGGTAATATTTGACAACATTCCTGGCGAGTTGGCTTCTCCGTCCCCGTGGGACCTTTATATATCTCAATAACGTAATATAACCTAACCTAACCCAACAATATCATCTCGGCGGTAATATTTGATAACATTCCTGGCGAGTTGGCATCTACGTCTCCGTGGGACCTTTATATACATCAATAACGTAATATAACCTAACCTAACCCAACCTAGCATCTCGGCGGTAATATTTGACATCATTCCTGGCGAGTTGGCCTCTACGTCTCCGTGTAACCCTCGTATACAACAGTAACGTAATATAACGTAACTTAACCCAACCTATCATCTCGGCGGTAATATTTGACAACATTCCTGGCGAGTTGGCCTCTACGTCTCCGTTTGACCTTCTTATACATCAATAACGTAATCTAATCTAACATAACCCAACCTATCTTCTCGGCGGTAATATTTGGCAACATTACTGGCGAGTTGGCCTCTACGTCTCCGTGGGACCTTTATATACATAAATAACATAATATAAGCTAGCCTAACCCAATCTAACATCTCGGCTATAATATTTGACCACATTCCTGGCGAGTTGGCCTCTACGTCTTCGTCGGACCTTTATATACATCAATAACGTAATATAACCTAACCTAACCCAACCTAGCATCTCGGCGGTAATATTTGACATCATTCCTGGCGAGTTGGCCTCTACGTCTCCGTGTAACCCTCGTATACAAAAGTAACGTAATATAACGTAACCTAACCCAACCTATCATCTCGGCGGTAATATTTGACAACATACCTGGCGAGTTGGCCTCCACGTCTCCGTGGGCCCTTCATATACATCAATAACGGAATATAACCAAACCTAACCCAACCTAAGTTCTCGGCGGTAATATTTGAAAACATACCTGGCGAGGTGGCATCTACGTCTCCGTGGGATATTTATATACATCAATAACATAATATAACATAAGCTAACCCAATATAACATCTCGGCGGTAATATTTGACCACGTTCCTGGCTTGTTGCACTCTACGTCTCCGTGGCACCTTCATATAGATCTATAATGTAATATAACCTAACCTAACCCAACCTAACATCTCGGCGGTAATATTTGACAACATTCCTGGCTTGTTGGCCTCTACGTCTCCGTGGGACCTTTATATACATCTATAACGTAATATAACCTAACCTAACCCAACCTATCATCTCGGCGGTAATATTTGACAACATGCCTGGCGAGTTGGCCTCTACGTATCCGTGGGCCCTTCATATACATCAATAACGAAATATAACCTAACCTAACCCAACCTATCATCTCGGAGGTAATATTTGACAATATTCCTGGCGAGTTGGCTTCTCCGCTTCCGTGGGAACTTTATATACATCAATAACGTAATATAACCTAACCTAACCCAACCTAACATCTCCGCGGTAATATTTGACCACGTTCCTGGCTTGTTGCACTCTACGTCTCCGTGGGACCTTCATATAGATCTATAACGTAATATAACCTAACCTAACCCAACCTAACATCTCGGCGGTAATATTTGACAACATTCCTGGCGAGTTGGCCTCTACGTCTCCGTGGGACCTTTATATACATCAATAACATAATATAAGCTAGCCTAACCCAATCTAACATCTCACGGTAATATTTGACCACATTCCTGGCTTGTTGGCTTCTACGTCTCCGTGGGACCTTTATATACTTCAATAACGTAATATAACCTAGCCTAACCCAATTTAACATCTCGGCGGTAATATTTGACAACTTTCCTGGCGAGTTGGCCTCTACGTCTGCGTGGGATCTTTATATACATCAATAACGTAATATAACATAACCTAACCCAATCTAACATCTCGGCGGTAATATTTGACAACATTCCTGGCTTGTTGGCCTCTACGTCTCCGTGGGACCTTTATATACATCTATAACGTAATATAACCTAACCTAACCCAACCTATCATCTCGGCGGTAATATTTGACAACATTCCTGGCGAGTTGGCCTCTACGTCTCCGTTTGACCTTCTT
Source organism: Xylocopa violacea (assembly GCA_963969225.1). Taxonomy (NCBI): domain Eukaryota; kingdom Metazoa; phylum Arthropoda; class Insecta; order Hymenoptera; family Apidae; genus Xylocopa; species Xylocopa violacea. The sequence goes on along the minus strand of CAXAJV010000168.1, from coordinate 1,797,019 downwards.
ATACATCAATAACGTAATCTAACCTAACATAACCCAACCTATTTTCTCGGCGGTAATATTTGACAACATTCCTGGCGAGTTGGCCTCTACGTCTCCGTGGGACCTTTATATACATCAAGAAAATAATATAAGGTAGCCTAACCCAATCTAACATCTCGGCGATAATATTTGACCACATTCCTGGCGAGTTGGCCTCTACGTCTTCGTGGGACCTTTATATACATCAATAACGTAATATAACTTAACCTAACCCAACCTAACATCTCCGCGGTAATATTTGACAACATACCTGGCGAGTTGGCCTCTACGTCTCCGTGGGCCCTTCATATACATCAATAACGAAATATAACCTAACCTAACCCTACCTAACATCTCGGCGGTAGTTTTTGACCACATTCCTGGCTTTTTGGCCTCTACGTCTCCGTCGGACCTTTATATACATCTATAACGTAATATAACCTAACCTAACCAGACCTATCATCTCGGCGGTAATATTTGACAACATACCTGGCGAGTTGGCCTCTACGTCTCCGTTTGACCTTCTTATACATCAATAACGTAATCTAACCTAACATAACCCAACCTATTTTCTCGGCGGTAATATTTGACAACATTCCTGGCGAGTTGGCCTCTACGTCTCCGTGGGACCTTTATATACATCAATAACATAATATAAGCTAGCCTAACCCAATCTAACATCTCGGCGATAATATTTGACCACATTCCTGGCGAGTTGGCCTCTTCGTCTTCGTGGGACCTTTATATACATCAATAACGTAATATAACTTAACCTAACCCAACCTAACATCTCCGCGGTAATATTTGACCACATTCCTGGCTTGTTGGCCTCTACGTCTCCGTCGGACCTTTATATACATCTATAACGTAATATAACCTAACCTAACCCAACCTATCATCTCGGCGGTAATATTTGACAACATTCCTGGCGAGTTGGCCTCTACGTCTTCGTGGGACCTTTATATACATCAATAACGTAATATAACTTAACCTAACCCAACCTAACATCTCCGCGGTAATATTTGACAACATACCTGGCGAGTTGGCCTCTACGTCTCCGTGGGCCCTTCATATACATCAATAACGAAATATAACCTAACCTAACCCTACCTAACATTTCGGCGGTAGTTTTTGACCACATTCCTGGCTTTTTGGCCTCTACGTCTCCGTCGGACCTTTATATACATCTATAACGTAATATAACCTAACCTAACCCAACCTATCATCTCGGCGGTAATATTTGACAACATTCCTGGCGAGTTGGCCTCTACGTCTCCGTTTGACCTTCTTATACATCAATAACGTAATCTAACCTAACATAACCCAACCTATTTTCTCGGCGGTAATATTTGACAACATTCCTGGCGAGTTGGCCTCTACGTCTCCGTGGGACCTTTATATACATCAATAACATAATATAAGCTAGCCTAACCCAATCTAACATCTCGGCGATAATATTTGACCACATTCCTGGCGAGTTGGCCTCTTCGTCTTCGTGGGACCTTTATATACATCAATAACGTAATATAACTTAACCTAACCCAACCTAACATCTCCGCGGTAATATTTGACCACATTCCTGGCTTGTTGGCCTCTACGTCTCCGTCGGACCTTTATATACATCTATAACGTAATATAACCTAACCTAACCCAACCTATCATCTCGGCGGTAATATTTGACAACATTCCTGGCGAGTTGGCCTCTACGTCTCCGTGGGACCTTTATATACATCAATAACATAATATAAGCTAGCTTAACCCAATCTAACATCTCGGCGATAATATTTGACCACATTCCTGGCGAGTTGGTCTCTACGTCTTCGTGGGACCTTTATATACATCAATAACGTAATATAACTTAACCTAACCCAACCTAACATCCCCGCGGTAATATTTGACAACATACCTGGCGAGTTGGCCTCTACGTCTCCGTGGGCCCTTCATATACATCAATAACGAAATATAACCTAACCTAACCCAACCTATCATCTCGGAGGTAATATTTGACAATATTCCTGGCGAGTTGGCTTCTCCGCTTCCGTGGGAACTTTATATACATCAATAACGTAATATAACCTAACCTAACCCAACCTAACATCTCCGCGGTAATATTTGACCACGTTCCTGGCTTGTTGCACTCTACGTCTCCGTGGGACCTTCATATAGATCTATAACCTAATATAACCTAACCTAACCCAACCTAACATCTCGGCGGTAATATTTGACAACATTCCTGGCGAGTTGGCTTCTCCGTCCCCGTGGGACCTTTATATACATCAATAACGTAATATAACCTAACCTAACCCAACCTATCATCTCGGCGGTAATATTTGACCACATTCCTGGCTTGTTGGCCTCTACGTCTCCGTGAGACCTTTATATACATCTATAACGTAATATAACCTAACCTCACCCAACCTAACTTCTCGGCGGTAATATTTGAAAACATACCTGGCGAGGTGGCCTCTACGTCTCCGTGGGATATTTATATACATCAATAACATAATATAACATAAGCTAACCCAATATAACATCTCGGCGGTAATATTTGACAACATACCTGGCGAGTTGGCCTCTACGTCTCCGTGGGCCCTTCATATACATCAATAACGGAATATAACCAAACCTAACCCAACCTATCATCTCGGCGGTAATATTTGACAAAATTCCTGGCGAGTTGGCTTCTCCGCTTCCGTGGGACCTTTATATGCATCAATAACGTAATATAACCTAACCTAACCCAACCTAACATCTCGGCGGTAATATTTGACCACGTTCCTGGCTTGTTGCACTCTACGTCTCCGTGGGACCTTCATATAGATCTATAACGTAATATAACCTAACCTAACCCAACCTAACATCTCGGCGGTAATATTTGACAACATTCCTGGCGAGTTGGCTTCTCCGTCCCCGTGGGACCTTTATATACATCAATAACGTAATATAACCTAACCTAACCCAACCTATCATCTCGGCGGTAATATTTGACCACATTCCTGGCTTGTTGGCCTCTACGTCTCCGTGAGACCTTTATATACATCTATAACGTAATATAACCTAACCTCACCCAACCTAACTTCTCGGCGGTAATATTTGAAAATATACCTGGCGAGGTGGCCTCTACGTCTCCGTGGGATATTTATATACATCAATAACATAATATAACATAAGCTAACCCAATATAACATCTCGGCGGTAATATTTGACCACGTTCCTGGCTTGTTGCACTCTACGTCTCCGTGGCACCTCCATATAGATCTATAACTTAATATAACCTAACCTAACCCAACCTAACATCTCGGCGGTAATATTTGACAACATTCCTGGCGAGTTGGCTTCTCCGTCACCGTGGGACCTGTATATATCTCAATAACGTAATATAACCTAACCTAACCCAACAATATCATCTCGGCGGTAATATTTGATAACATTCCTGGCGAGTTGGCATCTACGTCTCCGTGGGACCTTTATATACATCAATAACGTAATATAACCTAACCTAACCCAACCTAGCATCTCGGCGGTAATATTTGACATCATTCCTGGCGAGTTGGCCTCTACGTCTCCGTGTAACCCTCGTATACAACAGTAACGTAATATAACGTAACTTAACCCAACCTATCATCTCGGCGGTAATATTTGACAACATTCCTGGCGAGTTGGCCTCTACGTCTCCGTTTGACCTTCTTATACATCAATAACGTAATCTAACCTAACATAACCCAACCTAACTTCTCGGCGGTAATATTTGAAAACATTCCTGGCGAGTTGGCTTCTCCGTCCCCGTGGGACCTTTATATACATCAATAACGTAATATAACCTAACCTAACCCAACCTATCATCTCGGCGGTAATATTTGTCCACATTCCTGGCTTGTTGGCCTCTACGTCTCCGTGAGACCTTTATATACATCTATAACGTAATATAACCTAACCTAACCCAATCTAACATCTCGGCGGTAATATTTGACAACATTCCTGGCTTGTTGGCCTCTACGTCTCCGTGGGACCTTTATATACATCTATAACGTAATATAACCTAACCTAACCCAACCTATCATCTCGGCGGTAATATTTGACAACATTCCTGGCGAGTTGGCCTCTACGTCTCCGTTTGACCTTCTTATACATCAATAACGTAATCTAACCTAACATAACCCAACTTAACATCTCCGCGGTAATATTTGACAACATACCTGGCGAGCTGGCCTCTACGTCTCCGTGGGCCCTTCATATACATCAATAACGGAATATAACCAAACCTAACCCAACCTATCATCTCGGAGGTAATATTTGACAACATTCCTGGCGAGTTGGCCTCTACGTCTCCGTTTGACCTTCTTATACATCAATAACGTAATCTAACCTAACATAACCCAACCTATCATCTCGGCGGTAATATTTGACAACATACCTGGCGAGTTGGCCTCTACGTATCCATGGGCCCTTCATATACATCAATAACGAAATATAACCTAACCTAACCCTATCTAACATCTCGGCTATAATATTTGACCACATTCCTGGCGAGTTGGCCTCTACGTCTTCGTCGGACCTTTATATACATCAATAACGTAATATAACCTAACCTAACCCAACCTAGCATCTCGGCGGTAATATTTGACATCATTCCTGGCGAGTTGGCCTCTACGTCTCCGTGTAACCCTCGTATACAAAAGTAACGTAATATAACGTAACCTAACCCAACCTATCATCTCGGCGGTAATATTTGACAACATACCTGGCGAGTTGGCCTCCACGTCTCCGTGGGCCCTTCATATACATCAATAACGGAATATAACCAAACCTAACCCAACCTAAGTTCTCGGCGGTAATATTTGAAAACATACCTGGCGAGGTGGCATCTACGTCTCCGTGGGATATTTATATACATCAATAACATAATATAACATAAGCTAACCCAATATAACATCTCGGCGGTAATATTTGACCACGTTCCTGGCTTGTTGCACTCTACGTCTCCGTGGCACCTTCATATAGATCTATAATGTAATATAACCTAACCTAACCCAACCTAACATCTCGGCGGTAATATTTGACAACATTCCTGGCTTGTTGGCCTCTACGTCTCCGTGGGACCTTTATATACATCTATAACGTAATATAACCTAACCTAACCCAACCTATCATCTCGGCGGTAATATTTGACAACATGCCTGGCGAGTTGGCCTCTACGTATCCGTGGGCCCTTCATATACATCAATAACGAAATATAACCTAACCTAACCCAACCTATCATCTCGGAGGTAATATTTGACAATATTCCTGGCGAGTTGGCTTCTCCGCTTCCGTGGGAACTTTATATACATCAATAAGGTAATATAACCTAACCTAACCCAACCTAACATCTCCGCGGTAATATTTGACCACGTTCCTGGCTTGTTGCACTCTACGTCTCCGTGGGACCTTCATATAGATCTATAACGTAATATAACCTAACCTAACCCAACCTAACATCTCGGCGGTAATATTTGACAACATTCCTGGCGAGTTGGCCTCTACGTCTCCGTGGGACCTTTATATACATCAATAACATAATATAAGCTAGCCTAACCCAATCTAACATCTCACGGTAATATTTGACCACATTCCTGGCTTGTTGGCTTCTACGTCTCCGTGGGACCTTTATATACTTCAATAACGTAATATAACCTAGCCTAACCCAATTTAACATCTCGGCGGTAATATTTGACAACTTTCCTGGCGAGTTGGCCTCTACGTCTGCGTGGGATCTTTATATACATCAATAACGTAATATAACATAACCTAACCCAATCTAACATCTCGGCGGTAATATTTGACAACATTCCTGGCTTGTTGGCCTCTACGTCTCCGTGGGACCTTTATATACATCTATAACGTAATATAACCTAACCTAACCCAACCTATCATCTCGGCGGTAATATTTGACAACATTCCTGGCGAGTTGGCCTCTACGTCTCCGTTTGACCTTCTTATACATCAATAACGTAATCTAACCTAACATAACCCAACCTATTTTCTCGGCGGTAATATTTGACAACATTCCTGGCGAGTTGGCCTCTACGTCTCCGTGGGACCTTTATATACATCAAGAAAATAATATAAGGTAGCCTAACCCAATCTAACATCTCGGCGATAATATTTGACCACATTCCTGGCGAGTTGGCCTCTACGTCTTCGTGGGACCTTTATATACATCAATAACGTAATATAACTTAACCTAACCCAACCTAACATCTCCGCGGTAATATTTGACAACATACCTGGCGAGTTGGCCTCTACGTCTCCGTGGGCCCTTCATATACATCAATAACGAAATATAACCTAACCTAACCCTACCTAACATCTCGGCGGTAGTTTTTGACCACATTCCTGGCTTTTTGGCCTCTACGTCTCCGTCGGACCTTTATATACATCTATAACGTAATATAACCTAACCTAACCAGACCTATCATCTCGGCGGTAATATTTGACAACATTCCTGGCGAGTTGGCCTCTACGTCTCCGTTTGACCTTCTTATACATCAATAACGTAATCTAACCTAACATAACCCAACCTATTTTCTCGGCGGTAATATTTGACAACATTCCTGGCGAGTTGGCCTCTACGTCTCCGTGGGACCTTTATATACATCAATAACATAATATAAGCTAGCCTAACCCAATCTAACATCTCGGCGATAATATTTGACCACATTCCTGGCGAGTTGGCCTCTTCGTCTTCGTGGGACCTTTATATACATCAATAACGTAATATAACTTAACCTAACCCAACCTAACATCTCCGCGGTAATATTTGACCACATTCCTGGCTTGTTGGCCTCTACGTCTCCGTCGGACCTTTATATACATCTATAACGTAATATAACCTAACCTAACCCAACCTATCATCTCGGCGGTAATATTTGACAACATTCCTGGCGAGTTGGCCTCTACGTCTTCGTGGGACCTTTATATACATCAATAACGTAATATAACTTAACCTAACCCAACCTAACATCTCCGCGGTAATATTTGACAACATACCTGGCGAGTTGGCCTCTACGTCTCCGTGGGCCCTTCATATACATCAATAACGAAATATAACCTAACCTAACCCTACCTAACATCTCGGCGGTAGTTTTTGACCACATTCCTGGCTTTTTGGCCTCTACGTCTCCGTCGGACCTTTATATACATCTATAACGTAATATAACCTAACCTAACCCAACCTATCATCTCGGCGGTAATATTTGACAACATTCCTGGCGAGTTGGCCTCTACGTCTCCGTTTGACCTTCTTATACATCAATAACGTAATCTAACCTAACATAACCCAACCTATTTTCTCGGCGGTAATATTTGACAACATTCCTGGCGAGTTGGCCTCTACGTCTCCGTGGGACCTTTATATACATCAATAACATAATATAAGCTAGCCTAACCCAATCTAACATCTCGGCGATAATATTTGACCACATTCCTGGCGAGTTGGCCTCTTCGTCTTCGTGGGACCTTTATATACATCAATAACGTAATATAACTTAACCTAACCCAACCTAACATCTCCGCGGTAATATTTGACCACATTCCTGGCTTGTTGGCCTCTACGTCTCCGTCGGACCTTTATATACATCTATAACGTAATATAACCTAACCTAACCCAACCTATCATCTCGGCGGTAATATTTGACAACATTCCTGGCGAGTTGGCCTCTACGTCTCCGTGGGACCTTTATATACATCAATAACATAATATAAGCTAGCTTAACCCAATCTAACATCTCGGCGATAATATTTGACCACATTCCTGGCGAGTTGGTCTCTACGTCTTCGTGGGACCTTTATATACATCAATAACGTAATATAACTTAACCTAACCCAACCTAACATCTCCGCGGTAATATTTGACAACATACCTGGCGAGTTGGCCTCTACGTCTCCGTGGGCCCTTCATATACATCAATAACGAAATATAACCTAACCTAACCCAACCTATCATCTCGGAGGTAATATTTGACAATATTCCTGGCGAGTTGGCTTCTCCGCTTCCGTGGGAACTTTATATACATCAATAACGTAATATAACCTAACCTAACCCAACCTAACATCTCCGCGGTAATATTTGACCACGTTCCTGGCTTGTTGCACTCTACGTCTCCGTGGGACCTTCATATAGATCTATAACCTAATATAACCTAACCTAACCCAACCTAACATCTCGGCGGTAATATTTGACAACATTCCTGGCGAGTTGGCTTCTCCGTCCCCGTGGGACCTTTATATACATCAATAACGTAATATAACCTAACCTAACCCAACCTATCATCTCGGCGGTAATATTTGACCACATTCCTGGCTTGTTGGCCTCTACGTCTCCGTGAGACCTTTATATACATCTATAACGTAATATAACCTAACCTCACCCAACCTAACTTCTCGGCGGTAATATTTGAAAACATACCTGGCGAGGTGGCCTCTACGTCTCCGTGGGATATTTATATACATCAATAACATAATATAACATAAGCTAACCCAATATAACATCTCGGCGGTAATATTTGACCACGTTCCTGGCTTGTTGCACTCTACGTCTCCGTGGCACCTTCATATAGATCTATAACTTAATATAACCTAACCTAACCCAACCTAACATCTCGGCGGTAATATTTGACAACATTCCTGGCGAGTTGGCTTCTCCGTCCCCGTGGGACCTTTATATATCTCAATAACGTAATATAACCTAACCTAACCCAACAATATCATCTCGGCGGTAATATTTGATAACATTCATGGCGAGTTGGCATCTACGTCTCCGTGGGACCTTTATATACATCAATAACGTAATATAACCTAACCTAACCCAACCTAGCATCTCGGCGGTAATATTTGACATCATTCCTGGCGTGTTGGCCTCTACGTCTCCGTGTAACCCTCGTATACAACGGTAACGTAATATAACGTAACTTAACCCAACCTATCATCTCGGCGGTAATATTTGACAACATTCCTGGCGAGTTGGCCTCTACGTCTTCGTGGGACCTTTATATACATCAATAACGTAATATAACTTAACCTAACCCAACCTAACATCTCCGCGGTAATATTTGACAACATACCTGGCGAGTTGGCCTCTACGTATCCATGGGCCCTTCATATACATCAATAACGAAATATAACCTAACCTAACCCTATCTAACATCTCGGCGGTAATATTTGACCATATTCCTGGCTTGTTGGCCTCTACGTCTCCGTCGGACCTTTATATACATCTATAACGTAATATAACCTAACCTAACCCAACCTATCATCTCGGAGGTAATATTTGACAACATTCCTGGCGAGTTGGCCTCTACGTCTCCGTTTGACCTTCTTATACATCAATAACGTAGTCTAACCTAACATAACCCAACCTATCATCTCGGCGGTAATATTTGACAACATACCTGGCGAGTTGGCCTCTACGTATCCATGGGCCCTTCATATACATCAATAACGAAATATAACCTAACCTAACCCTATCTAACATCTCGGCGGTAATATTTGACCATATTCCTGGCTTGTTGGCCTCTACGTCTCCGTCGGACCTTTATATACATCTATAACGTAATATAACCTAACCTAACCCAACCTATCGTCTCGGCGGTAATATTTGACAACATACCTGGCGAGCTGGCCTCTACGTCTCCGTGGGCCCTTCATATACATCAATAACGGAATATAACCAAACCTAACCCAACCTATCATCTCGGCGGTAATATTTGACAAAATTCCTGGCGAGTTGGCTTCTCCGCTTCCGTGGGACCTTTATATACATCAATAACGTAATATAACCTAACCTAACCCAACCTAACATCTCGGCGGTAATATTTGACCACGTTCCTGGCTTGTTGCACTCTACGTCTCCGTGGGACCTTCATATAGATCTATAACGTAATATAACCTAACCTAACCCAACCTAACATCTCGGCGGTAATATTTGACAACATTCCTGGCGAGTTGGCTTCTCCGTCCCCGTGGGACCTTTATATACATCAATAACGTAATATAACCTAACCTAACCCAACCTATCATCTCGGCGGTAATATTTGACCACATTCCTGGCTTGTTGGCCTCTACGTCTCCGTGAGACCTTTATATACATCTATAACGTAATATAACCTAACCTCACCCAACCTAACTTCTCGGCGGTAATATTTGAAAACATACCTGGCGAGGTGGCCTCTACGTCTCCGTGGGATATTTATATACATCAATAACATAATATAACATAAGCTAACCCAATATAACATCTCGGCGGTAATATTTGACAACATACCTGGCGAGTTGGCCTCTACGTCTCCGTGGGCCCTTCATATACATCAATAACGGAATATAACCAAACCTAACCCAACCTATCATCTCGGCGGTAATATTTGACAAAATTCCTGGCGAGTTGGCTTCTCCGCTTCCGTGGGACCTTTATATGCATCAATAACGTAATATAACCTAACCTAACCCAACCTAACATCTCGGCGGTAATATTTGACCACGTTCCTGGCTTGTTGCACTCTACGTCTCCGTGGGACCTTCATATAGATCTATAACGTAATATAACCTAACCTAACCCAACCTAACATCTCGGCGGTAATATTTGACAACATTCCTGGCGAGTTGGCTTCTCCGTCCCCGTGGGACCTTTATATACATCAATAACGTAATATAACCTAACCTAACCCAACCTATCATCTCGGCGGTAATATTTGACCACATTCCTGGCTTGTTGGCCTCTACGTCTCCGTGAGACCTTTATATACATCTATAACGTAATATAACCTAACCTCACCCAACCTAACTTCTCGGCGGTAATATTTGAAAATATACCTGGCGAGGTGGCCTCTACGTCTCCGTGGGATATTTATATACATCAATAACATAATATAACATAAGCTAACCCAATATAACATCTCGGCGGTAATATTTGACCACGTTCCTGGCTTGTTGCACTCTACGTCTCCGTGGCACCTTCATATAGATCTATAACTTAATATAACCTAACCTAACCCAACCTAACATCTCGGCGGTAATATTTGACAACATTCCTGGCGAGTTGGCTTCTCCGTCACCGTGGGACCTTTATATATCTCAATAACGTAATATAACCTAACCTAACCCAACAATATCATCTCGGCGGTAATATTTGATAACATTCCTGGCGAGTTGGCATCTACGTCTCCGTGGGACCTTTATATACATCAATAACGTAATATAACCTAACCTAACCCAACCTAGCATCTCGGCGGTAATATTTGACATCATTCCTGGCGAGTTGGCCTCTACGTCTCCGTGTAACCCTCGTATACAACAGTAACGTAATATAACGTAACTTAACCCAACCTATCATCTCGGCGGTAATATTTGACAACATTCCTGGCGAGTTGGCCTCTACGTCTCCGTTTGACCTTCTTATACATCAATAACGTAATCTAACCTAACATAACCCAACCTAACTTCTCGGCGGTAATATTTGAAAACATTCCTGGCGAGTTGGCTTCTCCGTCCCCGTGGGACCTTTATATACATCAATAACGTAATATAACCTAACCTAACCCAACCTATCATCTCGGCGGTAATATTTGTCCACATTCCTGGCTTGTTGGCCTCTACGTCTCCGTGAGACCTTTATATACATCTATAACGTAATATAACCTAACCTAACCCAATCTAACATCTCGGCGGTAATATTTGACAACATTCCTGGCTTGTTGGCCTCTACGTCTCCGTGGGACCTTTATATACATCTATAACGTAATATAACCTAACCTAACCCAACCTATCATCTCGGCGGTAATATTTGACAACATTCCTGGCGAGTTGGCCTCTACGTCTCCGTTTGACCTTCTTATACATCAATAACGTAATCTAACCTAACATAACCCAACTTAACATCTCCGCGGTAATATTTGACAACATACCTGGCGAGCTGGCCTCTACGTCTCCGTGGGCCCTTCATATACATCAATAACGGAATATAACCAAACCTAACCCAAACTATCATCTCGGAGGTAATATTTGACAACATTCCTGGCGAGTTGGCCTCTACGTCTCCGTTTGACCTTCTTATACATCAATAACGTAATCTAACCTAACATAACCCAACCTATCATCTCGGCGGTAATATTTGACAACATACCTGGCGAGTTGGCCTCTACGTATCCATGGGCCCTTCATATACATCAATAACGAAATATAACCTAACCTAACCCTATCTAACATCTCGGCGGTAATATTTGACCATATTCCTGGCTTGTTGGCCTCTACGTTTCCGTCGGACCTTTATATACATCTATAACGTAATATAACCTAACCTAACCCAACCTATCATCTCGGCGGTAATATTTGACAACATACCTGGCGAGCTGGCCTCTACGTCTCCGTGGGCCCTTCATATACATCAATAACGGAATATAACCAAACCTAACCCAACCTATCATCTCGGCGGTAATATTTGACAAAATTCCTGGCGAGTTGGCTTCTCCGCTTCCGTGGGACCTTTATATACATCAATAACGTAATATAACCTAACCTAACCCAACCTAACATCTCGGCGGTAATATTTGACCACGTTCCTGGCTTGTTGCACTCTACGTCTCCGTGGGACCTTCATATAGATCTATAACGTAATATAACCTAACCTAACCCAACCTAACATCTCGGCGGTAATATTTGACAACATTCCTGGCGAGTTGGCTTCTCCGTCCCCGTGGGACCTTTATATACATCAATAACGTAATATAACCTAACCTAACCCAACCTATCATCTCGGCGGTAATATTTGACCACATTCCTGGCTTGTTGGCCTCTACGTCTCCGTGAGACCTTTATATACATCTATAACGTAATATAACCTAACCTCACCCAACCTAACTTCTCGGCGGTAATATTTGAAAACATACCTGGCGAGGTGGCCTCTACGTCTCCGTGGGATATTTATATACATCAATAACATAATATAACATAAGCTAACCCAATATAACATCTCGGCGGTAATATTTGACAACATACCTGGCGAGTTGGCCTCTACGTCTCCGTGGGCCCTTCATATACATCAATAACGGAATATAACCAAACCTAACCCAACCTATCATCTCGGCGGTAATATTTGACAAAATTCCTGGCGAGTTGGCTTCTCCGCTTCCGTGGGACCTTTATATGCATCAATAACGTAATATAACCTAACCTAACCCAACCTAACATCTCGGCGGTAATATTTGACCACGTTCCTGGCTTGTTGCACTCTACGTCTCCGTGGGACCTTCATATAGATCTATAACGTAATATAACCTAACCTAACCCAACCTAACATGTCGGTGGTAATATTTGACAACATTCCTGGCGAGTTGGCTTCTCCGTCCCCGTGGGACCTTTATATACATCAATAACGTAATATAACCTAACCTAACCCAACCTATCATCTCGGCGGTAATATTTGACCACATTCCTGGCTTGTTGGCCTCTACGTCTCCGTGAGACCTTTATATACATCTATAACGTAATATAACCTAACCTCACCCAACCTAACTTCTCGGCGGTAATATTTGAAAATATACCTGGCGAGGTGGCCTCTACGTCTCCGTGGGATATTTATATACATCAATAACATAATATAACATAAGCTAACCCAATATAACATCTCGGCGGTAATATTTGACCACGTTCCTGGCTTGTTGCACTCTACGTCTCCGTGGCACCTTCATATAGATCTATAACTTAATATAACCTAACCTAACCCAACCTAACATCTCGGCGGTAATATTTGACAACATTCCTGGCGAGTTGGCTTCTCCGTCCCCGTGGGACCTTTATATATCTCAATAACGTAATATAACCTAACCTAACCCAACAATATCATCTCGGCGGTAATATTTGATAACATTCCTGGCGAGTTGGCATCTACGTCTCCGTGGGACCTTTATATACATCAATAACGTAATATAACCTAACCTAACCCAACCTAGCATCTCGGCGGTAATATTTGACATCATTCCTGGCGAGTTGGCCTCTACGTCTCCGTGTAACCCTCGTATACAACAGTAACGTAATATAACGTAACTTAACCCAACCTATCATCTCGGCGGTAATATTTGACAACATTCCTGGCGAGTTGGCCTCTACGTCTCCGTTTGACCTTCTTATACATCAATAACGTAATCTAATCTAACATAACCCAACCTATCTTCTCGGCGGAAATATTTGGCAACATTCCTGGCGAGTTGGCCTCTACGTCTCCGTGGGACCTTTATATACATAAATAACATAATATAAGCTAGCCTAACCCAATCTAACATCTCGGCTATAATATTTGACCACATTCCTGGCGAGTTGGCCTCTACGTCTTCGTGGGACCTTTATATACATCAATAACGTAATATAACCTAACCTAACCCAACCTAGCATCTCGGCGGTAATATTTGACATCATTCCTGGCGAGTTGGCCTCTACGTCTCCGTGTAACCCTCGTATACAAAAGTAACGTAATATAACGTAACCTAACCCAACCTATCATCTCGGCGGTAATATTTGACAACATACCTGGCGAGTTGGCCTCCACGTCTCCGTGGGCCCTTCATATACATCAATAACGGAATATAACCAAACCTAACCCAACCTAACTTCTCGGCGGTAATATTTGAAAACATACCTGGCGAGGTGGCATCTACGTCTCCGTGGGATATTTATATACATCAATAACATAATATAACATAAGCTAACCCAATATAACATCTCGGCGGTAATATTTGACCACGTTCCTGGCTTGTTGCACTCTACGTCTCCGTGGCACCTTCATATAGATCTATAATGTAATATAACCTAACCTAACCCAACCTAACATCTCGGCGGTAATATTTGACAACATTCCTGGCTTGTTGGCCTCTACGTCTCCGTGGGACCTTTATATACATCTATAACGTAATATAACCTAACCTAACCCAACCTATCATCTCGGCGGTAATATTTGACAACATGCCTGGCGAGTTGGCCTCTACGTATCCGTGGGCCCTTCATATACATCAATAACGAAATATAACCTAACCTAACCCAACCTATCATCTCGGAGGTAATATTTGACAATATTCCTGGCGAGTTGGCTTCTCCGCTTCCGTGGGAACTTTATATACATCAATAACGTAATATAACCTAACCTAACCCAACCTAACATCTCCGCGGTAATATTTGACCACGTTCCTGGCTTGTTGCACTCTACGTCTCCGTGGGACCTTCATATAGATCTATAACGTAATATAACCTAACCTAACCCAACCTAACATCTCGGCGGTAATATTTGACAACATTCCTGGCGAGTTGGCCTCTACGTCTCCGTGGGACCTTTATATACATCAATAACATAATATAAGCTAGCCTAACCCAATCTAACATCTCACGGTAATATTTGACCACATTCCTGGCTTGTTGGCTTCTACGTCTCCGTGGGACCTTTATATACTTCAATAACGTAATATAACCTAGCCTAACCCAATTTAACATCTCGGCGGTAATATTTGACAACTTTCCTGGCGAGTTGGCCTCTACGTCTGCGTGGGATCTTTATATACATCAATAACGTAATATAACATAACCTATTCCAATCTAACATCTCGGCGGTAATATTTGACAACATTCCTGGCTTGTTGGCCTCTACGTCTCCGTGGGACCTTTATATACATCTATAACGTAATATAACCTAACCTAACCCAACCTATCATCTCGGCGGTAATATTTGACAACATTCCTGGCGAGTTGGCCTCTACGTCTCCGTTTGACCTTCTTATACATCAATAACGTAATCTAACCTAACATAACCCAACCTATTTTCTCGGCGGTAATATTTGACAACATTCCTGGCGAGTTGGCCTCTACGTCTCCGTGGGACCTTTATATACATCAAGAAAATAATATAAGGTAGCCTAACCCAATCTAACATCTCGGCGATAATATTTGACCACATTCCTGGCGAGTTGGCCTCTACGTCTTCGTGGGACCTTTATATACATCAATAACGTAATATAACTTAACCTAACCCAACCTAACATCTCCGCGGTAATATTTGACAACATACCTGGCGAGTTGGCCTCTACGTCTCCGTGGGCCCTTCATATACATCAATAACGAAATATAACCTAACCTAACCCTACCTAACATCTCGGCGGTAGTTTTTGACCACATTCCTGGCTTTTTGGCCTCTACGTCTCCGTCGGACCTTTATATACATCTATAACGTAATATAACCTAACCTAACCAGACCTATCATCTCGGCGGTAATATTTGACAACATTCCTGGCGAGTTGGCCTCTACGTCTCCGTTTGACCTTCTTATACATCAATAACGTAATCTAACCTAACATAACCCAACCTATTTTCTCGGCGGTAATATTTGACAACATTCCTGGCGAGTTGGCCTCTACGTCTCCGTGGGACCTTTATATACATCAATAACATAATATAAGCTAGCCTAACCCAATCTAACATCTCGGCGATAATATTTGACCACATTCCTGGCGAGTTGGCCTCTTCGTCTTCGTGGGACCTTTATATACATCAATAACGTAATATAACTTAACCTAACCCAACCTAACATCTCCGCGGTAATATTTGACCACATTCCTGGCTTGTTGGCCTCTACGTCTCCGTCGGACCTTTATATACATCTATAACGTAATATAACCTAACCTAACCCAACCTATCATCTCGGCGGTAATATTTGACAACATTCCTGGCGAGTTGGCCTCTACGTCTTCGTGGGACCTTTATATACATCAATAACGTAATATAACTTAACCTAACCCAACCTAACATCTCCGCGGTAATATTTGACAACATACCTGGCGAGTTGGCCTCTACGTCACCGTGGGCCCTTCATATACATCAATAACGAAATATAACCTAACCTAACCCTACCTAACATCTCGGCGGTAGTTTTTGACCACATTCCTGGCTTTTTGGCCTCTACGTCTCCGTCGGACCTTTATATGCATCTATAACGTAATATAACCTAACCTAACCCAACCTATCATCTCGGCGGTAATATTTGACAACATTCCTGGCGAGTTGGCCTCTACGTCTCCGTTTGACCTTCTTATACATCAATAACGTAATCTAACCTAACATAACCCAACCTATTTTCTCGGCGGTAATATTTGACAACATTCCTGGCGAGTTGGCCTCTACGTCTCCGTGGGACCTTTATATACATCAATAACATAATATAAGCTAGCCTAACCCAATCTAACATCTCGGCGATAATATTTGACCACATTCCTGGCGAGTTGGCCTCTTCGTCTTCGTGGGACCTTTATATACATCAATAACGTAATATAACTTAACCTAACCCAACCTAACATCTCCGCGGTAATATTTGACCACATTCCTGGCTTGTTGGCCTCTACGTCTCCGTCGGACCTTTATATACATCTATAACGTAATATAACCTAACCTAACCCAACCTATCATCTCGGCGGTAATATTTGACAACATTCCTGGCGAGTTGGCCTCTACGCCTCCGTGGGACCTTTATATACATCAATAACATAATATAAGCTAGCTTAACCCAATCTAACATCTCGGCGATAATATTTGACTACATTCCTGGCGAGTTGGTCTCTACGTCTTCGTGGGACCTTTATATACATCAATAACGTAATATAACTTAACCTAACCCAACCTAACATCTCCGCGGTAATATTTGACAACATACCTGGCGAGTTGGCCTCTACGTCTCCGTGGGCCCTTCATATACATCAATAACGAAATATAACCTAACCTAACCCAACCTATCATCTCGGAGGTAATATTTGACAATATTCCTGGCGAGTTGGCTTCTCCGCTTCCGTGGGAACTTTATATACATCAATAACGTAATATAACCTAACCTAACCCAACCTAACATCTCCGCGGTAATATTTGACCACGTTCCTGGCTTGTTGCACTCTACGTCTCCGTGGGACCTTCATATAGATCTATAACCTAATATAACCTAACCTAACCCAACCTAACATCTCGGCGGTAATATTTGACAACATTCCTGGCGAGTTGGCTTCTCCGTCCCCGTGGGACCTTTATATACATCAATAACGTAATATAACCTAACCTAACCCAACCTATCATCTCGGCGGTAATATTTGACCACATTCCTGGCTTGTTGGCCTCTACGTCTCCGTGAGACCTTTATATACATCTATAACGTAATATAACCTAACCTCACCCAACCTAACTTCTCGGCGGTAATATTTGAAAACATACCTGGCGAGGTGGCCTCTACGTCTCCGTGGGATATTTATATACATCAATAACATAATATAACATAAGCTAACCCAATATAACATCTCGGCGGTAATATTTGACCACGTTCCTGGCTTGTTGCACTCTACGTCTCCGTGGCACCTTCATATAGATCTATAACTTAATATAACCTAACCTAACCCAACCTAACATCTCGGCGGTAATATTTGACAACATTCCAGGCGAGTTGGCTTCTCCGCTTCCGTGGGACCTTTATATGCATCAATAACGTAATATAACCTAACCTAACCCAACCTAACATCTCGGCGGTAATATTTGACCACGTTCCTGGCTTGTTGCACTCTACGTCTCCGTGGGACCTTCATATAGATCTATAACGTAATATAACCTAACCTAACCCAACCTAACATCTCGGCGGTAATATTTTACAACATTCCTGGCGAGTTGGCTTCTCCGTCCCCGTGGGACCTTTATATACATCAATAACGTAATATAACCTAACCTAACCCAACCTATCATCTCGGCGGTAATATTTGACCACATTCCTGGCTTGTTGGCCTCTACGTCTCCGTGAGACCTTTATATACATCTATAACGTAATATAACCTAACCTCACCCAACCTAACTTCTCGGCGGTAATATTTGAAAACATACCTGGCGAGGTGGCCTCTACGTCTCCGTGGGATATTTATATACATCAATAACATAATATAACATAAGCTAACCCAATATAACATCTCGGCGGTAATATTTGACCACGTTCCTGGCTTGTTGCACTCTACGTCTCCGTGGCACCTTCATATAGATCTATAACTTAATATAACCTAACCTAACCCAACCTAACATCTCGGCGGTAATATTTGACAACATTCCTGGCGAGTTGGCTTCTCCGTCCCCGTGGGACCTTTATATATCTCAATAACGTAATATAACCTAACCTAACCCAACAATATCATCTCGGCGGTAATATTTGATAACATTCATGGCGAGTTGGCATCTACGTCTCCGTGGGACCTTTATATACATCAATAACGTAATATAACCTAACCTAACCCAACCTAGCATCTCGGCGGTAATATTTGACATCATTCCTGGCGTGTTGGCCTCTACGTCTCCGTGTAACCCTCGTATACAACGGTAACGTAATATAACGTAACTTAACCCAACCTATCATCTCGGCGGTAATATTTGACAACATTCCTGGCGAGTTGGCCTCTACGTCTTCGTGGGACCTTTATATACATCAATAACGTAATATAACTTAACCTAACCCAACCTAACATCTCCGCGGTAATATTTGACAACATACCTGGCGAGTTGGCCTCTACGTCTCCGTGGTCCCTTCATATACATCAATAACGAAATATAACCTAACCTAACCCTACCTAACATCTCGGCGGTAGTTTTTGACCACATTCCTGGCTTTTTGGCCTCTACGTCTCCGTCGGACCTTTATATACATCTATAACGTAATATAACCTAACCTAACCCAACCTATCATCTCGGCGGTAATATTTGACAACATTCCTGGCGAGTTGGCCTCTACGTCTCCGTTTGACCTTCTTATACATCAGTAACGTAATCTAACCTAACATATCCCAACCTATTTTCTCGGCGGTAATATTTGACAACATTCCTGGCGAGTTGGCCTCTACGTCTCCGTGGGACCTTTATATACATCAATAACATAATATAAGCTAGCCTAACCCAATCTAACATCTCGGCGATAATATTTGACCACATTCCTGGCGAGTTGGCCTCTTCGTCTTCGTGGGACCTTTATATACATCAATAACGTAATATAACTTAACCTAACCCAACCTAACATCTCCGCGGTAATATTTGACCACATTCCTGGCTTGTTGGCCTCTACGTCTCCGTCGGACCTTTATATACATCTATAACGTAATATAACCTAACCTAACCCAACCTATCATCTCGGCGGTAATATTTGACAACATTCCTGGCGAGTTGGCCTCTACGTCTCCGTGGGACCTTTATATACATCAATAACATAATATAAGCTAGCTTAACCCAATCTAACATCTCGGCGATAATATTTGACCACATTCCTGGCGAGTTGGTCTCTACGTCTTCGTGGGACCTTTATATACATCAATAACGTAATATAACTTAACCTAACCCAACCTAACATCTCCGCGGTAATATTTGACAACATACCTGGCGAGTTGGCCTCTACGTCTCCGTGGGCCCTTCATATACATCAATAACGAAATATAACCTAACCTAACCCAACCTATCATCTCGGAGGTAATATTTGACAATATTCCTGGCGAGTTGGCTTCTCCGCTTCCGTGGGAACTTTATATACATCAATAACGTAATATAACCTAACCTAACCCAACCTAACATCTCCGCGGTAATATTTGACCACGTTCCTGGCTTGCTGCACTCTACGTCTCCGTGGGACCTTCATATAGATCTATAACCTAATATAACCTAACCTAACACAACCTATCATCTCGGCGGTAATATTTGACAACATAGCTGGCGAGTTGGCCTCTACGTCTCCGTGAGACCTTTATATACATCTATAACGTAATATAACCTAACCTCACCCAACCTAACTTCTCGGCGGTAATATTTGAAAACATACCTGGCGAGGTGGCCTCTACGTCTCCGTGGGATATTTATATACATCAATAACGTAATATAACATAAGCTAACCCAATATAACATCTCGGCGGTAATATTTGACAACATACCTGGCGAGTTGGCCTCTACGTCTCCGTGGGCCCTTCATATACATCAACAACGGAATATAACCAAACCTAACCCAACCTATCATCTCGGCGGTAATATTTGACAAAATTCCTGGCGAGTTGGCTTCTCCGCTTCCGTGGGACCTTTATATGCATCAATAACGTAATATAACCTAACCTAACCCAACCTAACATCTCGGCGGTAATATTTGACCACGTTCCTGGCTTGTTGCACTCTACGTCTCCGTGGGACCTTCATATAGATCTATAACGTAATATAACCTAACCTAACCCAACCTAACATCTCGGCGGTAATATTTGACAACATTCCTGGTGAGTTGGCTTCTCCGTCCCCGTGGGACCTTTATATACATCAATAACGTAATATAACCTAACCTAACCCAACCTATCATCTCGGCGGTAATATTTGACAACATTCCTGGCGAGTTGGCCTCTACGTCTCCGTTTGACCTTCTTATACATCAATAACGTAATCTAATCTAACATAACCCAACCTATCTTCTCGGCGGTAATATTTGGCAACATTCCTGGCGAGTTGGCCTCTACGTCTCCGTGGGACCTTTATATACATAAATAACATAATATAAGCTAGCCTAACCCAATCTAACATCTCGGCTATAATATTTGACCACATTCCTGGCGAGTTGGCCTCTACGTCTTCGTGGGACCTTTATATACATCAATAACGTAATATAACCTAACCTAACCCAACCTAGCATCTCGGCGGTAATATTTGACATCATTCCTGGCGAGTTGGCCTCTACGTCTCCGTGGGACCTTTATATACATCAATAACATAATATAAGCTAGCTTAACCCAATCTAACATCTCGGCGATAATATTTGACCACATTCCTGGCGAGTTGGTCTCTACGTCTTCGTGGGACCTTTATATACATCAATAACGTAATATAACTTAACCTAACCCAACCTAACATCTCCGCGGTAATATTTGACAACATACCTGGCGAGTTGGCCTCTACGTCTCCGTGGGCCCTTCATATACATCAATAACGAAATATAACCTAACCTAACCCAACCTATCATCTCGGAGGTAATATTTGACAATATTCCTGGCGAGTTGGCTTCTCCGCTTCCGTGGGAACTTTATATACATCAATAACGTAATATAACCTAACCTAACCCAACCTAACATCTCCGCGGTAATATTTGACCACGTTCCTGGCTTGTTGCACTCTACGTCTCCGTGGGACCTTCATATAGATCTATAACGTAATATAACCTAACCTAACGCAACCTAACATCTCGGCGGTAATATTTGACAACATTCCTGGCGAGTTGGCTTCTCCGTCCCCGTGGGACCTTTATATACATCAATAACGTAATATAGCCTAACCTAACACAACCTATCATCTCGGCGGTAATATTTGACAACATAGCTGGCGAGTTGGCCTCTACGTCTCCGTGAGACCTTTATATACATCTATAACGTAATATAACCTAACCTCACCCAACCTAACTTCTCGGCGGTAATATTTGAAAACATACCTGGCGAGGTGGCCTCTACGTCTCCGTGGGATATTTATATACATCAATAACGTAATATAACATAAGCTAACCCAATATAACATCTCGGCGGTAATATTTGACAACATACCTGGCGAGTTGGCCTCTACGTCTCCGTGGGCCCTTCATATACATCAACAACGGAATATAACCAAACCTAACCCAACCTATCATCTCGGCGGTAATATTTGACAAAATTCCTGGCGAGTTGGCTTCTCCGCTTCCGTGGGACCTTTATATGCATCAATAACGTAATATAACCTAACCTAACCCAACCTAACATCTCGGCGGTAATACTTGACCACGTTCCTGGCTTGTTGCACTCTACGTCTCCGTGGGACCTTCATATAGATCTATAACGTAATATAACCTAACCTAACCCAACCTAACATCTCGGCGGTAATATTTGACAACATTCCTGGGGAGTTGGCTTCTCCGTCCCCGTGGGACCTTTATATACATCAATAACGTAATATAACCTAACCTAACCCAACCTATCATCTCGGCGGTAATATTTGACCACATTCCTGGCTTGTTGGCCTCTACGTCTCCGTGAGACCTTTATATACATCTATAACGTAATATAACCTAACCTCACCCAACCTAACTTCTCGGCGGTAATATTTGAAAACATACCTGGCGAGGTGGCCTCTACGTCTCCGTGGGATATTTATATACATCAATAACATAATATAACATAAGCTAACCCAATATAACATCTCGGCGGTAATATTTGACCACGTTCCTGGCTTGTTGCACTCTACGTCTCCGTGGCACCTTCATATAGATCTATAACTTAATATAACCTAACCTAACCCAACCTAACATCTCGGCGGTAATATTTGACAACATTCCTGGCGAGATGGCTTCTCCGTCCCCGTGGGACCTTTATATATCTCAATAACGTAATATAACCTAACCTAACCCAACCTATCATCTCGGCGGTAATATTTGATAACATTCATGGCGAGTTGGCATCTACGTCTCCGTGGGACCTTTATATACATCAATAACGTAATATAACCTAACCTCACCCAACCTAGCATCTCGGCGGTAATATTTGACATCATTCCTGGCGAGTTGGCCTCTACGTCTCCGTGTAACCCTCGTATACAACAGTAACGTAATATAACGTAACTTAACCCAACCTATCATCTCGGCGGTAATATTTGACAACATTCCTGGCGAGTTGGCCTCTACGTCTTCGTGGGACCTTTATATACATCAATAACGTAATATAACTTAACCTAACCCAACCTAACATCTCCGCGGTAATATTTGACAACATTCCTGGCGAGTTGGCCTCTACGTCTCCGTGGGACCTTTATATACATCAATAACATAATATAAGCTAGCTTAACCCAATCTAACATCTCGGCGATAATATTTGACCACATTCCTGGCGAGTTGGTCTCTACGTCTTCGTGGGACCTTTATATACATCAATAACGTAATATAACTTAACCTAACCCAACCTAACATCTCCGCGGTAATATTTGACAACATACCTGGCGAGTTGGCCTCTACGTCTCCGTGGGCCCTTCATATACATCAATAACGAAATATAACCTAACCTAACCCAACCTATCATCTCGGAGGTAATATTTGACAATATTCCTGGCGAGTTGGCTTCTCCGCTTCCGTGGGAACTTTATATACATCAATAACGTAATATAACCTAACCTAACCCAACCTAACATCTCCGCGGTAATATTTGACCACGTTCCTGGCTTGTTGCACTCTACGTCTCCGTGGGACCTTCATATAGATCTATAACGTAATATAACCTAACCTAACCCAACCTAACATCTCGGCGGTAATATTTGACAACATTCCTGGCGAGTTGGCTTCTCCGTCCCCGTGGGACCTTTATATACATCAATAACGTAATATAACCTAACCTAACACAACCTATCATCTCGGCGGTAATATTTGACAACATAGCTGGCGAGTTGGCCTCTACGTCTCCGTGAGACCTTTATATACATCTATAACGTAATATAACCTAACCTCACCCAACCTAACTTCTCGGCGGTAATATTTGAAAACATACCTGGCGAGGTGGCCTCTACGTCTCCGTGGGATATTTATATACATCAATAACGTAATATAACATAAGCTAACCCAATATAACATCTCGGCGGTAATATTTGACAACATACCTGGCGAGTTGGCCTCTACGTCTCCGTGGGCCCTTCATATACATCAATAACGGAATATAACCAAACCTAACCCAACCTATCATCTCGGCGGTAATATTTGACAAAATTCCTGGCGAGTTGGCTTCTCCGCTTCCGTGGGACCTTTATATGCATCAATAACGTAATATAACCTAACCTAACCCAACCTAACATCTCGGCGGTAATATTTGACCACGTTCCTGGCTTGTTGCACTCTACGTCTCCGTGGGACCTTCATATAGATCTATAACGTAATATAACCTAACCTAACCCAACCTAACATCTCGGCGGTAATATTTGACAACATTCCTGGCGAGTTGGCTTCTCCGTCCCCGTGGGACCTTTATATACATCAATAACGTAATATAACCTAACCTAACCCAACCTATCATCTCGGCGGTAATATTTGACCACATTCCTGGCTTGTTGGCCTCTACGTCTCCGTGAGACCTTTATATACATCTATAACGTAATATAACCTAACCTCACCCAACCTAACTTCTCGGCGGTAATATTTGAAAACATACCTGGCGAGGTGGCCTCTACGTCTCCGTGGGATATTTATATACATCAATAACATAATATAACATAAGCTAACCCAATATAACATCTCGGCGGTAATATTTGACCACGTTCCTGGCTTGTTGCACTCTACGTCTCCGTGGCACCTTCATATAGATCTATAACTTAATATAACCTAACCTAACCCAACCTAACATCTCGGCGGTAATATTTGACAACATTCCTGGCGAGTTGGCTTCTCCGTCCCCGTGGGACCTTTATATATCTCAATAACGTAATATAACCTAACCTAACCAACAATATCATCTCGGCGGTAATATTTGATAACATTCATGGCGAGTTGGCATCTACGTCTCCGTGGGACCTTTATATACATCAATAACGTAATATAACCTAACCTAACCCAACCTAGCATCTCGGCGGTAATATTTGACATCATTCCTGGCGAGTTGGCCTCTACGTCTCCGTGTAACCCTCGTATACAACAGTAACGTAATATAACGTAACTTAACCCAACCTATCATCTCGGCGGTAATATTTGACAACATACCTGGCGAGTTGGCCTCCACGTCTCCGTGGGCCCTTCATATACATCAATAACGGAATATAACCAAACCTAACCCAACCTAACTTCTCGGCGGTAATATTTGAAAACATACCTGGCGAGGTGGCATCTACGTCTCCGTGGGATATTTATATACATCAATAACATAATATAACATAAGCTAACCCAATATAACATCTCGGCGGTAATATTTGACCACGTTCCTGGCTTGTTGCACTCTACGTCTCCGTGGCACCTTCATATAGATCTATAATGTAATATAACCTAACCTAACCCAACCTAACATCTCGGCGGTAATATTTGACAACATTCCTGGCTTGTTGGCCTCTACGTCTCCGTGGGACCTTTATATACATCTATAACGTAATATAACCTAACCTAACCCAACCTATCATCTCGGCGGTAATATTTGACAACATTCCTGCGAGTTGGCCTCTACGTATCCGTGGGCCCTTCATATACATCAATAACGAAATATAACCTAACCTAAACCTATCTAACATCTCGGCGGTAATATTTTACCACATTCCTGGCTTGTTGGCCTCTACGTCTCCGTCGGACCTTCATATAGATCTATAACGTAATATAACTTAACCTAACCCAACCTAACATCTCCGCGGTAATATTTGACAACATACCTGGCGAGTTGGCCTCTACGTCTCCGTGGGCCCTTCATATACATCAATAACGAAATATAACCTAACCTAACCCAACCTATCATCGCGGAGGTAATATTTGACAATATTCCTGGCGAGTTGGCTTCTCCGCTTCCGTGGGAACTTTATATACATCAATAACGTAATATAACCTAACCTAACCCAACCTAACATCTCGGCGGTAATATTTGACCACATTCCTGGCTTGTTGGCCTCTACGTCTCCGTGAGACCTTTATATACATCTATAACGTAATATAACCTAACCTCACCCAACCTAACATCTCGGCGGTAATATTTGACAACATTCCTGGCGAGTTGGCTTCTCCGTCCCCGTGGGACCTTTATATACATCAATAACGTAATATAACCTAACCTAACCCAACCTATCATCTCGGCGGTAATATTTGACCACATTCCTGGCTTGTTGGCCTCTACGTCTCCGTGAGACCTTTATATACATCTATAACGTAATATAACCTAACCTCACCCAACCTAACTTCTCGGCGGTAATATTTGAAAACATACCTGGCGAGGTGGTCTCTACGTCTCCGTGGGATATTTATATACATCAATAACATAATATAACATAAGCTAACCCAATATAACATCTCGGCGGTAATATTTGACAACATACCTGGCGAGTTGGCCTCTACGTCTCCGTGGGCCCTTCATATACATCAATAACGGAATATAACCAAACCTAACCCAACCTATCATCTCGGCGGTAATATTTGACAAAATTCCTGGCGAGTTGGCTTCTCCGCTTCCGTGGGACCTTTATATGCATCAATAACGTAATATAACCTAACCTAACCCAACCTAACATCTCGGCGGTAATATTTGACCACGTTCCTGGCTTGTTGCACTCTACGTCTCCGTGGGACCTTCATATAGATCTATAACGTAATATAACCTAACCTAACCCAACCTAACATCTCGGCGGTAATATTTTACAACATTCCTGGCGAGTTGGCTTCTCCGTCCCCGTGGGACCTTTATATACATCAATAACGTAATATAACCTAACCTAACCCAACCTATCATCTCGGCGGTAATATTTGACCACATTCCTGGCTTGTTGGCCTCTACGTCTCCGTGAGACCTTTATATACATCTATAACGTAATATAACCAAACCTAACCCAACCTAACTTCTCGGCGGTAATATTTGAAAACATACCTGGCGAGGTGGCATCTACGTCTCCGTGGGATATTTATATACATGAATAACATAATATAACATAAGCTAACCCAATATAACATCTCGGCGGTAATATTTGACCACGTTCCTGGCTTGTTGCACTCTACGTCTCCGTGGCACCTTCATATAGATCTATAATGTAATATAACCTAACCTAACCCAACCTAACATCTCGGCGGTAATATTTGACAACATTCCTGGCTTGTTGGCCTCTACGTCTCCGTGGGACCTTTATATACATCTATAACGTAATATAACCTAACCTAACCCAACCTATCATCTCGGCGGTAATATTTGACAACATTCCTGCGAGTTGGCCTCTACGTATCCGTGGGCCCTTCATATACATCAATAACGAAATATAACCTAACCTAAACCTATCTAACATCTCGGCGGTAATATTTGACCACATTCCTGGCTTGTTGGCCTCTACGTCTCCGTCGGACCTTCATATAGATCTATAACGTAATATAACTTAACCTAACCCAACCTAACATCTCCGCGGTAATATTTGACAACATACCTGGCGAGTTGGCCTCTACGTCTCCGTGGGCCCTTCATATACATCAATAACGAAATATAACCTAACCTAACCCAACCTATCATCTCGGAGGTAATATTTGACAATATTCCTGGCGAGTTGGCTTCTCCGCTTCCGTGGGAACTTTATATACATCAATAACGTAATATAACCTAACCTAACGCAACCTAACATCTCCGCGGTAATATTTGACCACGTTCCTGGCTTGTTGCACTCTACGTCTCCGTGGGACCTTCATATAGATCTATAACGTAATATAACCTAACCTAACCCAACCTAACATCTCGGCGGTAATATTTGACAACATTCCTGGCGAGTTGGCCTCTACGTCTCCGTGGGACCTTTATATACATCAATAACATAATATAAGCTAGCCTAACCCAATCTAACATCTCACGGTAATATTTGACCACATTCCTGGCTTGTTGGCTTCTACGTCTCCGTGGGACCTTTATATACTTCAATAACGTAATATAACCTAGCCTAACCCAATATAACATCTCGGCGGTAATATTTGACAACTTTCCTGGCGAGTTGGCCTCTACGTCTGCGTGGGATCTTTATATACATCAATAACGTAATATAACATAACCTAACCCAACATAAAATCTCCGCGGTAATATTTGACCACGTTCCTGGCTTGTTGCACTCTACGTCTCCGTGGGACCTTCATATAGATCTATAACGTAATATAACCTAACCTAACCCAACCTAACATCTCGGCGGTAATATTTGACAACATTCCTGGCGAGTTGGCCTCTACGTCTGCGTGGGATATTTATATACATCAATAACGTAATATAACATAACCTAACCCAATCTAACATCTCGGCCGTAATATTTGACAACATTCCTGGCTTGTTGGCCTCTACGTCTCCGTGGGACCTTTATATACATCTATAACGTAATATAACCTAACCTAACCCAACCTATCATCTCGGCGGTAATATTTGACAACATTCCTGGCGAGTTGGCCTCTACGTCTCCGTTTGACCTTCTTATACATCAATAACGTAATCTAACCTAACATAACCCAACCTATTTTCTCGGCGGTAATATTTGACAACATTCCTGGCGAGTTGGCTTCTCCGCTTCCGTGGGACGTTTATATGCATCAATAACGTAATATAACCTAACCTAAACCAACCTAACATCTCGGCGGTAATATTTGACCACGTTCCTGGCTTGTTGCACTCTACGTCTCCGTGGGACCTTCATATAGATCTATAACGTAATATAACCTAACCTAACCCAACCTAACATCTCGGCGGTAATATTTGACAACATTCCTGGCGAGTTGGCTTCTCCGTCCCCGTGGGACCTTTATATACATCAATAACGTAATATAACCTAACCTAACCCAACCTATCATCTCGGCGGTAATATTTGACCACATTCCTGGCTTGTTGGCCTCTACGTCTCCGTGAGACCTTTATACACATCTATAACGTAATATAACCTAACCTCACCCAACCTAACTTCTCGGCGGTAATATTTGAAAACATACCTGGCGAGGTGGCCTCTACGTCTCCGTGGGATATTTATATACATCAATAACATAATATAACATAAGCTAACCCAATATAACATCTCGGCGGTAATATTTGACAACATACCTGGGGAGTTGGCCTCTACGTCTCCGTGGGCCCTTCATATACATCAATAACGGAATATAACCAAACCTAACCCAACCTATCATCTCGGCGGTAATAGTTGACAAAATTCCTGGCGAGTTGGCTTCTCCGCTTCCGTGGGACCTTTATATGCATCAATAACGTAATATAACCTAACCTAACCCAACCTAACATCTCGGCGGTAATATTTGACCACGTTCCTGGCTTGTTGCACTCTACGTCTCCGTGGGACCTTCATATAGATCTATAACGTAATATAACCTAACCTAACCCAACCTAACATCTCGGCGGTAATATTTTACAACATTCCTGGCGAGTTGGCTTCTCCGTCCCCGTGGGACCTTTATATACATCAATAACGTAATATAACCTAACCTAACCCAACCTATCATCTCGGCGGTAATATTTGACCACATTCCTGGCTTGTTGGCCTCTACGTCTCCGTGAGACCTTTATATACATCTATAACGTAATATAACCTAACCTCACCCAACCTAACTTCTCGGCGGTAATATTTGAAAACATACCTGGCGAGGTGGCCTCTACGTCTCCGTGGGATATTTATATACATCAATAACATAATATAACATAAGCTAACCCAATATAACATCTCGGCGGTAATATTTGACCACGTTCCTGGCTTGTTGCACTCTACGTCTCCGTGGCACCTTCATATAGATCTATAACTTAATATAACCTAACCTAACCCAACCTAACATCTCGGCGGTAATATTTGACAACATTCCTGGCGAGTTGGCTTCTCCGCTTCCGTGGGACCTTTATATGCATCAATAACGTAATATAACCTAACCTAACCCAACAATATCATCTCGGCGGTAATATTTGATAACATTCATGGCGAGTTGGCATCTACGTCTCCGTGGGACCTTCATATAGATCTATAACGTAATATAACCTAACCTAACCCAACCTAACATCTCGGCGGTAATATTTTACAACATTCCTGGCGAGTTGGCTTCTCCGTCCCCGTGGGACCTTTATATACATCAATAACGTAATATAACCTAACCTAACCCAACCTATCATCTCGGCGGTAATATTTGACCACATTCCTGGCTTGTTGGCCTCTACGTCTCCGTGAGACCTTTATATACATCTATAACGTAATATAACCTAACCTCACCCAACCTAACTTCTCGGCGGTAATATTTGAAAACATACCTGGCGAGGTGGCCTCTACGTCTCCGTGGGATATTTATATACATCAATAACATAATATAACATAAGCTAACCCAATATAACATCTCGGCGGTAATATTTGACCACGTTCCTGGCTTGTTGCACTCTACGTCTCCGTGGCACCTTCATATAGATCTATAACTTAATATAACCTAACCTAACCCAACCTAACATCTCGGCGGTAATATTTGACAACATTCCTGGCGAGTTGGCTTCTCCGTCCCCGTGGGACCTTTATATATCTCAATAACGTAATATAACCTAACCTAACCCAACAATATCATCTCGGCGGTAATATTTGATAACATTCATGGCGAGTTGGCATCTACGTCTCCGTGGGACCTTTATATACATCAATAACGTAATATAACTTAACCTAACCCAACCTAACATCTCCGCGGTAATATTTGACAACATACCTGGCGAGTTGGCCTCTACGTATCCGTGGGCCCTTCATATACATCAATAACGAAATATAACCTAACCTAACCCTATCTAACATCTCGGCGTTAATATTTGACCACATTCCTGGCTTGTTGGCCTCTACGCCTCCGTCGGACCTTTATATACATCTATAACGTGATATAACCTAACCTAACCCAATCTAACATCTCGACGGTAATATTTGACGACATTCCTGGCTTGTTGGCCTCTACGTCTCCGTTTGACCTTCATATACATCAATAACGTAATATAACCTAACCTAACGCAACCTAACATCTCGGCGGTAATATTTGACATCATTCCTGGCGAGTTGGCCTCTATGTCTCCGTGTAACCCTCGTATACATCAATAACGTAATATAACTTAACCTAACCCAACCTAACATCTCCGCGGTAATATTTGACAACATACCTGGCGAGTTGGCCTCTACGTATCTGTGGGCCCTTCATATACATCAATAACGAAATATAACCTAACCTAACCCTAGCTAACATCTCGGCGGTAATATTTGACCACATTCCTGGCTTGTTGGCCTCTACGTCTCCGTCGGACCTTTATATACATCTATAACGTAATATAACCTAACCTAACCCAACCTATCATCTCGGCGGTAATATTTGACAACATTCCTGGCGAGTTGGCCTCTACGTCTCCGTGGGACCTTTATATACATCAATAACATAATATAAGCTAGTCTAACCCAATCTAACATCTCGGCGATAACATTTGACCACATTCCTGGCGAGTTGGCATCTACGTCTTCGTGGGACCTTTATATACATCAATAACGTAATATAACCTAACCTAACCCAACCTAACATCTCGGCGGTAATATTTGACATCATTCCTGGCGAGTTGGCCACTATGTCTCCGTGGGCCCTTCATATACATCAATAACGAAATATAACCTAACCTAACCCAACCTATCATCTCGGAGGTAATATTTGACAATATTCCTGGCGAGTTGGCTTCTCCGCTTCCGTGGGAACTTTATATACATCAATAACGTAATATAACCTAACCTAACCCAACCTAACATCTCCGCGGTAATATTTGACCACGTTCCTGGCTTGTTGCACTCTACGTCTCCGTGGGACCTTCATATAGATCTATAACGTAATATAACCTAACCTAACCCAACCTAACATCTCGGCGGTAATATTTGACAACATTCCTGGCGAGTTGGCTTCTCCGTCCCCGTGGGACCTTTATATACATCAATAACGTAATATAACCTAACCTAACACAACCTATCATCTCGGCGGTAATATTTGACAACATACCTGGCGAGTTGGGCTCTACGTCTCCGTGAGACCTTTATATACATCTATAACGTAATATAACCTAACCTCACCCAACCTAACATCTCGGCGGTAATATTTGAAAACATACCTGGCGAGGTGGCCTCTACGTCTCCGTGGGATATTTATATACATCAATAACATAATATAACATAAGCTAACCCAATATAACATCTCGGCGGTAATATTTGACAACATACCTGGCGAGTTGGCCTCTACGTCTCCGTGGGCCCTTCATATACATCAATAACGGAATATAACCAAACCTAACCCAACCTATCATCTCGGCGGTAATATTTGACAAAATTCCTGGCGAGTTGGCTTCTCCGCTTCCGTGGGACCTTTATATGCATCAATAACGTAATATAACCTAACCTAACCCAACCTAACATCTCGGCGGTAATATTTGACCACGTTCCTGGCTTGTTGCACTCTACGTCTCCGTGGGACCTTCATATAGATCTATAACGTAATATAACCTAACCTAACCTAACCTAACATCTCGGCGGTAATATTTTACAACATTCCTGGCGAGTTGGCTTCTCCGTCCCCGTGGGACCTTTATATACATCAATAACGTAATATAACCTAACCTAACCCAACCTATCATCTCGGCGGTAATATTTGACCACATTCCTGGCTTGTTGGCCTCTACGTCTCCGTGAGACCTTTATATACATCTATAACGTAATATAACCTAACCTCACCCAACTTAACTTCTCGGCGGTAATATTTGAAAACATACCTGGCGAGGTGGCCTCTACGTCTCCGTGGGATATTTATATACATCAATCACATAATATAACATAAGCTAACCCAATATAACATCTCGGCGGTAATATTTGACAACATACCTGGCGAGTTGGCCTCTACGTCTCCGTGGGCCCTTCATATACATCAATAACGGAATATAACCAAACCTAACCCAACCTATCATCTCGGCGGTAATATTTGACAAAATTCCTGGCGAGTTGGCTTCTCCGCTTCCGTGGGACCTTTATATGCATCAATAACGTAATATAACCTAACCTAACCCAACCTAACATCTCGGCGGTAATATTTGACCACGTTCCTGGCTTGTTGCACTCTACGTCTCCGTGGGACCTTCATATAGATCTATAACGTAATATAACCTAACCTAACCCAACCTAACATCTCGGCGGTAATATTTGACATCATTCCTGGCGAGTTGGCCACTATGTCTCCGTGGGCCCTTCATATACATCAATAACGAAATATAACCTAACCTAACCCAACCTATCATCTCGGAGGTAATATTTGACAATATTCCTGGCGAGTTGGCTTCTCCGCTTCCGTGGGAACTTTATATACATCAATAACGTAATATAACCTAACCTAACCCAACCTAACATCTCCGCGGTAATATTTGACCACGTTCCTGGCTTGTTGCACTCTACGTCTCCGTGGGACCTTCATATAGATCTATAACGTAATATAACCTAACCTAACCCAACCTAACATCTCGGCGGTAATATTTGACAACATACCTGGCGAGTTGGGCTCTACGTCCCCGTGGGACCTTTATATACATCAATAACGTAATATAACCTAACCTCACCCAACCTAACTTCTCGGCGGTAATATTTGAAAACATACCTGGCGAGGTGGCCTCTACGTCTCCGTGGGATATTTATATACATCAATAACGTAATATAACATAAGCTAACCCAATATAACATCTCGGCGGTAATATTTGACAACATACCTGGCGAGTTGGCCTCTACGTCTCCGTGGGACCTTCATATAGATCTATAACGTAATATAACCTAACCTAACCCAACCTAACATCTCGGCGGTAATATTTTACAACATTCCTGGCGAGTTGGCTTCTCCGTCCCCGTGGGACCTTTATATACATCAATAACGTAATATAACCTAACCTAACCCAACCTATCATCTCGGCGGTAATATTTGACCACATTCCTGGCTTGTTGGCCTCTACGTCTCCGTGAGACCTTTATATACATCTATAACGTAATATAACCTAACCTCACCCAACCTAACTTCTCGGCGGTAATATTTGAAAACATACCTGGCGAGGTGGCCTCTACGTCTCCGTGGGATATTTATATACATCAATAACATAATATAACATAAGCTAACCCAATATAACATCTCGGCGGTAATATTTGACCACGTTCCTGGCTTGTTGCACTCTACGTCTCCGTGGCACCTTCATATAGATCTATAACTTAATATAACCTAACCTAACCCAACCTAACATCTCGGCGGTAATATATGACAACATTCCTGGCGAGTTGGCTTCTCCGTCCCCGTGGGACCTTTATATATCTCAATAACGTAATATAACCTAACCTAACCCAACAATATCATCTCGGCGGTAATATTTGATAACATTCATGGCGAGTTGGCATCTACGTCTCCGTGGGACCTTTATATACATCAATAACGTAATATAACCTAACCTAACCCAACCTAGCATCTCGGCGGTAATATTTGACATCATTCCTGGCGAGTTGGCCTCTACGTCTCCGTGTAACCCTCGTATACAACAGTAACGTAATATAACGTAACTTAACCCAACCTATCATCTCGGCGGTAATATTTGACAACATTCCTGGCGAGTTGGCCTCTACGTCTCCGTGGGACCTTTATATACATCAATAACATAATATAAGCTAGTCTAACCCAATCTAACATCTCGGCGATAACATTTGACCACATTCCTGGCGAGTTGGCCTCTACGTATCCGTGGGCCCTTCATATACATCAATAACGAAATATAACCTAACCTAAACCTATCTAACATCTCGGCGGTAATATTTGACCACATTCCTGGCTTGTTGGCCTCTACGTCTCCGTCGGACCTTCATATAGATCTATAACGTAATATAACTTAACCTAACCCAACCTAACATCTCCGCGGTAATATTTGACAACATACCTGGCGAGTTGGCCTCTACGTCTCCGTGGGCCCTTCATATACATCAATAACGAAATATAACCTAACCTAACCCAACCTATCATCTCGGAGGTAATATTTGACAATATTCCTGGCGAGTTGGCTTCTCCGCTTCCGTGGGAACTTTATATACATCAATAACGTAATATAACCTAACCTAACCCAACCTAACATCTCCGCGGTAATATTTGACCACGTTCCTGGCTTGTTGCACTCTACGTCTCCGTGGGACCTTCATATAGATCTATAACGTAATATAACCTAACCTAACCCAACCTAACATCTCGGCGGTAATATTTGACAACATTCCTGGCGAGTTGGCCTCTACGTCTCCGTGGGACCTTTATATACATCAATAACATAATATAAGCTAGCCTAACCCAATCTAACATCTCACGGTAATATTTGACCACATTCCTGGCTTGTTGGCTTCTACGTCTCCGTGGGACCTTTATATACTTCAATAACGTAATATAACCTAGCCTAACCCAATTTAACATCTCGGCGGTAATATTTGACAACTTTCCTGGCGAGTTGGCCTCTACGTCTGCGTGGGATCTTTATATACATCAATAACGTAATATAACATAACCTAACCCAACATAAAATCTCCGCGGTAATATTTGACCACGTTCCTGGCTTGTTGCACTCTACGTCTCCGTGGGACCTTCATATAGATCTATAACGTAATATAACCTAACCTAACCCAACCTAACATCTCGGCGGTAATATTTGACAACATTCCTGGCGAGTTGGCCTCTACGTCTGCGTGGGATATTTATATACATCAATAACGTAATATAACATAACCTAACCCAATCTAACATCTCGGCGGTAATATTTGACAACATTCCTGGCTTGTTGGCCTCTACGTCTCCGTGGGGCCTTTATATACATCTATAACGTAATATAACCTAACCTAACCCAACCTATCATCTCGGCGGTAATATTTGACAACATTCCTGGCGAGTTGGCCTCTACGTCTCTGTTTGACCTTCTTATACATCAATAACGTAATCTAACCTAACATAACCCAACCTATTTTCTCGGCGGTAATATTTGACAACATTCCTGGCGAGTTGGCCTCTACGTCTCCGTGGGACCTTTATATACATCAAGAACATAATATAAGCTAGCCTAACCCAATCTAACATCTCGGCGATAATATTTGACCACATTCCTGGCGAGTTGGCCTCTACGTCTTCGTGGGACCTTTATATACATCAATAACGTAATATAACTTAACCTAACCCAACCTAACATCTCCGCGGTAATATTTGACAACATACCTGGCGAGTTGGCCTCTACGTCTCCGTGGGCCCTTCATATACATCAATAACGAAATATAACCTAACCTAACCCAACCTATCATCTCGGAGGTAATATTTGACAATATTCCTGGCGAGTTGGCTTCTCCGCTTCCGTGGGAACTTTATATACATCAATAACGTAATATAACCTAACCTAACCCAACCTAACATCTCCGCGGTAATATTTGACCACGTTCCTGGCTTGTTGCACTCTACGTCTCCGTGGGACCTTCATATAGATCTATAACGTAATATAACCTAACCTAACCCAACCTAACATCTCGGCGGTAATATTTGACAACATTCCTGGCGAGTTGGCCTCTACGTCTCCGTGGGACCTTTATATACATCAATAACATAATATAAGCTAGCCTAACCCAATCTAACATCTCACGGTAATATTTGACCACATTCCTGGCTTGTTGGCTTCTACGTCTCCGTGGGACCTTTATATACTTCAATAACGTAATATAACCTAGCCTAACCCAATTTAACATCTCGGCGGTAATATTTGACAACTTTCCTGGCGAGTTGGCCTCTACGTCTGCGTGGGATCTTTATATACATCAATAACGTAATATAACATAACCTAACCCAACATAAAATCTCCGCGGTAATATTTGACCACGTTCCTGGCTTGTTGCACTCTACGTCTCCGTGGGACCTTCATATAGATCTATAACGTAATATAACCTAACCTAACCCAACCTAACATCTCGGCGGTAATATTTGACAACATTCCTGGCGAGTTGGCCTCTACGTCTGCGTGGGATATTTATATACATCAATAACGTAATATAACATAACCTAACCCAATCTAACATCTCGGCGGTAATATTTGACAACATTCCTGGCTTGTTGGCCTCTACGTCTCCGTGGGGCCTTTATATACATCTATAACGTAATATAACCTAACCTAACCCAACCTATCATCTCGGCGGTAATATTTGACAACATTCCTGGCGAGTTGGCCTCTACGTCTCTGTTTGACCTTCTTATACATCAATAACGTAATCTAACCTAACATAACCCAACCTATTTTCTCGGCGGTAATATTTGACAACATTCCTGGCGAGTTGGCCTCTACGTCTCCGTGGGACCTTTATATACATCAAGAACATAATATAAGCTAGCCTAACCCAATCTAACATCTCGGCGATAATATTTGACCACATTCCTGGCGAGTTGGCCTCTACGTCTTCGTGGGACCTTTATATACATCAATAACGTAATATAACTTAACCTAACCCAACCTAACATCTCCGCGGTAATATTTGACAACATACCTGGCGAGTTGGCCTCTACGTCTCCGTGGGCCCTTCATATACATCAATAACGAAATATAACCTAACCTAACCCTACCTAACATCTCGGCGGTAGTTTTTGACCACATTCCTGGCTTTTTGGCCTCTACGTCTCCGTCGGACCTTTATATACATCTATAACGTAATATAACCTAACCTAACCCAACCTATCATCTCGGCGGTAATATTTGACAACATTCCTGGCGAGTTGGCCTCTACGTCTCCGTTTGACCTTCTTATACATCAATAACGTAATCTAACCTAACATAACCCAACCTATTTTCTCGGCGGTAATATTTGACAACATTCCTGGCGAGTTGGCCTCTACGTCTCCGTGGGACCTTTATATACATCAATAACATAATATAAGCTAGCCTAACCCAATCTAACATCTCGGCGATAATATTTGACCACATTACTGGCGAGTTGGCCTCTTCGTCTTCGTGGGACCTTTATATACATCAATAACGTAATATAACTTAACCTAACCCAACCTAACATCTCCGCGGTAATATTTGACAACATACCTGGCGAGTTGGCCTCTACGTCTCCGTGGGCCCTTCATATACATCAGTAACGAAATATAACCTAGCCTAACCCAACCTATCATCTCGGAGGTAATATTTGACAATATTCCTGGCGAGTTGGCTTCTCCGCTTCCGTGGGAACTTTATATACATCAATAACGTAATATAACCTAACCTAACCCAACCTAACATCTCCGCGGTAATATTTGACCACGTTCCTGGCTTGTTGCACTCTACGTCTCCGTGGGACCTTCATATAGATCTATAACGTAATATAACCTAACCTAACCCAACCTAACATCTCGGCGGTAATATTTGACAACATTCCTGGCGAGTTGGCTTCTCCGTCCCCGTGGGACCTTTATATACATCAATAACGTAATATAACCTAACCTAACACAACCTATCATCTCGGCGGTAATATTTGACAACATACCTGGCGAGTTGGCCTCTACGTCTCCGTGAGGCCTTTATATAATTCTATAACGTAATATAACCTAACCTCACCCAACCTAACTTCTCGGCGGTAATATTTGAAAACATACCTGGCGAGGTGGCCTCTACGTCTCCGTGGGATATTTATATACATCAATAACGTAATATAACATAAGCTAACCCAATATAACATCTCGGCGGTAATATTTGACAACATACCTGGCGAGTTGGCCTCTACGTCTCCGTGGGCCCTTCATATACATCAATAACGGAATATAACCAAACCTAACCCAACCTATCATCTCGGCGGTAATATTTGACAAAATTCCTGGCGAGTTGGCTTCTCCGCTTCCGTGGGACCTTTATATGCATCAATAACGTAATATAACCTAACCTAACCCAACCTAACATCTCGGCGGTAATATTTGACCACGTTCCTGGCTTGTTGCACTCTACGTCTCCGTGGGACCTTCATATAGATCTATAACGTAATATAACCTAACCTAACCCAACCTAACATCTCGGCGGTAATATTTGACAACATTCCTGGCGAGTTGGCTTCTCCGTCCCCGTGGGACCTTTATATACATCAATAACGTAATATAACCTAACCTAACCCAACCTATCATCTCGGCGGTAATATTTGACCACATTCCTGGCTTGTTGGCCTCTACGTCTCCGTGAGACCTTTATATACATCTATAACGTAATATAACCTAACCTCACCCAACCTAACTGCTCGGCGGTAATATTTGAAAACATACCTGGCGAGGTGGCCTCTACGTCTCCGTGGCATATTTATATACATCAATAACATAATATAACATAAGCTAACCCAATATAACATCTCGGCGGTAATATTTGACAACATACCTGGCGAGTTGGCCTCTACGTCTCCGTGGGCCCTTCATATACATCAATAACGGAATATAACCAAACCTAACCCAACCTATCATCTCGGCGGTAATATTTGACAAAATTCCTGGCGAGTTGGCTTCTCCGCTTCCGTGGGACCTTTATATGCATCAATAACGTAATATAACCTAACCTAACCCAACCTAACATCTCGGCGGTAATATTTGACCACGTTCCTGGCTTGTTGCACTCTACGTCTCCGTGGGACCTTCATATAGATCTATAACGTAATATAACCTAACCTAACCCAACCTAACATCTCGGCGGTAATATTTTACAACATTCCTGGCGAGTTGGCTTCTCCGGCCCCGTGGGACCTTTATATACATCAATAACGTAATATAACCTAACCTAACCCAACCTATCATCTCGGCGGTAATATTTGACCACATTCCTGGCTTGTTGGCCTCTACGTCTCCGTGAGACCTTTATATACATCTATAACGTAATATAACCTAACCTCACCCAACCTAACTTCTCGGCGGTAATATTTGAAAACATACCTGGCGAGGTGGCCTCTACGTCTCCGTGGGATATTTATATACATCAATAACATAATATAACATAAGCTAACCCAATATAACATCTCGGCGGTAATATTTGACCACGTTCCTGGCTTGTTGCACTCTACGTCTCCGTGGCACCTTCATATAGATCTATAACTTAATATAACCTAACCTAACCCAACCTAACATCTCGGCGGTAATATTTGACAACATTCCTGGCGAGTTGGCTTCTCCGTCCCCGTGGGACCTTTATATATCTCAATAACGTAATATAACCTAACCTAACCCAACAATATCATCTCGGCGGTAATATTTGATAACATTCATGGCGAGTTGGCATCTACGTCTCCGTGGGACCTTTATATACATCAATAACGTAATATAACCTAACCTAACCCAACCTAGCATCTCGGCGGTAATATTTGACATCATTCCTGGCGAGTTGGCCTCTACGTCTCCGTGTAACCCTCGTATACAACAGTAACGTAATATAACGTAACTTAACCCAACCTATCATCTCGGCGGTAATATTTGACCACATTCCTGGCTTGTTGGCCTCTACGTCTCCGTCGGACCTTTATATACATCTATAACGTAATATAACCTAACCTAACCCAACCTATCATCTCGGCGGTAATATTTGACAACATTCCTGGCGAGTTGGCCTCTACGTCTCCGTGGGACCTTTATATACATCAATAACATAATATAAGCTAGTCTAACCCAATCTAACATCTCGGCGATAACATTTGACCACATTCCTGGCGAGTTGGCCTCTACGTCTTCGTGGGACCTTTATATACATCAATAACGTAATATAACCTAACCTAACCCAACCTAACATCTCGGCGGTAATATTTGACATCATTCCTGGCGAGTTGGCCACTATGTCTCCGTGTAACCCTCGTATACATCAATAACGTAATATAACGTAACTTAATCCAACCTATCATCTCGGCGGTAATATTTGACAACATTCCTGGCGAGTTGGCCTCTACGTCTCCGTTTGACCTTCTTATACATCAATAACGTAATCTAACCTAACATAACCCAACCTATCTTCTCGGCGGTAATATTTGGCAACATTCC
Organism: Xylocopa violacea; assembly: GCA_963969225.1. Taxonomy (NCBI): domain Eukaryota; kingdom Metazoa; phylum Arthropoda; class Insecta; order Hymenoptera; family Apidae; genus Xylocopa; species Xylocopa violacea. Next base: position 1,755,198 of record CAXAJV010000168.1, on the reverse strand, counting down.
TGGCGAGTTGGCCTCTACGTCTCCGTGGGACCTTTATATACATAAATAACATAATATAAGCTAGCCTAACCCAATCTAACATCTCGGCGATAATATTTGACGACATTCCTGGCGAGTTGGCCTCTTCGTCTTCGTGGGACCTTTATATACATCAATAACGTAATATAACTTAACCTAACCCAACCTAACATCTCCGCGGTAATATTTGACCACATTCCTGGCTTGTTGGCCTCTACGTCTCCGTCGGACCTTTATATACATCTATAACGTAATATAACCTAACCTAACCCAACCTATCATCTCGGCGGTAATATTTGACAACATTCCTGGCGAGTTGGCCTCTACGTCTCCGTGGGACCTTTATATACATCAATAACATAATATAAGCTAGCTTAACCCAATCTAACATCTCGGCGATAATATTTGACCACATTCCTGGCGAGTTGGTCTCTACGTCTTCGTGGGACCTTTATATACATCAATAACGTAATATAACTTAACCTAACCCAACCTAACATCTCCGCGGTAATATTTGACAACATACCTGGCGAGTTGGCCTCTACGTCTCCGTGAGACCTTTATATACATCTATAACGTAATATAACCTAACCTCACCCAACCCAACTTCTCGGCGGTAATATTTGAAAACTTACCTGGCGAGGTGGCCTCTACGTCTCCGTGGGATATTTATATACATCAATAACGTAATATAACATAACCTAACCCAATATAACATCTCGGCGGTAATATTTGACAACATACCTGGCGAGTTGGCCTCTACGTCTCCGTGGGCCCTTCATATACATCAATAACGGAATATAACCAAACCTAACCCAACCTATCATCTCGGCGGTAATATTTGACAAAATTCCTGGCGAGTTGGCTTCTCCGCTTCCGTGGGACCTTTATATGCATCAATAACGTAATATAACCTAACCTAACCCAACCTAACATCTCGGCGGTAATATTTGACCACGTTCCTGGCTTGTTGCACTCTACGTCTCCGTGGGACCTTCATATAGATCTATAACGTAATATAACCTAACCTAACCCAACCTAACATCTCGGCGGTAATATTTGACAACATTCCTGGCGAGTTGGCTTCTCCGTCCCCGTGGGACCTTTATATACATCAATAACGTAATATAACCTAACCTAACCCAACCTATCATCTCGGCGGTAATATTTGACCACATTCCTGGCTTGTTGGCCTCTACGTCTCCGTGAGACCTTTATATGCATCTATAACGTAATATAACCTAACCTCAACCAACCTAACTTCTCGGCGGTAATATTTGAAAACATACCTGGCGAGGTGGCCTCTACGCCTCCGTGGGATATTTATATACATCAATAACATAATATAACATAAGCTAACCCAATATAACATCTCGGCGGTAATATTTGACAACATACCTGGCGAGTTGGCCTCTACGTCTCCGTGGGCCCTTCATATACATCAATAACGGAATATAACCAAACCTAACCCAACCTATCATCTCGGCGGTAATATTTGACAAAATTCCTGGCGAGTTGGCTTCTCCGCTTCCGTGGGACCTTTATATGCATCAATAACGTAATATAACCTAACCTAACCCAACCTAACATCTCGGCGGTAATATTTGACCACGTTCCTGGCTTGTTGCACTCTACGTCTCCGTGGGACCTTCATATAGATCTATAACGTAATATAACCTAACCTAACCCAACCTAACATCTCGGCGGTAATATTTTACAACATACCTGGCGAGTTGGCCTCTACGTATCCGTGGGCCCTTCATATACATCAATAACGAAATATAACCTAACCTAACCCTATCTAACATCTCGGCGTTAATATTTGACCACATTCCTGGCTTGTTGGCCTCTACGCCTCCGTCGGACCTTTATATACATCTATAACGTGATATAACCTAACCTAACCCAATCTAACATCTCGACGGCAATATTTGACGACATTCCTGGCTTGTTGGCCTCTACGTCTCCGTTTGACCTTCATATACATCAATAACGTAATATAACCTAACCTAACGCAACCTAACATCTCGGCGGTAATATTTGACATCATTCCTGGCGAGTTGGCCTCTATGTCTCCGTGTAACCCTCGTATACATCAATAACGTAATATAACTTAACCTAACCCAACCTAACATCTCCGCGGTAATATTTGACAACATACCTGGCGAGTTGGCCTCTACGTATCTGTGGGCCCTTCATATACATCAATAACGAAATATAACCTAACCTAACCCAACCTATCATCTCGGCGGTAATATTTGACAACATTCCTGGCGAGTTGGCCTCTACGTCTCCGTGGGACCTTTATATACATCAATAACATAATATAAGCTAGTCTAACCCAATCTAACATCTCGGCGATAACATTTGACCACATTCCTGGCGAGTTGCACTCTACGTCTCCGTGGCACCTTCATATAGATCTATAATGTAATATAACCTAACCTAACCCAACCTAACATCTCGGCGGTAATATTTGACTACATTCCTGGCGAGTTGGCCTCTACGTCTTCGTGGGACCTTTATATACATCAATAACGTAATATAACTTAACCTAACCCAAACTAACATCTCCGTGGTAATATTTGACAACATACCTGGCGAGTTGGCCTCTACGTATCCGTGGGCCCTTCATATACATCAATAACGAAATATAACCTAACCTAACCCTATCTAACATCTCGGCGGTAATTTTTGACCACATTCCTGGCTTGTTGGCCTCTACGTCTCCGTGGGACCTTCATATAGATCTATAACGTAATATAACTTAACCTAACCCAACCTAACATCTCGGCGGTAATATTTGACAACATTCCTGGCGAGTTGGCCTCTACGTCTCCGTGGGACCTTTATATACATCAATAACATAATATAAGCTAGCCTAACCCAATCTAACATCTCACGGTAATATTTGACCACATTCCTGGCTTGTTGGCTTCTACGTCTCCGTGGGACCTTTATATACTTCAATAACATAATATAACCTAGCCTAACCCAATTTAACATCTCGGCGGCAATATTTGACAACTTTCCTGGCGAGTTGGCCTCTACGTCTGCGTGGGATCTTTATATACATCAATAACGTAATATAACATAACCTAACCCAATCTAACATCTCGGCGGTAATATTTGACAACATTCCTGGCTTGTTGGCCTCTACGTCTCCGTGGGACCTTTATATACATCTATAACGTAATATAACCTAACCTAACCCAACCTAACATCTCGGCGGTAATATTTGACAACATTCCTGGCGAGTTGGCCTCTACGTCTCCGTGGGCCCTTCATATACATCAATAACGAAATATAACCTAACCTATCCCTAGCTAACATCTCGGCGGTAATATTTGACCACATTCCTGGCTTGTTGGCCTCTACGTCTCCGTCGGACCTTTATATACATCTATAACGTAATATAACCTAACCTAACCCAACCTATCATCTCGGCGGTAATATTTGACAACATTCCTGGCGAGTTGGCCTCTACGTCTCCGTGGGACCTTTATATACATCAATAACATAATATAAGCTAGTCTAACCCAATCTAACATCTCGGCGATAACATTTGACCACATTCCTGGCGAGTTGGCCCCTACGTCTTCGTGGGACCTTTATATACATCAATAACGTAATATAACCTAACCTAACCCAACCTAACATCTCGGCGGTAATATTTGACATCATTCCTGGCGTGTTGGCCACTATGTCTCCGTGTAACCCTCGTATACATCAATAACGTAATCTAACGTAACATAACCCAACCTATCTTCTCGGCGGTAATATTTGGCAACATTCCTGGCGAGTTGGCCTCTACGTCTCCGTGGGACCTTTATATACATAAATAACATAATATAAGCTAGCCTAACCCAATCTAACATCTCGGCGATAATATTTGACGACATTCCTGGCGAGTTGGCCTCTTCGTCTTCGTGGGACCTTTATATACATCAATAACGTAATATAACTTAACCTAACCCAACCTAACATCTCCGCGGTAATATTTGACCACATTCCTGGCTTGTTGGCCTCTACGTCTCCGTCGGACCTTTATATACATCTGTAACGTAATATAACCTAACCTAACCCAACCTATCATCTCGGCGGTAATATTTGACAACATTCCTGGCGAGTTGGCCTCTACGTCTCCGTGGGACCTTTATATACATCAATAACATAATATAAGCTAGCTTAACCCAATCTAACATCTCGGCGATAATATTTGACCACATTCCTGGCGAGTTGGTCTCTACGTCTTCGTGGGACCTTTATATACATCAATAACGTAATATAACTTAACCTAACCCAACCTAACATCTCCGCGGTAATATTTGAAAACATACCTGGCGAGTTGGCCTCTACGTCTCCGTGGGATATTTATATACATCAATAACGTAATATAACATAAGCTAACCCAATATAACATCTCGGCGGTAATATTTGACAACATACCTGGCGAGTTGGCCTCTACGTCTCCGTGGGCCCTTCATATACATCAATAACGGAATATAACCAAACCTAACCCAACCTATCATCTCGGCGGTAATATTTGACAAAATTCCTGGCGAGTTGGCTTCTCCGCTTCCGTGGGACCTTTATATGCATCAATAACGTAATATAACCTAACCTAACCCAACCTAACATCTCGGCGGTAATATTTGACCACGTTCCTGGCTTGTTGCACTCTACGTCTCCGTGGGACCTTCATATAGATCTATAACGTAATATAACCTAACCTAACCCAACCTAACATCTCGGCGGTAATATTTGACAACATTCCTGGCGAGGTGGCCTCTACGTCTCCGTGGGATATTTATATACATCAATAACATAATATAACATAAGCTAACCCAATATAACATCTCGTCGGTAATATTTGACCACGTTCCTGGCTTGTTGCACTCTACGTCTCCGTGGCATCTTCATATAGATCTATAACTTAATATAACCTAACCTAACCCAACCTAACATCTCGGCGGTAATATATGACAACATTCCTGGCGAGTTGGCTTCTCCGTCCCCGTGGGACCTTTATATATCTCAATAACGTAATATAACCTAACCTAACCCAACAATATCATCTCGGCGGTAATATTTGATAACATTCATGGCGAGTTGGCATCTACGTCTCCGTGGGACCTTTATATACATCAATAACGTAATATAACCGAACCTAACCCAACCTAGCATCTCGGCGGTAATATTTGACATCATTCCTGGCGAGTTGGCCTCTACGTCTCCGTGTAACCCTCGTATACAACAGTAACGTAATATAACGTAACTTAACCCAACCTATCATCTCGGCGGTAATATTTGACAACATTCCTGGCGAGTTGGCCTCTACGTCTTCGTGGGACCTTTATATACATCAATAACGTAATATAACTTAACCTAACCCAACCTAACATCTCCGCGGTAATATTTGACAACATACCTGGCGAGTTGGCCTCTACGTATCCGTGGGCCCTTCATATACATCAATAACGAAATATAACCTAACCTAACCCTATCTAACATCTCGGCGTTAATATTTGACCACATTCCTGGCTTGTTGGCCTCTACGCCTCCGTCGGACCTTTATATACATCTATAACGTGATATAACCTAACCTAACCCAATCTAACATCTCGACGGCAATATTTGACGACATTCCTGGCTTGTTGGCCTCTACGTCTCCGTTTGACCTTCATATACATCAGTAACGTAATATAACCTAACCTAACGCAACCTAACATCTCGGCGGTAATATTTGACATCATTCCTGGCGAGTTGGCCTCTATGTCTCCGTGTAACCCTCGTATACATCAATAACGTAATATAACTTAACCTAACCCAACCTAACATCTCCGCGGTAATATTTGACAACATACCTGGCGAGTTGGCCTCTACGTATCTGTGGGCCCTTCATATACATCAATAACGAAATATAACCTAACCTAACCCTAGCTAACATCTCGGCGGTAATATTTGACCACATTCCTGGCTTGTTGGCCTCTACGTCTCCGTCGGACCTTTATATACATCTATAACGTAATATAACCTAACCTAACCCAACCTATCATCTCGGCGGTAATATTTGACAACATTCCTGGCGAGTTGGCCTCTACGTCTCCGTGGGACCTTTATATACATCAATAACATAATATAAGCTAGTCTAACCCAATCTAACATCTCGGCGATAACATTTGACCACATTCCTGGCGAGTTGGCCTCTACGTCTTCGTGGGACCTTTATATACATCAATAACGTAATATAACCTAACCTAACCCAACCTAACATCTCGGCGGTAATATTTGACATCATTCCTGGCGAGTTGGCCACTATGTCTCCGTGTAACCCTCGTATACATCAATAACGTAATATAACGTAACTTAATCCAACCTATCATCTCGGCGGTAATATTTGACAACATTCCTGGCGAGTTAGCCTCTACGTCTCCGTTTGACCTTCTTATACATCAATAACGTAATCTAACCTAACATAACCCAACCTATCTTCTCGGCGGTAATATTTGGCAACATTCCTGGCGAGTTGGCCTCTACGTCTCCGTGGGACCTATATATACATAATTAACATAATATAAGCTAGCCTAACCCAATCTAACATCTCGGCGATAATATTTGACCACATTCCTGGCGAGTTGGCCTCTACGTCTTCGTGGGACCTTTATATACATCAATAACGTAATATAACCTAACCTAACCCAACCTAGCATCTCGGCGGTAATATTTGACATCATTCCTGGCGAGTTGGCCTCTACGTCTCCGTGTAACCCTCGTATACAAAAGTAACGTAATATAACGTAACTTAACCCAACCTATCATCTCGGCGGTAATATTTGACAACATACCTGGCGAGTTGGCCTCCACGTCTCCGTGGGCCCTTCATATACATCAATAACGGAATATAACCAAACCTAACCCAACCTAACTTCTCGGCGGTAATATTTGAAAACATACCTGGCGAGGTGGCATCTACGTCTCCGTGGGATATTTATATACATCAATAACATAATATAACATAAGCTAACCCAATATAACATCTCGGCGGTAATATTTGACCACGTTCCTGGCTTGTTGCACTCTACGTCTCCGTGGCACCTTCATATAGATCTATAATGTAATATAACCTAACCTAACCCAACCTAACATCTCGGCGGTAATATTTGACCACATTCCAGGCTTGTTGGCCTCTACGTCTCCGTCGGACCTTTATATACATCTATAACGTAATACAACCTAACCTAACCCAACCTAACATCTCCGCGGTAATATTTGACCACGTTCCTGGCTTGTTGCACTCTACGTCTCCGTGGGACCTTCATATAGATCTATAACGTAATATAACCTAACCTAACCCAACCTAACATCTCGGCGGTAATATTTGACAACATTCCTGGCGAGTTGGCTTCTCCGTCCCCGTGGGAGCTTTATATACATCAATAACGTAATATAACCTAACCTAACCCAACCTATCATCTCGGCGGTAATATTTGACAACATACCTGGCGAGTTGGCCTCTACGTATCCATGGGCCCTTCATATACATCAATAACGAAATATAACCTAACCTAACCCTATCTAACATCTCGGCGGTAATATTTGACCATATTCCTGGCTTGTTGGCCTCTACGTCTCCGTCGGACCTTTATATACATCTATAACGTAATATAACCTAACCTAACCCAACCTATCATCTCGGCGGTAATATTTGACAACATACCTGGCGAGCTGGCCTCTACGTCTCCGTGGGCCCTTCATATACATCAATAACGGAATATAACCAAACCTAACCCAACCTATCATCTCGGCGGTAATATTTGACAAAATTCCTGGCGAGTTGGCTTCTCCGCTTCCGTGGGACCTTTATATACATCAATAACGTAATATAACCTAACCTAACCCAACCTAACATCTCGGCGGTAATATTTGACCACGTTCCTGGCTTGTTGCACTCTACGTCTCCGTGGCACCTTCATATAGATCTATAATTTAATATAACCTAACCCTACCCAACCTAACATCTCGGCGGTAATATTTGACAACATTCCTGGCGAGTTGGCTTCTCCGTCCCCGTGGGACCTTTATATACCTCAATAACGTAATATAACCTAACCTAACCCAACAATATCATCTCGGCGGTAATATTTGATAACATTCCTGGCGAGTTGGCATCTACGTCTCCGTGGGACCTTTATATACATCAATAACGTAATATAACCTAACCTAACCCAACCTAGCATCTCGGCGGTAATATTTGACATCATTCCTGGCGAGTTGGCCTCTACGTCTCCGTGTAACCCTCGTATACAACAGTAACGTAATATAACGTAACTTAACCCAACCTATCATCTCGGCGGTAATATTTGACAACATTCCTGGCGAGTTGGCCTCTACGTCTTCGTGGGACCTTTATATACATGAATAAGGTAATATAACATTACCTAACCCAATCTAACATCTCGACGGTAATATTTGACCACATTCCTGGCTTGTTGGACTCTACGTCTCCGTGGGACCTTCATATAGATCTATAAGGTAATATAACCTAACCTAACCCAACCTAACATCTCGGCGCTAATATTTGAAAACATTCCTGGCGAGTTGGCATCTACGTCTCCGTTTGACCTTCATATACATCAATAACGTAATATAACCTAACCTAACCCAACCTAACCTCTCGGCGGTAATATTTGACAACATTCTTGGCGAGTTGGACTCTACGTCTCCGTGGGACCTTCATATACATCAATAACGTAATATAACGTAACCTAACCCAACCTATCTTCTCGGCGGTAATATTTGGCAACATTCCTGGCGAGTTGGCCTCTACGTCTCCGTGGGACCTTTATATACATAAATAACATAATATAAGCTAGCCTAACCCAATCTAACATCTCGGCGATAATATTTGACCACATTCCTGGCGAGTCGGCCTCTACGTTTTCGTGGGACCTTTATATACATCAATAACGTAATATAACTTAACCTAACCCAACCTAACATCTCCGCGGTAATATTTGACAACATACCTGGCGAGTTGGCCTCTACGTATCCGTGGGCCCTTCATATACATCAATAACGAAATATAACCTAACCTAACCCTATCTAACATCTCGGCGTTAATATTTGACCACATTCCTGGCTTGTTGGCCTCTACGCCTCCGTCGGACCTTTATATACATCTATAACGTGATATAACCTAACCTAACCCAATCTAACATCTCGACGGCAATATTTGACGACATTCCTGGCTTGTTGGCCTCTACGTCTCCGTTTGACCTTCATATACATCAGTAACGTAATATAACCTAACCTAACGCAACCTAACATCTCGGCGGTAATATTTGACATCATTCCTGGCGAGTTGGCCTCTATGTCTCCGTGTAACCCTCGTATACATCAATAACGTAATATAACTTAACCTTACCCAACCTAACATCTCCGCGGTAATATTTGACAACATACCTGGCGAGTTGGCCTCTACGTATCTGTGGGCCCTTCATATACATCAATAACGAAATATAACCTAACCTAACCCTAGCTAACATCTCGGCGGTAATATTTGACCACATTCCTGGCTTGTTGGCCTCTACGTCTCCGTCGGACCTTTATATACATCTATAACGTAATATAACCTAACCTAACCCAACCTATCATCTCGGCGGTAATATTTGACAACATTCCTGGCGAGTTGGCCTCTACGTCTCCGTGGGACCTTTATATACATCAATAACATAATATAAGCTAGTCTAACCCAATCTAACATCTCGGCGATAACATTTGACCACATTCCTGGCGAGTTGGCCTCTACGTCTTCGTGGGACCTTTATATACATCAATAACGTAATATAACCTAACCTAACCCAACCTAACATCTCGGCGGTAATATTTGACATCATTCCTGGCGAGTTGGCCACTATGTCTCCGTGTAACCCTCGTATACATCAATAACGTAATATAACGTAACTTAATCCAACCTATCATCTCGGCGGTAATATTTGACAACATTCCTGGCGAGTTAGCCTCTACGTCTCCGTTTGACCTTCTTATACATCAATAACGTAATCTAACCTAACATAACCCAACCTATCTTCTCGGCGGTAATATTTGGCAACATTCCTGGCGAGTTGGCCTCTACGTCTCCGTGGGACCTATATATACATAATTAACATAATATAAGCTAGCCTAACCCAATCTAACATCTCGGCGATAATATTTGACCACATTCCTGGCGAGTTGGCCTCTACGTCTTCGTGGGACCTTTATATACATCAATAACGTAATATAACCTAACCTAACCCAACCTAGCATCTCGGCGGTAATATTTGACATCATTCCTGGCGAGTTGGCCTCTACGTCTCCGTGTAACCCTCGTATACAAAAGTAACGTAATATAACGTAACTTAACCCAACCTATCATCTCGGCGGTAATATTTGACAACATACCTGGCGAGTTGGCCTCCACGTCTCCGTGGGCCCTTCATATACATCAATAACGGAATATAACCAAACCTAACCCAACCTAACTTCTCGGCGGTAATATTTGAAAACATACCTGGCGAGGTGGCATCTACGTCTCCGTGGGATATTTATATACATCAATAACATAATATAACATAAGCTAACCCAATATAACATCTCGGCGGTAATATTTGACCACGTTCCTGGCTTGTTGCACTCTACGTCTCCGTGGCACCTTCATATAGATCTATAATGTAATATAACCTAACCTAACCCAACCTAACATCTCGGCGGTAATATTTGACCACATTCCAGGCTTGTTGGCCTCTACGTCTCCGTCGGACCTTTATATACATCTATAACGTAATATAACCTAACCTAACCCAACCTAACATCTCCGCGGTAATATTTGACCACGTTCCTGGCTTGTTGCACTCTACGTCTCCGTGGGACCTTCATATAGATCTATAACGTAATATAACCTAACCTAACCCAACCTAACATCTCGGCGGTAATATTTGACAACATTCCTGGCGAGTTGGCTTCTCCGTCCCCGTGGGAGCTTTATATACATCAATAACGTAATATAACCTAACCTAACCCAACCTATCATCTCGGCGGTAATATTTGACAACATACCTGGCGAGTTGGCCTCTACGTATCCATGGGCCCTTCATATACATCAATAACGAAATATAACCTAACCTAACCCTATCTAACATCTCGGCGGTAATATTTGACCATATTCCTGGCTTGTTGGCCTCTACGTCTCCGTCGGACCTTTATATACATCTATAACGTAATATAACCTAACCTAACCCAACCTATCATCTCGGCGGTAATATTTGACAACATACCTGGCGAGCTGGCCTCTACGTCTCCGTGGGCCCTTCATATACATCAATAACGGAATATAACCAAACCTAACCCAACCTATCATCTCGGCGGTAATATTTGACAAAATTCCTGGCGAGTTGGCTTCTCCGCTTCCGTGGGACCTTTATATACATCAATAACGTAATATAACCTAACCTAACCCAACCTAACATCTCGGCGGTAATATTTGACCACGTTCCTGGCTTGTTGCACTCTACGTCTCCGTGGCACCTTCATATAGATCTATAATTTAATATAACCTAACCCTACCCAACCTAACATCTCGGCGGTAATATTTGACAACATTCCTGGCGAGTTGGCTTCTCCGTCCCCGTGGGACCTTTATATACCTCAATAACGTAATATAACCTAACCTAACCCAACAATATCATCTCGGCGGTAATATTTGATAACATTCCTGGCGAGTTGGCATCTACGTCTCCGTGGGACCTTTATATACATCAATAACGTAATATAACCTAACCTAACCCAACCTAGCATCTCGGCGGTAATATTTGACATCATTCCTGGCGAGTTGGCCTCTACGTCTCCGTGTAACCCTCGTATACAACAGTAACGTAATATAACGTAACTTAACCCAACCTATCATCTCGGCGGTAATATTTGACAACATTCCTGGCGAGTTGGCCTCTACGTCTTCGTGGGACCTTTATATACATGAATAAGGTAATATAACATTACCTAACCCAATCTAACATCTCGACGGTAATATTTGACCACATTCCTGGCTTGTTGGACTCTACGTCTCCGTGGGACCTTCATATAGATCTATAAGGTAATATAACCTAACCTAACCCAACCTAACATCTCGGCGCTAATATTTGAAAACATTCCTGGCGAGTTGGCATCTACGTCTCCGTTTGACCTTCATATACATCAATAACGTAATATAACCTAACCTAACCCAACCTAACCTCTCGGCGGTAATATTTGACAACATTCTTGGCGAGTTGGACTCTACGTCTCCGTGGGACCTTCATATACATCAATAACGTAATATAACGTAACCTAACCCAACCTATCTTCTCGGCGGTAATATTTGGCAACATTCCTGGCGAGTTGGCCTCTACGTCTCCGTGGGACCTTTATATACATAAATAACATAATATAAGCTAGCCTAACCCAATCTAACATCTCGGCGATAATATTTGACCACATTCCTGGCGAGTTGGCCTCTACGTCTTCGTGGGACCTTTATATACATAAATAACGTAATATAACTTAACCTAAGCCAACCTAACATCTCCGCGGTAATATTTGACAACATACCTGGCGAGTTGGCCTCTACGTCTCCGTGGGCCCTTCATATACATCAATAACGGAATATAACCAAACCTAACCAAACCTATCATCTCGGCGGTAATATTTGACAACATTCCTGGCGAGTTGGCCTCTACGTCTCCGTTTGACCTTCTTATACATCAATAACGTAATCTAACCTAACATAACCCAACCTATCTTCTCGGCGGTAATATTTGGCAACATTCCTGGCGAGTTGGCCTCTACGTCTCCGTGGGACCTTTATATACATAAATAACATAATATAAGCTAGCCTAACCCAATCTAACATCTCGGCGATAATATTTGACCACATTCCTGGCGAGTCGGCCTCTACGTTTTCGTGGGACCTTTATATACATCAATAACGTAATATAACCTAACCTAACCCAACCTAGCATCTCGGCGGTAATATTTGACATCATTCCTGGCGAGTTGGCCTCTACGTGTTCGTGTAACCCTCGTATACAAAAGTAACGTAATATAACGTAACTTAACCCAACCTATCATCTCGGCGGTAATATTTGACAACATACCTGGCGAGTTGGCCTCCACGTCTCCGTGGGCCCTTCATATACATCAATAACGGAATATAACCAAACCTAACCCAACCTAACTTCTCGGCGGTAATATTTGAAAACATACCTGGCGAGGTGGCCTCTACGTCTCCGTGGGATATTTATATACATCAATAACATAATATAACATAAGCTAACCCAATATAACATCTCGGCGGTAATATTTGACCACGTTCCTGGCTTGTTGCACTCTACGTCTCCGTGGCACCTTCATATAGATCTATAATGTAATATAACCTAACCTAACCCAACCTAACATCTCGGCGGTAATATTTGACAACATACCTGGCGAGTTGGCCTCTACGTATCCGTGGGCCCTTCATATACATCAATAACGAAATATAAGCGAACCTAACCCTATCTAACATCTCGGCGGTAATTTTTGACCACATTCCTGGCTTGTTGGCCTCTACGTCTCCGTCGGACCTTCATATAGATCTATAACGTAATATAACTTAACCTAACCCAACCTAACATCTCCGCGGTAATATTTGACAACATACCTGGCGAGTTGGCCTCTACGTCTCCGTGGGCCCTTCATATACATCAATAACGAAATATAACCTAACCTAACCCAACCTATCATCTCGGAGGTAATATTTGACAATATTCCTGGCGAGTTGGCTTCTCCGCTTCCGTGGGAACTTTATATACATCAATAACGTAATATAACCTAACCTAACCCAAACTAACATCTCCGCGGTAATATTTGACCACGTTCCTGGCTTGTTGCACTCTACGTCTCCGTGGGACCTTCATATAGATCTATAACGTAATATAACCTAACCTAACCCAACCTAACATCTCGGCGTTAATATTTGACAACATTCCTGGCGAGTTGGCCTCTACGTCTCCGTGGGACCTTTATATACATCAATAACATAATATAAGCTAGCCTAACTCAATCTAACATCTCGGCGATAATATTTGACCACATTCCTGGCGAGTTGGCCTCTACGTCTTCGTGGGACCTTTATATACATCAATAACGTAATATAACTTAACCTAACCCAACCTAACATCTCCGCGGTAATATTTGACAACATACCTGGCGAGTTGGCCTCTACGTCTCCGTGGGCCCTTCATATACATCAATAACGGAATATAACCAAACCTAACCCAACCTATCATCTCGGCGGTAATATTTGACAAAATTCCTGGCGAGTTGGCTTCTCCGCTTCCGTGGGACCTTTATATACATCAATAACGTAATATAACCTAACCTAACCCAACCTAACATCTCGGCGGTAATATTTGACATCATTCCTGGCGAGTTGGCCACTATGTCTCCGTGTAACCCTCGTATACATCAATAACGTAATATAACGTAACTTAATCCAACCTATCATCTCGGCGGTAATATTTGACAACATTCCTGGCGAGTTGGCCTCTACGTCTTCGTGGGACCTTTATATACATCAATAACGTAATCTAACCTAACATAACCCAACCTATCTTCTCGGCGGTAATATTTGGCAACATTCCTGGCGAGTTGGCCTCTACGTCTCCGTGGGACCTTTATATACATAAATAACGTAATATAACTTATCCTAACCCAACCTAACATCTCCGCGGTAATATTTGACAACATACCTGGCGAGTTGGCCTCTACGTCTCCGTGGGCCCTTCATATACATCAATAACGGAATATAACCAAACCTAACCCAACCTATCATCTCGGCGGTAATATTTGACAACATTCCTGGCGAGTTGGCCTCTACGTCTCCGTTTGACCTTCTTATACATCAATAACGTAATCTAACCTAACATAAACGAACCTATCTTCTCGGCGGTAATATTTGGCAACATTCCTGGCGAGTTGGCCTCTACGTCTCCGTGGGACCTTTATATACATAAATAACATAATATAAGCTAGCCTAACCCAATCTAACATCTCGGCGATAATATTTGACCACATTCCTGGCGAGTTGGCCTCTACGTTTTCGTGGGACCTTTATATACATCAATAACGTAATATAACCTAACCTAACCCAACCTAGCATCTCGGCGGTAATATTTGACATCATTCCTGGCGAGTTGGCCTCTACGTCTTCGTGTAACCCTCGTATACAAAAGTAACGTAATATAACGTAACTTAACCCAACCTATCATCTCGGCGGTAATATTTGACAACATACCTGGCGAGTTGGCCTCCACGTCTCCGTGGGCCCTTCATATACATCAATAACGGAATATAACCAAACCTAACCCAACCTAACTTCTCGGCGGTAATATTTGAAAACATACCTGGCGAGGTGGCCTCTACGTCTCCGTGGGATATTTATATACATCAATAACATAATATAACATAAGCTAACCCAATATAACATCTCGGCGGTAATATTTGACCACGTTCCTGGCTTGTTGCACTCTACATCTCCGTGGCACCTTCATATAGATCTATAATGTAATATAACCTAACCTAACCCAACCTAACATCTCGGCGGTAATATTTGACAACATACCTGGCGAGTTGGCCTCTACGTATCCGTGGGCCCTTCATATACATCAATAACGAAATATAAGCGAACCTAACCCTATCTAACATCTCGGCGGTAATTTTTGACCACATTCCTGGCTTGTTGGCCTCTACGTCTCCGTCGGACCTTCATATAGATCTATAACGTAATATAACTTAACCTAACCCAACCTAACATCTCCGCGGTAATATTTGACAACATACCTGGCGAGTTGGCCTCTACGTCTCCGTGGGCCCTTCATATACATCAATAACGAAATATAACCTAACCTAACCCAACCTATCATCTCGGAGGTAATATTTGACAATATTCCTGGCGAGTTGGCTTCTCCGCTTCCGTGGGAACTTTATATACATCAATAACGTAATATAACCTAACCTAACCCAACCTAACATCTCGGCGGTAATATTTGACCACGTTCCTGGCTTGTTGCACTCTACGTCTCCGTGGGACCTTCATATAGATCTATAACGTAATATAACCTAACCTAACCCAACCTAACATCTCGGCGGTAATATTTGACAACATTCCTGGCGAGGTGGCCTCTACGCCTCCGTGGGATATTTATATACATCAATAACATAATATAACATAAGCTAACCCAATATAACATCTCGTCGGTAATATTTGACCACGTTCCTGGCTTGTTGCACTCTACGTCTCCGTGGCACCTTCATATAGATCTATAACTTAATATAACCTAACCTAACCCAACCTAACATCTCGGCGGTAATATATGACAACATTCCTGGCGAGTTGGCTTCTCCGTCCCCGTGGGACCTTTATATATCTCAATAACGTAATATAACCTAACCTAACCCAACAATATCATCTCGGCGGTAATATTTGATAACATTCATGGCGAGTTGGCATCTACGTCTCCGTGGGACCTTTATATACATCAATAACGTAATATAACCGAACCTAACCCAACCTAGCATCTCGGCGGTAATATTTGACATCATTCCTGGCGAGTTGGCCTCTACGTCTCCGTGTAACCCTCGTATACAACAGTAACGTAATATAACGTAACTTAACCCAACCTATCATCTCGGCGGTAATATTTGACAACATTCCTGGCGAGTTGGCCTCTACGTCTTCGTGGGACCTTTATATACATCAATAACGTAATATAACTTAACCTAACCCAACCTAACATCTCCGCGGTAATATTTGACAACATACCTGGCGAGTTGGCCTCTACGTATCCGTGGGCCCTTCATATACATCAATAACGAAATATAACCTAACCTAACCCTATCTAACATCTCGGCGTTAATATTTGACCACATTCCTGGCTTGTTGGCCTCTACGCCTCCGTCGGACCTTTATATACATCTATAACGTGATATAACCTAACCTAACCCAATCTAACATCTCGACGGCAATATTTGACGACATTCCTGGCTTGTTGGCCTCTACGTCTCCGTTTGACCTTCATATACATCAGTAACGTAATATAACCTAACCTAACGCAACCTAACATCTCGGCGGTAATATTTGACATCATTCCTGGCGAGTTGGCCTCTATGTCTCCGTGTAACCCTCGTATACATCAATAACGTAATATAACTTAACCTAACCCAACCTAACATCTCCGCGGTAATATTTGACAACATACCTGGCGAGTTGGCCTCTACGTATCTGTGGGCCCTTCATATACATCAATAACGAAATATAACCTAACCTAACCCTAGCTAACATCTCGGCGGTAACATTTGACCACATTCCTGGCTTGTTGGCCTCTACGTCTCCGTCGGACCTTTATATACATCTATAACGTAATATAACCTAACCTAACCCAACCTATCATCTCGGCGGTAATATTTGACAACATTCCTGGCGAGTTGGCCTCTACGTCTCCGTGGGACCTTTATATACATCAATAACATAATATAAGCTAGTCTAACCCAATCTAACATCTCGGCGATAACATTTGACCACATTCCTGGCGAGTTGGCCTCTACGTCTTCGTGGGACCTTTATATACATCAATAACGTAATATAACCTAACCTAACCCAACCTAACATCTCGGCGGTAATATTTGACATCATTCCTGGCGAGTTGGCCACTATGTCTCCGTGTAACCCTCGTATACATCAATAACGTAATATAACGTAACTTAATCCAACCTATCATCTCGGCGGTAATATTTGACAACATTCCTGGCGAGTTAGCCTCTACGTCTCCGTTTGACCTTCTTATACATCAATAACGTAATCTAACCTAACATAACCCAACCTATCTTCTCGGCGGTAATATTTGGCAACATTCCTGGCGAGTTGGCCTCTACGTCTCCGTGGGACCTTTATATACATAAATAACATAATATAAGCTAGCCTAACCCAATCTAACATCTCGGCGATAATATTTGACCACATTCCTGGCGAGTTGGCCTCTACGTCTTCGTGGGACCTTTATATACATCAATAACGTAATATAACCTAACCTAACCCAACCTAGCATCTCGGCGGTAATATTTGACATCATTCCTGGCGAGTTGGCCTCTACGTCTCCGTGTAACCCTCGTATACAAAAGTAACGTAATATAACGTAACTTAACCCAACCTATCATCTCGGCGGTAATATTTGACAACATACCTGGCGAGTTGGCCTCCACGTCTCCGTGGGCCCTTCATATACATCAATAACGGAATATAACCAAACCTAACCCAACCTAACTTCTCGGCGGTAATATTTGAAAACATACCTGGCGAGGTGGCATCTACGTCTCCGTGGGATATTTATATACATCAATAACATAATATAACATAAGCTAACCCAATATAACATCTCGGCGGTAATATTTGACCACGTTCCTGGCTTGTTGCACTCTACGTCTCCGTGGGACCTTCATATAGATCTATAACGTAATATAACCTAACCTAACCCAACCTAACATCTCGGCGGTAATATTTGACAACATTCCTGGCGAGTTGGCTTCTCCGTCCCCGTGGGAGCTTTATATACATCAATAACGTAATATAACCTAACCTAACCCAACCTATCATCTCGGCGGTAATATTTGACAACATACCTGGCGAGTTGGCCTCTACGTATCCATGGGCCCTTCATATACATCAATAACGAAATATAACCTAACCTAACCCTATCTAACATCTCGGCGGTAATATTTGACCATATTCCTGGCTTGTTGGCCTCTACGTCTCCGTCGGACCTTTATATACATCTATAACGTAATATAACCTAACCTAACCCAACCTATCATCTCGGCGGTAATATTTGACAACATACCTGGCGAGCTGGCCTCTACGTCTCCGTGGGCCCTTCATATACATCAATAACGGAATATAACCAAACCTAACCCAACCTATCATCTCGGCGGTAATATTTGACAAAATTCCTGGCGAGTTGGCTTCTCCGCTTCCGTGGGACCTTTATATACATCAATAACGTAATATAACCTAACCTAACCCAACCTAACATCTCGGCGGTAATATTTGACCACGTTCCTGGCTTGTTGCACTCTACGTCTCCGTGGCACCTTCATATAGATCTATAATTTAATATAACCTAACCCTACCCAACCTAACATCTCGGCGGTAATATTTGACAACATTCCTGGCGAGTTGGCTTCTCCGTCCCCGTGGGACCTTTATATACCTCAATAACGTAATATAACCTAACCTAACCCAACAATATCATCTCGGCGGTAATATTTGATAACATTCCTGGCGAGTTGGCATCTACGTCTCCGTGGGACCTTTATATACATCAATAACGTAATATAACCTAACCTAACCCAACCTAGCATCTCGGCGGTAATATTTGACATCATTCCTGGCGAGTTGGCCTCTACGTCTCCGTGTAACCCTCGTATACAACAGTAACGTAATATAACGTAACTTAACCCAACCTATCATCTCGGCGGTAATATTTGACAACATTCCTGGCGAGTTGGCCTCTACGTCTTCGTGGGACCTTTATATACATGAATAAGGTAATATAACATTACCTAACCCAATCTAACATCTCGACGGTAATATTTGACCACATTCCTGGCTTGTTGGACTCTACGTCTCCGTGGGACCTTCATATAGATCTATAAGGTAATATAACCTAACCTAACCCAACCTAACATCTCGGCGCTAATATTTGAAAACATTCCTGGCGAGTTGGCATCTACGTCTCCGTTTGACCTTCATATACATCAATAACGTAATATAACCTAACCTAACCCAACCTAACCTCTCGGCGGTAATATTTGACAACATTCTTGGCGAGTTGGACTCTACGTCTCCGTGGGACCTTCATATACATCAATAACGTAATATAACGTAACCTAACCCAACCTATCTTCTCGGCGGTAATATTTGGCAACATTCCTGGCGAGTTGGCCTCTACGTCTCCGTGGGACCTTTATATACATAAATAACATAATATAAGCTAGCCTAACCCAATCTAACATCTCGGCGATAATATTTGACCACATTCCTGGCGAGTTGGCCTCTACGTCTTCGTGGGACCTTTATATACATAAATAACGTAATATAACTTAACCTAAGCCAACCTAACATCTCCGCGGTAATATTTGACAACATACCTGGCGAGTTGGCCTCTACGTCTCCGTGGGCCCTTCATATACATCAATAACGGAATATAACCAAACCTAACCCAACCTATCATCTCGGCGGTAATATTTGACAACATTCCTGGCGAGTTGGCCTCTACGTCTCCGTTTGACCTTCTTATACATCAATAACGTAATCTAACCAAACCTAACCCAACCTATCATCTCGGCGGTAATATTTGACAACATTCCTGGCGAGTTGGCCTCTACGTCTCCGTTTGACCTTCTTATACATCAATAACGTAATCTAACCTAACATAAACGAACCTATCTTCTCGGCGGTAATATTTGGCAACATTCCTGGCGAGTTGGCCTCTACGTCTCCGTGGGACCTTTATATACATAAATAACATAATATAAGCTAGCCTAACCCAATCTAACATCTCGGCGATAATATTTGACCACATTCCTGGCGAGTTGGCCTCTACGTTTTCGTGGGACCTTTATATACATCAATAACGTAATATAACCTAACCTAACCCAACCTAGCATCTCGGCGGTAATATTTGACATCATTCCTGGCGAGTTGGCCTCTACGTCTTCGTGTAACCCTCGTATACAAAAGTAACGTAATATAACGTAACTTAACCCAACCTATCATCTCGGCGGTAATATTTGACAACATACCTGGCGAGTTGGCCTCCACGTCTCCGTGGGCCCTTCATATACATCAATAACGGAATATAACCAAACCTAACCCAACCTAACTTCTCGGCGGTAATATTTGAAAACATACCTGGCGAGGTGGCCTCTACGTCTCCGTGGGATATTTATATACATCAATAACATAATATAACATAAGCTAACCCAATATAACATCTCGGCGGTAATATTTGACCACGTTCCTGGCTTGTTGCACTCTACATCTCCGTGGCACCTTCATATAGATCTATAATGTAATATAACCTAACCTAACCCAACCTAACATCTCGGCGGTAATATTTGACAACATACCTGGCGAGTTGGCCTCTACGTATCCGTGGGCCCTTCATATACATCAATAACGAAATATAAGCGAACCTAACCCTATCTAACATCTCGGCGGTAATTTTTGACCACATTCCTGGCTTGTTGGCCTCTACGTCTCCGTCGGACCTTCATATAGATCTATAACGTAATATAACTTAACCTAACCCAACCTAACATCTCCGCGGTAATATTTGACAACATACCTGGCGAGTTGGCCTCTACGTCTCCGTGGGCCCTTCATATACATCAATAACGAAATATAACCTAACCTAACCCAACCTATCATCTCGGAGGTAATATTTGACAATATTCCTGGCGAGTTGGCTTCTCCGCTTCCGTGGGAACTTTATATACATCAATAACGTAATATAACCTAACCTAACCCAACCTAACATCTCGGCGGTAATATTTGACCACGTTCCTGGCTTGTTGCACTCTACGTCTCCGTGGGACCTTCATATAGATCTATAACGTAATATAACCTAACCTAACCCAACCTAACATCTCGGCGGTAATATTTGACAACATTCCTGGCGAGGTGGCCTCTACGCCTCCGTGGGATATTTATATACATCAATAACATAATATAACATAAGCTAACCCAATATAACATCTCGTCGGTAATATTTGACCACGTTCCTGGCTTGTTGCACTCTACGTCTCCGTGGCACCTTCATATAGATCTATAACTTAATATAACCTAACCTAACCCAACCTAACATCTCGGCGGTAATATATGACAACATTCCTGGCGAGTTGGCTTCTCCGTCCCCGTGGGACCTTTATATATCTCAATAACGTAATATAACCTAACCTAACCCAACAATATCATCTCGGCGGTAATATTTGATAACATTCATGGCGAGTTGGCATCTACGTCTCCGTGGGACCTTTATATACATCAATAACGTAATATAACCGAACCTAACCCAACCTAGCATCTCGGCGGTAATATTTGACATCATTCCTGGCGAGTTGGCCTCTACGTCTCCGTGTAACCCTCGTATACAACAGTAACGTAATATAACGTAACTTAACCCAACCTATCATCTCGGCGGTAATATTTGACAACATTCCTGGCGAGTTGGCCTCTACGTCTTCGTGGGACCTTTATATACATCAATAACGTAATATAACTTAACCTAACCCAACCTAACATCTCCGCGGTAATATTTGACAACATACCTGGCGAGTTGGCCTCTACGTATCCGTGGGCCCTTCATATACATCAATAACGAAATATAACCTAACCTAACCCTATCTAACATCTCGGCGTTAATATTTGACCACATTCCTGGCTTGTTGGCCTCTACGCCTCCGTCGGACCTTTATATACATCTATAACGTGATATAACCTAACCTAACCCAATCTAACATCTCGACGGCAATATTTGACGACATTCCTGGCTTGTTGGCCTCTACGTCTCCGTTTGACCTTCATATACATCAGTAACGTAATATAACCTAACCTAACGCAACCTAACATCTCGGCGGTAATATTTGACATCATTCCTGGCGAGTTGGCCTCTATGTCTCCGTGTAACCCTCGTATACATCAATAACGTAATATAACTTAACCTAACCCAACCTAACATCTCCGCGGTAATATTTGACAACATACCTGGCGAGTTGGCCTCTACGTATCTGTGGGCCCTTCATATACATCAATAACGAAATATAACCTAACCTAACCCTAGCTAACATCTCGGCGGTAACATTTGACCACATTCCTGGCTTGTTGGCCTCTACGTCTCCGTCGGACCTTTATATACATCTATAACGTAATATAACCTAACCTAACCCAACCTATCATCTCGGCGGTAATATTTGACAACATTCCTGGCGAGTTGGCCTCTACGTCTCCGTGGGACCTTTATATACATCAATAACATAATATAAGCTAGTCTAACCCAATCTAACATCTCGGCGATAACATTTGACCACATTCCTGGCGAGTTGGCCTCTACGTCTTCGTGGGACCTTTATATACATCAATAACGTAATATAACCTAACCTAACCCAACCTAACATCTCGGCGGTAATATTTGACATCATTCCTGGCGAGTTGGCCACTATGTCTCCGTGTAACCCTCGTATACATCAATAACGTAATATAACGTAACTTAATCCAACCTATCATCTCGGCGGTAATATTTGACAACATTCCTGGCGAGTTAGCCTCTACGTCTCCGTTTGACCTTCTTATACATCAATAACGTAATCTAACCTAACATAACCCAACCTATCTTCTCGGCGGTAATATTTGGCAACATTCCTGGCGAGTTGGCCTCTACGTCTTCGTGGGACCTTTATATACATCAATAACGTAATATAACCTAACCTAACCCAACCTAACATCTCGGCGGTAATATTTGACATCATTCCTGGCGAGTTGGCCACTATGTCTCCGTGTAACCCTCGTATACATCAATAACGTAATATAACCTAACCTAACCCAACCTAGCATCTCGGCGGTAATATTTGACATCATTCCTGGCGAGTTGGCCTCTACGTCTCCGTGTAACCCTCGTATACAAAAGTAACGTAATATAACGTAACTTAACCCAACCTATCATCTCGGCGGTAATATTTGACAACATACCTGGCGAGTTGGCCTCCACGTCTCCGTGGGCCCTTCATATACATCAATAACGGAATATAACCAAACCTAACCCAACCTAACTTCTCGGCGGTAATATTTGAAAACATACCTGGCGAGGTGGCATCTACGTCTCCGTGGGATATTTATATACATCAATAACATAATATAACATAAGCTAACCCAATATAACATCTCGGCGGTAATATTTGACCACGTTCCTGGCTTGTTGCACTCTACGTCTCCGTGGGACCTTCATATAGATCTATAACGTAATATAACCTAACCTAACCCAACCTAACATCTCGGCGGTAATATTTGACAACATTCCTGGCGAGCTGGCTTCTCCGTCCCCGTGGGAGCTTTATATACATCAATAACGTAATATAACCTAACCTAACCCAACCTATCATCTCGGCGGTAATATTTGACAACATACCTGGCGAGTTGGCCTCTACGTATCCATGGGCCCTTCATATACATCAATAACGAAATATAACCTAACCTAACCCTATCTAACATCTCGGCGGTAATATTTGACCATATTCCTGGCTTGTTGGCCTCTACGTCTCCGTCGGACCTTTATATACATCTATAACGTAATATAACCTAACCTAACCCAACCTATCATCTCGGCGGTAATATTTGACAACATACCTGGCGAGCTGGCCTCTACGTCTCCGTGGGCCCTTCATATACATCAATAACGGAATATAACCAAACCTAACCCAACCTATCATCTCGGCGGTAATATTTGACAAAATTCCTGGCGAGTTGGCTTCTCCGCTTCCGTGGGACCTTTATATACATCAATAACGTAATATAACCTAACCTAACCCAACCTAACATCTCGGCGGTAATATTTGACCACGTTCCTGGCTTGTTGCACTCTACGTCTCCGTGGCACCTTCATATAGATCTATAATTTAATATAACCTAACCCTACCCAACCTAACATCTCGGCGGTAATATTTGACAACATTCCTGGCGAGTTGGCTTCTCCGTCCCCGTGGGACCTTTATATACCTCAATAACGTAATATAACCTAACCTAACCCAACAATATCATCTCGGCGGTAATATTTGATAACATTCCTGGCGAGTTGGCATCTACGTCTCCGTGGGACCTTTATATACATCAATAACGTAATATAACCTAACCTAACCCAACCTAGCAT
Source organism: Xylocopa violacea (assembly GCA_963969225.1). Lineage (NCBI taxonomy): Eukaryota > Metazoa > Arthropoda > Insecta > Hymenoptera > Apidae > Xylocopa > Xylocopa violacea. Next base: position 1,730,149 of record CAXAJV010000168.1, on the reverse strand, counting down.
CTCGGCGGTAATATTTGACATCATTCCTGGCGAGTTGGCCTCTACGTCTCCGTGTAACCCTCGTATACAACAGTAACGTAATATAACGTAACTTAACCCAACCTATCATCTCGGCGGTAATATTTGACAACATTCCTGGCGAGTTGGCCTCTACGTCTTCGTGGGACCTTTATATACATGAATAAGGTAATATAACATTACCTAACCCAATCTAACATCTCGACGGTAATATTTGACCACATTCCTGGCTTGTTGGACTCTACGTCTCCGTGGGACCTTCATATAGATCTATAAGGTAATATAACCTAACCTAACCCAACCTAACATCTCGGCGCTAATATTTGAAAACATTCCTGGCGAGTTGGCATCTACGTCTCCGTTTGACCTTCATATACATCAATAACGTAATATAACCTAACCTAACCCAACCTAACCTCTCGGCGGTAATATTTGACAACATTCTTGGCGAGTTGGACTCTACGTCTCCGTGGGACCTTCATATACATCAATAACGTAATATAACGTAACCTAACCCAACCTATCTTCTCGGCGGTAATATTTGGCAACATTCCTGGCGAGTTGGCCTCTACGTCTCCGTGGGACCTTTATATACATAAATAACATAATATAAGCTAGCCTAACCCAATCTAACATCTCGGCGATAATATTTGACCACATTCCTGGCGAGTTGGCCTCTACGTCTTCGTGGGACCTTTATATACATAAATAACGTAATATAACTTAACCTAAGCCAACCTAACATCTCCGCGGTAATATTTGACAACATACCTGGCGAGTTGGCCTCTACGTCTCCGTGGGCCCTTCATATACATCAATAACGGAATATAACCAAACCTAACCCAACCTATCATCTCGGCGGTAATATTTGACAACATTCCTGGCGAGTTGGCCTCTACGTCTCCGTTTGACCTTCTTATACATCAATAACGTAATCTAACCTAACATAACCCAACCTATCTTCTCGGCGGTAATATTTGGCAACATTCCTGGCGAGTTGGCCTCTACGTCTCCGTGGGACCTTTATATACATAAATAACATAATATAAGCTAGCCTAACCCAATCTAACATCTCGGCGATAATATTTGACCACATTCCTGGCGAGTCGGCCTCTACGTTTTCGTGGGACCTTTATATACATCAATAACGTAATATAACCTAACCTAACCCAACCTAGCATCTCGGCGGTAATATTTGACATCATTCCTGGCGAGTTGGCCTCTACGTGTTCGTGTAACCCTCGTATACAAAAGTAACGTAATATAACGTAACTTAACCCAACCTATCATCTCGGCGGTAATATTTGACAACATACCTGGCGAGTTGGCCTCCACGTCTCCGTGGGCCCTTCATATACATCAATAACGGAATATAACCAAACCTAACCCAACCTAACTTCTCGGCGGTAATATTTGAAAACATACCGGGCGAGGTGGCCTCTACGTCTCCGTGGGATATTTATATACATCAATAACATAATATAACATAAGCTAACCCAATATAACATCTCGGCGGTAATATTTGACCACGTTCCTGGCTTGTTGCACTCTACGTCTCCGTGGCACCTTCATATAGATCTATAATGTAATATAACCTAACCTAACCCAACCTAACATCTCGGCGGTAATATTTGACAACATACCTGGCGAGTTGGCCTCTACGTATCCGTGGGCCCTTCATATACATCAATAACGAAATATAAGCGAACCTAACCCTATCTAACATCTCGGCGGTAATTTTTGACCACATTCCTGGCTTGTTGGCCTCTACGTCTCCGTCGGACCTTCATATAGATCTATAACGTAATATAACTTAACCTAACCCAACCTAACATCTCCGCGGTAATATTTGACAACATACCTGGCGAGTTGGCCTCTACGTCTCCGTGGGCCCTTCATATACATCAATAACGAAATATAACCTAACCTAACCCAACCTATCATCTCGGAGGTAATATTTGACAATATTCCTGGCGAGTTGGCTTCTCCGCTTCCGTGGGAACTTTATATACATCAATAACGTAATATAACCTAACATAACCCAAACTAACATCTCCGCGGTAATATTTGACCACGTTCCTGGCTTGTTGCACTCTACGTCTCCGTGGGCCCTTCATATACATCAATTACGGAATATAACCAAACCTAACCCAACCTATCATCTCGGCGGTAATATTTGACAAAATTCCTGGCGAGTTGGCTTCTCCGCTTCCGTGGGACCTTTATATGCATCAATAACGTAATATAACCTAACCTAACCCAACCTAACATCTCGGCGGTAATATTTGACCACGTTCCTGGCTTGTTGCACTCTACGTCTCCGTGGGACCTTCATATAGATCTATAACGTAATATAACCTAACCTAACCCAACCTAACATCTCGGCGGTAATATTTTACAACATACCTGGCGAGTTGGCCTCTACGTATCCGTGGGCCCTTCATATACATCAATAACGAAATATAACCTAACCTAACCCTATCTAACATCTCGGCGTTAATATTTGACCACATTCCTGGCTTGTTGGCCTCTACGCCTCCGTCGGACCTTTATATACATCTATAACGTGATATAACCTAACCTAACCCAATCTAACATCTCGACGGCAATATTTGACGACATTCCTGGCTTGTTGGCCTCTACGTCTCCGTTTGACCTTCATATACATCAATAACGTAATATAACCTAACCTAACGCAACCTAACATCTCGGCGGTAATATTTGACATCATTCCTGGCGAGTTGGCCTCTATGTCTCCGTGTAACCCCCGTATACATCAATAACGTAATATAACTTAACCTAACCCAACCTAACATCTCCGCGGTAATATTTGACAACATACCTGGCGAGTTGGCCTCTACGTATCTGTGGGCCCTTCATATACATCAATAACGAAATATAACCTAACCTAACCCAACCTATCATCTCGGCGGTAATATTTGACAACATTCCTGGCGAGTTGGCCTCTACGTCTCCGTGGGACCTTTATATACATCAATAACATAATATAAGCTAGTCTAACCCAATCTAACATCTCGGCGATAACATTTGACCACATTCCTGGCGAGTTGGCCTCTACGTCTTCGTGGGACCTTTATATACATCAATAACGTAATATAACCTAACCTAACCCAACCTAACATCTCGGCGGTAATATTTGACATCATTCCTGGCGAGTTGGCCACTATGTCTCCGTGTAACCCTCGTATACATCAATAACGTAATATAACGTAACTTAATCCAACCTATCATCTCGGCGGTAATATTTGACAACATTCCTGGCGAGTTGGCCTCTACGTCTCCGTTTGACCTTCTTATACATCAATAACGTAATCTAACCTAACATAACCCAACCTATCTTCTCGGCGGTAATATTTGGCAAACATTCCTGGCGAGTTGGCCTCTACGTCTCCGTGGGACCTTTATATACATAAATAACATAATATAAGCTAGCCTAACCCAATCTAACATCTCGGCGATAATATTTGACCACATTCCTGGCGAGTTGGCCTCTACGTCTTCGTGGGACCTTTATATACATCAATAACGTAATATAACCTAACCTAACCCAACCTAGCATCTCGGCGGTAATATTTGACATCATTCCTGGCGAGTTGGCCTCTACGTCTCCGTGTAACCCTCGTATACAAAAGTAACGTAATATAACGTAACTTAACCCAACCTATCATCTCGGCGGTAATATTTGACAACATACCTGGCGAGTTGGCCTCCACGTCTCCGTGGGCCCTTCATATACATCAATAACGGAATATAACCAAACCTAACCCAACCTAACTTCTCGGCGGTAATATTTGAAAACATACCTGGCGAGGTGGCATCTACGTCTCCGTGGGATATTTATATACATCCATAACATAATATAACATAAGCTAACCCAATATAACATCTCGGCGGTAATATTTGACCACGTTCCTGGCTTGTTGCACTCTACGTCTCCGTGGCACCTTCATATAGATCTATAATGTAATATAACCTAACCTAACCCAACCTAACATCTCGGCGGTAATATTTGACTACATTCCTGGCGAGTTGGCCTCTACGTCTTCGTGGGACCTTTATATACATCAATAACGTAATATAACTTAACCTAACCCAAACTAACATCTCCGTGGTAATATTTGACAACATACCTGGCGAGTTGGCCTCTACGTAGCCGTGGGCCCTTCATATACATCAATAACGAAATATAACCTAACCTAACCCTATCTAACATCTCGGCGGTAATTTTTGACCACATTCCTGGCTTGTTGGCCTCTACGTCTCCGTCGGACCTTCATATAGATCTATAACGTAATATAACTTAACCTAACCCAACCTAACATCTCCGCGGTAATATTTGACAACATACCTGGCGAGTTGGCTTCTAGGTCTCCGTGGGCCCTTCATATACATCAATAACGAAATATAACCTAACCTAACCCAACCTATCATCTCGGAGGTAATATTTGACAATATTCCTGGCGAGTTGGCTTCTCCGCTTCCGTGGGAACTTTATATACATCAATAACGTAATATAACCTAACCTAACCCTACCTAACATCTCCGCGGTAATATTTGACCACGTTCCTGGCTTGTTGCACTCTACGTCTCCGTGGGACCTTCATATAGATCTATAACGTAATATAACCTAACCTAACCCAACCTAACATCTCGGCGGTAATATTTGACAACATTCCTGGCGAGTTGGCCTCTACGTCTCCGTGGGACCTTTATATACATCAATAACATAATATAAGCTAGCCTAACCCAATCTAACATCTCACGGTAATATTTGACCACATTCCTGGCTTGTTGGCTTCTACGTCTCCGTGGGACCTTTATATACTTCAATAACATAATATAACCTAGCCTAACCCAATTTAACATCTCGGCGGCAATATTTGACAACTTTCCTGGCGAGTTGGCCTCTACGTCTGCGTGGGATCTTTATATACATCAATAACGTAATATAACATAACCTAACCCAATCTAACATCTCGGCGGTAATATTTGACAACATTCCTGGCTTGTTGGCCTCTACGTCTCCGTGGGACCTTTATATACATCTATAACGTAATATAACCTAACCTAACCCAACCTAACATCTCGGCGGTAATATTTGACAACATTCCTGGCGAGTTGGCCTCTACGTCTCCGTGGGCCCTTCATATACATCAATAACGAAATATAACCTAACCTATCCCTAGCTAACATCTCGGCGGTAATATTTGACCACATTCCTGGCTTGTTGGCCTCTACGTCTCCGTCGGACCTTTATATACATCTATAACGTAATATAACCTAACCTAACCCAACCTATCATCTCGGCGATAATATTTGACGACATTCCTGGCTTGTTGGCCTCTACGTCTCCGTCGGACCTTTATATACATCTGTAACGTAATATAACCTAACCTAACCCAACCTATCATCTCGGCGGTAATATTTGACAACATTCCTGGCGAGTTGGCCTCTACGTCTCCGTGGGACCTTTATATACATCAATAACATAATATAAGCTAGCTTAACCCAATCTAACATCTCGGCGATAATATTTGACCACATTCCTGGCGAGTTGGTCTCTACGTCTTCGTGGGACCTTTATATACATCAATAACGTAATATAACTTAACCTAACCCAACCTAACATCTCCGCGGTAATATTTGAAAACATACCTGGCGAGTTGGCCTCTACGTCTCCGTGGGATATTTATATACATCAATAACGTAATATAACATAAGCTAACCCAATATAACATCTCGGCGGTAATATTTGACAACATACCTGGCGAGTTGGCCTCTACGTGTTCGTGTAACCCTCGTATGCAAAAGTAACGTAATATAACGTAACTTAACCCAACCTATCATCTCGGCGGTAATATTTGACAACATACCTGGCGAGTTGGCCTCCACGTCTCCGTGGGCCCTTCATATACATCAATAACGGAATATAACCAAACCTAACCCAACCTAACTTCTCGGCGGTAATATTTGAAAACATACCTGGCGAGGTGGCCTCTACGTCTCCGTGGGATATTTATATACATCAATAACATAATATAACATAAGCTAACCCAATATAACATCTCGGCGGTAATATTTGACCACGTTCCTGGCTTGTTGCACTCTACGTCTCCGTGGCACCTTCATATAGATCTATAATGTAATATAACCTAACCTAACCCAACCTAACATCTCGGCGGTAATATTTGACAACATACCTGGCGAGTTGGCCTCTACGTATCCGTGGGCCCTTCATATACATCAATAACGAAATATAAGCGAACCTAACCCTATCTAACATCTCGGCGGTAATTTTTGACCACATTCCTGGCTTGTTGGCCTCTACGTCTCCGTCGGACCTTCATATAGATCTATAACGTAATATAACTTAACCTAACCCAACCTAACATCTCCGCGGTAATATTTGACAACATACCTGGCGAGTTGGCCTCTACGTCTCCGTGGGCCCTTCATATACATCAATAACGAAATATAACCTAACCTAACCCAACCTATCATCTCGGAGGTAATATTTGACAATATTCCTGGCGAGTTGGCTTCTCCGCTTCCGTGGGAACTTTATATACATCAATAACGTAATATAACCTAACCTAACCCAAACTAACATCTCCGCGGTAATATTTGACATCATTCCTGGCGAGTTGGCCACTATGTCTCCGTGTAACCCTCGTATACATCAATAACGTAATATAACGTAACTTAATCCAACCTATCATCTCGCCGGTAATATTTGACAACATTCCTGGCGAGTTGGCCTCTACGTCTTCGTGGGACCTTTATATACATCAATAACGTAATCTAACCTAACATAACCCAACCTATCTTCTCGGCGGTAATATTTGGCAACATTCCTGGCGAGTTGGCCTCTACGTCTCCGTGGGACCTTTATATACATAAATAACGTAATATAACTTAACCTAACCCAACCTAACATCTCCGCGGTAATATTTGACAACATACCTGGCGAGTTGGCCTCTACGTCTCCGTGGGCCCTTCATATACATCTATAACGTAATATAACCTAACCTAACCCAACCTATCATCTCGGCGGTAATATTTGACAACATTCCTGGCGAGTTGGCCTCTACGTCTCCGTGGGACCTTTATATACATCAATAACATAATATAAGCTAGTCTAACCCAATCTAACATCTCGGCGATAACATTTGACCACATTCCTGGCGAGTTGGCCCCTACGTCTTCGTGGGACCTTTATATACATCAATAACGTAATATAACCTAACCTAACCCAACCTAACATCTCGGCGGTAATATTTGACATCATTCCTGGCGAGTTGGCCACTATGTCTCCGTGTAACCCTCGTATACATCAATAACGTAATCTAACGTAACATAACCCAACCTATCTTCTCGGCGGTAATATTTGGCAACATTCCTGGCGAGTTGGCCTCTGCGTCTGCGTGGGACCTTTATATACATAAATAACATAATATAAGCTAGCCTAACCCAATCTAACATCTCGGCGATAATATTTGACGACATTCCTGGCGAGTTGGCCTCTTCGTCTTCGTGGGACCTTTATATACATCAATAACGTAATATAACTTAACCTAACCCAACCTAACATCTCCGCGGTAATATTTGACCACATTCCTGGCTTGTTGGCCTCTACGTCTCCGTCGGACCTTTATATACATCTGTAACGTAATATAACCTAACCTAACCCAACCTATCATCTCGGCGGTAATATTTGACAACATTCCTGGCGAGTTGGCCTCTACGTCTCCGTGGGACCTTTATATACATCAATAACATAATATAAGCTAGCTTAACCCAATCTAACATCTCGGCGATAATATTTGACCACATTCCTGGCGAGTTGGTCTCTACGTCTTCGTGGGACCTTTATATACATCAATAACGTAATATAACTTAACCTAACCCAACCTAACATCTCCGCGGTAATATTTGAAAACATACCTGGCGAGTTGGCCTCTACGTCTCCGTGGGATATTTATATACATCAATAACGTAATATAACATAAGCTAACCCAATATAACATCTCGGCGGTAATATTTGACAACATACCTGGCGAGTTGGCCTCTACGTGTTCGTGTAACCCTCGTATACAAAAGTAACGTAATATAACGTAACTTAACCCAACCTATCATCTCGGCGGTAATATTTGACAACATACCTGGCGAGTTGGCCTCCACGTCTCCGTGGGCCCTTCATATACATCAATAACGGAATATAACCAAACCTAACCCAACCTAACTTCTCGGCGGTAATATTTGAAAACATACCTGGCGAGGTGGCCTCTACGTCTCCGTGGGATATTTATATACATCAATAACATAATATAACATAAGCTAACCCAATATAACATCTCGGCGGTAATATTTGACCACGTTCCTGGCTTGTTGCACTCTACGTCTCCGTGGCACCTTCATATAGATCTATAATGTAATATAACCTAACCTAACCCAACCTAACATCTCGGCGGTAATATTTGACAACATACCTGGCGAGTTGGCCTCTACGTATCCGTGGGCCCTTCATATACATCAATAACGAAATATAAGCGAACCTAACCCTATCTAACATCTCGGCGGTAATTTTTGACCACATTCCTGGCTTGTTGGCCTCTACGTCTCCGTCGGACCTTCATATAGATCTATAACGTAATATAACTTAACCTAACCCAACCTAACATCTCCGCGGTAATATTTGACAACATACCTGGCGAGTTGGCCTCTACGTCTCCGTGGGCCCTTCATATACATCAATAACGAAATATAACCTAACCTAACCCAACCTATCATCTCGGAGGTAATATTTGACAATATTCCTGGCGAGTTGGCTTCTCCGCTTCCGTGGGAACTTTATATACATCAATAACGTAATATAACCTAACCTAACCCAAACTAACATCTCCGCGGTAATATTTGACATCATTCCTGGCGAGTTGGCCACTATGTCTCCGTGTAACCCTCGTATACATCAATAACGTAATATAACGTAACTTAATCCAACCTATCATCTCGGCGGTAATATTTGACAACATTCCTGGCGAGTTGGCCTCTACGTCTTCGTGGGACCTTTATATACATCAATAACGTAATCTAACCTAACATAACCCAACCTATCTTCTCGGCGGTAATATTTGGCAACATTCCTGGCGAGTTGGCCTCTACGTCTCCGTGGGACCTTTATATACATAAATAACGTAATATAACTTAACCTAACCCAACCTAACATCTCCGCGGTAATATTTGACAACATACCTGGCGAGTTGGCCTCTACGTCTCCGTGGGCCCTTCATATACATCAATAACGGAATATAACCAAACCTAACCCAACCTATCATCTCGGCGGTAATATTTGACAACATTCCTGGCGAGTTGGCCTCTACGTCTCCGTTTGACCTTCTTATACATCAATAACGTAATCTAACCTAACATAAACCAACCTATCTTCTCGGCGGTAATATTTGGCAACATTCCTGGCGAGTTGGCCTCTACGTCTCCGTGGGACCTTTATATACATAAATAACATAATATAAGCTAGCCTAACCCAATCTAACATCTCGGCGATAATATTTGACCAAATTCCTGGCGAGTTGGCCTCTACGTTTTCGTGGGACCTTTATATACATCAATAACGTAATATAACCTAACCTAACCCAACCTAGCATCTCGGCGGTAATATTTGACATCATTCCTGGCGAGTTGGCCTCTACGTCTTCGTGTAACCCTCGTATACAAAAGTAACGTAATATAACGTAACTTAACCCAACCTATCATCTCGGCGGTAATATTTGACAACATACCTGGCGAGTTGGCCTCCACGTCTCCGTGGGCCCTTCATATACATCAATAACGGAATATAACCAAACCTAACCCAACCTAACTTCTCGGCGGTAATATTTGAAAACATACCTGGCGAGGTGGCCTCTACGTCTCCGTGGGATATTTATATACATCAATAACATAATATAACATAAGCTAACCCAATATAACATCTCGGCGGTAATATTTGACCACGTTCCTGGCTTGTTGCACTCTACGTCTCCGTGGCACCTTCATATAGATCTATAATGTAATATAACCTAACCTAACCCAACCTAACATCTCGGCGGTAATATTTGACAACATACCTGGCGAGTTGGCCTCTACGTATCCGTGGGCCCTTCATATACATCAATAACGAAATATAAGCGAACCTAACCCTATCTAACATCTCGGCGGTAATTTTTGACCACATTCCTGGCTTGTTGGCCTCTACGTCTCCGTCGGACCTTCATATAGATCTATAACGTAATATAACTTAACCTAACCCAACCTAACATCTCCGCGGTAATATTTGACAACATACCTGGCGAGTTGGCCTCTACGTCTCCGTGGGCCCTTCATATACATCAATAACGAAATATAACCTAACCTAACCCAACCTATCATCTCGGAGGTAATATTTGACAATATTCCTGGCGAGTTGGCTTCTCCGCTTCCGTGGGAACTTTATATACATCAATAACGTAATATAACCTAACCTAACCCAAACTAACATCTCCGCGGTAATATTTGACATCATTCCTGGCGAGTTGGCCACTATGTCTCCGTGTAACCCTCGTATACATCAATAACGTAATATAACGTAACTTAATCCAACCTATCATCTCGGCGGTAATATTTGACAACATTCCTGGCGAGTTGGCCTCTACGTCTTCGTGGGACCTTTATATACATCAATAACGTAATCTAACCTAACATAACCCAACCTATCTTCTCGGCGGTAATATTTGGCAACATTCCTGGCGAGTTGGCCTCTACGTCTCCGTGGGACCTTTATATACATAAATAACGTAATATAACTTAACCTAACCCAACCTAACATCTCCGCGGTAATATTTGACAACATACCTGGCGAGTTGGCCTCTACGTCTCCGTGGGCCCTTCATATACATCAATAACGGAATATAACCAAACCTAACCCAACCTATCATCTCGGCGGTAATATTTGACAACATTCCTGGCGAGTTGGCCTCTACGTCTCCGTTTGACCTTCTTATACATCAATAACGTAATCTAACCTAACATAAACCAACCTATCTTCTCGGCGGTAATATTTGGCAACATTCCTGGCGAGTTGGCCTCTACGTCTCCGTGGGACCTTTATATACATAAATAACATAATATAAGCTAGCCTAACCCAATCTAACATCTCGGCGATAATATTTGACCACATTCCTGGCGAGTTGGCCTCTACGTTTTCGTGGGACCTTTATATACATCAATAACGTAATATAACCTAACCTAACCCAACCTAGCATCTCGGCGGTAATATTTGACATCATTCCTGGCGAGTTGGACTCTACGTCTTCGTGTAACCCTCGTATACAAAAGTAACGTAATATAACGTAACTTAACCCAACCTATCATCTCGGCGGTAATATTTGACAACATACCTGGCGAGTTGGCCTCCACGTCTCCGTGGGCCCTTCATATACATCAATAACGGAATATAACCAAACCTAACCCAACCTAACTTCTCGGCGGTAATATTTGAAAACATACCTGGCGAGGTGGCCTCTACGTCTCCGTGGGATATTTATATACATCAATAACATAATATAACATAAGCTAACCCAATATAACATCTCGGCGGTAATATTTGACCACGTTCCTGGCTTGTTGCACTCTACGTCTCCGTGGCACCTTCATATAGATCTATAATGTAATATAACCTAACCTAACCCAACCTAACATCTCGGCGGTAATATTTGACAACATACCTGGCGAGTTGGCCTCTACGTATCCGTGGGCCCTTCATATACATCAATAACGAAATATAAGCGAACCTAACCCTATCTAACATCTCGGCGGTAATTTTTGACCACATTCCTGGCTTGTTGGCCTCTACGTCTCCGTCGGACCTTCATATAGATCTATAACGTAATATAACTTAACCTAACCCAACCTAACATCTCCGCGGTAATATTTGACAACATACCTGGCGAGTTGGCCTCTACGTCTCCGTGGGCCCTTCATATACATCAATAACGAAATATAACCTAACCTAACCCAACCTATCATCTCGGAGGTAATATTTGACAATATTCCTGGCGAGTTGGCTTCTCCGCTTTCGTGGGAACTTTATATACATCAATAACGTAATATAACCTAACATAACCCAAACTAACATCTCCGCGGTAATATTTGACCACGTTCCTGGCTTGTTGCACTCTACGTCTCCGTGGGCCCTTCATATACATCAATTACGGAATATAACCAAACCTAACCCAACCTATCATCTCGGCGGTAATATTTGACAAAATTCCTGGCGAGTTGGCTTCTCCGCTTCCGTGGGACCTTTATATGCATCAATAACGTAATATAACCTAACCTAACCCAACCTAACATCTCGGCGGTAATATTTGACCACGTTCCTGGCTTGTTGCACTCTACGTCTCCGTGGGACCTTCATATAGATCTATAACGTAATATAACCTAACCTAACCCAACCTAACATCTCGGCGGTAATATTTTACAACATACCTGGCGAGTTGGCCTCTACGTATCCGTGGGCCCTTCATATACATCAATAACGAAATATAACCTAACCTAACCCTATCTAACATCTCGGCGTTAATATTTGACCACATTCCTGGCTTGTTGGCCTCTACGCCTCCGTCGGACCTTTATATACATCTATAACGTGATATAACCTAACCTAACCCAATCTAACATCTCGACGGCAATATTTGACGACATTCCTGGCTTGTTGGCCTCTACGTCTCCGTTTGACCTTCATATACATCAATAACGTAATATAACCTAACCTAACGCAACCTAACATCTCGGCGGTAATATTTGACATCATTCCTGGCGAGTTGGCCTCTATGTCTCCGTGTAACCCTCGTATACATCAATAACGTAATATAACTTAACCTAACCCAACCTAACATCTCCGCGGTAATATTTGACAACATACCTGGCGAGTTGGCCTCTACGTATCTGTGGGCCCTTCATATACATCAATAACGAAATATAACCTAACCTAACCCAACCTATCATCTCGGCGGTAATATTTGACAACATTCCTGGCGAGTTGGCCTCTACGTCTCCGTGGGACCTTTATATACATCAATAACATAATATAAGCTAGCCTAACCCAATCTAACATCTCACGGTAATATTTGACCACATTCCTGGCTTGTTGGCTTCTACGTCTCCGTGGGACCTTTATATACTTCAATAACATAATATAACCTAGCCTAACCCAATTTAACATCTCGGCGGCAATATTTGACAACTTTCCTGGCGAGTTGGCCTCTACGTCTGCGTGGGATCTTTATATACATCAATAACGTAATATAACCTAACCTAACCCAACCTAACATCTCGGCGGTAATATTTGACATCATTCCTGGCGAGTTGGCCACTATGTCTCCGTGTAACCCTCGTATACATCAATAACGTAATCTAACGTAACATAACCCAACCTATCTTCTCGGCGGTAATATTTGGCAACATTCCTGGCGAGTTGGCCTCTACGTCTCCGTGGGACCTTTATATACATAAATAACATAATATAAGCTAGCCTAACCCAATCTAACATCTCGGCGATAATATTTGACGACATTCCTGGCGAGTTGGCCTCTTCGTCTTCGTGGGACCTTTATATACATCAATAACGTAATATAACTTAACCTAACCCAACCTAACATCTCCGCGGTAATATTTGACCACATTCCTGGCTTGTTGGCCTCTACGTCTCCGTCGGACCTTTATATACATCTGTAACGTAATATAACCTAACCTAACCCAACCTAACATCTCGGCGGTAATATTTGACAACATTCCTGGCGAGGTGGCCTCTACGTCTCCGTGGGATATTTATATACATCAATAGCATAATATAACATAAGCTAACCCAATATAACATCTCGTCGGTAATATTTGACCACGTTCCTGGCTTGTTGCACTCTACGTCTCCGTGGCACCTTCATATAGATCTATAACTTAATATAACCTAACCTAACCCAACCTAACATCTCGGCGGTAATATATGACAACATTCCTGGCGAGTTGGCTTCTCCGTCCCCGTGGGACCTTTATATATCTCAATAACGTAATATAACCTAACCTAACCCAACAATATCATCTCGGCGGTAATATTTGATAACATTCATGGCGAGTTGGCATCTACGTCTCCGTGGGACCTTTATATACATCAATAACGTAATATAACCGAACCTAACCCAACCTAGCATCTCGGCGGTAATATTTGACATCATTCCTGGCGAGTTGGCCTCTACGTCTCCGTGTAACCCTCGTATACAACAGTAACGTAATATAACGTAACTTAACCCAACCTATCATCTCGGCGGTAATATTTGACAACATTCCTGACGAGTTGGCCTCTACGTCTTCGTGGGACCTTTATATACATCAATAACGTAATATAACTTAACCTAACCCAACCTAACATCTCCGCGGAAATATTTGACAACATACCTGGCGAGTTGGCCTCTACGTATCCATGGGCCCTTCATATACATCAATAACGAAATATAACCTAACCTAACCCAATCTAACATCTCGACGGCAATATTTGACGACATTCCTGGCTTGTTGGCCTCTACGTCTCCGTTTGACCTTCATATACATCAGTAACGTAATATAACCTAACCTAACGCAACCTAACATCTCGGCGGTAATATTTGACATCATTCCTGGCGAGTTGGCCTCTATGTCTCCGTGTAACCCTCGTATACATCAATAACGTAATATAACTTAACCTAACCCAACCTAACATCTCCGCGGTAATATTTGACAACATACCTGGCGAGTTGGCCTCTACGTATCTGTGGGCCCTTCATATACATCAATAACGAAATATAACCTAACCTAACCCTAGCTAACATCTCGGCGGTAATATTTGACCACATTCCTGGCTTGTTGGCCTCTACGTCTCCGTCGGACCTTTATATACATCTATAACGTAATATAACCTAACCTAACCCAACCTATCATCTCGGCGGTAATATTTGACAACATTCCTGGCGAGTTGGCCTCTACGTCTCCGTGGGACCTTTATATACATCAATAACATAATATAAGCTAGTCTAACCCAATCTAACATCTCGGCGATAACATTTGACCACATTCCTGGCGAGTTGGCCTCTACGTCTTCGTGGGACCTTTATATACATCAATAACGTAATATAACCTAACCTAACCCAACCTAACATCTCGGCGGTAATATTTGACATCATTCCTGGCGAGTTGGCCACTATGTCTCCGTGTAACCCTCGTATACATCAATAACGTAATATAACGTAACTTAATCCAACCTATCATCTCGGCGGTAATATTTGACAACATTCCTGGCGAGTTAGCCTCTACGTCTCCGTTTGACCTTCTTATACATCAATAACGTAATCTAACCTAACATAACCCAACCTATCGTCTCGGCGGTAATATTTGGCAACATTCCTGGCGAGTTGGCCTCTACGTCTCCGTGGGACCTTTATATACATAAATAACATAATATAAGCTAGCCTAACCCAATCTAACATCTCGGCGATAATATTTGACCACATTCCTGGCGAGTTGGCCTCTACGTCTTCGTGGGACCTTTATATACATCAATAACGTAATATAACCTAACCTAACCCAACCTAACATCTCGGCGGTAATATTTGACAACATTCCTGACGAGTTGGCCTCTAGGTCTCCGTTTGACCTTCATATACATCAATAACGTAATATAACCTAACCTAACACAACCTAACATCTCGGCGGTAATATTTGACAACATTCCTGACGAGTTGGCTTCTCCGTTTCCGTGGGACCTTTATATACATCAATAACGTAATATAACCTAACCTAACCCAATCTAACATCTCGGCGGTAATATTTGACAACATTCCTGGCGAGTTGGCATCTACGTCTCCGTTTGACCTTCATATACATCAATAACGTAATATAACCTAACCTAACCCAACCTAACATATCGGCGGTAATATTTGACAACATTCTTGGCGAGTTGGACTCTACGTCTCCGTGGGACCTTTATATACATCAATAACGTAATATAACCTAACCTAACCCAACCTAACATCTCGGCGGTAATATTTGACAACATACCTGGCGAGTTGGCCTCTACGTCTCCGTGGGCCCTTCACATACATCAATAACGAAATATAACCTAACCTAACCCAACCTATCATCTCGGAGGTAATATTTGACAATATTCCTGGCGAGTTGGCTTCTCCGCTTCCGTGGGAACTTTATATACATCAATAACGTAATATAACCTAACCTAACCCAAACTAACATCTCCGCGGTAATATTTGACCACGTTCCTGGCTTGTTGCACTCTACGTCTCCGTGGGACCTTCATATAGATCTATAACGTAATATAACCTAACCTAACCCAACCTAACATCTCGGCGGTAATATTTGACAACATTCCTGGCGAGTTGGCCTCTACGTCTCCGTGGGACCTTTATATACATCAATAACATAATATAAGCTAGCCTAACCCAATCTAACATCTCGGCGATAATATTTGACCACATTCCTGGCCAGTTGGCCTCTACGTCTTCGTGGGACCTTTATATACATCAATAACGTAATATAACTTAACCTAACCCAACCTAACATCTCCGCGGTAATATTTGACAACATACCTGGCGAGTTGGCCTCTACGTCTCCGTGGGCCCTTCATATACATCAATAACGAAATATAACCTAACCTAACCCTACCTAACATCTCGGCGGTAATATTTGACCACATTCCTGGCTTGTTGGCCTCTACGTCTCCGTCGGACCTTTATATACATCTATAACGTAATATAACCTAACCTAACCCAACCTATCATCTCGGCGGTAATATTTGACAACATTCCTGGCGAGTTGGCCTCTACGTCTCCGTGGGACCTTTATATACATCAATAACATAATATAAGCTAGCTTAACCCAATCTAACATCTCGGCGATAATATTTGACCACATTCCTGGCGAGTTGGTCTCTACGTCTTCGTGGGACCTTTATATACATCAATAACGTAATATAACTTAACCTAACCCAACCTAACATCTCCGCGGTAATATTTGACAACATACCTGGCGAGTTGGCCTCTACGTCTCCGTGGGCCCTTCATATACATCAATAACGAAATATAACCTAACCTAACCCAACCTATCATCTCGGAGGTAATATTTGACAATATTCCTGGCGAGTTGGCTTCTCCGCTTCCGTGGGAACTTTATATACATCAATAACGTAATATAACCTAACCTAACCCAACCTAACATCTCCGCGGTAATATTTGACCACGTTCCTGGCTTGTTGCACTCTACGTCTCCGTGGGACCTTCATATAGATCTATAACGTAATATAACCTAACCTAACCCACCCTAACATCTCGGCGGTAATATTTGACAACATTCCTGGCGAGTTGGCTTCTCCGTCCCCGTGGGACCTTTATATACATCAATAACGTAATATAACCTAACCTAACCCAACCTATCATCTCGGCGGTAATATTTGACAACATACCTGGCGAGTTGGCCTCTACGTATCCGTGGGCCCTTCATATACATCAATAACGAAATATAACCTAACCGAACCCTATCTAACATCTCGGCGGTAATATTTGACCATATTCCTGGCTTGTTGGCCTCTACGTCTCCGTCGGACCTTTATATACATCTATAACGTAATATAACCTAACCTAACCCAACCTATCATCTCGGCGGTAATATTTGACAACATACCTGGCGAGCTGGCCTCTACGTCTCCGTGGGCCCTTCATATACATCAATAACGGAATATAACCAAACCTAACCCAACCTATCATCTCGGCGGTAATATTTGACAAAATTCCTGGCGAGTTGTCTTCTCCGCTTCCGTGGGACCTTTATATGCATCAATAACGTAATATAACCTAACCTAACCCAACCTAACATCTCGGCGGTAATATTTGACCACGTTCCTGGCGAGTTGGCATCTACGTCTCCGTGAGACCTTTATATACATCTATAACGTAATATAACCTAACCTAACCCAACCTAACATCTCGGCGGTAATATTTGAAAACATTCCTGGCGAGTTGGCAGCTACGTCTCCGTGGGACCTTTATATACATCAATAACGTAATATAACCCAACCTAATCCAACCTAACATCTCGGCGGTCATATTCGACCACATTCCTGGCTTGTTGGACTCTACGTCTCCGTGGGACCTTCAATAGATCTATAACGTAATATAACCTAACCTAACCCAACGTAACATCTCGGCGGTAATATTTGAAATCATTCCTGGCGAGTTGGCCTCTACGCCTTCGTGGGACCTTTATATACATGAATAACGTAATATAACATAACCTAACCCAATCTAACATCTCGACGGTAATATTTGACCACATTCCTGGCTTGTTGGCCTCTACGTCTCCGTGGGACCTTTATATACAACAATAACATAATATAAGCTAGCCTAACCCAATCTAACATCTCGGCGGTAATATTTGACCACATTCCTGGCTTGTTGGAGTCTACGTTTCCGTTTGACCATCATATACATCAATAACGTAATATAACGTAACCTAACGCAACCTAACATCTCGGCGGTAATATTTGACATCATTCCTGGCGAGTTGGCCTCTATGTCTCCGTGTAACCCTCGTATACATCAATAACGTAATATAACTTAACCTAACCCAACCTAACATCTCCGCGGTAATATTTGACAACATACCTGGCGAGTTGGCCTCTACGTCTCCGTGGGCCCTTCATATACATCAATAAAGAAATATAACCTAACCTAACCCAACCTATCATCTCGGAGGTAATGTTTGGCAACATTCCTGGCGAGTTGGCCTCTACGTCTGCGTGGGACCTTTATATAAATCAATAACATAATATAAGCTAGCCTAACCCAATCTAACATCTCGGCGATAATATTTGACCACATTCCTGGCGAGTTGGCCTCTACGTCTTCGTGGGACCTTTATATACATAAATAACGTAATATAACTTAACCTAACCCAACCTAACATCTCCGCGGTAATATTTGACAACATACCTGGCGAGTTGGCCTCTACGTCTCCGTGGGCCCTTCATGTACATCAATAACGGAATATAACCAAACCTAACCCAACCTATCATCTCGGCGGTAATATTTGACAAAATTCCTGGCGAGTTGGCTTCTCCGCTTCCGTGGGACCTTTATATACATCAATAACGTAATATAACCTAACCTAACCCAACCTAACATCTCGGCGGTAATATTTGACATCATTCCTGGCGAGTTGGCCACTATGTCTCCGTGCAACCCTCGTATACATCAATAACGTAATATAACGTAACTTAATCCAACCTATCATCTCGGCGGTAATATTTGACAACATTCCTGGCGAGTTGGCCTCTACGTCTCCGTTTGACCTTCTTATACATCAATAACGTAATCTAACCTAACATAACCCAACCTATCTTCTCGGCGGTAATATTTGGCAACATTCCTGGCGAGTTGGCCTCTACGTCTCCGTGGGACCTTTATATACATAAATAACATAATATAAGCTAGCCTAACCCAACGTATCATCTCGGCGATAATATTTGACCACATTCCTGGCTTGTTGTCCTCTACGTCTCCGTGGGAACTATATATACATCAATAACGTAATATAACGTAACCTAACCCAACCTAACATCTCGGCGGTAATATTTGACAACATTCCTGACGAGTTGGCCTCTAGGTCTCCGTTTGACCTTCATATACATCAATAACGTAATATAACCTAACCTAACACAACCTAACATCTCGGCGGTAATATTTGACAACATTCCTGACGAGTTGGCTTCTCCGTTTCCGTGGGACCTTTATATACATCAATAACGTAATATAACCTAACCTAACCCAATCTAACATCTCGGCGGTAATATTTGACAACATTCCTGGCGAGTTGGCATCTACGTCTCCGTTTGACCTTCATATACATCAATAACGTAATATAACCTAACCTAACCCAACCTAACATATCGGCGGTAATATTTGACAACATTCTTGGCGAGTTGGACTCTACGTCTCCGTGGGACCTTTATATACATCAATAACGTAATATAATCTAACCTAACCCAACCTAGCATCTCGGCGGTAATATTTGACATCATTCCTGGCTTGTTGGCCTCTACGTCTCCGTGGGACATTTATATACATCAATAACATAATATAAGCTAGCCTAACCCAATCTAACATCTCGGCGGTAATATTTGACCACATTCCTGGCTTGTTGGCCTCTACGTCTCCGTGGGACCTTTATGTACTTCAATAACGTAATATAACCTAACCTAACCCAATCTAACATCTCGGCGGTAATATTTGACCACATTCCTGTCTTGTTGGACTCCACGTCTCCATGGGACTTTTATATACATCAATAACGTATTATAACCTAACCTAACCCAACCTAACATCTCGGCGGTAATATTTGACCACATTCCTGGCTTGTTGGCCACTACGTACCCGTGGGCAATTTATATACATCAATAACCTAATATAACCTAACCTAACCCAACCTAACATCTCGTCGGTAATATTTGACATCATTCCTGGCGAGTTGGCGTCTACGTCTCCGTGGAATCTTTATATACATCAATAACGTAATATAACCTAACCTAACCCAATATAACATCTCGGCCGTCATATTTGACCAGATTCCTGGCTTGTTGGACTCTACGTTGCCGTGGGACCTTTATATACATCAATAACGTAATATAACCTAACCTAACCCAACCTAACATCTCGTCGGTAATATTTGACAACATTCCTGACGAGTTGGCCTCTAGGTCTCCGCTTGACCTTCATATACATCAATAACATAATATAACCTAACCTAACACAACCTAACATCCAGGCTATAATATTCGACAACATGCCTGGCGAGTTGGCCCCTACGTCTCCGTGGGACCTTTATATACATCAATAACGTAATGTAACCTAACCTAACCCAACATAACATCTCGCCGGTATTATTTTACCACATTCCCGGCTTGTTGGACTCTACGTCTCCGAGGGACCTTTATATACATCAATAACTTAATATAACCTAACCTAACCCAACCTATCATCTCGGCGGTAATATTTGACTACATTCCTGGCGAGTTGGCCTCTACGTATCCGTGGGCCCTTCATATACATCAATAACGAAATATAACCTAACCTTAACCTATCTAACATCTCGGCGGTAATATTTGACCACATTCCTGGCTTGTTGGCCTCTACGTCTCCGTTGGACCTTTATATACATCAATAACGTAATATAACTTAACCTAACCCAAACTAACATCTCCGCGGTAATATTTGACAACATACCTGGCGAGTTGGCCTCTACGTCTGCGTGGGCCCTTCACATACATCAATAACGAAATATAACCTAACCTAACCCAACCTATCATCTCGGAGGTAATATTTGACAATATTCCTGGCGAGTTGGCTTCTCCGCTTCCGTGGGAACTTTATATACATCAATAACGTAATATAACCTAACCTAACCCAAACTAACATCTCCGCGGTAATATTTGACCACGTTCCTGGCTTGTTGCACTCTACGTCTCCGTGGGACCTTCATATAGATCTATAACGTAATATAACCTAACCTAACCCAACCTAACATCTCGGCGGTAATATTTGACAACATTCCTGGCGAGTTGGCCTCTACGTCTCCGTGGGACCTTTATATACATCAATAACATAATATAAGCTAGCCTAACCCAATCTAACATCTCGGCGATAATATTTGACCACATTCCTGGCCAGTTGGCCTCTACGTCTTCGTGGGACCTTTATATACATCAATAACGTAATATAACTTAACCTAACCCAACCTAACATCTCCGCGGTAATATTTGACAACATACCTGGCGAGTTGGCCTCTACGTCTCCGTGGGCCCTTCATATACATCAATAACGAAATATAACCTAACCTAACCCTACCTAACATCTCGGCGGTAATATTTGACCACATTCCTGGCTTGTTGGCCTCTACGTCTCCGTCGGACCTTTATATACATCTATAACGTAATATAACCTAACCTAACCCAACCTATCATCTCGGCGGTAATATTTGACAACATTCCTGGCGAGTTGGCCTCTACGTCTCCGTGGGACCTTTATATACATCAATAACATAATATAAGCTAGCTTAACCCAATCTAACATCTCGGCGATAATATTTGACCACATTCCTGGCGAGTTGGTCTCTACGTCTTCGTGGGACCTTTATATACATCAATAACGTAATATAACTTAACCTAACCCAACCTAACATCTCCGCGGTAATATTTGACAACATACCTGGCGAGTTGGCCTCTACGTCTCCGTGGGCCCTTCATATACATCAATAACGAAATATAACCTAACCTAACCCAACCTATCATTTCGGAGGTAATATTTGACAATATTCCTGGCGAGTTGGCTTCTCCGCTTCCGTGGGAACTTTATATACATCAATAACGTAATATAACCTAACCTAACCCAACCTAACATCTCCGCGGTAATATTTGACCACGTTCCTGGCTTGTTGCACTCTACGTCTCCGTGGGACCTTCATATAGATCTATAACGTAATATAACCTAACCTAACCCACCCTAACATCTCGGCGGTAATATTTGACAACATTCCTGGCGAGTTGGCTTCTCCGTCCCCGTGGGACCTTTATATACATCAATAACGTAATATAACCTAACCTAACCCAACCTATCATCTCGGCGGTAATATTTGACAACATACCTGGCGAGTTGGCCTCTACGTATCCGTGGGCCCTTCATATACATCAATAACGAAATATAACCTAACCGAACCCTATCTAACATCTCGGCGGTAATATTTGACCATATTCCTGGCTTGTTGGCCTCTACGTCTCCGTCGGACCTTTATATACATCTATAACGTAATATAACCTAACCTAACCCAACCTATCATCTCGGCGGTAATATTTGACAACATACCTGGCGAGCTGGCCTCTACGTCTCCGTGGGCCCTTCATATACATCAATAACGGAATATAACCAAACCTAACCCAACCTATCATCTCGGCGGTAATATTTGACAAAATTCCTGGCGAGTTGTCTTCTCCGCTTCCGTGGGACCTTTATATGCATCAATAACGTAATATAACCTAACCTAACCCAACCTAACATCTCGGCGGTAATATTTGACCACGTTCCTGGCGAGTTGGCATCTACGTCTCCGTGAGACCTTTATATACATCTATAACGTAATATAACCTAACCTAACCCAACCTAACATCTCGGCGGTAATATTTGAAAACATTCCTGGCGAGTTGGCAGCTACGTCTCCGTGGGACCTTTATATACATCAATAACGTAATATAACCCAACCTAATCCAACCTAACATCTCGGCGGTCATATTCGACCACATTCCTGGCTTGTTGGACTCTACGTCTCCGTGGGACCTTCAATAGATCTATAACGTAATATAACCTAACCTAACCCAACGTAACATCTCGGCGGTAATATTTGAAATCATTCCTGGCGAGTTGGCCTCTACGCCATCGTGGGACCTTTATATACATGAATAACGTAATATAACATAACCTAACCCAATCTAACATCTCGACGGTAATATTTGACCACATTCCTGGCTTGTTGGCCTCTACGTCTCCGTGGGACCTTTATATACAACAATAACATAATATAAGCTAGCCTAACCCAATCTAACATCTCGGCGGTAATATTTGACCACATTCCTGGCTTGTTGGAGTCTACGTTTCCGTTTGACCATCATATACATCAATAACGTAATATAACCTAACCTAACCCAACCTATCATCTCGGCGGTAATATTTGACAACATTCCTGGCGAGTTGGCCTCTACGTCTCCGTGGGACCTTTATATACATCAATAACATAATATAAGCTAGCTTAACCCAATCTAACATCTCGGCGATAATATTTGACCACATTCCTGGCGAGTTGGTCTCTACGTCTTCGTGGGACCTTTATATACATCAATAACGTAATATAACTTAACCTAACCCAACCTAACATCTCCGCGGTAATATTTGAAAACATACCTGGCGAGTTGGCCTCTACGTCTCCGTGGGATATTTATATACATCAATAACGTAATATAACATAAGCTAACCCAATATAACATCTCGGCGGTAATATTTGACAACATACCTGGCGAGTTGGCCTCTACGTGTTCGTGTAACCCTCGTATACAAAAGTAACGTAATATAACGTAACTTAACCCAACCTATCATCTCGGCGGTAATATTTGACAACATACCTGGCGAGTTGGCCTCCACGTCTCCGTGGGCCCTTCATATACATCAATAACGGAATATAACCAAACCTAACCCAACCTAACTTCTCGGCGGTAATATTTGAAAACATACCTGGCGAGGTGGCCTCTACGTCTCCGTGGGATATTTATATACATCAATAACATAATATAACATAAGCTAACCCAATATAACATCTCGGCGGTAATATTTGACCACGTTCCTGGCTTGTTGCACTCTACGTCTCCGTGGCACCTTCATATAGATCTATAATGTAATATAACCTAACCTAACCCAACCTAACATCTCGGCGGTAATATTTGACAACATACCTGGCGAGTTCGCCTCTACGTATCCGTGGGCCCTTCATATACATCAATAACGAAATATAAGCGAACCTAACCCTATCTAACATCTCGGCGGTAATTTTTGACCACATTCCTGGCTTGTTGGCCTCTACGTCTCCGTCGGACCTTCATATAGATCTATAACGTAATATAACTTAACCTAACCCAACCTAACATCTCCGCGGTAATATTTGACAACATACCTGGCGAGTTGGCCTCTACGTCTCCGTGGGCCCTTCATATACATCAATAACGAAATATAACCTAACCTAACCCAACCTATCATCTCGGAGGTAATATTTGACAATATTCCTGGCGAGTTGGCTTCTCCGCTTCCGTGGGAACTTTATATACATCAATAACGTAATATAACCTAACCTAACCCAAACTAACATCTCCGCGGTAATATTTGACATCATTCCTGGCGAGTTGGCCACTATGTCTCCGTGTAACCCTCGTATACATCAATAACGTAATATAACGTAACTTAATCCAACCTATCATCTCGGCGGTAATATTTGACAACATTCCTGGCGAGTTGGCCTCTACGTCTTCGTGGGACCTTTATATACATCAATAACGTAATCTAACCTAACATAACCCAACCTATCTTCTCGGCGGTAATATTTGGCAACATTCCTGGCGAGTTGGCCTCTACGTCTCCGTGGGACCTTTATATACATAAATAACGTAATATAACTTAACCTAACCCAACCTAACATCTCCGCGGTAATATTTGACAACATACCTGGCGAGTTGGCCTCTACGTCTCCGTGGGCCCTTCATATACATCAATAACGGAATATATCCAAACCTAACCCAACCTATCATCTCGGCGGTAATATTTGACAACATTCCTGGCGAGTTGGCCTCTACGTCTCCGTTTGACCTTCTTATACATCAATAACGTAATCTAACCTAACATAAACCAACCTATCTTCTCGGCGGTAATATTTGGCAACATTCCTGGCGAGTTGGCCTCTACGTCTCCGTGGGACCTTTATATACATAAATAACATAATATAAGCTAGCCTAACCCAATCTAACATCTCGGCGATAATATTTGACCACATTCCTGGCGAGTTGGCCTCTACGTTTTCGTGGGACCTTTATATACATCAATAACGTAATATAACCTAACCTAACCCAACCTAGCATCTCGGCCTTAATATTTGACATCATTCCTGGCGAGTTGGCCTCTACGTCTTCGTGTAACCCTCGTATACAAAAGTAACGTAATATAACGTAACTTAACCCAACCTATCATCTCGGCGGTAATATTTGACAACATACCTGGCGAGTTGGCCTCCACGTCTCCGTGGGCCCTTCATATACATCAATAACGGAATATAACCAAACCTAACCCAACCTAACTTCTCGGCGGTAATATTTGAAAACATACCTGGCGAGGTGGCCTCTACGTCTCCGTGGGATATTTATATACATCAATAACATAATATAACATAAGCTAACCCAATATAACATCTCGGCGGTAATATTTGACCACGTTCCTGGCTTGTTGCACTCTACGTCTCCGTGGCACCTTCATATAGATCTATAATGTAATATAACCTAACCTAACCCAACCTAACATCTCGGCGGTAATATTTGACAACATACCTGGCGAGTTGGCCTCTACGTATCCGTGGGCCCTTCATATACATCAATAACGAAATATAAGCGAACCTAACCCTATCTAACATCTCGGCGGTAATTTTTGACCACATTCCTGGCTTGTTGGCCTCTACGTCTCCGTCGGACCTTCATATAGATCTATAACGTAATATAACTTAACCTAACCCAACCTAACATCTCCGCGGTAATATTTGACAACATACCTGGCGAGTTGGCCTCTACGTCTCCGTGGGCCCTTCATATACATCAATAACGAAATATAACCTAACCTAACCCAACCTATCATCTCGGAGGTAATATTTGACAATATTCCTGGCGAGTTGGCTTCTCCGCTTCCGTGGGAACTTTATATACATCAATAACGTAATATAACCTAACCTAACCCAAACTAACATCTCCGCGGTAATATTTGACATCATTCCTGGCGAGTTGGCCACTATGTCTCCGTGTAACCCTCGTATACATCAATAACGTAATATAACGTAACTTAATCCAACCTATCATCTCGGCGGTAATATTTGACAACATTCCTGGCGAGTTGGCCTCTACGTCTTCGTGGGACCTTTATATACATCAATAACGTAATCTAACCTAACATAACCCAACCTATCTTCTCGGCGGTAATATTTGGCAACATTCCTGGCGAGTTGGCCTCTACGTCTCCGTGGGACCTTTATATACATAAATAGCGTAATATAACTTAACCTAACCCAACCTAACATCTCCGCGGTAATATTTGACAACATACCTGGCGAGTTGGCCTCTACGTCTCCGTGGGCCCTTCATATACATCAATAACGGAATATAACCAAACCTAACCCAACCTATCATCTCGGCGGTAATATTTGACAACATTCCTGGCGAGTTGGCCTCTACGTCTCCGTTT
The DNA here is from genome assembly GCA_963969225.1 of Xylocopa violacea. Classification (NCBI taxonomy): domain Eukaryota; kingdom Metazoa; phylum Arthropoda; class Insecta; order Hymenoptera; family Apidae; genus Xylocopa; species Xylocopa violacea. The sequence goes on along the minus strand of CAXAJV010000168.1, from coordinate 1,702,955 downwards.
GACCTTCTTATACATCAATAACGTAATCTAACCTAACATAAACCAACCTATCTTCTCGGCGGTAATATTTGGCAACATTCCTGGCGAGTTGGCCTCTACGTCTCCGTGGGACCTTTATATACATAAATAACATAATATAAGCTAGCCTAACCCAATCTAACATCTCGGCGATAATATTTGACCACATTCCTGGCGAGTTGGCCTCTACGTTTTCGTGGGACCTTTATATACATCAATAACGTAATATAACCTAACCTAACCCAACCTAGCATCTCGGCGGTAATATTTGACATCATTCCTGGCGAGTTGGCCTCTACGTCTTCGTGTAACCCTCGTATACAAAAGTAACGTAATATAACGTAACTTAACCCAACCTATCATCTCGGCGGTAATATTTGACAACATACCTGGCGAGTTGGCCTCCACGTCTCCGTGGGCCCTTCATATACATCAATAACGGAATATAACCAAACCTAACCCAACCTAACTTCTCGGCGGTAATATTTGAAAACATACCTGGCGAGGTGGCCTCTACGTCTCCGTGGGATATTTATATACATCAATAACATAATATAACATAAGCTAACCCAATATAACATCTCGGCGGTAATATTTGACCACGTTCCTGGCTTGTTGCACTCTACGTCTCCGTGGCACCTTCATATAGATCTATAATGTAATATAACCTAACCTAACCCAACCTAACATCTCGGCGGTAATATTTGACAACATACCTGGCGAGTTGGCCTCTACGTATCCGTGGGCCCTTCATATACATCAATAACGAAATATAAGCGAACCTAACCCTATCTAACATCTCGGCGGTAATTTTTGACCACATTCCTGGCTTGTTGGCCTCTACGTCTCCGTCGGACCTTCATATAGATCTATAACGTAATATAACTTAACCTAACCCAACCTAACATCTCCGCGGTAATATTTGACAACATACCTGGCGAGTTGGCCTCTACGTCTCCGTGGGCCCTTCATATACATCAATAACGAAATATAACCTAACCTAACCCAACCTATCATCTCGGAGGTAATATTTGACAATATTCCTGGCGAGTTGGCTTCTCCGCTTCCGTGGGAACTTTATATACATCAATAACGTAATATAACCTAACCTAACCCAAACTAACATCTCCGCGGTAATATTTGACCACGTTCCTGGCTTGTTGCACTCTACGTCTCCGTGGGACCTTCATATAGATCTATAACGTAATATAACCTAACCTAACCCAACCTAACATCTCGGCGGTAATATTTGACAACATTCCTGGCGAGTTGGCCTCTACGTCTCCGTGGGACCTTTATATACATCAATAACATAATATAAGCTAGCCTAACCCAATCTAACATCTCGGCGATAATATTTGACCACATTCCTGGCCAGTTGGCCTCTACGTCTTCGTGGGACCTTTATATACATCAATAACGTAATATAACTTAACCTAACCCAACCTAACATCTCCGCGGTAATATTTGACAACATACCTGGCGAGTTGGCCTCTACGTCTCCGTGGGCCCTTCATATACATCAATAACGAAATATAACCTAACCTAACCCTACCTAACATCTCGGCGGTAATATTTGACCACATTCCTGGCTTGTTGGCCTCTACGTCTCCGTCGGACCTTTATATACATCTATAACGTAATATAACCTAACCTAACCCAACCTATCATCTCGGCGGTAATATTTGACAACATTCCTGGCGAGTTGGCCTCTACGTCTCCGTGGGACCTTTATATACATCAATAACATAATATAAGCTAGCTTAACCCAATCTAACATCTCGGCGATAATATTTGACCACATTCCTGGCGAGTTGGTCTCTACGTCTTCGTGGGACCTTTATATACATCAATAACGTAATATAACTTAACCTAACCCAACCTAACATCTCCGCGGTAATATTTGACAACATACCTGGCGAGTTGGCCTCTACGTCTCCGTGGGCCCTTCATATACATCAATAACGAAATATAACCTAACCTAACCCAACCTATCATCTCGGAGGTAATATTTGACAATATTCCTGGCGAGTTGGCTTCTCCGCTTCCGTGGGAACTTTATATACATCAATAACGTAATATAACCTAACCTAACCCAACCTAACATCTCCGCGGTAATATTTGACCACGTTCCTGGCTTGTTGCACTCTACGTCTCCGTGGGACCTTCATATAGATCTATAACGTAATATAACCTAACCTAACCCACCCTAACATCTCGGCGGTAATATTTGACAACATTCCTGGCGAGTTGGCTTCTCCGTCCCCGTGGGACCTTTATATACATCAATAACGTAATATAACCTAACCTAACCCAACCTATCATCTCGGCGGTAATATTTGACAACATACCTGGCGAGTTGGCCTCTACGTATCCGTGGGCCCTTCATATACATCAATAACGAAATATAACCTAACCGAACCCTATCTAACATCTCGGCGGTAATATTTGACCATATTCCTGGCTTGTTGGCCTCTACGTCTCCGTCGGACCTTTATATACATCTATAACGTAATATAACCTAACCTAACCCAACCTATCATCTCGGCGGTAATATTTGACAACATACCTGGCGAGCTGGCCTCTACGTCTCCGTGGGCCCTTCATATACATCAATAACGGAATATAACCAAACCTAACCCAACCTATCATCTCGGCGGTAATATTTGACAAAATTCCTGGCGAGTTGTCTTCTCCGCTTCCGTGGGACCTTTATATGCATCAATAACGTAATATAACCTAACCTAACCCAACCTAACATCTCGGCGGTAATATTTGACCACGTTCCTGGCGAGTTGGCATCTACGTCTCCGTGAGACCTTTATATACATCTATAACGTAATATAACCTAACCTAACCCAACCTAACATCTCGGCGGTAATATTTGAAAACATTCCTGGCGAGTTGGCAGCTACGTCTCCGTGGGACCTTTATATACATCAATAACGTAATATAACCCAACCTAATCCAACCTAACATCTCGGCGGTCATATTCGACCACATTCCTGGCTTGTTGGACTCTACGTCTCCGTGGGACCTTCAATAGATCTATAACGTAATATAACCTAACCTAACCCAACGTAACATCTCGGCGGTAATATTTGAAATCATTCCTGGCGAGTTGGCCTCTACGCCTTCGTGGGACCTTTATATACATGAATAACGTAATATAACATAACCTAACCCAATCTAACATCTCGACGGTAATATTTGACCACATTCCTGGCTTGTTGGCCTCTACGTCTCCGTGGGACCTTTATATACAACAATAACATAATATAAGCTAGCCTAACCCAATCTAACATCTCGGCGGTAATATTTGACCACATTCCTGGCTTGTTGGAGTCTACGTTTCCGTTTGACCATCATATACATCAATAACGTAATATAACGTAACCTAACGCAACCTAACATCTCGGCGGTAATATTTGACATCATTCCTGGCGAGTTGGCCTCTATGTCTCCGTGTAACCCTCGTATACATCAATAACGTAATATAACTTAACCTAACCCAACCTAACATCTCCGCGGTAATATTTGACAACATACCTGGCGAGTTGGCCTCTACGTCTCCGTGGGCCCTTCATATACATCAATAAAGAAATATAACCTAACCTAACCCAACCTATCATCTCGGAGGTAATGTTTGGCAACATTCCTGGCGAGTTGGCCTCTACGTCTGCGTGGGACCTTTATATAAATCAATAACATAATATAAGCTAGCCTAACCCAATCTAACATCTCGGCGATAATATTTGACCACATTCCTGGCGAGTTGGCCTCTACGTCTTCGTGGGACCTTTATATACATAAATAACGTAATATAACTTAACCTAACCCAACCTAACATCTCCGCGGTAATATTTGACAACATACCTGGCGAGTTGGCCTCTACGTCTCCGTGGGCCCTTCATGTACATCAATAACGGAATATAACCAAACCTAACCCAACCTATCATCTCGGCGGTAATATTTGACAAAATTCCTGGCGAGTTGGCTTCTCCGCTTCCGTGGGACCTTTATATACATCAATAACGTAATATAACCTAACCTAACCCAACCTAACATCTCGGCGGTAATATTTGACATCATTCCTGGCGAGTTGGCCACTATGTCTCCGTGCAACCCTCGTATACATCAATAACGTAATATAGCGTAACTTAATCCAACCTATCATCTCGGCGGTAATATTTGACAACATTCCTGGCGAGTTGGCCTCTACGTCTCCGTTTGACCTTCTTATACATCAATAACGTAATCTAACCTAACATAACCCAACCTATCTTCTCGGCGGTAATATTTGGCAACATTCCTGGCGAGTTGGCCTCTACGTCTCCGTGGGACCTTTATATACATAAATAACATAATATAAGCTAGCCTAACCCAACCTATCATCTCGGCGATAATATTTGACCACATTCCTGGCTTGTTGTCCTCTACGTCTCCGTGGGAACTATATATACATCAATAACGTAATATAACGTAACCTAACCCAACCTAACATCTCGGCGGTAATATTTGACAACATTCCTGACGAGTTGGCCTCTAGGTCTCCGTTTGACCTTCATATACATCAATAACGTAATATAACCTAACCTAACACAACCTAACATCTCGGCGGTAATATTTGACAACATTCCTGACGAGTTGGCTTCTCCGTTTCCGTGGGACCTTTATATACATCAATAACGTAATATAACCTAACCTAACCCAATCTAACATCTCGGCGGTAATATTTGACAACATTCCTGGCGAGTTGGCATCTACGTCTCCGTTTGACCTTCATATACATCAATAACGTAATATAACCTAACCTAACCCAACCTAACATATCGGCGGTAATATTTGACAACATTCTTGGCGAGTTGGACTCTACGTCTCCGTGGGACCTTTATATACATCAATAACGTAATATAATCTAACCTAACCCAACCTAGCATCTCGGCGGTAATATTTGACATCATTCCTGGCTTGTTGGCCTCTACGTCTCCGTGGGACATTTATATACATCAATAACATAATATAAGCTAGCCTAACCCAATCTAACATCTCGGCGGTAATATTTGACCACATTCCTGGCTTGTTGGCCTCTACGTCTCCGTGGGACCTTTATGTACTTCAATAACGTAATATAACCTAACCTAACCCAATCTAACATCTCGGCGGTAATATTTGACCACATTCCTGTCTTGTTGGACTCCACGTCTCCGTGGGACTTTTATATACATCAATAACGTATTATAACCTAACCTAACCCAACCTAACATCTCGGCGGTAATATTTGACCACATTCCTGGCTTGTTGGCCACTACGTACCCGTGGGCAATTTATATACATCAATAACCTAATATAACCTAACCTAACCCAACCTAACATCTCGTCGGTAATATTTGACATCATTCCTGGCGAGTTGGCGTCTACGTCTCCGTGGAATCTTTATATACATCAATAACGTAATATAACCTAACCTAACCCAATATAACATCTCGGCCGTCATATTTGACCAGATTCCTGGCTTGTTGGACTCTACGTTGCCGTGGGACCTTTATATACATCAATAACGTAATATAACCTAACCTAACCCAACCTAACATCTCGTCGGTAATATTTGACAACATTCCTGACGAGTTGGCCTCTAGGTCTCCGCTTGACCTTCATATACATCAATAACATAATATAACCTAACCTAACACAACCTAACATCCAGGCTATAATATTCGACAACATGCCTGGCGAGTTGGCCCCTACGTCTCCGTGGGACCTTTATATACATCAATAACGTAATGTAACCTAACCTAACCCAACATAACATCTCGCCGGTATTATTTTACCACATTCCCGGCTTGTTGGACTCTACGTCTCCGAGGGACCTTTATATACATCAATAACTTAATATAACCTAACCTAACCCAACCTATCATCTCGGCGGTAATATTTGACTACATTCCTGGCGAGTTGGCCTCTACGTATCCGTGGGCCCTTCATATACATCAATAACGAAATATAACCTAACCTAAACCTATCTAACATCTCGGCGGTAATATTTGACCACATTCCTGGCTTGTTGGCCTCTACGTCTCCGTTGGACCTTTATATACATCAATAACGTAATATAACTTAACCTAACCCAAACTAACATCTCCGCGGTAATATTTGACAACATACCTGGCGAGTTGGCCTCTACGTCTGCGTGGGCCCTTCACATACATCAATAACGAAATATAACCTAACCTAACCCAACCTATCATCTCGGAGGTAATATTTGACAATATTCCTGGCGAGTTGGCTTCTCCGCTTCCGTGGGAACTTTATATACATCAATAACGTAATATAACCTAACCTAACCCAAACTAACATCTCCGCGGTAATATTTGACCACGTTCCTGGCTTGTTGCACTCTACGTCTCCGTGGGACCTTCATATAGATCTATAACGTAATATAACCTAACCTAACCCAACCTAACATCTCGGCGGTAATATTTGACAACATTCCTGGCGAGTTGGCCTCTACGTCTCCGTGGGACCTTTATATACATCAATAACATAATATAAGCTAGCCTAACCCAATCTAACATCTCGGCGATAATATTTGACCACATTCCTGGCCAGTTGGCCTCTACGTCTTCGTGGGACCTTTATATACATCAATAACGTAATATAACTTAACCTAACCCAACCTAACATCTCCGCGGTAATATTTGACAACATACCTGGCGAGTTGGCCTCTACGTCTCCGTGGGCCCTTCATATACATCAATAACGAAATATAACCTAACCTAACCCTACCTAACATCTCGGCGGTAATATTTGACCACATTCCTGGCTTGTTGGCCTCTACGTCTCCGTCGGACCTTTATATACATCTATAACGTAATATAACCTAACCTAACCCAACCTATCATCTCGGCGGTAATATTTGACAACATTCCTGGCGAGTTGGCCTCTACGTCTCCGTGGGACCTTTATATACATCAATAACATAATATAAGCTAGCTTAACCCAATCTAACATCTCGGCGATAATATTTGACCACATTCCTGGCGAGTTGGTCTCTACGTCTTCGTGGGACCTTTATATACATCAATAACGTAATATAACTTAACCTAACCCAACCTAACATCTCCGCGGTAATATTTGACAACATACCTGGCGAGTTGGCCTCTACGTCTCCGTGGGCCCTTCATATACATCAATAACGAAATATAACCTAACCTAACCCAACCTATCATTTCGGAGGTAATATTTGACAATATTCCTGGCGAGTTGGCTTCTCCGCTTCCGTGGGAACTTTATATACATCAATAACGTAATATAACCTAACCTAACCCAACCTAACATCTCCGCGGTAATATTTGACCACGTTCCTGGCTTGTTGCACTCTACGTCTCCGTGGGACCTTCATATAGATCTATAACGTAATATAACCTAACCTAACCCACCCTAACATCTCGGCGGTAATATTTGACAACATTCCTGGCGAGTTGGCTTCTCCGTCCCCGTGGGACCTTTATATACATCAATAACGTAATATAACCTAACCTAACCCAACCTATCATCTCGGCGGTAATATTTGACAACATACCTGGCGAGTTGGCCTCTACGTATCCGTGGGCCCTTCATATACATCAATAACGAAATATAACCTAACCGAACCCTATCTAACATCTCGGCGGTAATATTTGACCATATTCCTGGCTTGTTGGCCTCTACGTCTCCGTCGGACCTTTATATACATCTATAACGTAATATAACCTAACCTAACCCAACCTATCATCTCGGCGGTAATATTTGACAACATACCTGGCGAGCTGGCCTCTACGTCTCCGTGGGCCCTTCATATACATCAATAACGGAATATAACCAAACCTAACCCAACCTATCATCTCGGCGGTAATATTTGACAAAATTCCTGGCGAGTTGTCTTCTCCGCTTCCGTGGGACCTTTATATGCATCAATAACGTAATATAACCTAACCTAACCCAACCTAACATCTCGGCGGTAATATTTGACCACGTTCCTGGCGAGTTGGCATCTACGTCTCCGTGAGACCTTTATATACATCTATAACGTAATATAACCTAACCTAACCCAACCTAACATCTCGGCGGTAATATTTGAAAACATTCCTGGCGAGTTGGCAGCTACGTCTCCGTGGGACCTTTATATACATCAATAACGTAATATAACCCAACCTAATCCAACCTAACATCTCGGCGGTCATATTCGACCACATTCCTGGCTTGTTGGACTCTACGTCTCCGTGGGACCTTCAATAGATCTATAACGTAATATAACCTAACCTAACCCAACGTAACATCTCGGCGGTAATATTTGAAATCATTCCTGGCGAGTTGGCCTCTACGCCATCGTGGGACCTTTATATACATGAATAACGTAATATAACATAACCTAACCCAATCTAACATCTCGACGGTAATATTTGACCACATTCCTGGCTTGTTGGCCTCTACGTCTCCGTGGGACCTTTATATACAACAATAACATAATATAAGCTAGCCTAACCCAATCTAACATCTCGGCGGTAATATTTGACCACATTCCTGGCTTGTTGGAGTCTACGTTTCCGTTTGACCATCATATACATCAATAACGTAATATAACGTAACCTAACGCAACCTAACATCTCGGCGGTAATATTTGACATCATTCCTGGCGAGTTGGCCTCTATGTCTCCGTGTAACCCTCGTATACATCAATAACGTAATATAACTTAACCTAACCCAACCTAACATCTCCGCGGTAATATTTGACAACATACCTGGCGAGTTGGCCTCTACGTCTCCGTGGGCCCTTCATATACATCAATAAAGAAATATAACCTAACCTAACCCAACCTATCATCTCGGAGGTAATGTTTGGCAACATTCCTGGCGAGTTGGCCTCTACGTCTGCGTGGGACCTTTATATAAATCAATAACATAATATAAGCTAGCCTAACCCAATCTAACATCTCGGCGATAATATTTGACCACATTCCTGGCGAGTTGGCCTCTACGTCTTCGTGGGACCTTTATATACATAAATAACGTAATATAACTTAACCTAACCCAACCTAACATCTCCGCGGTAATATTTGACAACATACCTGGCGAGTTGGCCTCTACGTCTCCGTGGGCCCTTCATATACATCAATAACGGAATATAACCAAACCTAACCCAACCTATCATCTCGGCGGTAATATTTGACAAAATTCCTGGCGAGTTGGCTTCTCCGCTTCCGTGGGACCTTTATATACATCAATAACGTAATATAACCTAACCTAACCCAACCTAACATCTCGGCGGTAATATTTGACATCATTCCTGGCGAGTTGGCCACTATGTCTCCGTGCAACCCTCGTATACATCAATAACGTAATATAACGTAACTTAATCCAACCTATCATCTCGGCGGTAATATTTGACAACATTCCTGGCGAGTTGGCCTCTACGTCTCCGTTTGACCTTCTTATACATCAATAACGTAATCTAACCTAACATAACCCAACCTATCTTCTCGGCGGTAATATTTGGCAACATTCCTGGCGAGTTGGCCTCTACGTCTCCGTGGGACCTTTATATACATAAATAACATAATATAAGCTAGCCTAACCCAACCTATCATCTCGGCGATAATATTTGACCACATTCCTGGCTTGTTGTCCTCTACGTCTCCGTGGGAACTATATATACATCAATAACGTAATATAACGTAACCTAACCCAACCTAACATCTCGGCGGTAATATTTGACAACATTCCTGACGAGTTGGCCTCTAGGTCTCCGTTTGACCTTCATATACATCAATAACGTAATATAACCTAACCTAACACAACCTAACATCTCGGCGGTAATATTTGACAACATTCCTGACGAGTTGGCTTCTCCGTTTCCGTGGGACCTTTATATACATCAATAACGTAATATAACCTAACCTAACCCAATCTAACATCTCGGCGGTAATATTTGACAACATTCCTGGCGAGTTGGCATCTACGTCTCCGTTTGACCTTCATATACATCAATAACGTAATATAACCTAACCTAACCCAACCTAACATATCGGCGGTAATATTTGACAACATTCTTGGCGAGTTGGACTCTACCTCTCCGTGGGACCTTTATATACATCAATAACGTAATATAATCTAACCTAACCCAACCTAGCATCTCGGCGGTAATATTTGACATCATTCCTGGCTTGTTGGCCTCTACGTCTCCGTGGGACATTTATATACATCAATAACATAATATAAGCTAGCCTAACCCAATCTAACATCTCGGCGGTAATATTTGACCACATTCCTGGCTTGTTGGCCTCTACGTCTCCGTGGGACCTTTATGTACTTCAATAACGTAATATAACCTAACCTAACCCAATCTAACATCTCGGTGGTAATATTTGACCACATTCCTGTCTTGTTGGACTCCACGTCTCCGTGCGACTTTTATATACATCAATAACGTATTATAACCTAACCTAACCCAACCTAACATCTCGGCGGTAATATTTGACCACATTCCTGGCTTGTTGGCCACTACGTACCCGTGGGCAATTTATATACATCAATAACCTAATATAACCTAACCTAACCCAACCTAACATCTCGTCGGTAATATTTGACATCATTCCTGGCGAGTTGGCGTCTACGTCTCCGTGGAATCTTTATATACATCAATAACGTAATATAACCTAACCTAACCCAATATAACATCTCGGCCGTCATATTTGACCAGATTCCTGGCTTGTTGGACTCTACGTTGCCGTGGGACCTTTATATACATCAATAACGTAATATAACCTAACCTAACCCAACCTAACATCTCGTCGGTAATATTTGACAACATTCCTGACGAGTTGGCCTCTAGGTCTCCGCTTGACCTTCATATACATCAATAACATAATATAACCTAACCTAACACAACCTAACATCCAGGCTATAATATTCGACAACATGCCTGGCGAGTTGGCCCCTACGTCTCCGTGGGACCTTTATATACATCAATAACGTAATGTAACCTAACCTAACCCAACATAACATCTCGCCGGTATTATTTTACCACATTCCCGGCTTGTTGGACTCTACGTCTCCGAGGGACCTTTATATACATCAATAACTTAATATAACCTAACCTAACCCAACCTAACATCCCGGCGGTAATATTTGACCACATTCCTGGCTTGTTGTCCTCTACGTCTCCGTGGGACCTTTATATACATCAATAACGTAATATAACGTAACCTAACCCAACCTAACATCTCGGCGGTAATATTTGACAACATTCCTGACGAGTTGGCCTCTAGGTCTCCGTTTGACCTTCATATACATCAATAACGTAATATAACCTAACCTAACACAACCTAACATCTCGGCGGTAATATTTGACAACATTCCTGACGAGTTGGCTTCTCCGTTTCCGTGGGACCTTTATATACATCAATAACGTAATATAACCTAACCTAACCCAATCTAACATCTCGGCGGTAATATTTGACCACATTCCTGTCTTGTTGGACTCCACGTCTCCGTGGGACTTTTATATACATCAATAACGTAATATAACCTAACCTATTGCAACCTAACATCTCGGCGGTAATATTTGACATCATTCCTGGCGAGTTGGCCTCTACGTCTCCGTGCAACCCTCGTATACATCAATAACGTGATATAACCTAACCTAATCCAACCTAGCATCTCGGCGGTAATATTTGACATCATTCCTGGCGAGTTGGCCTCTACGTCTTCGTGGGACCTTTATATACATCAATAACGTAATATAACTTAACCTAACCCAACCTAACATCTCCGCGGTAATATTTGACAACATACCTGGCGAGTTGGCCTCTACGTATCCGTGGGCCCTTCATATACATCAATAACGAAATATAACCTAACCTAACCCTATCTAACACCTCGGCGGTAATATTTGACCACATTCCTGGCTTGTTGGCCTCTACGCCTCCGTCGGACCTTTATATACATCTATAACGTAATATAACCTAACCTAACCCAATCTAACATCTCGACGGTAATATTTGACGACATTCCTGGCTTGTTGGCCTCTACGTCTCCGTTTGACCTTCATATACATCAATAACGTAATATAACCTAACCTAACGCAACCTAACATCTCGGCGGTAATATTTGACATCATTCCTGGCGAGTTGGCCTCTATGTCTCCGTGTAACCCTCGTATACATCAATAACGTAATATAACTTAATCTAACCCAACCTAACATCTCCGCGGTAATATTTGACAACATACCTGGCGAGTTGGCCTCTACGTATCCGTGGGCCCTTCATATACATCAATAACGAAATATAACCTAACCTAACCCTATCTAACATCTCGGCGGTAATATTTGACCATATTCCTGGCTTGTTGGCCTCTACGTCTCCGTCGGACCTTTATATACATCTATAACGTAATATAACCTAACCTAACCCAACCTATCATCTCGGCGGTAATATTTGACAACATACCTGGCGAGCTGGCCTCTACGTCTCCGTGGGCCCTTCATATACATCAATAACGGAATATAACCAAACCTAACCCAACCTATCATCTCGGCGGTAATATTTGACAAAATTCCTGGCGAGTTGGCTTCTCCGTCCCCGTGGGACCTTTATATACATCAATAACGTAATATAACCTAGCCTAACCCAACCTATCATCTCGGCGGTAATATTTGACCACATTCCTGGCTTGTTGGCCTCTACGTCTCCGTGAGACCTTTATATACATCTATAACGTAATATAACCTAACCTCACCCAACCTATCATCTCGGCGGTAATATTTGACAACATACCTGGCGAGCTGGCCTCTACGTCTCCGTGGGCCCTTCATATACATCAATAACGGAATATAACCAAACCTAACCCAACCTATCATCTCGGCGGTAATATTTGACAAAATTCCTGGCGAGTTGGCTTCTCCGTCCCCGTGGGACCTTTATATACATCAATAACGTAATATAACCTAGCCTAACCCAACCTATCATCTCGGCGGTAATATTTGACCACATTCCTGGCTTGTTGGCCTCTACGTCTCCGTGAGACCTTTATATACATCTATAACGTAATATAACCTAACCTCACCCAACCTAACTTCTCGGCGGTAATATTTGACCACGTTCCTGGCGAGTTGGCATCTACGTCTCCGTGGGACCTTTATATACATCAATAACGTAATATAACCTAACCTAACCCAACCTAGCATCTCGGCGGTAATATTTGACATCATTCCTGGCGAGTTGGCCTCTACGTCTCCGTGTAACCCTCGTATACAACAGTAACGTAATATAACGTAACTTAACCCAACCTATCATCTCGGCGGTAATATTTGACAACATTCCTGGCGAGTTGGCCTCTACGTCTCCGTGGGCCCTTCGTATACATCAATAACGGAATATAACCAAACCTAACCCAACCTATCATCTCGGCGGTAATATTTGACAAAATTCCTGGCGTGTTGGCTTCTCCGCTTCCGTGGGACCTTTATATACATCAATAACGTAATATAACCTAACCTAACCCAACCTAACATCTCGGCGGTAATATTTGACATCATTCCTGGCGAGTTGGCCACTATGTCTCCGTGTAACCCTCGTATACATCAATAACGTAATATAACGTAACTTAATCCAACCTATCATCTCGGCGGTAATATTTGACAACATTCCTGGCGAGTTGGCCTCTACGTCTCCGTTTGACCTTCGTATACATCAATAACGGAATATAACCAAACCTAACCCAACCTATCATCTCGGCGGTAATATTTGACAAAATTCCTGGCGTGTTGGCCTCTACGTCTCCGTGAGACCTTTATATACATCTATAACGTAATATAACCTAACCTCACCCAACCTAACTTCTCGGCGGTAATATTTGACCACGTTCCTGGCGAGTTGGCATCTACGTCTCCGTGGGACCTTTATATACATCAATAACGTAATATAACCTAACCTAACCCAACCTAGCATCTCGGCGGTAATATTTGACATCATTCCTGGCGAGTTGGCCTCTACGTCTCCGTGTAACCCTCGTATACAACAGTAACGTAATATAACGTAACTTAACCCAACCTATCATCTCGGCGGTAATATTTGACAACATTCCTGGCGAGTTGGCCTCTACGTCTCCGTGGGCCCTTCGTATACATCAATAACGGAATATAACCAAACCTAACCCAACCTATCATCTCGGCGGTAATATTTGACAAAATTCCTGGCGTGTTGGCTTCTCCGCTTCCGTGGGACCTTTATATACATCAATAACGTAATATAACCTAACCTAACCCAACCTAACATCTCGGCGGTAATATTTGACATCATTCCTGGCGAGTTGGCCACTATGTCTCCGTGTAACCCTCGTATACATCAATAACGTAATATAACGTAACTTAATCCAACCTATCATCTCGGCGGTAATATTTGACAACATTCCTGGCGAGTTGGCCTCTACGTCTCCGTTTGACCTTCTTATACATCAATAACGTAATCTAACCTAACATAACCCAACCTATCTTCTCGGCGGTCATATTTGGCAACATTCCTGGCTAGTTGGCCTCTACGTCTCCGTGGGACCTTTATATACATAAATAACATAATATAAGCTAGCCTAACCCAATCTAACATCTCGGCGGTACTATTTGACGTCATTCCTGGCGAGTTGGCCTCTACGCCTCCGTGTAACCCTCGTATACAACAGTAACGTAATATAACGTAACTTAACCCAACCTATCATCTCGGCGGTAATATTTGACAACATTCCTGGCGAGTTGGCATCTACGTCTCCGTGAGACCTTTATATACATCTATAACGTAATATAACCTAACCTAACCCAACCTAACATCTCGGCGGTAATATTTGAAAACATTCCTGGCGAGTTGGCAGCTACGTCTCCGTGGGACCTTTATATACATCAATAACGTAATATAACCCAACCTAATCCAACCTAACATCTCGGCTGTCATATTCGACCACATTCCTGGCTTGTTGGACTCTACGTCTCCGTGGGACCTTCAATAGATCTATAACGTAATATAACCTAACCTAACCCAACGTAACATCTCGGCGGTAATATTTGAAAACATTCCTGGCGAGTTGGCCTCTACGTCTTCGTGGGACCTTTATATACATGAATAACGTAATATAACATAACCTAACCCAATCTAACATCTCGACGGTAATATTTGACCACATTCCTGGCTTGTTGGCCTCTACGTCTCCGTGGGACCTTTATATACAACAATAACATAATATAAGCTAGCCTAAACCAATCTAACATCTCGGCGGTAATATTTGACCACATTCCTGGCTTGTTGGAGTCTACGTCTCCGTTTGACCATCATATACATCAATAACGTAATATAACGTAACCTAACCCAACCTATCATCTCGGCGGTAATATTTGACAACATTCCTGGCTTGTTGGCCTCTACTTCTCCGTGGGACCTTTATATACTTCAATAACGTAATATAACCTAACCTAACCCAACCTAATATCTCGGCGGTAATAGTTGACAACATTCCTGTCGAGTTGGCTTCTCCGTTTCCATGGGACCTTTATATACATCAATAACGTAATATAACCTAACCTAACCCAACCTAACATCTCGGCGGTAATATTTGACAACATTCCTGACGAGTTGGCCTCTAGGTCTCCGTTTGACCTTCATATACATCAATAACGTAATATAACCTAACCTAACACAACCAAACATCTCGGCGGTAATATTTGACAACATTATTGGCGAGTTGGCCTCTACGTCTCCGTTTGACCTTCATATACATCAATAATGTAATATAACCTAACCTAACACAACCTAACATCTCGGCTGTAATATTTGACAACATTCCTGGCGAGTTGGCTTCTTCCTCTCCGTGGGACCTTTATATACATCAATAACGTAATATAACCTAACCAAACCCAACCTAACTTCTCGGCGGTAATATTTGAAAACATACCTGGCGAGTTGGCCTCTACGTATCCGTGGGCCCTTCATATACATCAATAACGAAATATAACCTAACCTAACCCTATCTAACATCTCGGCGGTAATATTTGACCACATTCCTGGCTTGTTGGCCTCTACGCCTCCGTCGGACCTTTATATACATCTATAACGTAATATAACCTAACCTAACCCAATCTAACATCTCGACGGTAATATTTGACGACATTCCTGGCTTGTTGGCCTCTACGTCTCCGTTTGACCTTCATATACATCAATAACGTAATATAACCTAACATAACGCAACCTAACATCTCGGCGGTAATATTTGACATCATTCCTGGCGAGTTGGCCTCTATGTCTCCGTGTAACCCTCGTATACATCAATAACGTAATATAACTTAACCTAATCCAACCTAACATCTCCGCGGTAATATTTGACAACATACCTGGCGAGTTGGCCTCTACGTATCCGTGGGCCCTTCATATACATCAATAACGAAATATAACCTAACCTAACCCTATCTAACATCTCGGCGGTAATATTTGACCACATTCCTGGCTTGTTGGCCTCTACGTCTCCGTCGGACCTTTATATACATCTATAACGTAATATAACCTAACCTAACCCAACCTATCATCTCGGCGGTAATATTTGACAACATTCCTGGCGAGTTGGCCTCTACGTCTCCGTGGGACCTTTATATACATCAATAACATAATATAAGCTAGTCTAACCCATTCTAACATCTCGGCGATAACATTTGACCACATTCCTGGCGAGTTGGCCTCTACGTCTTCGTGGGACCTTTATATACATCAATAACGTAATATAACTTAACCTAACCCAACCTAACATATCGGCGGTAATATTTGACAACATTCTTGGCGAGTTGGCTTCTCCGCTTCCGTGGGAACTTTATATACATCAATAACGTAATATAATCTAACCTAGCCCAACCTAGCATCTCGGCGGTAATATTTGACATCATTCCTGGCTTGTTGGCCTCTACGTCTCCGTGGGACATTTATATACATCAATAACATAATATAAGCTAGCCTAACCCAATCTAACATCTCGGCGGTAATATTTGACCACATTCCTGGCTTGTTGGCCTCTACGTCTCCGTGGGACCTTTATGTACTTCAATAACGTAATATAACCTAACCTAACCCAATCTAACATCTCGGCGGTAATATTTGACCACATTCCTGTCTTGTTGGACTCCACGTCTCCGTGGGACTTTTATATACATCAATAACGTAATATAACCTAACCTATCGCAACCTAACATCTCGGCGGTAATATTTGACATCATTCCTGGCGAGTTGGCCTCTACGTCTTCGTGGGACCTTTATATACATCAATAACGTAATATAACTTAACCTAACCCAACCTAACATCTCCGCGGTAATATTTGACAACATACCTGGCGAGTTGGCCTCTACGTATCCGTGGGCCCTTCATATACATCAATAACGAAATATAACCTAACCTAACCCTATCTAACATCTCGGCGGTAATATTTGACCACATTCCTGGCTTGTTGGCCTCTACGCCTCCGTCGGACCTTTATATACATCTATAACGTAATATAACCTAACCTAACCCAATCTAACATCTCGACGGTAATATTTGACGACATTCCTGGCTTGTTGGCCTCTATGTCTCCGTGTAACCCTCGTATACATCAATAACGTAATATAACTTAACCTAACCCAACCTAACATCTCCGCGGTAATATTTGACAACATACCTGGCGAGTTGGCCTCTACGTATCCGTGGGCCCTTCATACACATCAATAACGAAATATAACCTAACCTAACCCTATCTAACATCTCGGCGGTAATATTTGACCACATTCCTGGCTTGTTGGCCTCTACGCCTCCGTCGGACCTTTATATACATCTATAACGTAATATAACCTAACCTAACCCAATCTAACATCTCGACGGTAATATTTGACGACATTCTTGGCTTGTTGGCCTCTACGTCTCCGTTTGACCTTCATATACATCAATAACGTAATATAACCTAACCTAACGCAATCTAACATCTCGGCGGTAATATTTGACATCATTCCTGGCGAGTTGGCCTCTATGTCTCCGTGTAACCCTCGTATACATCAATAACGTAATATAACTTAACCTAACCCAACCTAACATCTCCGCGGTAATATTTGACATCATACCTGGCGAGTTGGCCTCTACGTATCCGTGGGCCCTTCATATACATCAATAACGAAATATAACCTAACCTAACCCTATCTAACATCTCGGCGGTAATATTTGACCACATTCCTGGCTTGTTGGCCTCTACGTCTCCGTCGGACCTTTATATACATCTATAACGTAATATAACCTAACCTAACCCAACCTATCATCTCGGCGGTAATATTTGACAACATTCCTGGCGAGTTGGCCTCTACGTCTCCGTGGGACCTTTATATACATCAATAACATAATATAAGCTAGCCTAACCCAATCTAACATCTCGGCGATAATATTTGACCACATTCCTGGCGAGTTGGCCTCTACGTCTTCGTGGGACCTTTATATACATAAATAACGTAATATAACTTAACCTAACCCAACCTAACATCTCCGCGGTAATATTTGACAACATACCTGGCGAGTTGGCCTCTACGTCTACGTGTAACCCTCGTATACAAAAGTAACGTAATATAACGTAACTTAACCCAACCTATCATCTCGGCGGTAATATTTGACAACATACCTGGCGAGTTGGCCTCCACGTCTCCGTGGGCCCTTCATATACATCAATAACGGAATATAACCAAACCTAACCCAACCTAACTTCTCGGCGGTAATATTTGAAAACATACCTGGCGAGGTGGCCTCTACGTCTCCGTGGGATATTTATATACATCAATAACATAATATAACATAAGCTAACCCAATATAACATCTCGGCGGTAATATTTGACCACGTTCCTGGCTTGTTGCACTCTACGTCTCCGTGGCACCTTCATATAGATCTATAATGTAATATAACCTAACCTAACCCAACCTAACATCTCGGCGGTAATATTTGACAACATTCATGGCGAGTTGGCTTCTCCGTCCCCGTGGGACCTTTATATATCTCAATAACGTAATATAACCTAACCTAACCCAACCTATCATCTCGGCGGTAATATTTGATAACATTCCTGGCGAGTTGGCATCTACGTCTCCGTGGGACCTTTATATACATCAATAACGTAATATAACCTAACCTAACCCAACCTAGCATCTCGGCGGTACTATTTGACGTCATTCCTGGCGAGTTGGCCTCTACGCCTCCGTGTAACCCTCGTATACAACAGTAACGTAATATAACGTAACTTAACCCAACCTATCATCTCGGCGGTAATATTTGACAACATTCCTGGCGAGTTGGCATCTACGTCTCCGTGAGACCTTTATATACATCTATAACGTAATATAACCTAACCTAACCCAACCTAACATCTCGGCGGTAATATTTGAAAACATTCCTGGCGAGTTGGCAGCTACGTCTCCGTGGGACCTTTATATACATCAATAACGTAATATAACCCAACCTAATCCAACCTAACATCTCGGCTGTCATATTCGACCACATTCCTGGCTTGTTGGACTCTACGTCTCCGTGGGACCTTCAATAGATCTATAACGTAATATAACCTAACCTAACCCAACGTAACATCTCGGCGGTAATATTTGAAAACATTCCTGGCGAGTTGGCCTCTACGTCTTCGTGGGACCTTTATATACATGAATAACGTAATATAACATAACCTAACCCAATCTAACATCTCGACGGTAATATTTGACCACATTCCTGGCTTGTTGGCCTCTACGTCTCCGTGGGATCTTTATATACAACAATAACATAATATAAGCTAGCCTAACCCAATCTAACATCTCGGCGGTAATATTTGACCACATTCCTGGCTTGTTGGAGTCTACGTCTCCGTTTGACCATCATATACATCTATAACGTAATATAACGTAACCTAACCCAACCAAACATCTCGGCGGTAATATTTGACAACATTATTGGCGAGTTGGCCTCTACGTCTCCGTTTGACCTTCATATACATCAATAATGTAATATAACCTAACCTAACACAACCTAACATCTCGGCTGTAATATTTGACAACATTCCTGGCGAGTTGGCTTCTTCGTCTCCGTGGGACCTTTATATACATCAATAACGTAATATAACCTAACCAAACCCAACCTAACTTCTCGGCGGTAATATTTGAAAACATACCTGGCGAGTTGGCCTCTACGTATCCGTGGGCCCTTCATATACATCAATAACGAAATATAACCTAACCTAACCCTATCTAACATCTCGGCGGTAATATTTGACCACATTCCTGGCTTGTTGGCCTCTACGCCTCCGTCGGACCTTTATATACATCTATAACGTAATATAACCTAACCTAACCCAATCTAACATCTCGACGGTAATATTTGACGACATTCCTGGCTTGTTGGCCTCTACGTCTCCGTTTGACCTTCATATACATCAATAACGTAATATAACCTAACATAACGCAACCTAACATCTCGGCGGTAATATTTGACATCATTCCTGGCGAGTTGGCCTCTATGTCTCCGTGTAACCCTCGTATACATCAATAACGTAATATAACTTAACCTAATCCAACCTAACATCTCCGCGGTAATATTTGACAACATACCTGGCGAGTTGGCCTCTACGTATCCGTGGGCCCTTCATATACATCAATAACGAAATATAACCTAACCTAACCCTATCTAACATCTCGGCGGTAATATTTGACCACATTCCTGGCTTGTTGGCCTCTACGTCTCCGTCGGACCTTTATATACATCTATAACGTAATATAACCTAACCTAACCCAACCTATCATCTCGGCGGTAATATTTGACAACATTCCTGGCGAGTTGGCCTCTACGTCTCCGTGGGACCTTTATATACATCAATAACATAATATAAGCTAGTCTAACCCAATCTAACATCTCGGCGATAACATTTGACCACATTCCTGGCGAGTTGGCCTCTACGTCTTCGTGGGACCTTTATATACATCAATAACGTAATATAACTTAACCTAACCCAACCTAACATCTCCGCGGTAATATTTGACAACATACCTGGCGAGTTGGACTCTACGTCTCCGTGGGCCCTTCATATACATCAATAACGAAATATAACCTAACCTAACCCAACCTATCATCTCGGAGGTAATGTTTGGCAATATTCCTGGCGAGTTGGCCTCTACGTCTCCGTGGGACCTTTATATACATCAATAACATAATATAAGCTAGCCTAACCCAATCTAACATCTCGGCGATAATATTTGACCACATTCCTGGCGAATTGGCCTCTACGTCTTCGTGGGACCTTTATATACATAAATAACGTAATATAACTTAACCTAACCCAACCTAACATCTCCGCGGTAATATTTGACAACATACCTGGCGAGTTGGCCTCTACGTCTCCGTGGGCCCTTCATATACATCAATAACGGAATATAACCAAACCTAACCCAACCTATCATCTCGGCGGTAATATTTGACAAAATTCCTGGCGAGTTGGCTTCTCCGCTTCCGTGGGACCTTTATATACATCAATAACGTAATATAACCTAACCTAACCCAACCTAACATCTCGGCGGTAATATTTGACATCATTCCTGGCGAGTTGGCCACTATGTCTCCGTGTAACCCTCGTATACATCAATAACGTAATATAACGTAACTTAATCCAACCTATCGTCTCGGCGGTAATATTTGACAACATTCCTGGCGAGTTGGCCTCTACGTCTCCGTTTGACCTTCTTATACATCAATAACGTAATCTAACCTAACATAACCCAACCTATCTTCTCGGCGGTAATATTTGGCAACATTCCTGGCGAGTTGGCCTCTACGTCTCCGTGGGACCTTTATATACATAAATAATATAATATAAGCTAGCCTAACCCAATCTAACATCTCGGCGATAATATTTGACCACATTCCTGGCGAGTTGGCCTCTACGTCTTCGTGGGACCTTTATATACATCAATAACGTAATATAACCTAACCTAACCCAATATAACATCTCGGCCGTCATATTTGACCAGATTCCTGGCTTGTTGGACTCTACGTTTCCGTGGGACCTTTATATACATCAATAACGTAATATAACCTAACCTAACCCAACCTATCATCTCGGCGGTAATATTTGACAACATACCTGGCGAGCTGGCCTCTACGTCTCCGTGGGCCCTTCATATACATCAATAACGGAATATAACCAAACCTAACCCAACCTATCATCTCGGCGGTAATATTTGACAAAATTCCTGGCGAGTTGGCTTCTCCGTCCCCGTGGGACCTTTATATACATCAATAACGTAATATAACCTAGCCTAACCCAACCTATCATCTCGGCGGTAATATTTGACCACATTCCTGGCTTGTTGGCCGCTACGTCTCCGTGAGACCTTTATATACATCTATAACGTAATATAACCTAACCTCACCCAACCTAACTTCTCGGCGGTAATATTTGAAAACATACCTGGCGAGGTGGCCTCTACGTCTCCGTGGGATATTTATATACATCAATAACATAATATAACATAAGCTAACCCAATATAACATCTCGGCGGTAATATTTGACAACATACCTGGCGAGTTGGCCTCTACGTCTCCGTGGGCCCTTCATATACATCAATAACGGTATATAACCAAACCTAACCCAACCTATCATCTCGGCGGTAATATTTGACAAAATTCCTGGCGAGTTGGCTTCTCCGCTTCCGTGGGACCTTTATATGCATCAATAACGTAATATAACCTAACCTAACCCAACCTAACATCTCGGCGGTAATATTTGACCACGTTCCTGGCGAGTTGGCATCTGCGTCTCCGTGGGACCTTTATATACATCAATAACGTAATATAACCTAACCTAACCCAACCTAGCATCTCGGCGGTAATATTTGACATCATTCCTGGCGAGTTGGCCTCTACGTCTCCGTGTAACCCTCGTATACAACAGTAACGTAATATAACGTAACTTAACCCAACCTATCATCTCGGCGGTAATATTTGACAACATTCCTGGCGAGTTGGCCTCTACGTCTTCGTGGGACCTTTATATACATCAATAACGTAATATAACTTAACCTAACCCAACCTAACATCTCCGCGGTAATATTTGACAACATACCTGGCGAGTTGGCCTCTACGTATCCGTGGGCCCTTCATATACATCAATAACGAAATATAACCTAACCTAACCCTATCTAACATCTCGGCGGTAATATTTGACCACATTCCTGGCTTGTTGGCCTCTACGCCTCCGTCGGACCTTTATATACATCTATAACGTAATATAACGTAACTTAACCCAATCTAACATCTCGACGGTAATATTTGACGACATTCCTGGCTTGTTGGCCTCTACGTCTCCGTTTGACCTTCATATACATCAATAACGTAATATAACCTAACATAACGCAACCTAACATCTCGGCGGTAATATTTGACATCATTCCTGGCGAGTTGGCCTCTATGTCTCCGTGTAACCCTCGTATACATCAATAACGTAATATAACTTAACCTAATCCAACCTAACATCTCCGCGGTAATATTTGACAACATACCTGGCGAGTTGGCCTCTACGTATCCGTGGGCCCTTCATATACATCAATAACGAAATATAACCTAACCTAACCCTATCTAACATCTCGGCGGTAATATTTGACCACATTCCTGGCTTGTTGGCCTCTACGCCTCCGTCGGACCTTTATATACATCTATAACGTAATATAACCTAACCTAACCCAATCTAACATCTCGACGGTAATATTTGACGACATTCCTGGCTTGTTGGCCTCTATGTCTCCGTGTAACCCTCGTATACATCAATAACGTAATATAACTTAACCTAACCCAACCTAACATCTCCGCGGTAATATTTGACAACATACCTGGCGAGTTGGCCTCTACGTATCCGTGGGCCCTTCATATACATCAATAACGAAATATAACCTAACCTAACCCTATCTAACATCTCGGCGGTAATATTTGACCACATTCCTGGCTTGTTGGCCTCTACGCCTCCGTCGGACCTTTATATACATCTATAACGTAATATAACCTAACCTAACCCAATCTAACATCTCGACGGTAATATTTGACGACATTCTTGGCTTGTTGGCCTCTACGTCTCCGTTTGACCTTCATATACATCAATAACGTAATATAACCTAACCTAACGCAATCTAACATCTCGGCGGTAATATTTGACATCATTCCTGGCGAGTTGGCCTCTATGTCTCCGTGTAACCCTCGTATACATCAATAACGTAATATAACTTAACCTAACCCAACCTAACATCTCCGCGGTAATATTTGACAACATACCTGGCGAGTTGGCCTCTACGTATCCGTGGGCCCTTCATATACATCAATAACGAAATATAACCTAACCTAACCCTATCTAACATCTCGGCGGTAATATTTGACCACATTCCTGGCTTGTTGGCCTCTACGTCTCCGACGGACCTTTATATACATCTATAACGTAATATAACCTAACCTAACCCAACCTATCATCTCGGCGGTAATATTTGACAACATTCCTGGCGAGTTGGCCTCTACGTCTCCGTGGGACCTTTATATACATCAATAACATAATATAAGCTAGCCTAACCCAATCTAACATCTCGGCGATAATATTTGACCACATTCCTGGCGAGTTGGCCTCTAC
Source organism: Xylocopa violacea (assembly GCA_963969225.1). Lineage (NCBI taxonomy): Eukaryota > Metazoa > Arthropoda > Insecta > Hymenoptera > Apidae > Xylocopa > Xylocopa violacea. Next base: position 1,678,226 of record CAXAJV010000168.1, on the reverse strand, counting down.
GTCTTCGTGGGACCTTTATATACATAAATAACGTAATATAACTTAACCTAACCCAACCTAACATCTCCGCGGTAATATTTGACAACATACCTAGCGAGTTGGCCTCTACGTCTACGTGTAACCCTCGTATACAAAAGTAACGTAATATAACGTAACTTAACCCAACCTATCATCTCGGCGGTAATATTTGACAACATACCTGGCGAGTTGGCCTCTACGTCTCCGTGGGATATTTATATACATCAATAACATAATATAACATAAGCTAACCCAATATAACATCTCGGCGGTAATATTTGACCACGTTCCTGGCTTGTTGCACTCTACGTCTCCGTGGCACCTTCATATAGATCTATAATGTAATATAACCTAACCTAACCCAACCTAACATCTCGGCGGTAATATTTGACAACATTCATGGCGAGTTGGCTTCTCCGTCCCCGTGGGACCTTTATATATCTCAATAACGTAATATAACCTAACCTAACCCAACCTATCATCTCGGCGGTAATATTTGATAACATTCCTGGCGAGTTGGCATCTACGTCTCCGTGGGACCTTTATATACATCAATAACGTAATATAACCTAACCTAACCCAACCTAGCATCTCGGCGGTACTATTTGACGTCATTCCTGGCGAGTTGGCCTCTACGCCTCCGTGTAACCCTCGTATACAACAGTAACGTAATATAACGTAACTTAACCCAACCTATCATCTCGGCGGTAATATTTCACAACATTCCTGGCGAGTTGGCATCTACGTCTCCGTGAGACCTTTATATACATCTATAACGTAATATAACCTAACCTAACCCAACCTAACATCTCGGCGGTAATATTTGAAAACATTCCTGGCGAGTTGGCAGCTACGTCTCCGTGGGACCTTTATATACATCAATAACGTAATATAACCCAACCTAATCCAACCTAACATCTCGGCTGTCATATTCGACCACATTCCTGGCTTGTTGGACTCTACGTCTCCGTGGGACCTTCAATAGATCTATAACGTAATATAACCTAACCTAACCCAACGTAACATCTCGGCGGTAATATTTGAAAACATTCCTGGCGAGTTGGGCTCTACGTCTTCGTGGGACCTTTATATACATGAATAACGTAATATAACATAACCTAACCCAATCTAACATCTCGACGGTAATATTTGACCACATTCCTGGCGAGTTGGCATCTACGTCTCCGTGGGACCTTTATATACATCAATAACGTAATATAACCTAACCTAACCCAACCTAGCATCTCGGCGGTAATATTTGACATCATTCCTGGCGAGTTGGCCTCTACGTCTCCGTGTAACCCTCGTATACAACAGTAACGTAATATAACGTAACTTAACCCAACCTATCATCTCGGCGGTAATATTTGACAACATTCCTGGCGAGTTGGCCTCTACGTCTTCGTGGGACCTTTATATACATCAATAACGTAATATAACTTAACCTAACCCAACCTAACATCTCCGCGGTAATATTTGACAACATACCTGGCGAGTTGGCCTCTACGTATCCGTGGGCCCTTCATATACATCAATAACGAAATATAACCTAACCTCACCCTATCTAACATCTCGGCGGTAATATTTGACCACATTCCTGGCTTGTTGGCCTCTACGTCTCCGTCGGACCTTTATATACATCTATAACGTAATATAACCTAACCTAACCCAACCTATCATCTCGGCGGTAATATTTGACAACATTCCTGGCGAGTTGGCCTCTACGTCTCCGTGGGACCTTTATATACATCAATAACATAATATAAGCTAGCCTAACCCAATCTAACATCTCGGCGATAATATTTGACCACATTCCTGGCGAGTTGGCCTCTACGTCTTCGTGGGACCTTTATATACATAAATAACGTAATATAACTTAACCTAACCCAACCTAACATCTCCGCGGTAATATTTGACAACATACCTGGCGAGTTGGCCTCTACGTCTACGTGTAACCCTCGTATACAAAAGTAACGTAATATAACGTAACTTAACCCAACCTATCATCTCGGCGGTAATATTTGACAACATACCTGGCGAGTTGGCCTCCACGTCTCCGTGGGCCCTTCATATACATCAATAACGGAATATAACCAAACCTAACCCAACCTAACTTCTCGGCGGTAATATTTGAAAACATACCTGGCGAGGTGGCCTCTACGTCTCCGTGGGATATTTATATACATCAATAACATAATATAACATAAGCTAACCCAATATAACATCTCGGCGGTAATATTTGACCACGTTCCTAGCTTGTTGCACTCTACGTCTCCGTGGCACCTTCATATAGATCTATAATGTAATATAACCTAACCTAACCCAACCTAACATCTCGGCGGTAATATTTGACAACATTCATGGCGAGTTGGCTTCTCCGTCCCCGTGGGACCTTTATATATCTCAATAACATAATATAACCTAACCTAACCCAACCTATCATCTCGGCGGTAATATTTGATAACATTCCTGGCGAGTTGGCATCTACGTCTCCGTGGGACCTTTATATACATCAATAACGTAATATAACCTAACCTAACCCAACCTAGCATCTCGGCGGTACTATTTGACGTCATTCCTGGCGAGTTGGCCTCTACGCCTCCGTGTAACCCTCGTATACAACAGTAACGTAATATAACGTAACTTAACCCAACCTATCATCTCGGCGGTAATACTTCACAACATTCCTGGCGAGTTGGCATCTACGTCTCCGTGAGACCTTTATATACATCTATAACGTAATATAACCTAACCTAACCCAACCTAACATCTCGGCGGTAATATTTGAAAACATTCCTGGCGAGTTGGCAGCTACGTCTCCGTGGGACCTTTATATACATCAATAACGTAATATAACCCAACCTAATCCAACCTAACATCTCGGCTGTCATATTCGACCACATTCCTGGCTTGTTGGACTCTACGTCTCCGTGGGACCTTCAATAGATCTATAACGTAATATAACCTAACCTAACCCAACGTAACATCTCGGCGGTAATATTTGAAAACATTCCCTGCGAGTTGGCCTCTACGTCTTCGTGGGACCTTTATATACATGAATAACGTAATATAACATAACCTAACCCAATCTAACATCTCGACGGTAATATTTGACCACATTCCTGGCTTGTTGGCCTCTACGTCTCCGTGGGACCTTTATATACAACAATAACATAATATAAGCTAGCCTAACCCAATCTAACATCTCGGCGGTAATATTTGACCACATTCCTGGCTTGTTGGAGTCTACGTCTCCGTTTGACCATCATATACATCTATAACGTAATATAACGTAACCTAACCCAACCAAACATCTCGGCGGTAATATTTGACAACATTATTGGCGAGTTGGCCCCTAGGTCTCCGTTTGACCTTCATATACATCAATAATGTAATATAACCTAACCTAACACAACCTAACATCTCGGCTGTAATATTTGACAACATTCCTGGCGAGTTGGCTTCTTCGTCTCCGTGGGACCTTTATATACATCAATAACGTAATATAACCTAACCAAACCCAACCTAACTTCTCGGCGGTAATATTTGAAAACATACCTGGCGAGTTGGCCTCTACGTATCCGTGGGCCCTTCATATACATCAATAACGAAATATAACCTAACCTAACCCTATCTAACATCTCGGCGGTAATATTTGACCACATTCCTGGCTTGTTGGCCTCTACGCCTCCGTCGGACCTTTATATACATCTATAACGTAATATAACCTAACCTAACCCAATCTAACATCTCGACGGTAATATTTGACGACATTCCTGGCTTGTTGGCCTCTACGTCTCCGTTTGACCTTCATATACATCAATAACGTAATATAACCTAACATAACGCAACCTAACATCTCGGCGGTAATATTTGACATCATTCCTGGCGAGTTGGCCTCTATGTCTCCGTGTAACCCTCGTATACATCAATAACGTAATATAACTTAACCTAATCCAACCTAACATCTCCGCGGTAATATTTGACAACATACCTGGCGAGTTGGCCTCTACGTATCCGTGGGCCCTTCATATACATCAATAACGAAATATAACCTAACCTAACCCTATCTAACATCTGGGCGGTAATATTTGACCACATTCCTGGCTTGTTGGCCTCTACGTCTCCGTCGGACCTTTATATACATCTATAACGTAATATAACCTAACCTAACCCAACCTATCATCTCGGCGGTAATATTTGACAACATTCCTGGCGAGTTGGCCTCTACGTCTCCGTGGGACCTTTATATACATCAATAACATAATATAAGCTAGTCTAACCCAATCTAACATCTCGGCGATAACATTTGACCACATTCCTGGCGAGTTGGCCTCTACGTCTTCGTGGGACCTTTATATACATCAATAACGTAATATAACTTAACCTAACCCAACCTAACATCTCCGCGGTAATATTTGACAACATACCTGGCGAGTTGGCCTCTACGTCTCCGTGGGCCCTTCATATACATCAATAACGAAATATAACCTAACCTAACCCAACCTATCATCTCGGAGGTAATGTTTGGCAATATTCCTGGCGAGTTGGCCTCTACGTCTCCGTGGGACCTTTATATACATCAATAACATAATATAAGCTAGCCTAACCCAATCTAACATCTCGGCGATAATATTTGACCACATTCCTGGCGAATTGGCCTCTACGTCTTCGTGGGACCTTTATATACATAAATAACGTAATATAACTTAACCTAACCCAACCTAACATCTCCGCGGTAATATTTGACAACATACCTGGCGAGTTGGCCTCTACGTCTCCGTGGGCCCTTCATATACATCAATAACGGAATATAACCAAACCTAACCCAACCTATCATCTCGGCGGTAATATTTGACAAAATTCCTGGCGAGTTGGCTTCTCCGCTTCCGTGGGACCTTTATATACATCAATAACGTAATATAACCTAACCTAACCCAACCTAACATCTCGGCGGTAATATTTGACATCATTCCTGGCGAGTTGGCCACTATGTCTCCGTGTAACCCTCGTATACATCAATAACGTAATATAACGTAACTTAATCCAACCTATCGTCTCGGCGGTAATATTTGACAACATTCCTGGCGAGTTGGCCTCTACGTCTCCGTTTGACCTTCTTATACATCAATAACGTAATCTAACCTAACATAACCCAACCTATCTTCTCGGCGGTAATATTTGGCAACATTCCTGGCGAGTTGGCCTCTACGTCTCCGTGGGACCTTTATATACATAAATAATATAATATAAGCTAGCCTAACCCAATCTAACATCTCGGCGATAATATTTGACCACATTCCTGGCGAGTTGGCCTCTACGTCTCCGTGCAACCCTCGTATACATCAATAACGTGATATAACCTAACCTAACCCAATATAACATCTCGGCCGTCATATTTGACCAGATTCCTGGCTTGTTGGACTCTACGTTTCCGTGGGACCTTTATATACATCAATAACGTAATATAACCTAACCTAACCCAACCTAACATCTCGTCGGTAATATTTGACAACATTCCTGACGAGTTGGCCTCTAGGTCTCCGCTTGACCTTCATATACATCAATAACATAATATAACCTAACCTAACACAACCTAACATCCAGGCTATAATATTCGACAACATGCCTGGCGAGTTGGCCTCTACGTCTCCGTGGGACCTTTATATACATCAATAACGTAATGTAACCTAACCTAACCCAACATAACATCTCGCCGGTATTATTTTACCACATTCCCGGCTTGTTGGACTCTACGTCTCCGAGGGACCTTTATATACATCAATAACTTAATATAACCTAACCTAACCCAACCTAACATCCCGGCGGTAATATTTGACCACATTCCTAGCTTGTTGTCCTCTACGTCTCCGTGGGACCTTTATATACATCAATAACGTAATATAACGTAACCTAACCCAATCTAACATCTCGACGGTAATATTTGACGACATTCCTGGCTTGTTGTCCTCTACGTCTCCGTTTGACCTTCATATACATCAATAACGTAATATAACCTAACCTAACGCAACCTAACATCTCGGCGGTAATATTTGACATCATTCCTGGCGAGTTGGCCTCTATGTCTCCGTGTAACCCACGTATACATCAATAACGTAATATAACTTAACCTAACCCAACCTAACATCTCCGCGGTAATATTTGACAACATACCTGGCGAGTTGGCCTCTACGTATCCGTGGGCCCTTCATATACATCAATAACGAAATATAACCTAACCTAACCCTATCTAACATCTCGGCGGTAATATTTGACCATATTCCTGGCTTGTTGGCCTCTACGTCTCCGTCGGACCTTTATATACATCTATAACGTAATATAACCTAACCTAACCCAACCTATCATCTCGGCGGTAATATTTGACAACATACCTGGCGAGCTGGCCTCTACGTCTCCGTGGGCCCTTCATATACATCAATAACGGAATATAACCAAACCTAACCCAACCTATCATCTCGGCGGTAATATTTGACAAAATTCCTGGCGAGTTGGCTTCTCCGTCCCCGTGGGACCTTTATATACATCAATAACGTAATATAACCTAGCCTAACCCAACCTATCATCTCGGCGGTAATATTTGACCACATTCCTGGCTTGTTGGCCGCTACGTCTCCGTGAGACCTTTATATACATCTATAACGTAATATAACCTAACCTCACCCAACCTAACTTCTCGACGGTAATATTTGAAAACATACCTGGCGAGGTGGCCTCTACGTCTCCGTGGGATATTTATATACATCAATAACATAATATAACATAAGCTAACCCAATATAACATCTCGGCGGTAATATTTGACAACATACCTGGCGAGTTGGCCTCTACGTCTCCGTGGGCCCTTCATATACATCAATAACGGTATATAACCAAACCTAACCCAACCTATCATCTCGGCGGTAATATTTGACAAAATTCCTGGCGAGTTGGCTTCTCCGCTTCCGTGGGACCTTTCTATGCATCAATAACGTAATATAACCTAACCTAACCCAACCTAACATCTCGGCGGTAATATTTGACCACGTTCCTGGCGAGTTGGCATCTACGTCTCCGTGGGACCTTTATATACATCAATAACGTAATATAACCTAACCTAACCCAACCTAGCATCTCGGCGGTAATATTTGACATCATTCCTGGCGAGTTGGCCTCTACGTCTCCGTGTAACCCTCGTATACAACAGTAACGTAATATAACGTAACTTAACCCAACCTATCATCTCGGCGGTAATATTTGACAACATTCCTGGCGAGTTGGCCTCTACGTCTTCGTGGGACCTTTATATACATCAATAACGTAATATATCTTAACCTAACCCAACCTAACATCTCCGCGGTAATATTTGACAACATACCTGGCGAGTTGGCCTCTACGTATCCGTGGGCCCTTCATATACATCAATAACGAAATATAACCTAACCTAACCCTATCTAACATCTCGGCGGTAATATTTGACCACATTCCTGGCTTGTTGGCCTCTACGCCTCCGTCGGACCTTTATATACATCTATAACGTAATATAACCTAACCTAACCCAATCTAACATCTCGACGGTAATATTTGACGACATTCTTGGCTTGTTGGCCTCTACGTCTCCGTTTAACCTTCATATACATCAATAACGTAATATAACCTAACCTAACGCAATCTAACATCTCGGCGGTAATATTTGACATCATTCCTGGCGAGTTGGCCTCTATGTCTCCGTGTAACCCTCGTATACATCAATAACGTAATATAACTTAACCTAACCCAACCTAACATCTCCGCGGTAATATTTGACAACATACCTGGCGAGTTGGCCTCTACGTATCCGTGGGCCCTTCATATACATCAATAACGAAATATAACCTAACCTAACCCTATCTAACATCTCGGCGGTAATATTTGACCACATTCCTGGCTTGTTGGCCTCTACGTCTCCGTCGGACCTTTATATACATCTATAACGTAATATAACCTAACCTAACCCAACCTATCATCTCGGCGGTAATATTTGACAACATTCCTGGCGAGTTGGCCTCTACGTCTCCGTGGGCCCTTCATGTACATCAATAACGGAATATAACCAAACCTAACCCAACCTATCATCTCGGCGGTAATATTTGACAAAATTCCTGGCGAGTTGGCTTCTCCGCTTCCGTGGGACCTTTATATACATCAATAACGTAATATAACCTAACCTAACCCAACCTAACATCTCGGCGGTAATATTTGACATCATTCCTGGCGAGTTGGCCACTATGTCTCCGTGTAACCCTCGTATACATCAATAACGTAATATAACGTAACTTAATCCAACCTATCATCTCGGCGGTAATATTTGACAACATTCCTGGCGAGTTGGCCTCTACGTCTCCGTTTGACCTTCTTATACATCAATAACGTAATCTAACCTAACATAACCCAACCTATCTTCTCGGCGGTAATATTTGGCAACATTCCTGGCGAGTTGGCCTCTACGTCTCCGTGGGACCTTTATATACATAAATAATATAATATAAGCTAGCCTAACCCAATCTAACATCTCGGCGATAATTTTTGACCACATTCCTGGCGAGTTGGCCTCTACGTCTTCGTGGGACCTTTATATACATCAATAACGTAATATAACCTAACCTAACCCAACCTAGCATCTCGGCGGTAATATTTGACATCATTCCTGGCGAGTTGGCCTCTACGTCTCCGTGTAACCCTCGTATACAAAAGTAACGTAATATAACGTAACTTAACCCAACCTATCATCTCGGCGGTAATATTTGACAACATACCTGGCGAGTTGGCCTCCACGTCTCCGTGGGCCCTTCATATACATCAATAAAGGAATATAACCAAACCTAACCCAACCTAACTTCTCGGCGGTAATATTTGAAAACATACCTGGCGAGGTGGCCTCTACGTCTCCGTGGGATATTTATATACATCAATAACATAATGTAACATAAGCTAACCCAATATAACATCTCGGCGGTAATATTTGACAACATACCTGGCGAGTTGGCCTCTACGTCTCCGTGGGCCCTTCATATACATCAATAACGGTATATAACCAAACCTAACCCAACCTATCATCTCGGCGGTAATATTTGACAAAATTCCTGGCGAGTTGGCTTCTCCGCTTCCGTGGGACCTTTCTATGCATCAATAACGTAATATAACCTAACCTAACCCAACCTAACATCTCGGCGGTAATATTTGACCACGTTCCTGGCGAGTTGGCATCTACGTCTCCGTGGGACCTTTATATACATCAATAACGTAATATAACCTAACCTAACCCAACCTAGCATCTCGGCGGTAATATTTGACATCATTCCTGGCGAGTTGGCCTCTACGTCTCCGTGTAACCCTCGTATACAACAGTAACGTAATATAACGTAACTTAACCCAACCTATCATCTCGGCGGTAATATTTGACAACATTCCTGGCGAGTTGGCCTCTACGTCTTCGTGGGACCTTTATATACATCAATAACGTAATATATCTTAACCTAACCCAACCTAACATCTCCGCGGTAATATTTGACAACATACCTGGCGAGTTGGCCTCTACGTATCCGTGGGCCCTTCATATACATCAATAACGAAATATAACCTAACCTAACCCTATCTAACATCTCGGCGGTAATATTTGACCACATTCCTGGCTTGTTGGCCTCTACGCCTCCGTCGGACCTTTATATACATCTATAACGTAATATAACCTAACCTAACCCAATCTAACATCTCGACGGTAATATTTGACGACATTCTTGGCTTGTTGGCCTCTACGTCTCCGTTTAACCTTCATATACATCAATAACGCAATATAACCTAACCTAACGCAATCTAACATCTCGGCGGTAATATTTGACATCATTCCTTGCGAGTTGGCCTCTATGTCTCCGTGTAACCCTCGTATACATCAATAACGTAATATAACTTAACCTAACCCAACCTAACATCTCCGCGGTAATATTTGACAACATTCCTGGCGAGTTGGCCTCTACGTCTTCGTGGGACCTTTATATACATCAATAACGTAATATAACCTAACCTAACCCAACCTAACATCTCGGCGGTAATATTTGACATCATTCCTGGCGAGTTGGCCACTATGTCTCCGTGTAACCCTCGTATACATCAATAACGTAATATAACGTAACTTAATCCAACCTATCATCTCGGCGGTAATATTTGACAACATTCCTGGCGAGTTGGCCTCTACGTCTCCGTTTGACCTTCTTATACATCAATAACGTAATCTAACCTAACATAACCCAACCTATCTTCTCGGCGGTAATATTTGGCAACATTCCTGGCGAGTTGGCCTCTACGTCTCCGTGGGACCTTTATATACATAAATAATATAATATAAGCTAGCCTAACCCAATCTAACATCTCGGCGATAATTTTTGACCACATTCCTGGCGAGTTGGCCTCTACGTCTTCGTGGGACCTTTATATACATCAATAACGTAATATAACCTAACCTAACCCAACCTAGCATCTCGGCGGTAATATTTGACATCATTCCTGGCGAGTTGGCCTCTACGTCTCCGTGTAACCCTCGTATACAAAAGTAACGTAATATAACGTAACTTAACCCAACCTATCATCTCGGCGGTAATATTTGACAACATACCTGGCGAGTTGGCCTCCACGTCTCCGTGGGCCCTTCATATACATCAATAAAGGAATATAACCAAACCTAACCCAACCTAACTTCTCGGCGGTAATATTTGAAAACATACCTGGCGAGGTGGCCTCTACGTCTCCGTGGGATATTTATATACATCAATAACATAATGTAACATAAGCTAACCCAATATAACATCTCGGCGGTAATATTTGACCACGTTCCTGGCTTGTTGCACTCTACGTCTCCGTGGCACCTTCATATAGATCTATAATGTAATATAACCTAACCTAACCCAACCTATCATCTCGGCGGTAATATTTGATAACATTCCTGGCGAGTTGGCATCTACGTCTCCGTGGGACCTTTATATACATCAATAACGTAATATAACTTAACCTAACCCAACCTAGCATCTTGGCGGTACTATTTGACGTCATTCCTGGCGAGTTGGCCTCTACGCCTCCGTGTAACCCTCGTATACAACAGTAACGTAATATAACGTAACTTAACCCAACCTATCATCTCGGCGGTAATATTTGACAACATTCCTGGCGAGTTCGCATCTACGTCTCTGTGAGACCTTTATATACATCTATAACGTAATATAACCTAACCTAACCCAACCTAACATCTCGGCGGTAATATTTGAAAACATTCCTGGCGAGTTGGCAGCTACGTCTCCGTGGGACCTTTATATACATCAATAACGTAATATAACCCAACCTAATCCAACCTAACATCTCGGCTGTCATATTCGACCACATTCCTGGCTTGTTGGACTCTACGTCTCCGTGGGACCTTCAATAGATCTATAACGTAATATAACCTAACCTAACCCAACGTAACATCTCGGCGGTAATATTTGAAAACATTCCTGGCGAGTTGGCCTCTACGTCTTCGTGGGACCTTTATATACATGAATAACGTAATATAACATAACCTAACCCAATCTAACATCTCGACGGTAATATTTGACCACATTCCTGGCTTGTTGGCCTCTACGTCTCCGTGGGACCTTTATATACAACAATAACATAATATAAGCTAGCCTAACCCAATCTAACATCTCGGCGGTAATATTTGACCACATTACTGGCTTGTTGGAGTCTACGTCTCCGTTTGACCATCATATACATCAATAACGTAATATAACGTAACCTAACCCAACCTATCATCTCGGCGGTAATATTTGACAACATTCCTGGCTTGTTGGCCTCTACTTTTCCGTGGGACCTTTATATACTTCAATAACGTAATATAACCTAACCTAACCCAACCTAATATCTCGGCGGTAATAGTTGACAACATTCCTGGCGAGTTGGCTTCTCCGTTTCCATGGGACCTTTATATACATCAATAACGTAATATAACCTAACCTAACCCAACCTAACATCTCGGCGGTAATATTTGACAACATTCCTGACGAGTTGGCCTCTAGGTCTCCGTGGGACCTTTATATACATCAATAACGTAATATAACCTAACCAAACCCAACCTAACTTCTCGGCGGTAATATTTGAAAACATACCTGGCGAGTTGGCCTCTACGTATCCGCGGGCCCTTCATATACATCAATAACGAAATATAACCTAACCTAACCCTATCTAACATCTCGGCGGTAATATTTGACCACATTCCTGGCTTGTTGGCCTCTACGCCTCCGTCGGACCTTTATATACATCTATAACGTAATATAATCTAACCTAACCCAATCTAACATCTCGACGGTAATATTTGACGACATTCCTGGCTTGTTGGCTTCTACGTCTCCGTTTGACCTTCATATACATCAATAACGTAATATAACCTAACCTAACGCAACCTAACATCTCGGCGGTAATATTTGACATCATTCCTGGCGAGTTGGCCTCTATGTCTCCGTGTAACCCTCGTATACATCAATAACGTAATATAACTTAACCTAACCCAACCTAACATCTCCGCGGTAATATTTGACAACATACCTGGCGAGTTGGCCTCTACGTATCCGTGGGCCCTTCATATACATGAATAACGAAATATAACCTAACCTAACCCTATCTAACATCTCGGCGGTAATATTTGACCACATTCCTGGCTTGTTGGCCTCTACGTCTCCGTCGGACCTTTATATACATCTATAACGTAATATAACCTAACCTAACCCAACCTATCATCTCGGCGGTAATATTTGACAACATTCCTGGCGAGTTGGCCTCTACGTCTCCGTGGGACCTTTATATACATCAATAACATAATATAAGCTAGTCTAACCCAATCTAACATCTCGGCGATAACATTTGACCACATTCCTGGCGAGTTGGCCTCTACGTCTTCGTGGGACCTTTATATACATCAATAACGTAATATAACTTAACCTAACCCAACCTAACATCTCCGCGGTAATATTTGACAACATACCTGGCGAGTTGGCCTCTACGTCTCCGTGGGCCCTTCATATACATCAATAACGAAATATAACCTAACCTAACCCAACCTATCATCTCGGAGGTAATGTTTGGCAATATTCCTGGCGAGTTGGCCTCTACGTCTCCGTGGGACCTTTATATACATCAATAACATAATATAAGCTAGCCTAACCCAATCTAACATCTCGGCGATAATATTTGACCACATTCCTGGCGAATTGGCCTCTACGTCTTCGTGGGACCTTTATATACATAAATAACGTAATATAACTTAACCTAACCCAACCTAACATCTCCGCGGTAATATTTGACAACATACCTGGCGAGTTGGCCTCTACGTCTCCGTGGGCCCTTCATATACATCAATAACGGAATATAACCAAACCTAACCCAACCTATCATCTCGGCGGTAATATTTGACAAAATTCCTGGCGAGTTGGCTTCTCCGCTTCCGTGGGACCTTTATATACATCAATAACGTAATATAACCTAACCTAACCCAACCTAACATCTCGGCGGTAATATTTGACATCATTCCTGGCGAGTTGGCCACTATGTCTCCGTGTAACCCTCGTATACATCAATAACGTAATATAACGTAACTTAATCCAACCTATCGTCTCGGCGGTAATATTTGACAACATTCCTGGCGAGTTGGCCTCTACGTCTCCGTTTGACCTTCTTATACATCAATAACGTAATCTAACCTAACATAACCCAACCTATCTTCTCGGCGGTAATATTTGACATCATTCCTGGCGAGTTGGCCACTATGTCTCCGTGTAACCCTCGTATACATCAATAACGTAATATAACGTAACTTAATCCAACCTATCGTCTCGGCGGTAATATTTGACAACATTCCTGGCGAGTTGGCCTCTACGTCTCCGTTTGACCTTCTTATACATCAATAACGTAATCTAACCTAACATAACCCAACCTATCTTCTCGGCGGTAATATTTGGCAACATTCCTGGCGAGTTGGCCTCTACGTCTCCGTGGGACCTTTATATACATAAATAATATAATATAAGCTAGCCTAACCCAATCTAACATCTCGGCGATAATATTTGACCACATTCCTGGCGAGTTGGCCTCTACGTCTCCGTGCATCCCTCGTATACATCAATAACGTGATATAACCTAACCTAACCCAATATAACATCTCGGCCGTCATATTTGACCAGATTCCTGGCTTGTTGGACTCTACGTTTCCGTGGGACCTTTATATACATCAATAACGTAATATAACCTAACCTAACCCAACCTAACATCTCGTCGGTAATATTTGACAACATTCCTGACGAGTTGGCCTCTAGGTCTCCGCTTGACCTTCATATACATCAATAACATAATATAACCTAACCTAACACAACCTAACATCCAGGCTATAATATTCGACAACATGCCTGGCGAGTTGGCCTCTACGTCTCCGTGGGACCTTTATATACATCAATAACGTAATGTAACCTAACCTAACCCAACATAACATCTCGCCGGTATTATTTTACCACATTCCCGGCTTGTTGGACTCTACGTCTCCGAGGGACCTTTATATACATCAATAACTTAATATAACCTAACCTAACCCAACCTAACATCCCGGCGGTAATATTTGACCACATTCCTAGCTTGTTGTCCTCTACGTCTCCGTGGGACCTTTATATACATCAATAACGTAATATAACGTAACCTAACCCAACCTAACATCTCGGCGGTAATATTTGACAACATTCCTGACGAGTTGGCCTCTAGGTCTCCGTTTGACCTTCATATACATCAATAACGTAATATAACCTAACCTAACACAACCTAACATCTCGGCGGTAATATTTGACAACATTCCTGACGAGTTGGCTTCTCCGTTTCCGTGGGACCTTTATATACATCAATAACGTAGTATAACCTAACCTAACCCAATCTAACATCTCGGCGGTAATATTTGACCACATTCCTGTCTTGTTGGACTCCACGTCTCCGTGGGACTTTTATATACATCAATAACGTAATATAACCTAACCTATCGCAACCTATCATCTCGGCGGTAATATTTGACATCATTCCTGGCGAGTTGGCCTCTACGTCTCCGTGCAACCCTCGTATACATCAATAACGTGATATAACCTAACCTAACCCAACCTAGCATCTCGGCGGTAATATTTGACATCATTCCTGGCGAGTTGGCCTCTACGTCTTCGTGGGACCTTTATATACATCAATAACGTAATATAACTTAACCTAACCCAACCTAACATCTCCGCGGTAATATTTGACAACATACCTGGCGAGTTGGCCTCTACGTATCCGTGGGCCCTTCATATACATCAATAACGAAATATAACCTAACCTAACCCTATCTAACATCTCGGCGGTAATATTTGACCACATTCCTGGCTTGTTGGCCTCTACGCCTCCGTCGGACCTTTATATACATCTATAACGTAATATAACCTAACCTAACCCAATCTAACATCTCGACGGTAATATTTGACGACATTCCTGGCTTGTTGTCCTCTACGTCTCCGTTTGACCTTCATATACATCAATAACGTAATATAACCTAACCTAACGCAACCTAACATCTCGGCGGTAATATTTGACATCATTCCTGGCGAGTTGGCCTCTATGTCTCCGTGTAACCCACGTATACATCAATAACGTAATATAACTTAACCTAACCCAACCTAACATCTCCGCGGTAATATTTGACAACATACCTGGCGAGTTGGCCTCTACGTATCCGTGGGCCCTTCATATACATCAATAACGAAATATAACCTAACCTAACCCTATCTAACATCTCGGCGGTAATATTTGACCATATTCCTGGCTTGTTGGCCTCTACGTCTCCGTCGGACCTTTATATACATCTATAACGTAATATAACCTAACCTAACCCAACCTATCATCTCGGCGGTAATATTTGACAACATACCTGGCGAGCTGGCCTCTACGTCTCCGTGGGCCCTTCATATACATCAATAACGGAATATAACCAAACCTAACCCAACCTATCATCTCGGCGGTAATATTTGACAAAATTCCTGGCGAGTTGGCTTCTCCGTCCCCGTGGGACCTTTATATACATCAATAACGTAATATAACCTAGCCTAACCCAACCTATCATCTCGGCGGTAATATTTGACCACATTCCTGGCTTGTTGGCCGCTACGTCTCCGTGAGACCTTTATATACATCTATAACGTAATATAACCTAACCTCACCCAACCTAACTTCTCGGCGGTAATATTTGAAGACATACTTGGCGAGGTGGCCTCTACGTCTCCGTGGGATATTTATATACATCAATAACATAATATAACATAAGCTAACCCAATATAACATCTCGGCGGTAATATTTGACAACATACCTGGCGAGTTGGCCTCTACGTCTCCGTGGGCCCTTCATATACATCAATAACGGTATATAACCAAACCTAACCCAACCTATCATCTCGGCGGTAATATTTGACAAAATTCCTGGCGAGTTGGCTTCTCCGCTTCCGTGGGACCTTTCTATGCATCAATAACGTAATATAACCTAACCTAACCCAACCTAACATCTCGGCGGTAATATTTGACCACGTTCCTGGCGAGTTGGCATCTACGTCTCCGTGGGACCTTTATATACATCAATAACGTAATATAACCTAACCTAACCCAACCTAGCATCTCGACGGTAATATTTGACGACATTCTTGGCTTGTTGGCCTCTACGTCTCCGTTTAACCTTCATATACATCAATAACGTAATATAACCTAACCTAACGCAATCTAACATCTCGGCGGTAATATTTGACATCATTCCTGGCGAGTTGGCCTCTATGTCTCCGTGTAACCCTCGTATACATCAATAACGTAATATAACTTAACCTAACCCAACCTAACATCTCCGCGGTAATATTTGACAACATACCTGGCGAGTTGGCCTCTACGTATCCGTGGGCCCTTCATATACATCAATAACGAAATATAACCTAACCTAACCCTATCTAACATCTCGGCGGTAATATTTGACCACATTCCTGGCTTGTTGGCCTCTACGTCTCCGTCGGACCTTTATATACATCTATAACGTAATATAACCTAACCTAACCCAACCTATCATCTCGGCGGTAATATTTGACAACATTCCTGGCGAGTTGGCCTCTACGTCTCCGTGGGCCCTTCATGTACATCAATAACGGAATATAACCAAACCTAACCCAACCTATCATCTCGGCGGTAATATTTGACAAAATTCCTGGCGAGTTGGCTTCTCCGCTTCCGTGGGACCTTTATATACATCAATAACGTAATATAACCTAACCTAACCCAACCTAACATCTCGGCGGTAATATTTGACATCATTCCTGGCGAGTTGGCCACTATGTCTCCGTGTAACCCTCGTATACATCAATAACGTAATATAACGTAACTTAATCCAACCTATCATCTCGGCGGTAATATTTGACAACATTCCTGGCGAGTTGGCCTCTACGTCTCCGTTTGACCTTCTTATACATCAATAACGTAATCTAACCTAACATAACCCAACCTATCTTCTCGGCGGTAATATTTGGCAACATTCCTGGCGAGTTGGCCTCTACGTCTCCGTGGGACCTTTATATACATAAATAATATAATATAAGCTAGCCTAACCCAATCTAACATCTCGGCGATAATTTTTGACCACATTCCTGGCGAGTTGGCCTCTACGTCTTCGTGGGACCTTTATATACATCAATAACGTAATATAACCTAACCTAACCCAACCTAGCATCTCGGCGGTAATATTTGACATCATTCCTGGCGAGTTGGCCTCTACGTCTCCGTGTAACCCTCGTATACAAAAGTAACGTAATATAACGTAACTTAACCCAACCTATCATCTCGGCGGTAATATTTGACAACATACCTGGCGAGTTGGCCTCCACGTCTCCGTGGGCCCTTCATATACATCAATAAAGGAATATAACCAAACCTAACCCAACCTAACTTCTCGGCGGTAATATTTGAAAACATACCTGGCGAGGTGGCCTCTACGTCTCCGTGGGATATTTATATACATCAATAACATAATGTAACATAAGCTAACCCAATATAACATCTCGGCGGTAATATTTGACAACATACCTGGCGAGTTGGCCTCTACGTCTCCGTGGGCCCTTCATATACATCAATAACGGTATATAACCAAACCTAACCCAACCTAACATCTCCGCGGTAATATTTGACAACATACCTGGCGAGTTGGCCTCTACGTATCCGTGGGCCCTTCATATACATCAATAACGAAATATAACCTAACCTAACCCTATCTAACATCTCGGCGGTAATATTTGACCACATTCCTGGCTTGTTGGCCTCTACGCCTCCGTCGGACCTTTATATACATCTATAACGTAATATAACCTAACCTAACCCAATCTAACATCTCGACGGTAATATTTGACGACATTCTTGGCTTGTTGGCCTCTACGTCTCCGTTTAACCTTCATATACATCAATAACGTAATATAACCTAACCTAACGCAATCTAACATCTCGGCGGTAATATTTGACATCATTCCTGGCGAGTTGGCCTCTATGTCTCCGTGTAACCCTCGTATACATCAATAACGTAATATAACTTAACCTAACCCAACCTAACATCTCCGCGGTAATATTTGACAACATACCTGGCGAGTTGGCCTCTACGTATCCGTGGGCCCTTCATATACATCAATAACGAAATATAACCTAACCTAACCCTATCTAACATCTCGGCGGTAATATTTGACCACATTCCTGGCTTGTTGGCCTCTACGTCTCCGTCGGACCTTTATATACATCTATAACGTAATATAACCTAACCTAACCCAACCTATCATCTCGGCGGTAATATTTGACAACATTCCTGGCGAGTTGGCCTCTACGTCTCCGTGGGCCCTTCATGTACATCAATAACGGAATATAACCAAACCTAACCCAACCTATCATCTCGGCGGTAATATTTGACAAAATTCCTGGCGAGTTGGCTTCTCCGCTTCCGTGGGACCTTTATATACATCAATAACGTAATATAACCTAACCTAACCCAACCTAACATCTCGGCGGTAATATTTGACATCATTCCTGGCGAGTTGGCCACTATGTCTCCGTGTAACCCTCGTATACATCAATAACGTAATATAACGTAACTTAATCCAACCTATCATCTCGGCGGTAATATTTGACAACATTCCTGGCGAGTTGGCCTCTACGTCTCCGTTTGACCTTCTTATACATCAATAACGTAATCTAACCTAACATAACCCAACCTATCTTCTCGGCGGTAATATTTGGCAACATTCCTGGCGAGTTGGCCTCTACGTCTCCGTGGGACCTTTATATACATAAATAATATAATATAAGCTAGCCTAACCCAATCTAACATCTCGGCGATAATTTTTGACCACATTCCTGGCGAGTTGGCCTCTACGTCTTCGTGGGACCTTTATATACATCAATAACGTAATATAACCTAACCTAACCCAACCTAGCATCTCGGCGGTAATATTTGACATCATTCCTGGCGAGTTGGCCTCTACGTCTCCGTGTAACCCTCGTATACAAAAGTAACGTAATATAACGTAACTTAACCCAACCTATCATCTCGGCGGTAATATTTGACAACATACCTGGCGAGTTGGCCTCCACGTCTCCGTGGGCCCTTCATATACATCAATAAAGGAATATAACCAAACCTAACCCAACCTAACTTCTCGGCGGTAATATTTGAAAACATACCTGGCGAGGTGGCCTCTACGTCTCCGTGGGATATTTATATACATCAATAACATAATGTAACATAAGCTAACCCAATATAACATCTCGGCGGTAATATTTGACCACGTTCCTGGCTTGTTGCACTCTACGTCTCCGTGGCACCTTCATATAGATCTATAATGTAATATAACCTAACCTAACCCAACCTATCATCTCGGCGGTAATATTTGATAACATTCCTGGCGAGTTGGCATCTACGTCTCCGTGGGACCTTTATATACATCAATAACGTAATATAACTTAACCTAACCCAACCTAGCATCTTGGCGGTACTATTTGACGTCATTCCTGGCGAGTTGGCCTCTACGCCTCCGTGTAACCCTCGTATACAACAGTAACGTAATATAACGTAACTTAACCCAACCTATCATCTCGGCGGTAATATTTGACAACATTCCTGGCGAGTTCGCATCTACGTCTCTGTGAGACCTTTATATACATCTATAACGTAATATAACCTAACCTAACCCAACCTAACATCTCGGCGGTAATATTTGAAAACATTCCTGGCGAGTTGGCAGCTACGTCTCCGTGGGACCTTTATATACATCAATAACGTAATATAACCCAACCTAATCCAACCTAACATCTCGGCTGTCATATTCGACCACATTCCTGGCTTGTTGGACTCTACGTCTCCGTGGGACCTTCAATAGATCTATAACGTAATATAACCTAACCTAACCCAACGTAACATCTCGGCGGTAATATTTGAAAACATTCCTGGCGAGTTGGCCTCTACGTCTTCGTGGGACCTTTATATACATGAATAACGTAATATAACATAACCTAACCCAATCTAACATCTCGACGGTAATATTTGACCACATTCCTGGCTTGTTGGCCTCTACGTCTCCGTGGGACCTTTATATACAACAATAACATAATATAAGCTAGCCTAACCCAATCTAACATCTCGGCGGTAATATTTGACCACATTACTGGCTTGTTGGAGTCTACGTCTCCGTTTGACCATCATATACATCAATAACGTAATATAACGTAACCTAACCCAACCTATCATCTCGGCGGTAATATTTGACAACATTCCTGGCTTGTTGGCCTCTACTTTTCCGTGGGACCTTTATATACTTCAATAACGTAATATAACCTAACCTAACCCAACCTAATATCTCGGCGGTAATAGTTGACAACATTCCTGGCGAGTTGGCTTCTCCGTTTCCATGGGACCTTTATATACATCAATAACGTAATATAACCTAACCTAACCCAACCTAACATCTCGGCGGTAATATTTGACAACATTCCTGACGAGTTGGCCTCTAGGTCTCCGTGGGACCTTTATATACATCAATAACGTAATATAACCTAACCAAACCCAACCTAACTTCTCGGCGGTAATATTTGAAAACATACCTGGCGAGTTGGCCTCTACGTATCCGCGGGCCCTTCATATACATCAATAACGAAATATAACCTAACCTAACCCTATCTAACATCTCGGCGGTAATATTTGACCACATTCCTGGCTTGTTGGCCTCTACGCCTCCGTCGGACCTTTATATACATCTATAACGTAATATAATCTAACCTAACCCAATCTAACATCTCGACGGTAATATTTGACGACATTCCTGGCTTGTTGGCTTCTACGTCTCCGTTTGACCTTCATATACATCAATAACGTAATATAACCTAACCTAACGCAACCTAACATCTCGGCGGTAATATTTGACATCATTCCTGGCGAGTTGGCCTCTATGTCTCCGTGTAACCCTCGTATACATCAATAACGTAATATAACTTAACCTAACCCAACCTAACATCTCCGCGGTAATATTTGACAACATACCTGGCGAGTTGGCCTCTACGTATCCGTGGGCCCTTCATATACATCAATAACGAAATATAACCTAACCTAACCCTATCTAACATCTCGGCGGTAATATTTGACCACATTCCTGGCTTGTTGGCCTCTACGTCTCCGTCGGACCTTTATATACATCTATAACGTAATATAACCTAACCTAACCCAACCTATCATCTCGGCGGTAATATTTGACAACATTCCTGGCGAGTTGGCCTCTACGTCTCCGTGGGACCTTTATATACATCAATAACATAATATAAGCTAGCCTAACCCAATCTAACATCTCGGCGATAATATTTGACCACATTCCTGGCGAGTTGGCCTCTACGTCTTCGTGGGACCTTTATATACATCAATAACGTAATATAACCTAACCTAACCCAACCTAGCATCTCGGCGGTAATATTTGACATCATTCCTGGCGATTTGGCCTCTACGTCTCCGTGTAACCCTCGTATACAAAAGTAACGTAATATAACGTAACTTAACCCAACCTATCATCTCGGCGGTAATATTTGACAACATACCTGGCGAGTTGGCCTCCACGTCTCCGTGGGCCCTTCATATACATCAATAACGGAATATAACCAAACCTAACCCAACCTAACTTCTCGGCGGTAATATTTGAAAACATACCTGGCGAGGTGGCCTCTACGTCTCCGTGAGACCTTTATATACATCTATAACGTAATATAACCTAACCTAACCCAACCTAGCATCTCGGCGGTAATATTTGACATCATTCCTGGCGAGTTGGCCTCTACGTCTCCGTGTAACCCTCGTATACAAAAGTAACGTAATATAACGTAACTTAACCCAACCTATCATCTCGGCGGTAATATTTGACAACATACCTGGCGAGTTGGCCTCCACGTCTCCGTGGGCCCTTCATATACATCAATAACGGAATATAACCAAACCTAACCCAACCTAACTTCTCGGCGGTAATATTTGAAAACATACCTGGCGAGGTGGCCTCTACGTCTCCGTGAGACCTTTATATACATCTATAACGTAATATAACCTAACCTAACCCAACCTAACATCTCGGCGGTAATATTTGAAAACATTCCTGGCGAATTGGCAGCTACGTCTCCGTGGGACCTTTATATACATCAATAACGTAATATAACCTAACCTAATCCAACCTAACATCTCGGCGGTCATATTCGGCCACATTCCTGGCTTGTTGGACTCTGCGTCTCCGTGGGACCTTCAATAGATCTATAACGTAATATAACCTAACCTAACCCAACGTAACATCTCGGCGGTAATATTTGAAAACATTCCTGGCGAGTTGGCCTCTACCTCTTCGTGGGACCTTTATATACATGAATAACGTAATATAACATAACCTAACCCAATCTAACATCTCGACGGTAATATTTGACCACATTCCTGGCTTGTTGGCCTCTACGTCTCCGTGGGACCTTTATATACTTCAATAACGTAATATAACCTAACCTAACCCAACCTAATATCTCGGCGGTAATAGTTGACAACATTCCTGGCGAGTTGGCTTCTCCGTTTCCATGGGACCTTTATATACATCAATAACGTAATATAACCTAACCTAACCCAACCTAACATCTCGGCGGTAATATTTGACAACATTCCTGACGAGTTGGCCTCTAGGTCTCCGTTTGACCTTCATATACATCAATAACGTAATATAACCTAACCTAACACAACCTAACATCTCGGCGGTAATATTTGGCAACATTCCTGGCGAGTTGGCCTCTACGTCTCCGTTTGACCTTCATATACATCAATAATGTAATATAACCTAACCTAACACAACCTGACATCTCGGCTGTAATATTTGACAACATTCCTGGCGAGTTGGCTTCTTCGTCTCCGTGGGACATTTATATACATCAATAACGTAATATAACCTAACCAAACCCAACCTAACTTCTCGGCGGTAATATTTGAAAACATACCTGGCGTGTTGGCCTCTACGTATCCGCGGGCCCTTCATATACATCAATAACGAAATATAACCTAACCTAACCCTATCTAACATCTCGGCGGTAATATTTGACCACATTCCTGGCTTGTTGGCCTCTACGCCTCCGTCGGACCTTTATATACATCTATAACGTAATATAATCTAACCCAACCCAATCTAACATCTCGACGGTAATATTTGACGACATTCCTGGCTTGTTGGCTTCTACGTCTCCGTTTGACCTTCATATACATCAATAACGTAATATAACCTAACCTAACGCAACCTAACATCTCGGCGGTAATATTTGACATCATTCCTGGCGAGTTGGCCTCTATGTCTCCGTGTAACCCTCGTGTACATCAATAACGTAATATAACTTAACCTAACCCAACCTAACATCTCCGCGGTAATATTTGACAACATACCTGGCGAGTTGGCCTCTACGTATCCGTGGGCCCTTCATATACATCAATAACGAAATATAACCTAACCTAACCCTATCTAACATCTCGGCGGTAATATTTGACCACATTCCTGGCTTGTTGGCCTCTACGTCTCCGTCGGACCTTTATATACATCTATAACGTAATATAACCTAACCTAACCCAACCTATCATCTCGGCGGTAATATTTGACAACATTCCTGGCGAGTTGGCCTCTACGTCTCCGTGGGACCTTTATATACATCAATAACATAATATAAGCTAG
The DNA here is from genome assembly GCA_963969225.1 of Xylocopa violacea. Classification (NCBI taxonomy): domain Eukaryota; kingdom Metazoa; phylum Arthropoda; class Insecta; order Hymenoptera; family Apidae; genus Xylocopa; species Xylocopa violacea. The sequence goes on along the minus strand of CAXAJV010000168.1, from coordinate 1,653,878 downwards.
TCTAACCCAATCTAACATCTCGGCGATAACATTTGACCACATTCCTGGCGAGTTGGCCTCTACGTCTTCGTGGGACCTTTATATACATCAATAACGTAATATAACTTAACCTAACCCAACCTAACATCTCCGCGGTAATATTTGACAACATACCTGGCGAGTTGGCCTCTACGTCTCCGTGGGCCCTTCATATACATCAATAACGAAATATAACCTAACCTAACCCAACCTATCATCTCGGAGGTAATGTTTGGCAACATTCCTGGCGAGTTGGCCTCTACGTCTCCGTGGGACCTTTATATACATCAATAACATAATATAAGCTAGCCTAACCCAATCTAACATCTCGGTGATAATATTTGACCACATTCCTGGCGAATTGGCCTCTACGTCTTCGTGGGACCTTTATATACATAAATAACGTAATATAACTTAACCTAACCCAACCTAACATCTCCGCGGTAATATTTGACAACATACCTGGCGAGTTGGCCTCTACGTCTCCGTGTAACCCTCGTATACAAAAGTAACGTAATATAACGTAACTTAACCCAACCTATCATCTCGGCGGTAATATTTGACAACATACCTGGCGAGTTGGCCTCCACGTCTCCGTGGGCCCTTCATATACATCAATAACGGAATATAACCAAACCTAACCCAACCTAACTTCTCGGCGGTAATATTTGAAAACATACCTGGCGAGGTGGCCTCTACGTCTCCGTGGGATATTTATATACATCAATAACATAATATAACATAAGCTAACCCAATATAACATCTCGGCGGTAATATTTCACCACGTTCCTGGCTTGTTGCACTCTACGTCTCCGTGGCACCTTCATATAGATCTATAATGTAATATAACCTAACCTAACCCAACCTATCATCTCGGCGGTAATATTTGATAACATTCCTGGCGAGTTGGCATCTACGTCTCCGTGGGACCTTTATATACATCAATAACGTAATATAACTTAACCTAACCCAACCTAGCATCTCGGCGGTACTATTTGACGTCATTCCTGGCGAGTTGGCCTCTACGCCTCCGTGTAACCCTCGTATACAACAGTAACGTAATATAACGTAACTTAACCCAACCTATCATCTCGGCGGTAATATTTGACAACATTCCTGGCGAGTTGGCATCTACGTCTCCGTGAGACCTTTATATACATCTATAACGTAATATAACCTAACCTAACCCAACCTAACATCTCGGCGGTAATATTTGAAAACATTCCTGGCGAGTTGGCAGCTACGTCTCCGTGGGACCTTTATATACATCAATAACGTAATATAACCTAACCTAATCCAACCTAACATCTCGGCGGTCATATTCGACCACATTCCTGGCTTGTTGGACTCTACGTCTCCGTGGGACCTTCAATAGATCTATAACGTAATATAACCTAACCTAACCCAACGTAACATCTCGGCGGTAATATTTGAAAACATTCCTGGCGAGTTGGCCTCTACGTCTTCGTGGGACCTTTATATACATGAATAACGTAATATAACATAACCTAACCCAATCTAACATCTCGACGGTAATATTTGACCACATTCCTGGCTTGTTGGCCTCTACGTCTCCGTGGGACCTTTATATACAACAATAACATAATATAAGCTAGCCTAACCCAATCTAACATCTCGGCGGTAATATTTGACCACATTCCTGGCTTGTTGGAGTCTACGTCTCCGTTTGACCATCATATACATCAATAACGTAATATAACGTAACCTAACCCAACCTATCATCTCGGCGGTAATATTTGACAACATTCCTGGCTTGTTGGCCTCTACTTCTCCGTGGGACCTTTATATACTTCAATAACGTAATATAACCTAACCTAACCCAACCTAATATATCGGCGGTAATAGTTGACAACATTCCTGGCGAGTTGGCTTCTCCGTTTCCATGGGACCTTTATATACATCAATAACGTAATATAACCTAACCTAACCCAACCTAACATCTCGGCGGTAATATTTGACAACATTCCTGACGAGTTGGCCTCTAGGTCTCCGTTTGACCTTCATATACATCAATAACGTAATATAACCTAACCTAACACAACCTAACATCTCGGCGGTAATATTTGACAACATTCCTGGCGAGTTGGCCTCTACGTCTCCGTTTGACCTTCATATACATCAATAATGTAATATAACCTAACCTAACACAACCTAACATCTCGGCTGTAATATTTGACAACATTCCTGGCGAGTTGGCTTCTTCGTCTCCGTGGGACCTTTATATACATCAATAACGTAATATAACCTAACCAAACCCAACCTAACTTCTCGGCGGTAATATTTGAAAACATACCTGGCGAGTTGGCCTCTACGTATCGGTGGGCCCTTCATATACATCAATAACGAAATATAACCTAACCTAACCCTATCTAACATCTCGGCGGTAATATTTGACCACATTCCTGGCTTGTTGGTCTCTACGCCTCCGTCGGACCTTTATATACATATATAACGTAATATAACCTAACCTAACCCAATCTAACATCTCGACGGTAATATTTGACGACATTCCTGGCTTGTTGGCCTCCACGTCTCCGTTTGACCTTCATACACATCAATAACGTAATATAACCTAACCTAACGCAACCTAACATCTCGGCGGTAATATTTGACATCATTCCTGGCGAGTTGGCCTCTATGTCTCCGTGTAACCCTCGTATACATCAATAACGTAATATAACTTAACCTAACCCAACCTAACATCTCCGCGGTAATATTTGACAACATTCCTGGCGAGTTGGCGTCCACGTCTCCGTGGAATCTTTATATACATCACTAACGTAATATAACATAACCTAACCCAATATAACATATCGGCGGTAATATTTGACAACATCCTTGGCGAGTTGGACTCTACGTCTCCGTGGGACCTTCATATACATCAATAACGTAATATAACGTAACCTAACCCAACCTAACATCTGGGCGGTAATATTTGACAACATTCCTGACGAGTTGGCCTCTAGGTCTCCGTTTGACCTTCATATACATCAATAACGTAATATAACCTAACCTAACACAACCTAACATCTCGGCGGTAATATTTGACAACATTCCTGGCGAGGTGGCCTCTACGTCTCCGTTTGACCTTCATATACATCATTAATGTAATATAACCTAACCTAACACAACCTAACATCTCGGCTGTAATATTTGACAACATTCCTGGCGAGTTGGCTTCTTCGTCTCCGTGGGACCTTTATATACATCAATAACGTAATATAACCTAACCAAACCCAACCTAACTTCTCGGCGGTAATATTTGAAAACATACCTGGCGAGTTGGCCTCTACGTATCGGTGGGCCCTTCATATACATCAATAACGAAATATAACCTAACCTAACCCTATCTAACATCTCGGCGGTAATATTTGACCACATTCCTGGCTTGTTGGTCTCTACGCCTCCGTCGGACCTTTATATACATATATAACGTAATATAACCTAACCTAACCCAATCTAACATCTCGACGGTAATATTTGACGACATTCCTGGCTTGTTGGCCTCCACGTCTCCGTTTGACCTTCATATACATCAATAACGTAATATAACCTAACCTAACGCAACCTAACATCTCGGCGGTAATATTTGACATCATTCCTGGCGAGTTGGCCTCTATGTCTCCGTGTAACCCTCGTATACATCAATAACGTAATATAACTTAACCTAACCCAACCTAACATCTCCGCGGTAATATTTGACAACATACCTGGCGAGTTGGCCTCTACGTCTCCGTGGGACCTTTATATACATCAATAACGTAATATAATCTAACCTAACCCAACCTAGCATCTCGGCGGTAATATTTGACATCATTCCTGGCTTGTTGGCCTCTACGTCTCCGTGGGACATTTATATACATCAATAACATAATATAAGCTAGCCTAACCCAATCTAACATCTCGGCGGTAATATTTGACCACATTCCTGGCTTGTTGGCCTCTACGTCTTCGTGGGACCTTTATGTACTTCAATAACGTAATATAACCTAACCTAACCCAATCTAACATCTCGGCGGTAATATTTGACCACATTCCTGTCTTGTTGGACTCCACGTCTCCGTGGGACTTTTATATACATCAATAACGTATTATAACCTAACCTAACCCAACCTAACATCTCGGCGGTAATATTTGACCACATTCCTGGCTTGTTGGCCACTACGTCCCCGTGGGCCCTTTATATACATCAATAATGTAATATAACCTAAGCTAACCCAACCTATCATCTCGGCGGTAATATTTGACAACATTCCTGGCGAGTTGGCCTCTACGTCTTCGTGGGACCTTTATATACATGAATAACGTAATATAACATAACCTAACCCAACCTATCTTCTCGGCGGTAATATTTGACAACATTCCTGGCGAGGTGGCCTCTACGTCTCCGTGGGATATTTATATACATCAATAACATAATATAACATAAGCTAACCCAATATAACATCTCGGCGGTAATATTTGACCACGTTCCTGGCTTGTTGCACTCTACGTCTCCGTGGCACCTTCATATAGATCTATAATGTAATATAACCTAACCTAACCCAACCTATCATCTCGGCGGTAATATTTGATAACATTCCTGGCGAGTTGGCATCTACGTCTCCGTGGGACCTTTATATACATCAATAACGTAATATAACCTAACCTAACCCAACCTAGCATCTCGGCGGTACTATTTGACGTCATTCCTGGCGAGTTGGCCTCTACGCCTCCGTGTAACCCTCGTATACAACAGTAACGTAATATAACGTAACTTAACCCAACCTATCATCTCGGCGGTAATATTTGACAACATTCCTGGCGAGTTGGCATCTACGTCTCCGTGAGACCTTTATATACATCTATAACGTAATATAACCTAACCTAACCCAACCTAACATCTCGGCGGTAATATTTGAAAACATTCCTGGCGAGTTGGCAGCTACGTCTCTGTGGGACCTTTATATACATCAATAACGTAATATAACCTAACCTAATCCAACCTAACATCTCGGCGGTCATATTCGACCACATTCCTGGCTTGTTGGACTCTACGTCTCCGTGGGACCTTCAATAGATCTATAACGTAATATAACCTAACCTAACCCAACGTAACATCTCGGCGGTAATATTTGAAAACATTCCTGGCGAGTTGGCCTCTACGTCTTCGTGGGACCCTTATATACATGAATAACGTAATATAACATAACCTAACCCAATCTAACATCTCGACGGTAATATTTGACCACATTCCTGGCTTGTTGGCCTCTACGTCTCCGTGGGACCTTTATATACAACAATAACATAATATAAGCTAGCCTAACCCAATCTAACATCTCGGCGGTAATATTTGACCACATTCCTGGCTTGTTGGAGTCTACGTCTCCGTTTGACCATCATATACATCAATAACGTAATATAACGTAACCTAACCCAACCTATCATCTCGGCGGTAATATTTGACAACATTCCTGGCTTGTTGGCCTCTACTTCTCCGTGGGACCTTTATATACTTCAATAACGTAATATAACCTAACCTAACCCAACCTAATATCTCGGCGGTAATAGTTGACAACATTCCTGGCGAGTTGGCTTCTCCGTTTCCATGGGACCTTTATATACATCAATAACGTAATATAACCTAACCTAACCCAACCTAACATCTCGGCGGTAATATTTGACAACATTCCTGACGAGTTGGCCTCTAGGTCTCCGTTTGACCTTCATATACATCAATAACGTAATATAACCTAACCTAACACAACCTAACATCTCGGCGGTAATATTTGACAACATTCCTGGCGAGTTGGCCTCTACGTCTCCGTTTGACCTTCATATACATCATTAATGTAATATAACCTAACCTAACACAACCTAACATCTCTGCTGTAATATTTGACAACATTCCTGGCGAGTTGGCTTCTTCGTCTCCGTGGGACCTTTATATACATCAATAACGTAATATAACCTAACCAAACCCAACCTAACTTCTCGGCGGTAATATTTGAAAACATACCTGGCGAGTTGGCCTCTACGTATCGGTGGGCCCTTCATATACATCAATAACGAAATATAACCTAACCTAACCCTATCTAACATCTCGGCGGTAATATTTGACCACATTCCTGGCTTGTTGGTCTCTATGCCTCCGTCGGACCTTTATATACATATATAACGTAATATAACCTAACCTAACCCAATCTAACATCTCGACGGTAATATTTGACGACATTCCTGGCTTGTTGGCCTCCACGTCTCCGTTTGACCTTCATATACATCAATAACGTAATATAACCTAACCTAACGCAACCTAACATCTCGGCGGTAATATTTGACATCATTCCAGGCGAGTTGGCCTCTATGTCTCCGTGTAACCCTCGTATACATCAATAACGTAATATAACTTAACCTAACCCAACCTAACATCTCCGCGGTAATATTTGACAACATTCCTGGCGAGTTGGCGTCCACGTCTCCGTGGAATCTTTATATACATCACTAACGTAATATAACATAACCTAACCCAATATAACATATCGGCGGTAATATTTGACAACATCCTTGGCGAGTTGGACTCTACGTTTCCGTGGGACCTTCATATACATCAATAACGTAATATAACGTAACCTAACCCAACCTAACATCTGGGCGGTAATATTTGACAACATTCCTGACGAGTTGGCCTCTAGGTCTCCGTTTGACCTTCATATACATCAATAACGTAATATAACCTAACCTAACACAACCTAACATCTCGGCGGTAATATTTGACAACATTCCTGGCGAGGTGGCCTCTACGTCTCCGTTTGACCTTCATATACATCATTAATGTAATATAACCTAACCTAACACAACCTAACATCTCGGCTGTAATATTTGACAACATTCCTGGCGAGTTGGCTTCTTCGTCTCCGTGGGACCTTTATATACATCAATAACGTAATATAACCTAACCAAATCCAACCTAACTTCTCGGCGGTAATATTTGAAAACATACCTGGCGAGTTGGCCTCTACGTATCGGTGGGCCCTTCATATACATCAATAACGAAATATAACCTAACCTAACCCTATCTAACATCTCGGCGGTAATATTTGACCACATTCCTGGCTTGTTGGTCTCTACGCCTCCGTCGGACCTTTATATACATATATAACGTAATATAACCTAACCTAACCCAATCTAACATCTCGACGGTAATATTTGACGACATTCCTGGCTTGTTGGCCTCCACGTCTCCGTTTGACCTTCATATACATCAATAACGTAATATAACCTAACCTAACGCAACCTAACATCTCGGCGGTAATATTTGACATCATTCCTGGCGAGTTGGCCTCTATGTCTCCGTGTAACCCTCGTATACATCAATAACGTAATATAACTTAACCTAACCCAACCTAACATCTCCGCGGTAATATTTGACAACATACCTGGCGAGTTGGCCTCTACGTATCCGTGGGCCCTTCATATACATCAATAACGAAATATAACCTAACCTAACCCTATCTAACATCTCGGCGGTAATATTTGACCACATTCCTGGCTTGTTGGCCTCTACGTCTCCGTCGGACCTTTATATACATCTATAACGTAATATAACCTAACCTAACCCAACCTATCGTCTCGGCGGTAATATTTGACAACATTCCTGGCGAGTTGGCCTCTACGTCTCCGTGGGACCTTTATATACATCAATAACATAATATAAGCTAGTCTAACCCAATCTAACATCTCGGCGATAACATTTGAACACATTCCTAGCGAGTTGGCCTCTACGTCTTCGTGGGACCTTTATATACATCAATAACGTAATATAACTTAACCTAACCCAACCTAACATCTCCGCGGTAATATTTGACAACATACCTGGCGAGTTGGCCTCTACGTCTCCGTGGGCCCTTCATATACATCAATAACGAAATATAACCTAACCTAACCCAACCTATCATCTCGGAGGTAATGTTTGGCAACATTCCTGGCGAGTTGGCCTCTACGTCTCCGTGGGACCTTTATATACATCAATAACATAATATAAGCTAGCCTAACCCAATCTAACATCTCGGCGATAATATTTGACCACATTCCTGGCGAATTGGCCTCTACGTCTTCGTGGGACCTTTATATACATAAATAACGTAATATAACTTAACCTAACCCAACCTAACATCTCCGCGGTAATATTTGACAACATACCTGGCGAGTTGGCCTCTACGTCTCCGTGTAACCCTCGTATACAAAAGTAACGTAATATAACGTAACTTAACCCAACCTATCATCTCGGCGGTAATATTTGACAACATACCTGGCGAGTTGGCCTCCACGTCTCCGTGGGCCCTTCATATACATCAATAACGGAATATAACCAAACCTAACCCAACCTAACTTCTCGGCGGTAATATTTGAAAACATACCTGGCGAGGTGGCCTCTACGTCTCCGTGGGATATTTATATACATCAATAACATAATATAACATAAGCTAACCCAATATAACATCTCGGCGGTAATATTTGACCACGTTCCTGGCTTGTTGCACTCTACGTCTCCGTGGCACCTTCATATAGATCTATAATGTAATATAACCTAACCTAACCCAACCTATCATCTCGGCGGTAATATTTGATAACATTCCTGGCGAGTTGGCATCTACGTCTCCGTGGGACCTTTATATACATCAATAACGTAATATAACCTAACCTAACCCAACCTAGCATCTCGGCGGTACTATTTGACGTCATTCCTGGCGAGTTGGCCTCTACGCCTCCGTGTAACCCTCGTATACAACAGTAACGTAATATAACGTAACTTAACCCAACCTATCATCTCGGCGGTAATATTTGACAACATTCCTGGCGAGTTGGCATCTACGTCTCCGTGAGACCTTTATATACATCTATAACGTAATATAGCCTAACCTAACCCAACCTAACATCTCGGCGGTAATATTTGAAAACATTCCTGGCGAGTTGGCAGCTACGTCTCCGTGGGACCTTTATATACATCAATAACGTAATATAACCTAACCTAATCCAACCTAACATCTCGGCGGTCATATTCGACCACATTCCTGGCTTGTTGGACTCTACGTCTCCGTGGGACCTTCAATAGATCTATAACGTAATATAACCTAACCTAACCCAACGTAACATCTCGGCGGTAATATTTGAAAACATTCCTGGCGAGTTGGCCTCTACGTCTTCGTGGGACCTTTATATACATGAATAACGTAATATAACATAACCTAACCCAATCTAACATCTCGACGGTAATATTTGACCACATTCCTGGCTTGTTGGCCTCTACGTCTCCGTGGGACCTTTATATACAACAATAACATAATATAAGCTAGCCTAACCCAATCTAACATCTCGGCGGTAATATTTGACCACATTCCTGGCTTGTTGGAGTCTACGTCTCCGTTTGACCATCATATACATCAATAACGTAATATAACGTAACCTAACCCAACCTATCATCTCGGCGGTAATATTTGACAACATTCCTGGCTTGTTGGCCTCTACTTCTCCGTGGGACCTTTATATACTTCAATAACGTAATATAACCTAACCTAACCCAACCTAATATATCGGCGGTAATAGTTGACAACATTCCTGGCGAGTTGGCTTCTCCGTTTCCATGGGACCTTTATATACATCAATAACGTAATATAACCTAACCTAACCCAACCTAACATCTCGGCGGTAATATTTGACAACATTCCTGGCGAGTTGGCCTCTACGTCTCCGTTTGACCTTCATATACATCATTAATGTAATATAACCTAACCTAACACAACCTAACATCTCGGCTGTAATATTTGACAACATTCCTGGCGAGTTGGCTTCTTCGTCTCCGTGGGACCTTTATATACATCAATAACGTAATATAACCTAACCAAACCCAACCTAACTTCTCGGCGGTAATATTTGAAAACATACCTGGCGAGTTGGCCTCTACGTATCCGTGGGCCCTTCATATACATCAATAACGAAATATAACCTAACCTAACCCTATCTAACATCTCGGCGGTAATATTTGACCACATTCCTGGCTTGTTGGTCTCTACGCCTCCGTCGGACCTTTATATACATATATAACGTAATATAACCTAACCTAACCCAATCTAACATCTCGACGGTAATATTTGACGACATTCCTGGCTTGTTGGCCTCCACGTCTCCGTTTGACCTTCATATACATCAATAACGTAATATAACCTAACCTAACGCAACCTAACATCTCGGCGGTAATATTTGACATCATTCCTGGCGAGTTGGCCTCTATGTCTCCGTGGGACCTTTATATACATCAATAACATAATATAAGCTAGTCTAACCCAATCTAACATCTCGGCGATAACATTTGACCACATTCCTGGCGAGTTGGCCTCTACGTCTTCGTGGGACCTTTATATACATCAATAACGTAATATAACTTAACCTAACCCAACCTAACATCTCCGCGGTAATATTTGACAACATACCTGGCGAGTTGGCTTCTACGTCTCCGTGGGCCCTTCATATACATCAATAACGAAATATAACCTAACCTAACCCTATCTAACATCTCGGCGGTAATATTTGACCACATTCCTGGCTTGTTGGCCTCTACGTCTCCGTCGGACCTTTATATACATCTATAACGTAATATAACCTAACCTAACCCAACCTATCATCTCGGCGGTAATATTTGACAACATTCCTGGCGAGTTGGCCTCTACGTATCGGTGGGCCCTTCATATACATCAATAACGAAATATAACCTAACCTAACCCTATCTAACATCTCGGCGGTAATATTTGACCACATTCCTGGCTTGTTGGTCTCTACGCCTCCGTCGGACCTTTATATACATATATAACGTAATATAACCTAACCTAACCCAATCTAACATCTCGACGGTAATATTTGACGACATTCCTGGCTTGTTGGCCTCCACGTCTCCGTTTGACCTTCATATACATCAATAACGTAATATAACCTAACCTAACGCAACCTAACATCTCGGCGGTAATATTTGACATCATTCCTGGCGAGTTGGCCTCTATGTCTCCGTGTAACCCTCGTATACATCAATAACGTAATATAACTTAACCTAACCCAACCTAACATCTCCGCGGTAATATTTGACAACATTCCTGGCGAGTTGGCGTCCACGTCTCCGTGGAATCTTTATATACATCACTAACGTAATATAACATAACCTAACCCAATATAACATATCGGCGGTAATATTTGACAACATCCTTGGCGAGTTGGACTCTACGTCTCCGTGGGACCTTCATATACATCAATAACGTAATATAACGTAACCTAACCCAACCTAACATCTGGGCGGTAATATTTGACAACATTCCTGACGAGTTGGCCTCTAGGTCTCCGTTTGACCTTCATATACATCAATAACGTAATATAACCTAACCTAACACAACCTAACATCTCGGCGGTAATATTTGACAACATTCCTGGCGAGGTGGCCTCTACGTCTCCGTTTGACCTTCATATACATCATTAATGTAATATAACCTAACCTAACACAACCTAACATCTCGGCTGTAATATTTGACAACATTCCTGGCGAGTTGGCTTCTTCGTCTCCGTGGGACCTTTATATACATCAATAACGTAATATAACCTAACCAAACCCAACCTAACTTCTCGGCGGTAATATTTGAAAACATACCTGGCGAGTTGGCCTCTACGTATCGGTGGGCCCTTCATATACATCAATAACGAAATATAACCTAACCTAACCCTATTTAACATCTCGGCGGTAATATTTGACCACATTCCTGGCTTGTTGGTCTCTACGCCTCCGTCGGACCTTTATATACATATATAACGTAATATAACCTAACCTAACCCAATCTAACATCTCGACGGTAATATTTGACGACATTCCTGGCTTGTTGGCCTCCACGTCTCCGTTTGACCTTCATATACATCAATAACGTAATATAACCTAACCTAACGCAACCTAACATCTCGGCGGTAATATTTGACATCATTCCTGGCGAGTTGGCCTCTATGTCTCCGTGTAACCCTCGTATACATCAATAACGTAATATAACTTAACCTAACCCAACCTAACATCTCCGCGGTAATATTTGACAACATACCTGGCGAGTTGGCCTCTACGTCTCCGTGGGACCTTTATATACATTAATAACGTAATATAATCTAACCTAACCCAACCTAGCATCTCGGCGGTAATATTTGACATCATTCCTGGCTTGTTGGCCTCTACGTCTCCGTGGGACATTTATATACATCAATAACATAATATAAGCTAGCCTAACCCAATCTAACATCTCGGCGGTAATATTTGACCACATTCCTGGCTTGTTGGCCTCTACGTCTTCGTGGGACCTTTATGTACTTCAATAACGTAATATAACCTAACCTAACCCAATCTAACATCTCGGCGGTAATATTTGACCACATTCCTGTCTTGTTGGACTCCACGTCTCCGTGGGACTTTTATATACATCAATAACGTATTATAACCTAACCTAACCCAACCTAACATCTCGGCGGTAATATTTGACCACATTCCTGGCTTGTTGGCCACTACGTCCCCGTGGGCCCTTTATATACATCAATAATGTAATATAACCTAAGCTAACCCAACCTATCATCTCGGCGGTAATATTTGACAACATTCCTGGCGAGTTGGCCTCTACGTCTTCGTGGGACCTTTATATACATGAATAACGTAATATAACATAACCTAACCCAACCTATCTTCTCGGCGGTAATATTTGACAACATTCCTGGCGAGGTGGCCTCTACGTCTCCGTGGGATATTTATATACATCAATAACATAATATAACATAAGCTAACCCAATATAACATCTCGGCGGTAATATTTGACCACGTTCCTGGCTTGTTGCACTCTACGTCTCCGTGGCACCTTCATATAGATCTATAATGTAATATAACCTAACCTAACCCAACCTATCATCTCGGCGGTAATATTTGATAACATTCCTGGCGAGTTGGCATCTACGTCTCCGTGGGACCTTTATATACATCAATAACGTAATATAACCTAACCTAACCCAACCTAGCATCTCGGCGGTACTATTTGACGTCATTCCTGGCGAGTTGGCCTCTACGCCTCCGTGTAACCCTCGTATACAACAGTAACGTAATATAACGTAACTTAACCCAACCTATCATCTCGGCGGTAATATTTGACAACATTCCTGGCGAGTTGGCATCTACGTCTCCGTGAGACCTTTATATACATCTATAACGTAATATAACCTAACCTAACCCAACCTAACATCTCGGCGGTAATATTTGAAAACATTCCTGGCGAGTTGGCAGCTACGTCTCTGTGGGACCTTTATATACATCAATAACGTAATATAACCTAACCTAATCCAACCTAACATCTCGGCGGTCATATTCGACCACATTCCTGGCTTGTTGGACTCTACGTCTCCGTGGGACCTTCAATAGATCTATAACGTAATATAACCTAACCTAACCCAACGTAACATCTCGGCGGTAATATTTGAAAACATTCCTGGCGAGTTGGCCTCTACGTCTTCGTGGGACCCTTATATACATGAATAACGTAATATAACATAACCTAACCCAATCTAACATCTCGACGGTAATATTTGACCACATTCCTGGCTTGTTGGCCTCTACGTCTCCGTGGGACCTTTATATACAACAATAACATAATATAAGCTAGCCTAACCCAATCTAACATCTCGGCGGTAATATTTGACCACATTCCTGGCTTGTTGGAGTCTACGTCTCCGTTTGACCATCATATACATCAATAACGTAATATAACGTAACCTAACCCAACCTATCATCTCGGCGGTAATATTTGACAACATTCCTGGCTTGTTGGCCTCTACTTCTCCGTGGGACCTTTATATACTTCAATAACGTAATATAACCTAACCTAACCCAACCTAATATCTCGGCGGTAATAGTTGACAACATTCCTGGCGAGTTGGCTTCTCCGTTTCCATGGGACCTTTATATACATCAATAACGTAATATAACCTAACCTAACCCAACCTAACATCTCGGCGGTAATATTTGACAACATTCCTGACGAGTTGGCCTCTAGGTCTCCGTTTGACCTTCATATACATCAATAACGTAATATAACCTAACCTAACACAACCTAACATCTCGGCGGTAATATTTGACAACATTCCTGGCGAGTTGGCCTCTACGTCTCCGTTTGACCTTCATATACATCATTAATGTAATATAACCTAACCTAACACAACCTAACATCTCTGCTGTAATATTTGACAACATTCCTGGCGAGTTGGCTTCTTCGTCTCCGTGGGACCTTTATATACATCAATAACGTAATATAACCTAACCAAACCCAACCTAACTTCTCGGCGGTAATATTTGAAAACATACCTGGCGAGTTGGCCTCTACGTATCGGTGGGCCCTTCATATACATCAATAACGAAATATAACCTAACCTAACCCTATCTAACATCTCGGCGGTAATATTTGACCACATTCCTGGCTTGTTGGTCTCTACGCCTCCGTCGGACCTTTATATACATATATAACGTAATATAACCTAACCTAACCCAATCTAACATCTCGACGGTAATATTTGACGACATTCCTGGCTTGTTGGCCTCCACGTCTCCGTTTGACCTTCATATACATCAATAACGTAATATAACCTAACCTAACGCAACCTAACATCTCGGCGGTAATATTTGACATCATTCCTGGCGAGTTGGCCTCTATGTCTTCGTGGGACCCTTATATACATGAATAACGTAATATAACATAACCTAACCCAATCTAACATCTCGACGGTAATATTTGACCACATTCCTGGCTTGTTGGCCTCTACGTCTCCGTGGGACCTTTATATACAACAATAACATAATATAAGCTAGCCTAACCCAATCTAACATCTCGGCGGTAATATTTGACCACATTCCTGGCTTGTTGGAGTCTACGTCTCCGTTTGACCATCATATACATCAATAACGTAATATAACGTAACCTAACCCAACCTATCATCTCGGCGGTAATATTTGACAACATTCCTGGCTTGTTGGCCTCTACTTCTCCGTGGGACCTTTATATACTTCAATAACGTAATATAACCTAACCTAACCCAACCTAATATCTCGGCGGTAATAGTTGACAACATTCCTGGCGAGTTGGCTTCTCCGTTTCCATGGGACCTTTATATACATCAATAACGTAATATAACCTAACCTAACCCAACCTAACATCTCGGCGGTAATATTTGACAACATTCCTGACGAGTTGGCCTCTAGGTCTCCGTTTGACCTTCATATACATCAATAACGTAATATAACCTAACCTAACACAACCTAACATCTCGGCGGTAATATTTGACAACATTCCTGGCGAGTTGGCCTCTACGTCTCCGTTTGACCTTCATATACATCATTAATGTAATATAACCTAACCTAACACAACCTAACATCTCTGCTGTAATATTTGACAACATTCCTGGCGAGTTGGCTTCTTCGTCTCCGTGGGACCTTTATATACATCAATAACGTAATATAACCTAACCAAACCCAACCTAACTTCTCGGCGGTAATATTTGAAAACATACCTGGCGAGTTGGCCTCTACGTATCGGTGGGCCCTTCATATACATCAATAACGAAATATAACCTAACCTAACCCTATCTAACATCTCGGCGGTAATATTTGACCACATTCCTGGCTTGTTGGTCTCTACGCCACCGTCGGACCTTTATATACATATATAACGTAATATAACCTAACCTAACCCAATCTAACATCTCGACGGTAATATTTGACGACATTCCTGGCTTGTTGGCCTCCACGTCTCCGTTTGACCTTCATATACATCAATAACGTAATATAACCTAACCTAACGCAACCTAACATCTCGGCGGTAATATTTGACATCATTCCTGGCGAGTTGGCCTCTATGTCTCCGTGTAACCCTCGTATACATCAATAACGTAATATAACTTAACCTAACCCAACCTAACATCTCCGCGGTAATATTTGACAACATTCCTGGCGAGTTGGCGTCCACGTCTCCGTGGAATCTTTATATACATCACTAACGTAATATAACATAACCTAACCCAATATAACATATCGGCGGTAATATTTGACAACATCCTTGGCGAGTTGGACTCTACGTCTCCGTGGGACCTTCATATACATCAATAACGTAATATAACATAACCTAACCCAACCTAACATCTGGGCGGTAATATTTGACAACATTCCTGACGAGTTGGCCTCTAGGTCTCCGTTTGACCTTCATATACATCAATAACGTAATATAACCTAACCTAACACAACCTAACATCTCGGCGGTAATATTTGACAACATTCCTGGCGAGGTGGCCTCTACGTCTCCGTTTGACCTTCATATACATCATTAATGTAATATAACCTAACCTAACACAACCTAACATCTCGGCTGTAATATTTGACAACATTCCTGGCGAGTTGGCTTCTTCGTCTCCGTGGGACCTTTATATACATCAATAACGTAATATAACCTAACCAAACCCAACCTAACTTCTCGGCGGTAATATTTGAAAACATACCTGGCGAGTTGGCCTCTACGTATCGGTGGGCCCTTCATATACATCAATAACGAAATATAACCTAACCTAACCCTATCTAACATCTCGGCGGTAATATTTGACCACATTCCTGGCTTGTTGGTCTCTACGCCTCCGTCGGACCTTTATATACATATATAACGTAATATAACCTAACCTAACCCAATCTAACATCTCGACGGTAATATTTGACGACATTCCTGGCTTGTTGGCCTCCACGTCTCCGTTTGACCTTCATATACATCAATAACGTAATATAACCTAACCTAACGCAACCTAACATCTCGGCGGTAATATTTGACATCATTCCTGGCGAGTTGGCCTCTATGTCTCCGTGTAACCCTCGTATACATCAATAACGTAATATAACTTAACCTAACCCAACCTAACATCTCCGCGGTAATATTTGACAACATACCTGGCGAGTTGGCCTCTACGTATCCGTGGGCCCTTCATATACATCAATAACGAAATATAACCTAACCTAACCCTATCTAACATCTCGGCGGTAATATTTGACCACATTCCTGGCTTGTTGGCCTCTACGTCTCCGTCGGACCTTTATATACATCTATAACGTAATATAACCTAACCTAACCCAACCTATCGTCTCGGCGGTAATATTTGACAACATTCCTGGCGAGTTGGCCTCTACGTCTCCGTGGGACCTTTATATACATCAATAACATAATATAAGCTAGTCTAACCCAATCTAACATCTCGGCGATAACATTTGACCACATTCCTAGCGAGTTGGCCTCTACGTCTTCGTGGGACCTTTATATACATCAATAACGTAATATAACTTAACCTAACCCAACCTAACATCTCCGCGGTAATATTTGACAACATACCTGGCGAGTTGGCCTCTACGTCTCCGTGGGCCCTTCATATACATCAATAACGAAATATAACCTAACCTAACCCAACCTATCATCTCGGAGGTAATGTTTGGCAACATTCCTGGCGAGTTGGCCTCTACGTCTCCGTGGGACCTTTATATACATCAATAACATAATATAAGCTAGCCTAACCCAATCTAACATCTCGGCGATAATATTTGACCACATTCCTGGCGAATTGGCCTCTACGTCTTCGTGGGACCTTTATATACATAAATAACGTAATATAACTTAACCTAACCCAACCTAACATCTCCGCGGTAATATTTGACAACATACCTGGCGAGTTGGCCTCTACGTCTCCGTGTAACCCTCGTATACAAAAGTAACGTAATATAACGTAACTTAACCCAACCTATCATCTCGGCGGTAATATTTGACAACATACCTGGCGAGTTGGCCTCCACGTCTCCGTGGGCCCTTCATATACATCAATAACGGAATATAACCAAACCTAACCCAACCTAACTTCTCGGCGGTAATATTTGAAAACATACCTGGCGAGGTGGCCTCTACGTCTCCGTGGGATATTTATATACATCAATAACATAATATAACATAAGCTAACCCAATATAACATCTCGGCGGTAATATTTGACCACGTTCCTTGCTTGTTGCACTCTACGTCTCCGTGGCACCTTCATATAGATCTATAATGTAATATAACCTAACCTAACCCAACCTATCATCTCGGCGGTAATATTTGATAACATTCCTGGCGAGTTGGCATCTACGTCTCCGTGGGACCTTTATATACATCAATAACGTAATATAACCTAACCTAACCCAACCTAGCATCTCGGCGGTACTATTTGACGTCATTCCTGGCGAGTTGGCCTCTACGCCTCCGTGTAACCCTCGTATACAACAGTAACGTAATATAACGTAACTTAACCCAACCTATCATCTCGGCGGTAATATTTGACAACATTCCTGGCGAGTTGGCATCTACGTCTCCGTGAGACCTTTATATACATCTATAACGTAATATAACCTAACCTAACCCAACCTAACATCTCGGCGGTAATATTTGAAAACATTCCTGGCGAGTTGGCAGCTACGTCTCCGTGGGACCTTTATATACATCAATAACGTAATATAACCTAACCTAATCCAACCTAACATCTCGGCGGTCATATTCGACCACATTCCTGGCTTGTTGGACTCTACGTCTCCGTGGGACCTTCAATAGATCTATAACGTAATATAACCTAACCTAACCCAACGTAACATCTCGGCGGTAATATTTGAAAACATTCCTGGCGAGTTGGCCTCTACGTCTTCGTGGGACCTTTATATACATGAATAACGTAATATAACATAACCTAACCCAATCTAACATCTCGACGGTAATATTTGACCACATTCCTGGCTTGTTGGCCTCTACGTCTCCGTGGGACCTTTATATACAACAATAACATAATATAAGCTAGCCTAACCCAATCTAACATCTCGGCGGTAATATTTGACCACATTCCTGGCTTGTTGGAGTCTACGTCTCCGTTTGACCATCATATACATCAATAACGTAATATAACGTAACCTAACCCAACCTATCATCTCGGCGGTAATATTTGACAACATTCCTGGCTTGTTGGCCTCTACTTCTCCGTGGGACCTTTATATACTTCAATAACGTAATATAACCTAACCTAACCCAACCTAATATATCGGCGGTAATAGTTGACAACATTCCTGGCGAGTTGGCTTCTCCGTTTCCATGGGACCTTTATATACATCAATAACGTAATATAACCTAACCTAACCCAACCTAACATCTCGGCGGTAATATTTGACAACATTCCTGGCGAGTTGGCCTCTACGTCTCCGTTTGACCTTCATATACATCATTAATGTAATATAACCTAACCTAACACAACCTAACATCTCGGCTGTAATATTTGACAACATTCCTGGCGAGTTGGCTTCTTCGTCTCCGTGGGACCTTTATATACATCAATAACGTAATATAACCTAACCAAACCCAACCTAACTTCTCGGCGGTAATATTTGAAAACATACCTGGCGAGTTGGCCTCTACGTATCCGTGGGCCCTTCATATACATCAATAACGAAATATAACCTAACCTAACCCTATCTAACATCTCGGCGGTAATATTTGACCACATTCCTGGCTTGTTGGTCTCTACGCCTCCGTCGGACCTTTATATACATATATAACGTAATATAACCTAACCTAACCCAATCTAACATCTCGACGGTAATATTTGACGACATTCCTGGCTTGTTGGCCTCCACGTCTCCGTTTGACCTTCATATACATCAATAACGTAATATAACCTAACCTAACGCAACCTAACATCTCGGCGGTAATATTTGACATCATTCCTGGCGAGTTGGCCTCTATGTCTCCGTGGGACCTTTATATACATCAATAACATAATATAAGCTAGTCTAACCCAATCTAACATCTCGGCGATAACATTTGACCACATTCCTGGCGAGTTGGCCTCTACGTCTTCGTGGGACCTTTATATACATCAATAACGTAATATAACTTAACCTAACCCAACCTAACATCTCCGCGGTAATATTTGACAACATACCTGGCGAGTTGGCTTCTACGTCTCCGTGGGCCCTTCATATACATCAATAACGAAATATAACCTAACCTAACCCTATCTAACATCTCGGCGGTAATATTTGACCACATTCCTGGCTTGTTGGCCTCTACGTCTCCGTCGGACCTTTATATACATCTATAACGTAATATAACCTAACCTAACCCAACCTATCATCTCGGCGGTAATATTTGACAACATTCCTGGCGAGTTGGCCTCTACGTCTCCGTGGGACCTTTATATACATCAATAACATAATATAAGCTAGTCTAACCCAATCTAACATCTCGGCGATAACATTTGACCACATTCCTGGCGAGTTGGCCTCTACGTCTTCGTGGGACCTTTATATACAACAATAACGTAATATAACTTAACCTAACCCAACCTAACATCTCCGCGGTAATATTTGACAACATACCTGGCGAGTTGGCCTCTACGTCTCCGTGGGCCCTTCATATACATCAATAACGAAATATAACCTAACCTAACCCAACCTATCATCTCGGAGGTAATGTTTGGCAACATTCCTGGCGAGTTGGCCTCTACGTCTCCGTGGGACCTTTATATACATCAATAACATAATATAAGCTAGCCTAACCCAATCTAACATCTCGGCGATAATATTTGACCACATTCCTGGCGAATTGGCCTCTACGTCTTCGTGGGACCTTTATATACATAAATAACGTAATATAACTTAACCTAACCCAACCTAACATCTCCGCGGTAATATTTGACAACATACCTGGCGAGTTGGCCTCTACGTCTCCGTGTAACCCTCGTATACAAAAGTAACGTAATATAACGTAACTTAACCCAACCTATCATCTCGGCGGTAATATTTGACAACATACCTGGCGAGTTGGCCTCCACGTCTCCGTGGGCCCTTCATATACATCAATAACGGAATATAACCAAACCTAACCCAACCTAACTTCTCGGCGGTAATATTTGAAAACATACCTGGCGAGGTGGCCTCTACGTCTCCGTGGGATATTTATATACATCAATAACATAATATAACATAAGCTAACCCAATATAACATCTCGGCGGTAATATTTGACCACGTTCCTGGCTTGTTGCACTCTACGTCTCCGTGGCACCTTCATATAGATCTATAATGTAATATAACCTAACCTAACCCAACCTATCATCTCGGCGGTAATATTTGATAACATTCCTGGCGAGTTGGCATCTACGTCTCCGTGGGACCTTTATATACATCAATAACGTAATATAACCTAACCTAACCCAACCTAGCATCTCGGCGGTACTATTTGACGTCATTCCTGGCGAGTTGGCCTCTACGCCTCCGTGTAACCCTCGTATACAACAGTAACGTAATATAACGTAACTTAACCCAACCTATCATCTCGGCGGTAATATTTGACAACATTCCTGGCGAGTTGGCATCTACGTCTCCGTGAGACCTTTATATACATCTATAACGTAATATAACCTAACCTAACCCAACCTAACATCTCGGCGGTAATATTTGAAAACATTCCTGGCGAGTTGGCAGCTACGTCTCCGTGGGACCTTTATATACATCAATAACGTAATATAACCTAACCTAATCCAACCTAACATCTCGGCGGTAATAGTTGACAACATTCCTGGCGAGTTGGCTTCTCCGTTTCCATGGGACCTTTATATACATCAATAACGTAATATAACCTAACCTAACCCAACCTAACATCTCGGCGGTAATATTTGACAACATTCCTGACGAGTTGGCCTCTAGGTCTCCGTTTGACCTTCATATACATCAATAACGTAATATAACCTAACCTAACACAACCTAACATCTCGGCGGTAATATTTGACAACATTCCTGGCGAGTTGGCCTCTACGTCTCCGTTTGACCTTCATATACATCATTAATGTAATATAACCTAACCTAACACAACCTAACATCTCGGCTGTAATATTTGACAACATTCCTGGCGAGTTGGCTTCTTCGTCTCCGTGGGACCTTTATATACATCAATAACGTAATATAACCTAACCAAACCCAACCTAACTTCTCGGCGGTAATATTTGAAAACATACCTGGCGAGTTGGCCTCTACGTATCGGTGGGCCCTTCATATACATCAATAACGAAATATAACCTAACCTAACCCTATCTAACATCTCGGCGGTAATATTTGACCACATTCCTGGCTTGTTGGTCTCTACGCCTCCGTCGGACCTTTATATACATATATAACGTAATATAACCTAACCTAACCCAATCTAACATCTCGACGGTAATATTTGACGACATTCCTGGCTTGTTGGCCTCCACGTCTCCGTTTGACCTTCATATACATCAATAACGTAATATAACCTAACCTAACGCAACCTAACATCTCGGCGGTAATATTTGACATCATTCCTGGCGAGTTGGCCTCTATGTCTCCGTGTAACCCTCGTATACATCAATAACGTAATATAACTTAACCTAACCCAACCTAACATCTCCGCGGTAATATTTGACAACATACCTGGCGAGTTGGCCTCTACGTATCCGTGGGCCCTTCATATACATCAATAACGAAATATAACCTAACCTAACCCTATCTAACATCTCGGCGGTAATATTTGACCACATTCCTGGCTTGTTGGCCTCTACGTCTCCGTCGGACCTTTATATACATCTATAACGTAATATAACCTAACCTAACCCAACCTATCATCTCGGCGGTAATATTTGACAACATTCTTGGCGAGTTGGACTCTACGTCTCCGTGGGACCTTTATATACATCAATAACGTAATATAATCTAACCTAACCCAACCTAGCATCTCGGCAGTAATATTTGACATCATTCCTGGCTTGTTGGCCTCTACGTCTCCGTGGGACATTTATATACATCAATAACATAATATAAGCTAGCCTAACCCAATCTAACATCTCGGCGGTAATATTTGACCACATTCCTGGCTTGTTGGCCTCTACGTCTTCGTGGGACCTTTATGTACTTCAATAACGTAATATAACCTAACCTAACCCAATCTAACATCTCGGCGGTAATATTTGACAACATTCCTGACGAGTTGGCCTCTAGGTCTCCGTTTGACCTTCATATACATCAATAACGTAATATAACCTAACCTAACACAACCTAACATCTCGGCGGTAATATTTGACAACATTCCTGGCGAGTTGGCCTCTACGTCTCCGTTTGACCTTCATATACATCATTAATGTAATATAACCTAACCTAACACAACCTAACATCTCGGCTGTAATATTTGACAACATTCCTGGCGAGTTGGCTTCTTCGTCTCCGTGGGACCTTTATATACATCAATAACGTAATATAACCTAACCAAACCCAACCTAACTTCTCGGCGGTAATATTTGAAAACATACCTGGCGAGTTGGCCTCTACGTATCGGTGGGCCCTTCATATACATCAATAACGAAATATAACCTAACCTAACCCTATCTAACATCTCGGCGGTAATATTTGACCACATTCCTGGCTTGTTGGTCTCTACGCCTCCGTCGGACCTTTATATACATATATAACGTAATATAACCTAACCTAACCCAATCTAACATCTCGACGGTAATATTTGACGACATTCCTGGCTTGTTGGCCTCCACGTCTCCGTTTGACCTTCATATACATCAATAACGTAATATAACCTAACCTAACGCAACCTAACATCTCGGCGGTAATATTTGACATCATTCCTGGCGAGTTGGCCTCTATGTCTCCGTGTAACCCTCGTATACATCAATAACGTAATATAACTTAACCTAACCCAACCTAACATCTCCGCGGTAATATTTGACAACATACCTGGCGAGTTGGCCTCTACGTATCCGTGGGCCCTTCATATACATCAATAACGAAATATAACCTAACCTAACCCTATCTAACATCTCGGCGGTAATATTTGACCACATTCCTGGCTTGTTGGCCTCTACGTCTCCGTCGGACCTTTATATACATCTATAACGTAATATAACCTAACCTAACCCAACCTATCATCTCGGCGGTAATATTTGACAACATTCTTGGCGAGTTGGACTCTACGTCTCCGTGGGACCTTTATATACATCAATAACGTAATATAATCTAACCTAACCCAACCTAGCATCTCGGCGGTAATATTTGACATCATTCCTGGCTTGTTGGCCTCTACGTCTCCGTGGGACATTTATATACATCAATAACATAATATAAGCTAGCCTAACCCAATCTAACATCTCGGCGGTAATATTTGACCACATTCCTGGCTTGTTGGCCTCTACGTCTTCGTGGGACCTTTATGTACTTCAATAACGTAATATAACCTAACCTAACCCAATCTAACATCTCGGCGGTAATATTTGACCACATTCCTGTCTTGTTGGAATCCACGTCTCCGTGGGACTTTTATATACATCAATAACGTATTATAACCTAACCTAACCCAACCTAACATCTCGGCGGTAATATTTGACCACATTCCTGGCTTGTTGGCCACTACGTCCCCGTGGGCCCTTTATATACATCAATAACCTAATATAACCTAACCTAACCCAACCTAACATCTCGTCGGTAATATTTGACATCATTCCTGGCGAGTTGGCGTCCACGTCTCCGTGGAATCTTTATATACATCACTAACGTAATATAACATAACCAAACCCAATATAACATATCGGCGGTAATATTTGACAACATCCTTGGCGAGTTGGACTCTACGTCTCCGTGGGACCTTCATATACATCAATAACGTAATATAACGTAACCTAACCCAACCTAACATCTGGGCGGTAATATTTGACAACATTCCTGACGAGTTGGCTTCTCGGTTTCCGTGGGACCTTTATATACATCAATAACGTAATATAACCTAACCTAACCCAATCTAACATCTCGGCGGTAATATTTGACCACATTCCTGTCTTGTTGGACTCCACGACTCCGTGGGACTTTTATATACATCAATAACGTAATATAACCTAACCTATCGCAACCTAACATCTCGGCGGTAATATTTGACATCATTCCTGGCGAGTTGGCCTCTACGTCTCCGTGTAACCCTCGTATACATCAATAACGTAATATAACGTAACTTAACCCAACCTATCATCTCGGCGGTAATATTTGACAACATTCCTGGCGAGTTGGCCTCTACGTCTTCGTGGTACCTTTATATACATCAATAACGTAATATAACTTAACC
Source organism: Xylocopa violacea (assembly GCA_963969225.1). Classification (NCBI taxonomy): domain Eukaryota; kingdom Metazoa; phylum Arthropoda; class Insecta; order Hymenoptera; family Apidae; genus Xylocopa; species Xylocopa violacea. The sequence continues at coordinate 1,628,593 of CAXAJV010000168.1, read as the reverse complement.
TAACCCAACCTGACATCTCCGCGGTAAATTTGACAATAAACCTGGCGAGTTGGCCTCTACGTCTCCGTGGGCCCTTCATATACATCAATAACGAAATATAATCTAACCTAGCCCAATCTATCATTTCGGCGGTAATATTTGACATCATTCCTGGCGAGTTCGCCTCTACGTCTCCGTCGGACCTTCATATAGATCTGTAACGTAATATAACCTAACCTAACCCAACCTAACATCTCGGCGGTAATATTTGAAAACATTCCTGGCGAGTTGGCATCTACGTCTCCGTGGGACCTTTATATACATCAATAACGTAATATAATCTAACCTAACCCAACCTAGCATCTCGGCGGTAATATTTGACATCATTCCTGGCTTGTTGGCCTCTAAGTCTCCGTGGGACATTTATATACATCAATAACATAATATAAGCTAGCCTAACCCAATCTAACATCTCGGCGGTAATATTTGACCACATTCCTGGCTTGTTGGCCTCTACGTCTCCGTGGGACCTTTATGTACTTCAATAACGTAATATAACCTAACCTAACCCAATCTAACATCTCGGCGGTAATATTTGACCACATTCCTGGCTTGTTGGCCACTACGTCCCCGTGGGACCTTTATATACATCAATAACCTAATATAACCTAACCTAACCCAACCTAACATCTCGTCGGTAATATTTGACATCATTCCTGGCGAGTTGGCGTCTACGTCTCCGTGGAATCTTTATATACATCAATAACGTAATATAACCTAACCTAACCCAATATAACATCTCGGCCGTCATATTTGACCAGATTCCTGGCTTGTTGGACTCTACGTTTCCGTGGGACCTTTATATACATCAATAACGTAATATAACCTAACCTAACCCAACCTAACATCTCGTCGGTAATATTTGACAACATTCCTGACGAGTTGGCCTCTAGGTCTCCGCTTGACCTTCATATACATCAATAACATAATATAACCTAACCTAACACAACCTAACATCCAGGCTATAATATTCGACAACATGCCTGGCGAGTTGTCCTCAACGTCTCCGTGGGACCTTTATATACATCAATAACGTAATGTAACCTAACCTAACCCAACATAACATCTCGCCGGTATTATTTGACCACATTCCCGGCTTGTTGGACTCTACGTCTCCGAGGGACCTTTATATACATCAATAACGTAATATAACCTAACCTAACCCAACCTAACATCCCGGCGGTAATATTTGACCACATTCCTGGCTTGTTGTCCTCTACGTCTCCGTGGGACCTTTATATACATCAATAACGTAATATAACGTAACCTAACCCAACCTAACATCTCGGCGGTAATATTTGACAACATTCCTGACGAGTTGGCCTCTAGGTCTCCGTTTGACCTTCATATACATCAATAACGTAATATAACCTAACCTAACACAACCTAACATCTCGGCGGTAATATTTGACAACATTCCTGACGAGTTGGCTTCTCCGTTTCCGTGGGACCTTTATATACATCAATAACGTAATATAACCTAACCTAACCCAATCTAACATCTCGGCGGTAATATTTGACCACATTCCTGTCTTGTTGGTCTCCACGTCTCCGTGGGACTTTTATATACATCAATAACGTAATATAACCTAACCTAACCCAACCTAACATCTCGTCGGTAATATTTGACAACATTCCTGACGAGTTGGCCTCTAGGTCTCCGCTTGACCTTCATATACATCAATAACATAATATAACCTAACCTAACACAACCTAACATCCAGGCTATAATATTCGACAACATGCCTGGCGAGTTGTCCTCAACGTCTCCGTGGGACCTTTATATACATCAATAACGTAATATAACTTAACCTAACCCAACCTAACATCTCCGCGGTAATATTTGACAACATACCTGGCGAGTTGGCCTCTACGTATCCGTGGGCCCTTCATATACATCAATAACGAAATATAACCTAACCTAACCCTATCTAACATCTCGGCGGTAATATTTGACCACATTCCTGGCTTGTTGGCCTCTACGTCTCCGTCGGACCTTTATATACATCTATAACGTAATATAACCTAACCTAACCCAACCTATCGTCTCGGCGGTAATATTTGACAACATTCCTGGCGAGTTGGCCTCTACGTCTCCGTGGGACCTTTATATACATCAATAACATAATATAAGCTAGCCTAACCCAATCTAACATCTCGGCGACAATATTTGACCACATTCCTGGCGAGTTGGCCTCTACGTCTCCGTGGGACCTTTATATACATAAATAACGTAATATAACTTAACCTAACCCAACCTAACATCTCCGCGGTAATATTTGACAACATACCTGGCGAGTTGGCCTCTACGTCTCCGTGTAACCCACGTATACATCAATAACGTAATATAACGTAACTTAATCCAACCTATCATCTCGGCGGTAATATTTGACACCATTCCTGGCGAGTTGGCCTCTACGTCTCCGTTTGACCTTCTTATACATCAATAACGTAATCTAACCTAACATAACCCAACCTATCTTCTCGGCTGTAATATTTGGCAACATTCCTGGCGAGTTGGCCTCTACGTCTCCGTGGGACCTTTATATACATAAATAACATAATATAAGCTAGCCTAACCCAATCTAACATCTCGGCGGTAATATTTGACCACGTTCCTGGCTTGTTGCGCTCTACGTCTCCGTGGCACCTTCATATAGATCTATAACGTAATATAACCTAACCTAACCCAACCTAGCATCTCGGCGGTAATATTTGACAACATTCATGGCGAGTTGGCTTCTCCGTCCCCGTGGGACCTTTATATATCTCAATAACGTAATATAACCTAACCTAACCCAACCTATCATCTCGGCGGTAATATTTGATAACATTCCTGGCGAGTTGGCATCTACGTCTCCGTGGGACCTTTATATACATCAATAACGTAATATAACCTAACCTAACCCAACCTAACATCCCGGCGGTAATATTTGACGTCATTCCTGGAGAGTTGGCCTCTACGGATCCGTGTAACCCTCGTATACAACAGTAACGTAATGTAACGTAACTTAACCCAACCTATCATCTCGGCGGTAATATTTGACAACATTCCTGGCGAGTTGGCCACTACGTCCCCGTGGGACCTTTATATACATCAATAACGTAATATAACCTAACCTAACCCAACCTAAATCTCGGCGGTAATATTTGACCACATTCCTGGCTTTTTGGCCTCTACGTCCCCGTGGGACCTTTATATACATCAATAACGTAATATAACCTAACCAAACCCAACCTAGCATCTCGGCGGTAACATTTGACATCATTCCTGGCTTGTTGGCCTCTACGTCTCCGTGGGACATTTATATACATCAATAACATAATATAAGCTAGCCTAACCCAATCTAACATCTCGGCGGTAATATTTGACCACATTCCTGGCTTGTTGGCCTCTACGTCTCCGTGGGAACTTTATGTACTTCAATAACGTATTATAACCTAACCTAACCCAACCTAACATCTCGGCTGTAATATTTGACCACATTCCTGGCTTGTTGGCCACTACGTCCCCGTGGGCCCTTTATATACATCAATAACCTAATATAACCTAACCTACCCCAACCTAACATCTCATCGGTAATATTTGACATCATTCCTGGCGAGTTGGCTTCTCCGTCTCCGTCGGACCTTTATATACCTCAATAACGTAATATAACCTAACCTAACCCTACCTAACATCTCGGCGGTAATATTTGAAAACATTCCTGGCTAGTTGGCAGCTACGTCTCCGTGGGACCTTTATATACATCAATAACGTAATATAACCTAACCTAATCCAACCTAACATCTCGCCGGTATTATTTGACCACATTCCCGAATTGTTGGACTCTACGTCTCCGAGGGACCTTTATATACATCAATAACGTAATATAACCTAACCTAACCCAACCTAACATCCCGGCGGTAATATTTGACCACATTCCTGGCTTGTTGTCCTCTACGTCTCCGTGGGACCTTTATATACATCAATAACGTAATATAACGTAACCTAACCCAACCTAACATCTCGGCGGTAATATTTGACAACATTCCTGACGAGTTGGCCTCTAGGTCTCCGTTTGACCTTCATATACATCAATAACGTAATATTACCTAACCTAACACAACCTAACATCTCGGCGGTAATATTTGACAACATTCCTGGCGAGTTGGCCTCTACGTCTCCGTTTGACCTTCATATACATCAATAACGTAATATAACCTAACCTAACCCAATCTAACATCTCGGCGGTAATATTTGACCACATTCCTGTCTTGTTGGCCTCTACGTCTCCGTGGGAACTTTATGTACTTCAATAACGTATTATAACCTAACCTAACCCAACCTAACATCTCGGCTGTAATATTTGACCACATTCCTGGCTTGTTGGCCACTACGTCCCCGTGGGCCCTTTATATACATCAATAACCTAATATAACCTAACCTACCCCAACCTAACATCTCATCGGTAATATTTGACATCATTCCTGGCGAGTTGGCTTCTCCGTCTCCGTCGGACCTTTATATACCTCAATAACGTAATATAACCTAACCTAACCCAACCTAACATCTCGGCGGTAATATTTGAAAACATTCCTGGCTAGTTGGCAGCTACGTCTCCGTGGGACCTTTATATACATCAATAACGTAATATAACCTAACCTAATCCAACCTAACATCTCGCCGGTATTATTTGACCACATTCCCGAATTGTTGGACTCTACGTCTCCGAGGGACCTTTATATACATCAATAACGTAATATAACCTAACCTAACCCAACCTAACATCCCGGCGGTAATATTTGACCACATTCCTGGCTTGTTGTCCTCTACGTCTCCGTGGGACCTTTATATACATCAATAACGTAATATAACGTAACCTAACCCAACCTAACATATCGGCGGTAATATTTGACAACATTCCTGACGAGTTGGCCTCTAGGTCTCCGTTTGACCTTCATATACATCAATAACGTAATATTACCTAACCTAACACAACCTAACATCTCGGCGGTAATATTTGACAACATTCCTGGCGAGTTGGCCTCTACGTCTCCGTTTGACCTTCATATACATCAATAACGTAATATAACCTAACCTAACCCAATCTAACATCTCGGCGGTAATATTTGACCACATTCCTGTCTTGTTGGACTCCACGTCTCCGTGGGACTTTTATATACATCAATAACGTAATATAACCTAGCCTATCGCAACCTAACATCTCGGCGGTAATATTTGACATCATTCCTGGCTAGTTAGCCACTACGTCTCCGTGTAACCCTCGTATACATCAATAACGTAATATAAAGTAACTTAACCCAACCTATCATCTCGGCGGTAATATTTGACAACATTCCTGGCGAGTTGGCCTCTACGTCTCCGTGGGCCCTTCATATACATCAATAACGAAATATAACCTAACCTAACCCAACCTATCATCTCGGAGGTAATGTTTGGCAACATTCCTGGCGAGTTGGCCTCTACGTCTCCGTGGGACCTTTATATACATCAATAACATAATATAAGCTAGCCTAACCCAATCTAACATCTCGGCGATAATATTTGACCACATTCCTGGCGAGTTGGCCTCTACGTCTTCGTGGGACCTTTATATACATAAATAACGTAATATAACTTAACCTAACCCAACCTAACATCTCCGCGGTAATATTTGACAACATACCTGGCGAGTTGGCCTCTACATCTCCGTGGGTCCTTCATATACATCAATAACGGAATATAGCCAAACCTAACCCAACCTATCATCTCGGCGGTAATATTTGACAACATACATGGCGAGTTGGCTTCTCCGTCACCGTGGGACCTGTATATACATCAATAACGTAATATAACCTAACCTAACCCAACCTAACATCTCGGCGGTAATATTTGACATCATTCCTGGCGAGTTGGCCACTATGTCTCCGTGTAACCCACGTATACATCAATAACGTAATATAACGTAACTTAATCCAACCTATCATCTCGGCGGTAATATTTGACAACATTCCTGGCGAGTTGGCCTCTACGTCTCCGTTTGACCTTCTTATACATCAATAACGTAATCTAACCTAACATAACCCAACCTATCTTCTCGGCTGTAATATTTGGCAACATTCCTGGCGAGTTGGCATCTACGTCTCCGTGGGACCTTTATATACATAAATAACATAATATAAGCTAGCCTAACCCAATCTAACATCTCGGTGATAATATTTGACCACATTCCTGGCGAGTTGGCCTCTACGTCTTCGTGGGACCTTTATATACATCAATAACGTAATATAACCTAACCTAACCCAACCTAGCATCTCGGCGGTAATATTTGACATCATTCCTGGCGAGTTGGCCTCTACGTCTCCGTGTAACCCTCGTATACAAAAGTAACGTAATATAACGTAACTTAACCCAACCTATCATCTCGGCGGTAATATTTGACAACATACCTGGCGAGTTGGCCTCTAAGTCTCCGTGGGCCCTTCATATACATCAATAACGGAATATAACCAAACCTAACCCAACCTAACTTCTCGGCGGTAATATTTGAAAACATACCTGGCGAGGTGGCCTCTACGTCTCCGTGGGATATTTATATACATCAATAACATAATATAACATAAGCTAACCCAATATAACATCTCGGCGGTAATATTTGACCACGTTCCTGGCTTGTTGCACTCTACGTCTCCGTGGCACCTTCATATAGATCTATAACGTAATATAACCTAACCTAACCCAACCTAACATCTCGGCGGTAATATTTGACAACATTCATGGAGAGTTGGCTTCTCCGTCCCCGTGGGACCTTTATATATCTCAATAACGTAATATAACCTAACCTAACCCAACCTATCATCTCGGCGGTAATATTTGATAACATTCCTGGCGAGTTGGCATCTACGTCTCCGTGGGACCTTTATATACATCAATAACGTAATATAGCCTAACCTAACCGAACCTAGCATCTTGGCGGTAATATTTGACGTCATTCCTGGCGAGTTGGCCTCTACGGATCCGTGTAACCCTCGTATACAACAGTAACGTAATATAACGTAACTTAACCCAACCTATCATCTCGGCGGTAATATTTGACAACATTCCTGGCGAGTTGGCCACTACGTCCCCGTGGGACCTTTATATACATCAATAACGTAATATAACCTAACCTATCCCAACCTAAATCTCGGCGGTAATATTTGACCACATTCCTGGCTTGTTGGCCTCTACGTCCCCGTGGGACCTTTATATACATCAATAACGTAATATAACCTAACCAAACCCAACCTAACTTCTCGGCGGTAATATTAGAAAACATACCTGGCGAGGTGGCCTCTACGTCTCCGTGGGATATTTATATACATCAATAACATAATATAACATAAGGTAACCCAATATAACATCTCGGCGGTAATATTTGACTACATTCCTGGCTTGTTGGACTCTACGTCTCCGTGGGACCTTCCTATAGATCTATAACGTAATATAACCTAACCTAACCCAACCTAACATCTCGGCGGTAATATTTGAAAACATTCCTGGCGAGTTGGCATCTACGTCTCCGTTTGACCTTCATATACATCAATAACGTAATATAACCTAACCTAACCCAACCTAACATATCGGCGGTAATATTTGACAACATTCTTGGCGAGTTGGACTCTATGTCTCCGTGGGACCTTTATATACATCAATAACGTAATGTAATCTAACCTAACCCAACCTAGCATCTCGGCGGTAACATTTGACATCATTCCTGGCTTGTTGGCCTCTACGTCTCCGTGGGACATTTATATACATCAATAACATAATATAAGCTAGCCTAACCCAATCTAACATCTCGGCGGTAATATTTGACCACATTCCTGGCTTGTTGGCCTCTACGTCTCCGTGGGACCTTTATGTACTTCAATAACGTAATATAACCTAACCTAACCCAATCTAACATCTCGGCGGTAATATTTGACCACATTCCTGTCTTGTTGGACTCCACGTCTCCGTGGGACTTTTATATACATCAATAACGTATTATAACCTAACCTAACCCAACCTAACATCTCGGCTGTAATATTTGACCACATTCCTGGCTTGTTGGCCACTACGTCCCCGTGGGCCCTTTATATACATCAATAACCTAATATAACCTAACCTAACCCAACCTAACATCTCGGCGGTATTATTTGACAACATTCCTGACGAGTTGGCCTCTAGGTCTCCGTTTGACCTTCATATACATCAATAACGTAATATTACCTAACCTAACACAACCTAACATCTCGGCGGTAATATTTGACAACATTCCTGGCGAGTTGGCCTCTACGTCTCCGTTTGACCTTCATATACATCAATAATGTAATATAACCTAACCTAACCCAACCTAACATCTCGGCTGTAATATTTGACAACATTCCTGGCGAGTTGGCTTCTTCGTCTCCGTGGGACCTTTATATACATCAATAACGTAATATAACCTAACCAAACCCAACCTAACTTCTCGGCGGTAATATTTGAAAACATACCTGGCGAGGTGGCCTCTACGTCTCCGTGGGATATTTATATACATCAATAACATAATATAACATAAGGTAACCCAATATAACATCTCGGCGGTAATATTTGACCACATTCCTGGCTTGTTGGACTCTACGTCTCCGTGGGACCTTCCTATAGATCTATAACGTAATATAACCTAACCTAACACAACCTAACATCTCGGCGGTAATATTTGAAAACATTCCTGGCGAGTTGGCATCTACGTCTCCGTTTGACCTTCATATACATCAATAACGTAATATAACCTAACCTAACCCAACCTAACATATCGGCGGTAATATTTGACAACATTCTTGGCGAGTTGGACTCTACGTCCCCGTGGGACCTTCATATACATCAATAACGTAATATTACGTAACCTAACCCAACCTAACATCTCGGCGGTAATATTTGACAACATTCCTGACGAGTTGGCTTCTCCGTTTCCGTGGGACCTTTATATACATCAATAACGTAATATAACCTAACCTAACCCAATCTAACATCTCGGCGGTAATATTTGACCACATTCCTGTCTTGTTGGACTCCACGTCTCCGTGGGACTTTTATATACATCAATAACGTAATATAACCTAGCCTATCGCAACCTAACATCTCGGCGGTAATATTTGACATCATTCCTGGCGAGTTAGCCTCTACGTCTCCGTGTAACCCTCGTATACATCAATAACGTAATATAAAGTAACTTAACCCAACCTATCATCTCGGCGGTAATATTTGACAACATTCCTGGCGAGTTGGCCTCTACGTCTCCGGGGGACCTTCATATACATCAATAACGAAATATAACCTAACCTAACCCAAACTATCATCTCGGAGGTAATGTTTGGCAACATTCCTGGCGAGTTGGCCTCTACGTCTCCGTGGGACCTTTATATACATCAATAACATAATATAAGCTAGCCTAACCCAATCTAACATCTCGGCGATAATATTTGATCACATTCCTGGCGAGTTGGCCTCTACGTCTTCGTGGGACCTTTATATACATAAATAACGTAATATAACTTAACCTAACCCAACCTAACATCTCCGCGGTAATATTTGACAACATACCTGGCGAGTTGGCCTCTACGTCTCCGTGGGCCCTTCATATACATCAATAACGGAATATAACCAAACCTAACCCAACCTATCATCTCGGCGGTAATATTTGACAACATTCATGGCGAGTTGGCTTCTCCGTCCCCGTGGGACCTTTATATACATCAATAACGTAATATAACCTAACCTAACCCAACCTAACATCTCGGCGGTAATATTTGACATCATGCCTGGCGAGTTGGCCACTATGTCTCCGTGTAACCCACGTATACATCAATAACGTAATATAACGTAACTTAATCCAACCTAACATCTCGGCGGTAATATTTGACATCATTCCTGGCGAGTTAGCCTCTACGTCTCCGTGTAACCCTCGTATACATCAATAACGTAATATAAAGTAACTTAACCCAACCTATCATCTCGGCGGTAATATTTGACAACATACCTGGCGAGTTGGCCTCTAAGTCTCCGTGGGCCCTTCATATACATCAATAACGGAATATAACCAAACCTAACCCAACCTAGCATCTCGGCGGTAATATTTGACATCATTCCTGGCGAGTTGGCCTCTACGTCTTCGTGGGACCTTTATATACATCAATAACGTAATATAACGTAACTTAACCCAACCTATCATCTCGGCGGTAATATTTGACAACATACCTGGCGAGTTGGCCTCTAAGTCTCCGTGGGCCCTTCATATACATCAATAACGGAATATAACCAAACCTAACCCAACCTAACTTCTCGGCGGTAATATTTGAAAACATACCTGGCGAGGTGGCCTCTACGTCTCCGTGGGATATTTATATACATCAATAACATAATATAACATAAGCTAACCCAATATAACATCTCGGCGGTAATATTTGACCACGTTCCTGGCTTGTTGCACTCTACGTCTCCGTGGCACCTTCATATAGATCTATAACGTAATATAACCTAACCTAACCCAACCTAACATCTCGGCGGTAAGATTTGACAACATTCATGGAGAGTTGGCTTCTCCGTCCCCGTGGGACCTTTATATATCTCAATAACGTAATATAACCTAACCTAACCCAACCTATCATCTCGGCGGTAATATTTGATAACATTCCTGGCGAGTTGGCATCTACGTCTCCGTGGGACCTTTATATACATCAATAACGTAATATAGCCTAACCTAACCGAACCTAGCATCTTGGCGGTAATATTTGACGTCATTCCTGGCGAGTTGGCCTCTACGGATCCGTGGGACCTTTATATACATCAATAACGTAATATAACCTAACCTATCCCAACCTAAATCTCGGCGGTAATATTTGACCACATTCCTGGCTTGTTGGCCTCTACGTCCCCGTGGGACCTTTATATACATCAATAACGTAATATAACCTAACCAAACCCAACCTAACTTCTCGGCGGTAATATTAGAAAACATACCTGGCGAGGTGGCCTCTACGTCTCCGTGGGATATTTATATACATCAATAACATAATATAACATAAGGTAACCCAATATAACATCTCGGCGGTAATATTTGACTACATTCCTGGCTTGTTGGACTCTACGTCTCCGTGGGACCTTCCTATAGATCTATAACGTAATATAACCTAACCTAACCCAACCTAACATCTCGGCGGTAATATTTGAAAACATTCCTGGCGAGTTGGCATCTACGTCTCCGTTTGACCTTCATATACATCAATAACGTAATATAACCTAACCTAACCCAACCTAACATATCGGCGGTAATATTTGACAACATTCTTGGCGAGTTGGACTCTATGTCTCCGTGGGACCTTTATATACATCAATAACGTAATGTAATCTAACCTAACCCAACCTAGCATCTCGGCGGTAACATTTGACATCATTCCTGGCTTGTTGGCCTCTACGTCTCCGTGGGACATTTATATACATCAATAACATAATATAAGCTAGCCTAACCCAATCTAACATCTCGGCGGTAATATTTGACCACATTCCTGGCTTGTTGGCCTCTACGTCTCCGTGGGACCTTTATGTACTTCAATAACGTAATATAACCTAACCTAACCCAATCTAACATCTCGGCGGTAATATTTGACCACATTCCTGTCTTGTTGGACTCCACGTCTCCGTGGGACTTTTATATACATCAATAACGTATTATAACCTAACCTAACCCAACCTAACATCTCGGCTGTAATATTTGACCACATTCCTGGCTTGTTGGCCACTACGTCCCCGTGGGCCCTTTATATACATCAATAACCTAATATAACCTAACCTAACCCAACCTAACATCTCGGCGGTATTATTTGACAACATTCCTGACGAGTTGGCCTCTAGGTCTCCGTTTGACCTTCATATACATCAATAACGTAATATTACCTAACCTAACACAACCTAACATCTCGGCGGTAATATTTGACAACATTCCTGGCGAGTTGGCCTCTACGTCTCCGTTTGACCTTCATATACATCAATAATGTAATATAACCTAACCTAACCCAACCTAACATCTCGGCTGTAATATTTGACAACATTCCTGGCGAGTTGGCTTCTTCGTCTCCGTGGGACCTTTATATACATCAATAACGTAATATAACCTAACCAAACCCAACCTAACTTCTCGGCGGTAATATTTGAAAACATACCTGGCGAGGTGGCCTCTACGTCTCCGTGGGATATTTATATACATCAATAACATAATATAACATAAGGTAACCCAATATAACATCTCGGCGGTAATATTTGACCACATTCCTGGCTTGTTGGACTCTACGTCTCCGTGGGACCTTCCTATAGATCTATAACGTAATATAACCTAACCTAACACAACCTAACATCTCGGCGGTAATATTTGAAAACATTCCTGGCGAGTTGGCATCTACGTCTCCGTTTGACCTTCATATACATCAATAACGTAATATAACCTAACCTAACCCAACCTAACATATCGGCGGTAATATTTGACAACATTCTTGGCGAGTTGGACTCTACGTCCCCGTGGGACCTTCATATACATCAATAACGTAATATTACGTAACCTAACCCAACCTAACATCTCGGCGGTAATATTTGACAACATTCCTGACGAGTTGGCTTCTCCGTTTCCGTGGGACCTTTATATACATCAATAACGTAATATAACCTAACCTAACCCAATCTAACATCTCGGCGGTAATATTTGACCACATTCCTGTCTTGTTGGACTCCACGTCTCCGTGGGACTTTTATATACATCAATAACGTAATATAACCTAGCCTATCGCAACCTAACATCTCGGCGGTAATATTTGACATCATTCCTGGCGAGTTAGCCTCTACGTCTCCGTGTAACCCTCGTATACATCAATAACGTAATATAAAGTAACTTAACCCAACCTATCATCTCGGCGGTAATATTTGACAACATTCCTGGCGAGTTGGCCTCTACGTCTCCGGGGGACCTTCATATACATCAATAACGAAATATAACCTAACCTAACCCAAACTATCATCTCGGAGGTAATGTTTGGCAACATTCCTGGCGAGTTGGCCTCTACGTCTCCGTGGGACCTTTATATACATCAATAACATAATATAAGCTAGCCTAACCCAATCTAACATCTCGGCGATAATATTTGATCACATTCCTGGCGAGTTGGCCTCTACGTCTTCGTGGGACCTTTATATACATAAATAACGTAATATAACTTAACCTAACCCAACCTAACATCTCCGCGGTAATATTTGACAACATACCTGGCGAGTTGGCCTCTACGTCTCCGTGGGCCCTTCATATACATCAATAACGGAATATAACCAAACCTAACCCAACCTATCATCTCGGCGGTAATATTTGACAACATTCATGGCGAGTTGGCTTCTCCGTCCCCGTGGGACCTTTATATACATCAATAACGTAATATAACCTAACCTAACCCAACCTAACATCTCGGCGGTAATATTTGACATCATGCCTGGCGAGTTGGCCACTATGTCTCCGTGTAACCCACGTATACATCAATAACGTAATATAACGTAACTTAATCCAACCTAACATCTCGGCGGTAATATTTGACATCATTCCTGGCGAGTTAGCCTCTACGTCTCCGTGTAACCCTCGTATACATCAATAACGTAATATAAAGTAACTTAACCCAACCTATCATCTCGGCGGTAATATTTGACAACATACCTGGCGAGTTGGCCTCTAAGTCTCCGTGGGCCCTTCATATACATCAATAACGGAATATAACCAAACCTAACCCAACCTAGCATCTCGGCGGTAATATTTGACATCATTCCTGGCGAGTTGGCCTCTACGTCTTCGTGGGACCTTTATATACATCAATAACGTAATATAACCTAACCTAACCCAACCTAGCATCTCGGCGGTAATATTTGACATCATTCCTGGCGAGTTGGCCTCTACGTCTCCGTGTAACCCTCGTATACAAAAGTAACGTAATATAACGTAACTTAACCCAACCTATCATCTCGGCGGTAATATTTGACAACATACCTGGCGAGTTGGCCTCTAAATCTCCGTGGGCCCTTCATATACATCAATAACGGAATATAACCAAACGTAACCCAACCTAACTTCTCGGCGGTAATATTTGAAAACATACCTGGCGAGGTGGCCTCTACGTCTCCGTGGGATATTTATATACATCAATAACATAATATAACATAAGCTAACCCAATATAACATCTCGGCGGTAATATTTGACCACGTTCCTGGCTTGTTGCACTCTACGTCTCCGTGGCACCTTCATATAGATCTATAACGTAATATAACCTAACCTAACCCAACCTAACATCTCGGCGGTAATATTTGACAACATTCATGGAGAGTTGGCTTCTCCGTCCCCGTGGGACCTTTATATATCTCAATAACGTAATATAACCTAACCTAACCCAACCTAACATATCGGCGGTAATATTTGACAACATTCTTGGCGAGTTGGACTCTACGTCCCCGTGGGACCTTCATATACATCAATAGCGTAATATTACGTAACCTAACCCAACCTAACATCTCGGCGGTAATATTTGACAACATTCCTGACGAGTTGGCTTCTCCGTTTCCGTGGGACCTTTATATACATCAATAACGTAGTATAACCTAACCTAACCCAATCTAACATCTCGGCGGTAATATTTGACCACATTCCTGTCTTGTTGGACTCCACGTCTCCGTGGGACTTTTATATACATCAATAACGTAATATAACCTAGCCTATCGCAACCTAACATCTCGGCGGTAATATTTGACATCATTCCTGGCGAGTTAGCCTCTACGTCTCCGTGTAACCCTCGTATACATCAATAACGTAATATAAAGTAACTTAACCCAACCTATCATCTCGGCGGTAATATTTGACAACATTCCTGGCGAGTTGGCCACTACGTCCCCGAGGGACCTTTATATACATCAATAACGTAATATAACCTAACCTAACCCAACCTAAATCTCGGCGGTAATATTTGAAAACATACCTGGCGAGGTGGCCTCTACGTCTCCGTGGGATATTTATATACATCAATAACATAATATAACATAAGGTAACCCAATATAACATCTCGGCGGTAATATTTGACCACATTCCTGGCTTGTTGGACTCTACGTCTCCGTGGGACCTTCCTATAGATCTATAACGTAATATAACCTAACCTAACACAACCTAACATCTCGGCGGTAATATTTGAAAACATTCCTGGCGAGTTGGCATCTACGTCTCCGTTTGACCTTCATATACATCAATAACGTAATATAACCTAACCTAACCCAACCTAACATATCGGCGGTAATATTTGACAACATTCTTGGCGAGTTGGACTCTACGTCCCCGTGGGACCTTCATATACATCAATAACGTAATATTACGTAACCTAACCCAACCTAACATCTCGGCGGTAATATTTGACAACATTCCTGACGAGTTGGCTTCTCCGTTTCCGTGGGACCTTTATATACATCAATAACGTAATATAACCTAACCTAACCCAATCTAACATCTCGGCGGTAATATTTGACCACATTCCTGTCTTGTTGGACTCCACGTCTCCGTGGGACTTTTATATACATCAATAACGTAATATAACCTAGCCTATCGCAACCTAACATCTCGGCGGTAATATTTGACATCATTCCTGGCGAGTTAGCCTCTACGTCTCCGTGTAACCCTCGTATACATCAATAACGTAATATAAAGTAACTTAACCCAACCTATCATCTCGGCGGTAATATTTGACAACATTCCTGGCGAGTTGGCCTCTACGTCTCCGTGGGACCTTCATATACATCAATAACGAAATATAACCTAACCTAACCCAAACTATCATCTCGGAGGTAATGTTTGGCAACATTCCTGGCGAGTTGGCCTCTACGTCTCCGTGGGACCTTTATATACATCAATAACATAATATAAGCTAGCCTAACCCAATCTAACATCTCGGCGATAATATTTGATCACATTCCTGGCGAGTTGGCCTCTACGTCTTCGTGGGACCTTTATATACATAAATAACGTAATATAACTTAACCTAACCCAACCTAACATCTCCGCGGTAATATTTGACAACATACCTGGCGAGTTGGCCTCTACGTCTCCGTGGGCCCTTCATATACATCAATAACGGAATATAACCAAACCTAACCCAACCTATCATCTCGGCGGTAATATTTGACAACATTCATGGCGAGTTGGCTTCTCCGTCCCCGTGGGACCTTTATATACATCAATAACGTAATATAACCTAACCTAACCCAACCTAACATCTCGGCGGTAATATTTGACATCATGCCTGGCGAGTTGGCCACTATGTCTCCGTGTAACCCACGTATACATCAATAACGTAATATAACGTAACTTAATCCAACCTAACATCTCGGCGGTAATATTTGACATCATTCCTGGCGAGTTAGCCTCTACGTCTCCGTGTAACCCTCGTATACATCAATAACGTAATATAAAGTAACTTAACCCAACCTATCATCTCGGCGGTAATATTTGACAACATACCTGGCGAGTTGGCCTCTAAGTCTCCGTGGGCCCTTCATATACATCAATAACGGAATATAACCAAACCTAACCCAACCTAGCATCTCGGCGGTAATATTTGACATCATTCCTGGCGAGTTGGCCTCTACGTCTTCGTGGGACCTTTATATACATCAATAACGTAATATAACCTAACCTAACCCAACCTAGCATCTCGGCGGTAATATTTGACATCATTCCTGGCGAGTTGGCCTCTACGTCTCCGTGTAACCCTCGTATACAAAAGTAACGTAATATAACGTAACTTAACCCAACCTATCATCTATGCGGTAATATTTGACAACATACCTGGCGAGTTGGCCTCTAAATCTCCGTGGGCCCTTCATATACATCAATAACGGAATATAACCAAACGTAACCCAACCTAACTTCTCGGCGGTAATATTTGAAAACATACCTGGCGAGGTGGCCTCTACGTCTCCGTGGGATATTTATATACATCAATAACATAATATAACATAAGCTAACCCAATATAACATCTCGGCGGTAATATTTGACCACGTTCCTGGCTTGTTGCACTCTACGTCTCCGTGGCACCTTCATATAGATCTATAACGTAATATAACCTAACCTAACCCAACCTAACATCTCGGCGGTAATATTTGACAACATTCATGGAGAGTTGGCTTCTCCGTCCCCGTGGGACCTTTATATATCTCAATAACGTAATATAACCTAACCTAACCCAACCTAACATATCGGCGGTAATATTTGACAACATTCTTGGCGAGTTGGACTCTACGTCCCCGTGGGACCTTCATATACATCAATAGCGTAATATTACGTAACCTAACCCAACCTAACATCTCGGCGGTAATATTTGACAACATTCCTGACGAGTTGGCTTCTCCGTTTCCGTGGGACCTTTATATACATCAATAACGTAGTATAACCTAACCTAACCCAATCTAACATCTCGGCGGTAATATTTGACCACATTCCTGTCTTGTTGGACTCCACGTCTCCGTGGGACTTTTATATACATCAATAACGTAATATAACCTAGCCTATCGCAACCTAACATCTCGGCGGTAATATTTGACATCATTCCTGGCGAGTTAGCCTCTACGTCTCCGTGTAACCCTCGTATACATCAATAACGTAATATAAAGTAACTTAACCCAACCTATCATCTCGGCGGTAATATTTGACAACATTCCTGGCGAGTTGGCCACTACGTCCCCGAGGGACCTTTATATACATCAATAACGTAATATAACCTAACCTAACCCAACCTAAATCTCGGCGGTAATATTTGACCACATTCCTGGCTTGTTGGCCTCTACGTCCCCGCGGGACCTTTATATACATCAATAACGTAATATAACCTAACCAAACCCAACCTAACTTCTCGGCGGTAATATTTGAAAACATACCTGGCGAGGTGGCCTCTACGTCTCCGTGGGATATTTATATACATCAATAACATAATATAACATAAGGTAACCCAATATAACATCTCGGCGGTAATATTTGACTACATTCCTGGCTTGTTGGACTCTACGTCTCCGTGGGACCTTCCTATAGATCTATAACGTAATATAACCTAACCTAACCCAACCTAACATCTCGGCGGTAATATTTGAAAACATTCCTGGCGAGTTGGTATCTACGTCTCCGTTTGACCTTCATATACATCAATAACGTAATATAACCTAACCTAACCCAACCTAACATATCGGCGGTAATATTTGACAACATTCTTGGCGAGTTGGACTCTACGTCTCCGTGGGACATTTATATACATCAATAACGTAATATAATCTAACCTAACCCAACCTAGCATCTCGGCGGTAATATTTGACATCATTCCTGGCTTGTTGGCCTCTACGTCTCCGTGGGACATTTATATACATCAATAACATAATATAAGCTAGCCTAACCCAATCTAACATCTCGGCGGTAATATTTGACCACATTCCTGGCTTGTTGGCCTCTACGTCTCCGTGGGACCTTTATGTACTTCAATAACGTAATATAACCTAACCTAACCCAATCTAACATCTCGGCGGTAATATTTGACCACATTCCTGTCTTGTTGGACTCCACGTCTCCGTGGGACTTTTATATACATCAATAACGTATTATAACCTAACCTAACCCAACCTAACATCTCGGAGGTAATATTTGACCACATTCCTGGCTTGTTGGCCACTACGTCCCCGTGGGCCCTTTAGATACATCAATAACCTAATATAACCTAACCTAACCCAACCTAACATCTCGTCGGTAATATTTGACATCATTCCTGGCGAGTTGGCGTCTACGTCTCCGTGGAACCTTTATATACATCAATAACGTAATATAACCTAACCTAACCCAATATAACATATCGGCGGTAATATTTGACAACATCCTTGGCGAGTTGGACTCTACGTCTCCGTGGGACCTTCATATACATCAATAACGTAATATAACGTAACCTAACCCAACCTAACATCTGGGCGGTAATATTTGACAACATTCCTGACGAGTTGGCTTCTCCGTTTCCATGGGACCTTTATATACATCAATAACGTAATATAACCTAACCTAACCCAATCTAACATGTCGGCGGTAATATTTGACCACATTCCTGTCTTGTTGGACTCCACGTCTCCGTGGGTCTTTTATATACATCAATAACGTAATATAACCTAACCTATAGCAACCTAACATCTCGGCGGTAATATTTGACATCATTCCTGGCGAGTTGGCCTCTACGTCTCCGTGTAACCCTCGTATACATCAATAACGTAATATAACGTAACTTAACCCAACCTATCATCTCGGCGGTAATATTTGACAACATTCCTGGCGAGTTGGCCTCTACGTCTTCGTGGTACCTTTATATACATCAATAACGTAATATAACGTAACCTAACCCAACCTAACATCTCGGCGGTAATATTTGACAACATTCCTGACGAGTTGGCCTCTAGGTCTCCGTTTGACCTTCATATACATCAATAACGTAACAAAACCTAACCTAACGCAACCTAACATCTCGGCGGTAATATTTGACATCATTCCTGGCGAGTTGGCCTCTACGTCTCCGTGGGACCTTCATATAGATCTATAACGTAATATAACCTAACCTAACCCAACCTAACATCTCGGCGGTAATATTTGAAAACATTCCTGGCGAGTTGGCATCTACGTCTCCGTGGGACCTTTATATACATCAATAACGTAATATAATCTAACCTAACCCAACCTAGCATCTCGGCGGTAATATTTGAAAACATTCCTGGCGAGTTGGCATCTACGTCTCCGTGGGACCTTTATATACATCAATAACGTAATTTAACCTAACCTAACCAAACCTAACATCTCGGCGGTAATATTTGAAATCATTCCTGGCGGGTTGGCCTCTACGTCTCCGTGGGACCTTTATATACATCAATAACATAATATAACCTAACCTAACCCAATCTAGCATCTCGGCGGTAATATTTGACAACATTCCTGGCGAGTTGGTTTCTCCGTTTCCGTGGGACCTTTATATACATCAATAACGTAATATAACCTAACCTAACCCAACCTAACATCTCGGCGGTAATATTTGAAAACATTCCTGGCGAGTTGGCATCTACGTCTCCGTGGGACCTTTATATACATCAATAACGTAATATAACCTAACCAAACCCAACCTAACTTCTCGGCGGTAATATTTGAAAACATTCCTGGCGAGTTGGCATCTACGTCTCCGTGGGACCTTTATATACATCAATAACGTAATATAACCTAACCAAACCCAACCTAACTTCTCGGCGGTAATATTTGAAAACATACCTGGCGAGGTGGCCTCTACGTCCCTGTGGGATATTTATATACATCAATAACATAATATAACATAAGGTAACCCAATATAACATCTCGGCGGTAATATTTGACCACATTCCTGGCTTGTTGGCCTCTACGTCCCCGTGGGACCTTTATATACATCAATAACGTAATATAACCTAACCTAACCCAACCTAACATCTCGGCGGTAATATTTGTCATCATTCCTGGCGAGTTGGCCTCTACGTCTCCGTTTGACCATCATATACATCAATAACGTAATATAACGTAACCTAACCCAACCTATCATCTCGGCGGGAATATTTGACAACATTCCTGGCTTGTTGGCCTCTACGTCTCCGTGAGACCTTTATATACATCTATAACGTAATATAACCTAACCTAACCCAACCTAACATCTCGGCGGTAATATTTGAAAACATTCCTGGCGAGTTGGCCTCTACGTCTTCGTGGTACCTTTATATACATCAATAACGTAATATAACTTAACCTAACCCAACCTGACATCTCCGCGGTAAATTTGACAATAAACCTAGCGAGTTGGCTTCTACGTCTCCGTGGGCCCTTCATATACATCAATAACGAAATATAATCTAACCTAGCCCAACCTATCATCTCGACGGTAATATTTGACCACATTCCTGGCTTGTTGGCCTCTACGTCTCCGTGGGACCTTTATATACATCAATAACGTAATATAGCCTAACCTAACCCAACCTAACACCTCGTCGGTAATATTTGACAACATTCCTGGCTTGTTGGCCTCTACGCCTCCGTGGGACCTTTATATACATCAATAACCTAATATAACCTAACCTAACCCAACCTAACATCTCGGCCGTCATATTTGACCAGATTCCTGGCTTGTTGGACTCTACGTCTCCGTGGGACCTTTATATACATTAATAACGTAATATAACCTAACCTAACCCAACCTAACATCTCGGCGGTAATATTTGACATCATTCCTGGCGAGTTGGCGTCTACGTCTCCGTGGAATCTTTATATACATCAATAACGTAATATAACCTAACCTAACCCAATATAACATCTCGGCCGTCATATTTGACCAGATTCCTGGCTTGTTGGACTCTACGTCTCCGTGGGACCTTTATATACATTAATAACGTAATATAACCTAACCTAACCCAACCTAACATCTCGGCGGGAATATTTGACAAAATTCTTGGCGAGTTGGCTTCTCCGTTTCCGTGGGACCTTTATATACATCAATAACGTAATATAACCTAACCTAACACAACCTAACATCCAGGCTATAATATTCGACAACATACCTGGCGAGTTGGCCTCTACGTCTCCGTGGGACCTTTATATACATCAATAACGTAATGTAACCTAACCTAACCCAACATAACATCTCGCCGGTATTATTTGACCACATTCCTGGCTTGTTGGACTCTACGTCTCCGTGGGACCTTTATATACATTAATAACGTAATATAACCTAACCTAACCCAACCTAACATCTCGGCGGTCATATTCGACCACATTCCTGGCTTGTTGGACTCTACGTCTCCGTTGGACCTCCATATACATCAATAACGTAATATAACCTAACCTAACACAACCTAATATCTCGGCTGTAATATTCGACAACATTCCTGGCGAGTTGGCCTCTACTTCTCCGTTTGACCTTCATATACATCAATAATGTAATATAACTTAACCTAACCCAACCTAACATCTCCGCGGTATTATTTGACAACATTCCTGGCGAGTTGGCCTCTACGTCTTCGTGGGACCTTCATATACATCAATAACGAAATATAACCTAACCTAACCCAACCTATCATCTCGGTGGGAATATTTGACAAAATTCCTGGCGAGTTGGCTTCTCCGTTTCCGTGGGACCTTTATATACATCAATAACGTAATACAACCTAACCTAACCCCACCTAACATCTCGGCGGTAATATTTGACAACATTCCTGGCGAGTTGGCTTCTCCGTCTCCGTGGGACCTTTATATACATCAATAACGTAATATAACCTAACCTAATCCAACCTAACTTCTCGGCGGTAATATTTGAAAACATACCTGGCGAGGTGGCCTCTACGTCTCCGTGGGATATTTATATACATCAATAACATAATATAACATAAGCTAACCCAACATAACATCTCGGCGGTAATATTTGACCACATTCCTGGCTTGTTGGCCTCTACGTCTCCGAGGGACCTTTATATACATCAATAACGTAATATAACCTAACCTAACCCAACCTAACATCTCGTCGGTAATATTTGACAACATTCCTGACGAGTTGGCCTCTAGGTCTCCGTTTGACCTTCATATACATCAATAACGTAATATAACCTAACCTAACACAACCTAACATTCAGGCTATAATATTCGACAACATACCTGGCGAGTTGGCCTCTACGTCTCCGTGGGACCTTTATATACATTAATAACGTAATGTAACCTAACCTAACCCAACATAACATCTCGCCGGTATTATTTGACCACATTCCTGGCTTGTTGGACTCTACGTCTCCGAGGGACCTTTATATACATCAATAACGTAATATAACCTAACCTAACCCAACCTAACATCTCGGCGGTAATATTTGAAATCATTCCTGGCGAGTTGGCCTCTACGTCTCCGTGGGACCTTTATATACATCAATAACGTAATATAACCTAACCTAACACAACCTAACATCTCGTCGGTAATATTTGACAACATTCCTGGCTTGTTGGCCTCTACGCCTCCGTGGGTCCTTTATATACATCAATAACCTAATATAACCTAACCTAACCCAACCTAACACCTCGTAGGTAATATTTGACATCATTCCTGGCGAGTTGGCGTCTACGTCTCCGTGGAATCTTTATATACATCAATAACGTAATATAACCTAACCTAACCCAATATAAAATCTCGGCCGTCATATTTGACCAGATTCCTGGCTTGTTGGACTCTACGTCTCCGTGGGACCTTTATATACATTAATAACGTAATATAACCTAACCTAACCCAACCTAACATCTCGGCGGGAATATTTGACAAGATTCCTGGCGAGTTGGCTTCTCCGTTTCCGTGGGACCTTTATATACATCAATAACGTAATATAACCTAACCTAACACAACCTAACATCCAGGCTATAATATTCGACAACATACCTGGCGAGTTGGCCTCTACGTCTCCGTGGGACCTTTATATACATCAATAACGTAATGTAACCTAACCTAACCCAACATAACATCTCGCCGGTATTATTTGACCACATTCCTGGCTTGTTGGACTCTACGTCTCCGAGGGACCTTTATATACATCAATAACGTAATATAACCTAACCTAACCCAACCTAACATCTCGGCCGTCATATTTGACCAGATTCCTGGCTTGTTGGACTCTACGTCTCCGTGGGACCTTTATATACATTAATAACGTAATATAACCTAACCTAACCCAACCTAACATCTCGGCGGTTATATTTGACAACATTCCTGACGAGTTGGCTTCTCCGTTTCCGTGGGACCTTCATATACATCAATAACGTAATATAACCTAACCTAATCCAACCTAACTTCGCGGCGGTAATATTTGAAAATATACCTGGCGAGGTGGCCTCTACGTCTCCGTGGGATATTTATATACATCAATACAATAATATAACATAAGCTAACCCAATATAACATCTCGGCGGTCATATTCGACCACATTCCTGGCTTGTTGGACTCTACGTCTCCGTTGGACCTCCATATACATCAATAACGTAATATAACCAAACCTAACACAACCTAGTATCTCGGCTGTAATATTCGACAACATTCCTGGCGAGTTGGCCTCTACTTCTCCGTTTGACCTTCATATACATCAATAATGTAATATAACTTAACCTAACCCAACCTAACATCTCCGCGGTATTATTTGACAACATTCCTGGCGAGTTGGCCTCTACGTCTTCGTGGGACCTTCATATACATCAATAACGAAATATAACCTAACCTAACCCAACCTATCATCTCGGCGGGAATATTTGACAATATTCCTGGCGGGTTGGTTTCTCCGTTTCCGTGGGACCTTTATATACATCAATAACGTAATACAACCTAACCTAACCCCACCTAACATCTCGGCGGTAATATTTGACAACATTCCTGGCGAGTTGGCTTCTCCGTCTCCGTGGGACCTTTATATACATCAATAACGTAATATAACCTAACCTAATCCAACCTAACTTCTCGGCGGTAATATTTGAAAACATACCTGGCGAGGTGGCCTCTACGTCTCCGTGGGATATTGATATACATCAATAACATAATATAACATAAGCTAACCCAACATAACATCTCGGCGGTAATATTTGACCACATTCCTGGCTTGTTGGCCTCTACGTCTCCGAGGGACCTTTATATACATCAATAACGTAATATAACCTAACCTAACCCAACCTAACATCTCGTCGGTAATATTTGACAACATTCCTGACGAGTTGGCCTCTAGGTCTCCGTTTGACCTTCATATACATCAATAACGTAATATAACCTAACCTAACACAACCTAACATTCAGGCTATAATATTCGACAACATACCTGGCGAGTTGGCCTCTACGTCTCCGTGGGACCTTTATATACATTAATAACGTAATGTAACCTAACCTAACCCAACATAACATCTCGCCGGTATTATTTGACCACATTCCTGGCTTGTTGGACTCTACGTCTCCGAGGGACCTTTATATACATCAATAACGTAATATAACCTAACCTAACCCAACCTAACATCTCGGCCGTCATATTTGACCAGATTCCTGGCTTGTTGGACTCTACGTCTCCGTGGGACCTTTATATACATTAATAACGTAATATAACCTAACCTAACCCAACCTAACATCTCGGCGGTTATATTTGACAACATTCCTGACGAGTTGGCTTCTCCGTTTCCGTGGGACCTTCATATACATCAATAACGTAATATAACCTAACCTAATCCAACCTAACTTCGCGGCGGTAATATTTGAAAATATACCTGGCGAGGTGGCCTCTACGTCTCCGTGGGATATTTATATACATCAATAACATAATATAACATAAGCTAACCCAATATAACACCTCGGCGGTCATATTCGACCACATTCCTGGCTTGTTGGACTCTACGTCTCCGTAGGACCTCCATATACATCAATAACGTAATATAACCTAACCTAACACAACCTAATATCTCGGCTGTAATATTCGACAACATTCCTGGCGAGTTGGCCTCTACTTCTCCGTTTGACCTTCATATACATCAATAATGTAATATAACTTAACCTAACCCAACCTAACATCTCCGCGGTATTATTTGACAACATTCCTGGCGAGTTGGCCTCTACGTCTTCGTGGGACCTTCATATACATCAATAACGAAATATAACCTAACCTAACCCAACCTATCATCTCGGCGGGAATATTTGACAAAATTCCTGGCGAGTTGGCTTCTCCGTTTCCGTGGGACCTTTATATACATCAATAACGTAATACAACCTAACCTAACCCCACCTAACATCTCGGCGGTAATATTTGACAACATTCCTGGCGAGTTGGCTTCTCCGTCTCCGTGGGACCTTTATATACATCAATAACGTAATATAACCTAACCTAATCCAACCTAACTTCTCGGCGGTAATATTTGAAAACATACCTGGCGAGGTGGCCTCTACGTCTCCGTGGGATATTTATATACATCAATAACATAATATAACATAAGCTAACCCAACATAACATCTCGGCGGTAATATTTGACCACATTCCTGGCTTGTTGGCCTCTACGTCTCCGAGGGACCTTTATATACATCAATAACGTAATATAACCTAACCTAACCCAACCTAACATCTCGGCGGTAATATTTGACCACATTCCTGTCTTGTTGGCCTCTATGTCTCCGTTTGACCATCATATACATCAATAACGTAATATAACATAACCTAACCCAATCTAACATCTCGACGGTAATATTTGACCACATTCGTGGCTTGTTGGAGTCTACCTCTCCGAGGGACCTTTATATACATCAATAACGTAATATAACCTAACCTAACCCAACCTAACATCCCGGCGGTAATATTTGACCACATTCCTGGCTTGTTGGCCTCTACGTCTCCGTGGGACCTTTATATACTTCAATAACGTAATATAACCTAACCTAACCCAACCTAACATCTCGGCGGTAATATTTGACCACATTCCTGGCTTGTTGTCCTCTACGTCTCCGTGGGACCTTTATATACATCAATAACGTAATATAACCTAACCTAACCCAACCTAACATCTCGTCGGTAATATTTGACAACATTCCTGACGAGTTGGCCTCTAGGTCTCCGTTTGACCTTCATATACATCAATAACGTAATATAACCTAACCTAACACAACCTAACATTCAGGCTATAATATTCGACAACATACCTGGCGAGTTGGCCTCTACGTCTCCGTGGGACCTTTATATACATTAATAACGTAATGTAACCTAACCTAACCCAACATAACATCTCGCCGGTATTATTTGACCACATTCCTGGCTTGTGGGACTCTACGTCTCCGAGGGACCTTTATATACATCAATAACGTAATATAACCTAACCTAACCCAACCTAACATCTCGGCGGTAATATTTGAAATCATTCCTGGCGAGTTGGCCTCTACGTCTCCGTGGGACCTTTATATACATCAATAACGTAATATAACCTAACCTAACACAACCTAACATCTCGTCGGTAATATTTGACAACATTCCTGGCTTGTTGGCCTCTACGCCTCCGTGGGACCTTTATATACATCAATAACCTAATATAACCTAACCTAATCCAACCTAACTTCTCGGCGGTAATATTTGAAAACATATCTGGCGAGGTGGCCTCTACGTCTCCGTGGGATATTTATATACATCAATAACATAATATAACATAAGCTAACCCAACATAACATCTCGGCGGTAATATTTGACCACATTCCTGGCTTGTTGGCCTCTACGTCTCCGAGGGACCTTTATATACATCAATAACGTAATATAACCTAACCTAACCCAACCTAACATCTCGGCGGTAATATTTGACCACATTCCTGTCTTGTTGGCCTCTATGTCTCCGTTTGACGATCATATACATCAATAACGTAATATAACATAACCTAACCCAATCTAACATCTCGACGGTAATATTTGACCACATTCGTGGCTTGTTGGAGTCTACGTCTCCGAGGGACCTTTATATACATCAATAACGTAATATAACCTAACCTAACCCAACCTAACATCCCGGCGGTAATATTTGACCACATTCCTGGCTTGTTGGCCTCTACGTCTCCGTGGGACCTTTATATACTTCAATAACGTAATATAACCTAACCTAACCCAACCTAACATCTCGGCGGTAATATTTGACCACATTCCTGGCTTGTTGTCCTCTACGTCTCCGTGGGACCTTTATATACATCAATAACGTAATATAACCTAACCTAACCCAACCTAACATCTCGTCGGTAATATTTGACAACATTCCTGACGAGTTGGCCTCTAGGTCTCCGTTTGACCTTCATATACATCAATAACGTAATATAACCTAACCTAACACAACCTAACATCCAGGCTATAATATTCGACAACATACCTGGCGAGTTGGCCTCTACGTCTCCGTGGGACCTTTATATACATTAATAACGTAATGTAACCTAACCTAACCCAACATAACATCTCGCCGGTATTATTTGACCACATTCCTGGCTTGTTGGACTCTACGTCTCCGAGGGACCTTTATATACATCAATAACGTAATATAACCTAACCTAACCCAACCTAACATCTCGGCGGTAATATTTGAAATCATTCCTGGCGAGTTGGCCTCTACGTCTCCGTGGGACCTTTATATACATCAATAACGTAATATAACCTAACCTAACACAACCTAACATCTCGGCTGTAATATTTGACAACATTCCTGGCGAGTTGGCATCTACGTCTCCGTTTAACCTTCATATACATCAATAACGTAATATAACCTAACCTAACCCAACCTAACATCTCGGCGGTAATATTTGACAACATTCTTGGCGAGTTGGACTCTACGTCTCCGTGGGACTTTCATATACATCAATAACGTAATATAACGTAACCTAACCCAACCTAACATCTCGGCGGTAATAT
This sequence comes from Xylocopa violacea, assembly GCA_963969225.1. NCBI lineage: Eukaryota > Metazoa > Arthropoda > Insecta > Hymenoptera > Apidae > Xylocopa > Xylocopa violacea. Next base: position 1,600,012 of record CAXAJV010000168.1, on the reverse strand, counting down.
TTGACAACATTCCTGACGAGTTGGCTTCTCCGTTTCCGTGGGACCTTTATATACATCAATAACGTAATATAACATAACCTAACCCAATCTAACATCTCGGCCGTAATATTTGACCACATTCCTGGTTTGTTGGCCTCTACGTCTCCGTGGGACCTTTATATACGTCTATAACGTAATATAACCTAACCTAACCCAACCTATCTTCTCGGCGGTAATATTTGACAACATTCCTGGCGAGTTGGCCTCTACGTCTCCGTGGGACCTTTATATACATCAATAAAGAAATATAACCTAACCTAAATCAACCTATCATCTCGGCGATAATATTTGAAAACATTCCTGGCTAGTTGGCCTCTACGTCTCCGTGGGACCTTTACATACATCTATAACGTAATATAACCTAACCTAACCCAACCTAACATCTCGGCGGTAATATTTGACAACATTCCTGGCGAGTTGGCTTCTATGTCTCCGTGGGACCTTTATATACATCAATAACGTAATATAACCTAACCTAACCCAACCTAACATCTCGGCGGTAATATTTGACCGCATTCCTGTCTTGTTGGCCTCTACGTCTCCGTGGGACCTTTATACACATCAGTAACGTAATATAACCTAACCTAACCTAACCTAACATCTCGGCGGTAATATTTGACAACATTCCTGGCTAGTTGGCCTCTACGTCTCCGTGGGATCTTTATATACATCAATAACGTAATATAACATAACCTAACCCAATCTAACATCTCGGCGGTAATATTTGACAACATTCCTGACGAGTTGGCTTCTCCGTTTCCGTGGGACCTTTATATACATCAATAACGTAATATAACATAACCTAACCCAATCTAACATCTCGGCGGTAATATTTGACCACATTCCTGGTTTGTTGGCCTCTACGTCTCCGTGGGACCTTTATATACGTCTATAACGTAATATAACCTAACCTAACCCAACCTAACACCTCGGCGGTAATATTTGACAACATTCCTGGCGAGTTGGCTTCTATGTCTCCGTGGGACCTTTATATACATCAATAACATAATATAAGCTAGCCTAACCCAATCTAACATCTCGGCGGTAATATTTGACAACATTCCTGGCGAGTTGGCTTCTATGTCTCCGTGGGACCTTTATATACATCAATAACGTAATATAACCTAACCTAACCCAACCTAACATCTCGGCGGTAATATTTGACCGCATTCCTGTCTTGTTGGCCTCTACGTCTCCGTGGGACCTTTATACACATCAGTAACGTAATATAACCTATCCTAACCTAACCTAACATCTCGGCGGTAATATTTGACAACATTCCCGACGAGTTGGCTTCTCCGTCTCCGTGGGACCTTTATATACATCAATAACGTAATATAACCTAACCTAACCCAACCTATCTTCTCGGCGGTAATATTTGACAACATTCCTGGCGAATAGGCCTCTACGTCTCCGTGGGATCTTTATATACATCAATAACGTAATATAACATAACCTAACCCAATCTAACATCTCGGCGGTAATATTTGACCACATTCCTGGCTAGTTGGCCTCTACGTTTCCGAGGGACCTTCATATACATCAATAACGAAATATAACCTAACCTATCCTAACCTATCTTCTCGGCGGTAACATTTGACAACATTCCCGGCGAGTTGGCCTCTACGTCTCCGTGGGACCTTTATATACATCAATAACATAATATAAGCTCGCCTAACCCAATCTAAAATCTCGGCGGTAATATTTGACCACATTCTTGGCGAGTTGGCCTCTACGTCTCAGTGGGACCTTTATATACATCAATAGCGTAATATAACCTAACCTAACCCAACCTAACATCTCGGCGGTAATATTTGACAACATACATGGCGAGTTGGCCTCTACGTCTCCGTGGGATCTTTATATACATCAATAACGTAATATAACATAACCTAACCCAACCTAACATCTCGGCGGTAATATTTGACAACATTCCTGGCGAGTTGGCTTCTATGTCTCCGTTGGACCTTTATATACGTCTATAACGTAATGTAACCTAACCTAACCGAACATAACATCTCGGCGGTAATATTTGAAAACATTCCTGGCAAGTTGGCCTCTACGTCTCCGTGGGACCTTTATATACATCTATAACGTAATGTAACCTAACCTAACCCAACCTAACATCTCGGCGGTAATATTTGACCACATTCCTGTCTTGTTGGCCTCTACGTCTCCGTGGGACCTTTATACACATCAGTAACGTAATATAACCTAACCTAATCTAACCTAACATCTCGGCGGTAATATTTGACAACATTCCCCGCGAATTGGCTTCTCTGTCTCCGTGGGACCTTTATATACATCAATAACGTAATATAACGTAACCTAACCCAACCTAACATCTCGGCGGTTATATTTGACAACATTCCTGACGAGTTGGCTTCTCCGTTTCCGTGTGACCTTCATATGCATGAATAACGTAATATAACCTAACCTAATCCAACCTAACTTCGCGGCGGTAATATTTGAAAATATACCTGGCGAGGTGGCCTCTACGTCTCCGTGAGATATTTATATACATCAATAACATAATATAACATAAGCTAACCCAATATAACATCTCGGCGGTCATATTCGACCACATTCCTGGCTTGTTGGACTCTACGTCTCCGTTGGACCTCCATATACATCAATAACGTAATATAACCTAACCTAACACAACCTAATATCTCGGCTGTAATATTCGACAACATTCCTGGCGAGTTGGCCTCTACTTCTCCGTTTGACCTTCATATACATCAATAATGTAATATAACTTAACCTAACCCAACCTAACATCTCCGCGGTATTATTTGACAACATACCTGGCGAGTTGGCCTCTACGTCTTCGTGGGACCTTCATATACATCAATAACGAAATATAACCTAACCTAACCCAACCTATCATCTCGGCGGGAATATTTGACAAAATTCCTGGCGAGTTGGCTTCTCCGTTTCCGTGGGACCTTTATATACATCAATAACGTAATACAACCTAACCTAACCCCACCTAACATCTCGGCGGTAATATTTGACAACATTCCTGGCGAGTTGGCTTCTCCGTCTCCGTGGGACCTTTATATACATCAATAACGTAATATAACCTAACCTAACCCAACCTAACATCTCGGCGGTAATATTTGACCACATACCTGGCTTGTTGTCCTCTACGTCTCCGTGGGACCTTTATATAAATCAATAACGTAATATAACCTAACCTAACCCAACCTAACATCTCGTCGGTAATATTTGACAACATTCCTGACGAGTTGGCCTCTAGGTCTCCGTTTGACCTTCATATACATCAATAACGTAATATAACCTAACCTAACACAACCTAACATCCAGGCTATAATATTCGACAACACACCTGGCGAGTTGGCCTCTACGTCTCCGTGGGACCTTTATATACATTAATAACGTAATGTAACCTAACCTAACCCAACATAACATCTCGCCGGTATTATTTGACCACATTCCTGGCTTGTTGGACTCTACGTCTCCGAGGGACCTTTATATACATCAATAACGTAATATAACCTAACCTAACCCAACCTAACATCTCGGCGGTAATATTTGAAATCATTCCTGGCGAGTTGGCCTCTACGTCTCCGTGGGACCTTTATATACATCAATAACGTAATATAACCTAACCTAACACAACCTAACATCTCGGCTGTAATATTTGACAACATTCCTGGCGAGTTGGCATCTACGTCTCCGTTCGACCTTCATATACATCAATAACGTAATATAACCTAACCTAACCCAACCTAACATCTCGGCGGTAATATTTGACAACATTCTTGGCGAGTTGGACTCTACGTCTCCGTGGGACTTTCATATACATCAATAACGTAATATAACGTAACCTAACCCAACCTAACATCTCGGCGGTAATATTTGACAACATTCCTGACGAGTTGGCTTCTCCGTTTCCGTGGGACCTTTATATACATCAATAACGTAATATAACATAACCTAACCCAATCTAACATCTCGGCGGTAATATTTGACCACATTCCTGGTTTGTTGGCCTCTACGTCTCCGTGGGTCCTTTATATACGTCTATAACGTAATATAACCTAACCTAACCCAACCTAACACCTCGGCGGTAATATTTGACAACATTCCTGGCGAGTTGGCTTCTATGTCTCCGTGGGACCTTTATATACATCAATAACATAATATAAGCTAGCCTAACCCAATCTAACATCTCGGCGGTAATATTTGACCACATTCCTGGCTTGTTGGCCTCTACGTCTCCGTCGGACCTTTATATACATCTATAACGTAATATAACCTAACCTAACCCAACCTATCATCTCGGCGGTAATATTTGACAACATTCCTGGCAAGTTGGCCTCTACGTCTCCGTTTGACCTTCATATACATCAATAACGTAATCTAACCTAACATAACCCAACCTATCTTCTCGGCGGTAATATTTGTCAACATTCCTGGCGAGTTGGCCTCTACGTCTCCGTGGGACCTTTATATACATCAATAAAGAAATATAACCTAACCCAAATCAACCTATCATCTCGGCGATAATATTTGAAAACATTCCTGGCTAGTTGGCCTCTACGTCTCCGTGGGACCTTTACATACATCTATAACGTAATATAACCTAACCTAACCCAACCTAACATCTCGGCGGTAATATTTGACAACATACATGGCGAGTTGGCCTCTACGTCTCCGTGGGATCTTTATATACATCAATAACGTAATATAACATAACCTAACCCAACCTAACATCTCGGCGGTAATATTTGACAACATTCCTGGCGAGTTGGCTTCTATGTCTCCGTTGGGCCTTTATATACGTCTATAACGTAATGTAACCTAACCTAACCGAACATAACATCTCGGCGGTAATATGTGAAAACATTCCTGGCAAGTTGGCCTCTACGTCTCCGTGGGACCTTTATATACATCTATAACGTAATGTAACCTAACCTAACCCAACCTAACATCTCGGCGGTAATATTTGACCACATTCCTGTCTTGTTGGCCTCTACGTCTCCGTGGGACCTTTATACACATCAGTAACGTAATATAACCTAACCTAATCTAACCTAACATCTCGGCGGTAATATTTGACAACATTCCTGGCGAATTGACTTCTATGTCTCCGTGGGACCTTTATATACATCAATAACGTAATATAACCTAACCTAACCCAACCTAACATCTCGGCGGTAATATTTGACCGCATTCCTGTCTTGTTGGCCTCTACGTCTCCGTGGGACATTTATACACATCAGTAACGTAGTATAACCTAACCTAATCTAACCTAACATCTCGGCGGTAATATTTGACAACATTCCCGGCGAGTTGGCTTCTCCGTCTCCGTGGGACCTTTATATACATCAATAACGTAATATAACCTAACCTAACCCAACCTATCTTCTCGGCGGTAATATTTGACAACATTCCTGGCGAGTTGGCCTCTACGTCTCCGTGGGATCTTTATATACATCAATAACGTAATATAACATAACCTAACCCAATCTAACATCTCGGCGGTAATATTTGACCACATTCCTGGCTAGTTGGCCTCTACGTCTCCGAGGGACCTTCATATACATCAATAACGAAATATAACCTAACCTATCCTAACCTATCATCTCGGCGGTAACATTTGACAACATTCCCGGCGAGTTGGCCTCTACGTCTCCGTGGGACCTTTATATACATCAATAACATAATATAAGCTCGCCTAACCCAATCTAAAATCTCGGCGGTAATATTTGACCACATTCCTGGCGAGTTGGCCTCTACGTCTCAGTGGGACCTTTATATACATCAATAGCGTAATATAACCTAACCTAACCCAACCTAACATCTCGGCGGTAATATTTGACAACATACATGGCGAGTTGGCCTCTACGTCTCCGTGGGATCTTTATATACATCAATAACGTAATATAACATAACCTAACCCAACCTAACATCTCGGCGGTAATATTTGACAACATTCCTGGCGAGTTGGCTTCTATGTCTCCGTTGGGCCTTTATATACGTCTATAACGTAATCTAACCTAACCTAACCGAACATAACATCTCGGCAGTAATATGTGAAAACATTCCTGGCAAGTTGGCCTCTACGTCTCCGTGGGACCTTTATATACATCTATAACGTAATGTAACCTAACCTAACCCAACCTAACATCTCGGCGGTAATATTTGACCACATTCCTGTCTTGTTGGCCTCTACGTCTCCGTGGGACCTTTATACACATCAGTAACGTAATATAACCTAACCTAATCTAACCTAACATCTCGGCGGTAATATTTGACAACATTCCCCGCGAGTTGGCTTCTCTGTCTCCGTGGGACCTTTATATACATCAATAACGTTATATAACCTAACCTAACCCAACCTATCTTCTCGGCGGTAATATTTGACAACATACCTGGCGAGTTGGCCTCTACGTCTCCGTGGGATCTTGATATACATCAATAACGTAATATAACCTAACCTAACCCAACCTAACATGCCGGCGGTAATATTTGACCACATTCCTGGCTTGTTGCCTCTATGTCTCCGTGGGACCTTTATATACATCAATAACGTAATATAACGTAACCTAACCCAACCTAACATCTCGGCGGTAATATTTGACAACATTCCTGACGAGTTGGCCTCTAGGTCTCCGTTTGACCTTCATATACATCAATAACGTAATATATCCTAACCTAACACAACCTAATATCTCGGCTGTAATATTCGACAACATTCGTGGCGAGTTGGCCTCTACGTCTTCGTTTGACCTTCATATACATCAATAATGTAATATAACCTAAGCTAACCCAACCTATCATCTCGGCGGTAATATTTGACAACATTCCTGGCGACTTGGTTTCTCCGTTTCCGTGGGACCTTTATATACATCAATAACGTAATATAACCTAACCTAACACAACCTAACATCTCGGCTGTAATATTCGACAACATTCCTGGCGAGTTGGCCTCTACGTCTCCGTTTGACCTTCATATACATCAATAACTTAATATAACTTAACCTAACCCAACCTAACATCTCCGCGGTATTATTTGACAACATACCTGGCGAGTTGGCCTCTACGTCTCCGTGGGACCTTCATATACATCAATAACGAAATATAACCTAACCTAACCCAACCTATCATCTCGGCGGGAATATTTGACAAAATTCCTGGCGAGTTGGCTTCTCCGTTTCCGTGGGACCTTTATATACATCAATAACATAATATAACATAAGCTAACCCAATATAACATCTCGGCGGTAATATTTGACCACATTCCTGGCTTGTTGGACTCTACTTCTCCGTGGGACCTTCATATAGATCTATAACGTAATATGACCTAACCTAACCCAACCTAACATCTCGGCGGTAATATTTGAAAACATTCGTGGCGAGTTGGCATCTACGTCTCCGTTTGACCTTCATATACATCAATAACGTAATATAACCTAACCTAACCCAACCTAACATCTCGGCGGTAATATTTGACAACATTCTTGGCGAGTTTGACTCTACGTCTCCGTGGGACCTTCATATACATCAATAACGTAATATAACGTAACCTAACCCAACCTAACATCTCCGCGGTATTATTTGACAACATTCCTGACGAGTTGGCTTCTCCGTTTCCGTGGGACCTTTATATACATCAATAACGAAATATAACCTAACCTAACCCAACCTATCATCTCGGCGGGAATATTTGACAAAATTCCTGGCGAGTTGGCTTCTCCGTTTCCGTGGGACCTTTATATACATTAATAACGTAATGTAACCTAACCTAACCCAACATAACATCTTGCCGGTATTATTTGACCACATTCCTGGCTTGTTGGACTCTACGTCTCCGAGGGACCTTTATATACATCAATAACGTAATATAACCTAACCTAACCCAACCTAACATCTCGGCGGTAATATTTGACCGCATTCCTGTCTTGTTGGCCTCTACGTCTCCGTGGGACCGTTATACACATCAGTAACGTAATATAACCTAACCTAATTTAACCTAACTTCTCGGCGGTAATATTTGACAACATTCCTGGCTAGTTGGCCTCTACGTCTCCGTGGGATCTAACATCTCGGCGGTAATATTTGACCACATTCCTGGTTTGTTGACCTCAACGTCTCAGTGGGAACTTTATATACATCAATAGCGTAATATAACCTAACCTAACCCAACCTAACATCTCGGCGGTTATATTTGACAACATTTCTGGCGAGTTGGCCTCTACGTCTCCGTGGGACCTTTATATACATCAATAACGTAATATAACGTAACCTAACCCAACCTAACATCTCGGCGGTAATATTTGACAACATTCCTGGCGAGTTGGCATCTACGTCTCCGTTTGACCTTCATATACATCAATAACGTAATATAACCTAACCTAACCCAACCTAACATCTCGGCGGTAATATTTGACAACATTCTTGGCGAGTTGGACTCTACGTCTCCGTGGGACTTTCATATACATCAATAACGTAATATAACGTAACCTAACCCAACCTAACATCTCGGCGGTAATATTTGACAACATTCCTGATGAGTTGGCTTCTCCGTTTCCGTGGGACCTTTATATACATCAATAACGTAATATAACATAACCTAACCCAATCTAACATCTCGGCGGTAATATTTGACCACATTCCTGGTTTGTTGGCCTCTACGTCTCCGTGGGTCCTTTATATACGTCTATAACGTAATATAACCTAACCTAACCCAACCTAACACCTCGGCGGTAATATTTGACAACATTCCTGGCGAGTTGGCTTCTATGTCTCCGTGGGACCTTTATATACATCAATAACATAATATAAGCTAGCCTAACCCAATCTAACATCTCGGCGGTAATATTTGACCACATTCCTGGCTTGTTGGCCTCTACGTCTCCGTCGGACCTTTATATACATCTATAACGTAATATAACCTAACCTAACCCAACCTATCATCTCGGCGGTAATATTTGACAACATTCCTGGCAAGTTGGCCTCTACGTCTCCGTTTGACCTTCATATACATCAATAACGTAATCTAACCTAACATAACCCAACCTATCTTCTCGGCGGTAATATTTGTCAACATTCCTGGCGAGTTGGCCTCTACGTCTCCGTGGGACCTTTATATACATCAATAAAGAAATATAACCTAACCTAAATCAACCTATCATCTCGGCGATAATATTTGAAAACATTCCTGGCTAGTTGGCCTCTACGTCTCCGTGGGACCTTTACATACATCTATAACGTAATATAACCTAACCTAACCCAACCTAACATCTCGGCGGTAATATTTGACAACATACATGGCGAGTTGGCCTCTACGTCTCCGTGGGATCTTTATATACATCAATAACGTAATATAACATAACCTAACCCAACCTAACATCTCGGCGGTAATATTTGACAACATTCCTGGCGAGTTGGCTTCTATGTCTCCGTTGGGCCTTTATATACGTCTATAACGTAATGTAACCTAACCTAACCGAACATAACATCTCGGCGGTAATATGTGAAAACATTCCTGGCAAGTTGGCCTCTACGTCTCCGTGGGACCTTTATATACATCTATAACGTAATGTAACCTAACCTAACCCAACCTAACATCTCGGCGGTAATATTTGACCACATTCCTGTCTTGTTGGCCTCTACGTCTCCGTGGGACCTTCATATACATCAATAACGAAATATAACCTAACCTAACCCAACCTAACATCTCGGCGGTAATATTTGACCGCATTCCTGTCTTGTTGGCCTCTACGTCTCCGTGGGACATTTATACACATCAGTAACGTAGTATAACCTAACCTAATCTAACCTAACATCTCGGCGGTAATATTTGACAACATTCCCGGCGAGTTGGCTTCTCCGTCTCCGTGGGACCTTTATATACATCAATAACGTAATATAACCTAACCTAACCCAACCTATCTTCTCGGCGGTAATATTTGACAACATTCCTGGCGAGTTGGCCTCTACGTCTCCGTGGGATCTTTATATACATCAATAACGTAATATAACATAACCTAACCCAATCTAACATCTCGGCGGTAATATTTGACCACATTCCTGGCTAGTTGGCCTCTACGTCTCCGAGGGACCTTCATATACATCAATAACGAAATATAACCTAACCTATCCTAACCTATCATCTCGGCGGTAACATTTGACAACATTCCCGGCGAGTTGGCCTCTACGTCTCCGTGGGACCTTTATATACATCAATAACATAATATAAGCTCGCCTAACCCAATCTAAAATCTCGGCGGTAATATTTGACCACATTCCTGGCGAGTTGGCCTCTACGTCTCAGTGGGACCTTTATATACATCAATAGCGTAATATAACCTAACCTAACCCAACCTAACATCTCGGCGGTAATATTTGACAACATACATGGCGAGTTGGCCTCTACGTCTCCGTGGGATCTTTATATACATCAATAACGTAATATAACATAACCTAACCCAACCTAACATCTCGGCGGTAATATTTGACAACATTCCTGGCGAGTTGGCTTCTATGTCTCCGTTGGGCCTTTATATACGTCTATAACGTAATCTAACCTAACCTAACCGAACATAACATCTCGGCGGTAATATGTGAAAACATTCCTGGCAAGTTGGCCTCTACGTCTCCGTGGGACCTTTATATACATCTATAACGTAATGTAACCTAACCTAACCCAACCTAACATCTCGGCGGTAATATTTGACCACATTCCTGTCTTGTTGGCCTCTACGTCTCCGTGGGACCTTTATACACATCAGTAACGTAATATAACCTAACCTAATCTAACCTAACATCTCGGCGGTAATATTTGACAACATTCCCCGCGAGTTGGCTTCTCTGTCTCCGTGGGACCTTTATATACATCAATAACGTAATATAACCTAACCTAACCCAACCTATCTTCTCGGCGGTAATATTTGACAACATACCTGGCGAGTTGGCCTCTACGTCTCCGTGGGATCTTGATATACATCAATAACGTAATATAACCTAACCTAACCCAACCTAACATGCCGGCGGTAATATTTGACCACATTCCTGGCTTGTTGCCTCTATGTCTCCGTGGGACCTTTATATACATCAATAACGTAATATAACGTAACCTAACCCAACCTAACATCTCGGCGGTAATATTTGACAACATTCCTGACGAGTTGGCCTCTAGGTCTCCGTTTGACCTTCATATACATCAATAACGTAATATATCCTAACCTAACACAACCTAATATCTCGGCTGTAATATTCGACAACATTCGTGGCGAGTTGGCCTCTACGTCTTCGTTTGACCTTCATATACATCAATAATGTAATATAACCTAAGCTAACCCAACCTATCATCTCGGCGGTAATATTTGACAACATTCCTGGCGACTTGGTTTCTCCGTTTCCGTGGGACCTTTATATACATCAATAACGTAATATAACCTAACCTAACACAACCTAACATCTCGGCTGTAATATTCGACAACATTCCTGGCGAGTTGGCCTCTACGTCTCCGTTTGACCTTCATATACATCAATAACTTAATATAACTTAACCTAACCCAACCTAACATCTCCGCGGTATTATTTGACAACATACCTGGCGAGTTGGCCTCTACGTCTCCGTGGGACCTTCATATACATCAATAACGAAATATAACCTAACCTAACCCAACCTATCATCTCGGCGGGAATATTTGACAAAATTCCTGGCGAGTTGGCTTCTCCGTTTCCGTGGGACCTTTATATACATTAATAACGTAATGTAACCTAACCTAACCCAACATAACATCTTGCCGGTATTATTTGACCACATTCCTGGCTTGTTGGACTCTACGTCTCCGAGGGACCTTTATATACATCAATAACGTAATATAACCTAACCTAACCCAACCTAACATCTCGGCGGTAATATTTGAAATCATTCCTGGCGTGTTGGCCTCTACGTCTCCGTGGGACCTTTATATACATCAATAACGTAATATAACCTATCTAAACCCAACCTAACACCTCGGCGGTAATATTTGACAACATTCCTGGCGAGTTGGCTTCTATGTCTCCGTGGGACCTTTATATACATCAATAACATAATATAAGCTAGCCTAACCCAATCTAACATCTCGGCGGTAATATTTGAAAACATACCTGGCGAGGTGGCTTCTACGTCTCCGTGGGATACTTATATACATCAATAACATAATATAACATAAGCTAACCCAATATAACATCTCGGCGGTAATATTTGACCACATTCCTGGCTTGTTGGACTCTACTTCTCCGTGGGACCTTCATATAGATCTATAACGTAATATGACCTAACCTAACCCAACCTAACATCTCGGCGGTAATATTTGAAAACATTCGTGGCGAGTTGGCATCTACGTCTCCGTTTGACCTTCATATACATCAATAACGTAATATAACCTAACCTAACCCAACCTAACATCTCGGCGGTAATATTTGACAACATTCTTGGCGAGTTTGACTCTACGTCTCCGTGGGACCTTCATATACATCAATAACGTAATATAACGTAACCTAACCCAACCTAACATCTCGGCGGTAATATTTGACAACATTCCTGACGAGTTGGCTTCTCCGTTTCCGTGGGACCTTTATATACATCAATAACGTAATATAACATAACCTAACCCAATCTAACATCTCGGCGGTAATATTTGACAACATTCCTGACGAGTTGGCCTCTAGGTCTCCGTTTGACCTTCATATACATCAATAACGTAATATATCCTAACCTAACACAACCTAATATCTCGGCTGTAATATTCGACAACATTCCTGGCGAGTTGGCCTCTACGTCTCCGTTTGACCTTCATATACATCAATAATGTAATATAACCTAAGCTTACACAACCTATCATCTCGGCGGTAATATTGGACTACATTCCCCGCGAGTTGGCTTCTCTGTCTCCGTGGGACCTTTATATACATCAATAACGTAATATAACCTAACCTAACCCAACCTATCTTCTCGGCGGTAATATTTGACAACATACCTGGCGAGTTGGCCTCTACGTCTCCGTGGGATCTTGATATACATCAATAACGTAATATAACCTAACCTAACCCAACCTAACATCCCGGCGGTAATATTTGACCACATTCCTGGCTTGTTGCCTCTACGTCTCCGTGGGACTTTTATATACATCAATAACGTAATATAACGTAACCTAACCCAACCTAACATCTCGGCGGTAATATTTGACAACATTCCTGACGAGTTGGCCTCTAGGTCTCCGTTTGACCTTCATATACATCAATAACGTAATATATCCTAACCTAATACAACCTAATATCTCGGCTGTAATATTCGACAACATTCGTGGCGAGTTGGCCTCTACGTCTCCGCTTGACCTTCATATACATCAATAATGTAATATAACCTAAGCTAACCCAACCTATCATCTCGGCGGTAATATTTGACAACATTCCTGGCGAGTTGGTTTCTCCGTTTCCGTGGGACCTTTATATACATCAATAACGTAATATAACCTAACCTAACACAACCTAACATCTCGGCTGTAATATTCGACAACATTCCTGGCGAGTTGGCCTCTACGTCTCCGTTTGTCCTTCATATACATCAATAACTTAATATAACTTAACCTAACCCAACCTAACATCTCCGCGGTATTATTTGACAACATACCTGGCGAGTTGGCCTCTACGTCTCCGTGGGACCTTCATATACATCAATAACGAAATATAACCTAACCTAACCCAACCTATCATCTCGGCGGGAATATTTGACAAAATTCCTGGCGAGTTGGCTTCTCCGTTTCCGTGGGACCTTTATATACATTAATAACGTAATGTAACCTAACCTAACCCAACATAACATCTTGCCGGTATTATTTGACCACATTCCTGGCTTGTTGGACTCTACGTCTCCGAGGGACCTTTATATACATCAATAACGTAATATAACCTAACCTAACCCAACCTAACATCTCGGCGGTAATATTTGAAATCATTCATGGCGAGTTGGCCTCTACGTCTCCGTGGGACCTTTATATACATCAATAACGTAATATAACCTAACTAAACCCAACCTAACACCTCGGCGGTAATATTTGACAACATTCCTGGCGAGTTGGCTTCTATGTCTCCGTGGGACCTTTATATACATCAATAACATAATATAAGCTAGCCTAACCCAATCTAACATCTCGGCGGTAATATTTGAAAACATACCTGGCGAGGTGGCTTCTACGTCTCCGTGGGATACTTATATACATCAATAACATAATATAACATAAGCTAACCCAATATAACATCTCGGCGGTAATATTTGACCACATTCCTGGCTTGTTGGACTCTACTTCTCCGTGGGACCTTCATATAGATCTATAACGTAATATGACCTAACCTAACCCAACCTAACATCTCGGCGGTAATATTTGAAAACATTCGTGGCGAGTTGGCATCTACGTCTCCGTTTGACCTTCATATACATCAATAACGTAATATAACCTAACCTAACCCAACCTAACATCTCGGCGGTAATATTTGACAACATTCTTGGCGAGTTTGACTCTACGTCTCCGTGGGACCTTCATATACATCAATAACGTAATATAACGTAACCTAACCCAACCTAACATCTCGGCGGTAATATTTGACAACATTCCTGACGAGTTGGCTTCTCCGTTTCCGTGGGACCTTTATATACATCAATAACGTAATATAACATAACCTAACCCAATCTAACATCTCGGCGGTAATATTTGACCACATTCCTGGTTTGTTGGCCTCTACGTCTCCGTGGGACCTTTATATACGTCTATAACGTAATATAACCTAACCTAACCCAACCTAACACCTCGGCGGTAATATTTGACAACATTCCTGGCGAGTTGGCTTCTATGTCTCCGTCGGACCTTTATATACATCTATAACGTAATATAACCTAACCTAACCCAACCTATCATCTCGGCGGTAATATTTGACAACATTCCTGGCAAGTTGGCCTCTACGTCTCCGTTTGACCTTCATATACATCAATAACGTAATCTGACCTAACATAACCCAACCTATCTTCTCGGCGGTAATATTTGACAACATTCCTCGCGAGTTGGCCTCTACGTCTCCGTGGGACCTTTACATACATCAATAAAGAAATATAACCTAACCTAAATCAACCTATCATCTCGGCGATAATATTTGAAAACATTCCTGGCTAGTTGGCCTCTACGTCTCCGTGGGACCTTTACATACATCTATAACGTAATATAACCTAACCTAACCCAACCTAACATCTCGGCGGTAATATTTGACAACATTCCTGGCGAGTTGGCTTCTATGTCTCCGTGGGACCTTTATATACATCAATAACGTAATATAACCTAACCTAACCCAACCTAACATCTCGGCGGTAATATTTGACCGCATTCCTGTCTTGTTGGCCTCTACGTCTCCGTGGGACCGTTATACACATCAGTAACGTAATATAACCTAACCTAATTTAATCTAACATCTCGGCGGTAATATTTGACAACATTCCTGGCTAGTTGGCCTCTACGTCTCCGTGGGATCTGACATCTCGGCGGTAATATTTGACCACATTCCTGGTTTGTTGACCTCAACGTCTCAGTGGGAACTTTATATACATCAATAGCGTAATATAACCTAACCTAACCCAACCTAACATCTCGGCGGTAATATTTGACAACATTTCTGGCGAGTTGGCCTCTACGTCTCCGTGGGACCTTTATATACATCAATAACGTAATATAACGTAACCTAACCCAACCTAACATCTCGGCGGTAATATTTGACAACATTCCTGACGAGTTGGCCTCTAGGTCTCCGTTTGACCTTCATATACATCAATAACGTAATATATCCTAACCTAACATAACCTAATATCTCGGCTGTAATATTCGACAACATTCCTGGCGAGTTGGCCTCTACGTCTCCGTTTGAACTTCATATACATCAATAATGTAATATAACCTAAGCTAACCCAACCTATCATCTCGGCGGTAATATTTGACAACATTCCTGGCGAGTTGGCCTCTACGTCTTCGTGGGACCTTTATATACATGAATAACGTAATATAACATAACCTAACCCAACCTATCTTCTCGGCGGTAATATTTGACAACATTCCTGGCGAGTTGGCCTCTACGTCTCCGTGGGACCTTTATATACATCAATAACGAAATATAACCTAACCTAAATCAACCTATCATCTCGGCGATAATATTTGACAACATTCCTGGCGAGTTGGCCTCTACGTCTCCGTGGGATATTTATATACATCAATAACATAATATAACATAAGCTAACCCAATATAACATCTCGGCGGTAATATTTGACCACATTCCTAGCTTGTTGGACTCTACGTCTCCGTGGGTCCTTCATATAGATCTATAACGTAATATGACCTAACCTAACCCAACCTAACATCTCGGCGGTAATATTTGAAAACATTCCTGGCGAGTTGGCATCTACGTCTCCGTGTGACCTTCATATACATCAATAACGTAATATAACCTAACCTAACCCAACCTAACATCTCGGCGGTAATATTTGACAACATTCATGGCTAGTTGGCCTCTACGTCTCCGTGGGACCTTTACATACATCTATAACGTAATATAACCTAACCTAACCCAACCTAACATCTCGGCGGTAATATTTGACAACATTCCTGGCGAGTTGGCTTCTATGTCTCCGTGGGACCTTTATATACATCAATAACGTAACATAACCTAACCTAACCCAACCTATCTTCTCGGCGGTAATATTTGACCGCATTCCTGTCTTGTTGGCCTCTACGTCTCCGTGGGACCTTTATACACATCAGTAACGTAATATAACCTAACCTAACCCAACCTAACATCTCGGCGGTAATATTTGAAAACATTCCTGGCGAGTTGGCCTCTACGTCTCAGTGGGACCTTTATATACATCAATAGCGTAATATAACCTAACCTAACCCAACCTAACATCTCGGCGGTAATATTTGACAACATACATGGCGAGTTGGCCTCTACGTCTCCGTGGGATCTTTATATACATCAATAACGTAATATAACATAACCTACCCCAACCTAACATCTCGGCGGTAATATTTGACAACATTCCTGGCGAGTTGGATTCTATGTCTCCGTGGGACCTTTATATACATCAATAACGTAATATAACATAACCTACCCCAACCTAACATCTCGGCGGTAATATTTGACAACATTCCTGGCGAGTTGGATTCTATGTCTCCGTGGGACCTTTATATACATCAATAAAGAAATATAACCTAACCTAAATAAACCTATCATCTCGGCGATAATATTTGACAACATTCCTGGCTAGTTGGCCTCTACGTCTCCGTTTGACCTTCATATACATCAATAACGTAATCTGACCTAACATAACCCAACCTATCTTCTCGGCGGTAATATTTGACAACATTCCTCGCGAGTTGGCCTCTACGTCTCCGTGGGACCTTTACATACATCAATAAAGAAATATAACCTAACCTAAATCAACCTATCATCTCGGCGATAATATTTGAAAACATTCCTGGCTAGTTGGCCTCTACGTCTCCGTGGGACCTTTACATACATCTATAACGTAATATAACCTAACCTAACCCAACCTAACATCTCGGCGGTAATATTTGACAACATTCCTGGCGAGTTGGCTTCTATGTCTCCGTGGGACCTTTATATACATCAATAACGTAATATAACCTAACCTAACCCAACCTAACATCTCGGCGGTAATATTTGACCGCATTCCTGTCTTGTTGGCCTCTACGTCTCCGTGGGACCGTTATACACATCAGTAACGTAATATAACCTAACCTAATTTAATCTAACATCTCGGCGGTAATATTTGACAACATTCCTGGCTAGTTGGCCTCTACGTCTCCGTGGGATCTGACATCTCGGCGGTAATATTTGACCACATTCCTGGTTTGTTGACCTCAACGTCTCAGTGGGAACTTTATATACATCAATAGCGTAATATAACCTAACCTAACCCAACCTAACATCTCGGCGGTAATATTTGACAACATTTCTGGCGAGTTGGCCTCTACGTCTCCGTGGGACCTTTATATACATCAATAACGTAATATAACGTAACCTAACCCAACCTAACATCTCGGCGGTAATATTTGACAACATTCCTGACGAGTTGGCCTCTAGGTCTCCGTTTGACCTTCATATACATCAATAACGTAATATATCCTAACCTAACATAACCTAATATCTCGGCTGTAATATTCGACAACATTCCTGGCGAGTTGGCCTCTACGTCTCCGTTTGAACTTCATATACATCAATAATGTAATATAACCTAAGCTAACCCAACCTATCATCTCGGCGGTAATATTTGACAACATTCCTGGCGAGTTGGCCTCTACGTCTTCGTGGGACCTTTATATACATGAATAACGTAATATAACATAACCTAACCCAACCTATCTTCTCGGCGGTAATATTTGACAACATTCCTGGCGAGTTGGCCTCTACGTCTCCGTGGGACCTTTATATACATCAATAACGAAATATAACCTAACCTAAATCAACCTATCATCTCGGCGATAATATTTGACAACATTCCTGGCGAGTTGGCCTCTACGTCTCCGTGGGATATTTATATACATCAATAACATAATATAACATAAGCTAACCCAATATAACATCTCGACGGTAATATTTGACCACATTCCTAGCTTGTTGGACTCTACGTCTCCGTGGGTCCTTCATATAGATCTATAACGTAATATGACCTAACCTAACCCAACCTAACATCTCGGCGGTAATATTTGAAAACATTCCTGGCGAGTTGGCATCTACGTCTCCGTGTGACCTTCATATACATCAATAACGTAATATAACCTAACCTAACCCAACCTAACATCTCGGCGGTAATATTTGACAACATTCATGGCTAGTTGGCCTCTACGTCTCCGTGGGACCTTTACATACATCTATAACGTAATATAACCTAACCTAACCCAACCTAACATCTCGGCGGTAATATTTGACAACATTCCTGGCGAGTTGGCTTCTATGTCTCCGTGGGACCTTTATATACATCAATAACGTAACATAACCTAACCTAACCCAACCTATCTTCTCGGCGGTAATATTTGACCGCATTCCTGTCTTGTTGGCCTCTACGTCTCCGTGGGACCTTTATACACATCAGTAACGTAATATAACCTAACCTAACCCAACCTAACATCTCGGCGGTAATATTTGAAAACATTCCTGGCGAGTTGGCCTCTACGTCTCAGTGGGACCTTTATATACATCAATAGCGTAATATAACCTAACCTAACCCAACCTAACATCTCGGCGGTAATATTTGACAACATACATGGCGAGTTGGCCTCTACGTCTCCGTGGGATCTTTATATACATCAATAACGTAATATAACATAACCTACCCCAACCTAACATCTCGGCGGTAATATTTGACAACATTCCTGGCGAGTTGGATTCTATGTCTCCGTGGGACCTTTATATACATCAATAAAGAAATATAACCTAACCTAAATAAACCTATCATCTCGGCGATAATATTTGACAACATTCCTGGCTAGTTGGCATCTACGTCTCCGTGGGACCTTTATATACATCTATAACGTAATATAACCTAACCTAACCCAACCTAACATCTCGGCGGTAATATTTGACAACATTCCTGGCGAGTTGGCTTCTATGTCTCCGTGGGACCTTTATATACATCAATAACGTAATATAACCTAACCTAACCCAACCTAACATCTCGGCAGTAATATTTGACCGCATTCCTGTCTTGTTGGCCTCTACGTCTCCGTGGGAAATTTAAACACATCAGTAACGTAATATAACCTAACCTAATCTAACCTAACATCTCGGCGGTAATATTTGACAACATTCCAGGCGAGTTGGCTTCTCCGTCTCCGTGGGACCTTTATATACATCAATAACGTAATATAACATAACCTAACCCAACCTAACATCTCGGCGGTAATATTTGACAACATTCCTGGCAAGTTGGCTTCTATGTCTCCGTTTGACCTTTATATACGTCTATAACGTAATGTAACCTAACCTAACCGAACATAACATCTCGGCGGGAATATTTGAAATCATTCCTGGCAAGTTGGCCTCTACGTCTCCGTGGGACCTTCATATACATCTATAACGTAATGTAACCTAACCTAACCCAACCTAACATCTCGGCGGTAATATTTGACCACATTCCTGTCTTGTTGGCCTCTACGTCCCCGTGGGACCTTTATACACATCAGTAACGTAATATAACCTAACCTAACCTAACCTATCTTCTCGGCGGTAATATTTGACAACATTCCTGGCGAGTTGGCCTCTACGTCTCCGTGGGATCTTGATATACATTAATAATGTAATATAACCTAAGCTAACCCAACCTATCATCTCGGCGGTAATATTTGACAACATTCCTGGCGAGGTGGCGTCTACGTTTCGTGGGACCTTTATATACATGAATAACGTAATATAACATAACCTAACCCAATCTAACAATTCGACGGTAATATCTGTCCACATTCCTGGCTTTTTGGCCTCTACGTCTCCGTGGGACCTTTATATACATCAATAACATAATATAAGCTAGCCTAACCCAATCTAACGTCTCGGCGGTAATATTTGACAACATTCCTGGCGAGTTGGCTTCTCCGTTTCCGTGGGACCTTTATATACATCAATAACGTAATATAACCTAACCTAACCCAACCTAACATCTCGGCTGTAATATTTGACAACATTCCTGGCGAGTTGGCTTCTTCGTCTCCGTGGGACATTTATATACATCAATAACGTAATATAACCTAACCTAACCCAACATAACATCTCGCCGGTATTATTTGACCTCATTCCTGTCTTGTTGGACTCTACGTCTTCGAGGGACCTTTATATACATCAATAACGTAATATAACCTAACCTAACCCAACCTAACATCCCGGCGGTAATATTTGACCACATTCCTGGCTTGTTGGCCTCTAAATCTCCGTGCGACCTTTATATACATCAATAACGTAATATAAGCTAGCCTAACCCAATCTAACATCTCGGCCGTAATATTTGACAACATTCCTGGCGAGTTGGCTTCTATGTCTCCGTTGGACCTTTATATACGTCTATAACGTAATGTAACCTAACCTAACCGAACATAACATCTCATCGGTAATATTTGACAACATACCTGGCAAGTTGGCCTCTACGTCTCCGTGGGCCCTTCATATACATCAATAACGAAATATAACCTAACCTAACCCAACCTAGCATCTCGGCGGTAATATTTGACATCATTCCTGGCGAGTAGGCCTCTACGTCTCCGTTTGACCATCATATACATCAATAACGTAATATAACATAACCTAACCCAATCTAACATCTCGACGGTAATATTTGACCACATTCCTGGCTTGTTGGAGTCTACGTCTCCGAGGGACATTTATATACAACAATAACGTAATATAACCTAACCTAAGCCAACCTAACATCCCGGCGGTAATATTTGACCACATTCCTGGCTTGTTGTCCTCTACGTCTCCGTGGGACCTTTATATACATCAATAACGTAATATAACCTAACCTAACCCAACCTAACATCTCGTCGGTAATATTTGACAACATTCCTGACGAGTTGGCCTCTAGGTCTCCGTTTGACCTTCATATACATCAATAACGTAATATAACCTAACCTAACACAACCTAATATCTCGGCTGTAATATTCGACAACATTCCTGGCGAGTTGGCCTCTACGTCTCCGTTTGACCTTCATATACATCAATAATGTAATATAACCTAAGCTAACCCAACCTATCATCTCGGCGGTAATATTTGACAACATTCCTGGCGAGTTGGCCTCTACGTCTTCGTGGGACCTTTATATACATGAATAACGTAATATAACATAACCTAACCCAATCTAACAACTCGACGGTAATATTTGTCCACATTCCTGTCTTTTTGGCCTCTACGTCTCCGTGGGACCTTTATATACATCAATAACATAATATAAGCTAGCCTAACCCAATCTAACATCTCGGCGGTAATATTTGACAACATTCCTGGCGAGTTGGCTTCTCCGTTTCCGTGGGACCTTTATATACATCAATAACGTAATATAACCTAACCTAACCCAACCTAAAATCTCGGCGGTAATATTTGACATCATTCCTGGCGAGTTGGCTTCTCCGTTTCCGTGGGACCTTTATATACATCAATAACGTAATATAACCTAACCTAACCCAACCTAACATCTCGGCTGTAATATTTGACAACATTCCTGGCGAGTTGGCTTCTTCGTCTCCGTGGGACCTTTATATACATCAATAACGTAATATAACCTATCCAAACCCAACCTAACTTCTCGGCGGTAATATTTGAAAGCATACCTGGCGAGGTGGCCTCTACGTCTCCGTGGGATATTTATATACATCAATAACATAATATAACATAAGCTAACCCAATATAACATCTCGGCGGTAACATTTGACCACATTCCTGGCTTGTTGGACTCTACGTCTCCGTGGGACCTTCATATAGATCTATAAGGTAATATAACCTAACCTAACCCAACCTAACATCTCGGCGCTAATATTTGAAAACACTCCTGGCGAGTTGGCATCTACGTCTCCGTTTGACCTTCATATACATCAATAACGTAATATAACCTAACCTAACCCAACCTAACATCTCGGCGGTAATATTTGACAACATTCTTGGCGAGTTGGACTCTACGTCTCCGTGGGACATTTATATACATCAATAACATAATATAAGCTCGCATAACCCAATCTAAAATCTCGGCGGTAATATTTGACCACATTCCTGGCGAGTTGGCCTCTACGTCTCAGTGGGACCTTTATATACATCAATAGCGTAATATAACCTAACCTAACCCAACCTAACATCTCGGCGGTAATATTTGACAACATACATGGCGAGTTGGCCTCTACGTCTCCGTGGGATCTTTATATACATCAATAACGTAATATAACATAACCTAACCCAACCTAACATCTCGGCGGTAATATTTGACAACATTCCTGGCGAGTTGGCTTCTATGTCTCCGTTGGACCTTTATATACGTCTATAACGTAATGTAACCTAACCTAACCGAACATAACATCTCGGCGGTAATATTTGAAAACATTCCTGGCAAGTTGGCCTCTACGTCTCCGTGGGACCTTTATATACATCTATAACGTAATGAAACCTAACCTAACCCAACCTAACATCTCGGCGGTAATATTTGACCATATTCCTGTCTTGTTGGCCTCTACGTCTCCGTGGGACCTTTATACACATCAGTAACGTAATATAACCTAACCTGATCTAACCTAACATCTCGGCGGTCATATTTGACAACATTCCTGACGAGTTGGCCTCTAGGTATCCGTTTGACCTTCATATACATCAATAACGTAATATAACCTAACCTAACACAACCTAATATCTCGGCTGTAATATTCGACAACATTCCTGGCGAGTTGGCCTCTACGTCTCCGTTTGACCTTCATATACATCAATAATGTAATATAACCTAAGCTAACCCAACCTATCATCTCGGCGGTAATATTTGACAACATTCCTGGCGAGTTGGCCTCTACGTCTTCGTGGGACCTTTATATACATGAATAACGTAATATAACATAACCTAACCCAATCTAACAACTCGACGGTAATATTTGACCACATTCCTGGCTTGTTGGAGTCTACGTCTCCGAGGGACCTTTATATACATCAATAACGTAATATAACCGAACTTAACCCAACCTAACATCCCGGCGGTAATATTTGACCACATTCCTGGCTTGTTGTCCTCTACGTCTCCGTGGGACCTTTATATACATCAATAACGTAATATAACGTAACCTAACCCAACCTAACATCTCGGCGGTAATATTTGACAACATTCCTGGCAAGTTGGCTTCTATGTCTCCGTTTGACCTTTATATACGTCTATAACGTAATGTAATCTAACCTAACCGAACATAACATCTCGGCGGTAATATTTGAAATCATTCCTGGCAAGTTGGCCTCTACGTCTCCGTGGGACCTTTATATACATCTATAACGTAATGTAACCTAACCTAACCCAACCTAACATCTCGGCGGTAATATTTGACCACATTCCTGTCTTGTTGGCCTCTACGTCTCCGTGGGACCTTTATACACATCAGTAACGTAATATAACCTAACCTAACCTAACCTATCTTCTCGGCGGTAATATTTGACAACATCCCTGGCGAGTTGGCCTCTACGTCTCCGTGGGATCTTGATATACATTAATAATGTAATATAACCTAAGCTAACCCAACCTATCATCTCGGCGGTAATATTTGACAACATTCCTGGCGAGGTGGCGTCTACGTTTCGTGGGACCTTTATATACATGAATAACGTAATATAACATAACCTAACCCAATCTAACAATTCGACGGTAATATCTGTCCACATTCCTGGCTTTTTGGCCTCTACGTCTCCGTGGGACCTTTATATACATCAATAACATAATATAAGCTAGCCTAACCCAATCTAACGTCTCGGCGGTAATATTTGACAACATTCCTGGCGAGTTAGCTTCTCCGTTTCCGTGGGACCTTTATATACATCAATAACGTAATATAACCTAACCTAACCCAACCTAACATCTCGGCTGTAATATTTGACAACATTCCTGGCGAGTTGGCTTCTTCGTCTCCGTGGGACATTTATATACATCAATAACGTAATATAACCTAACCTAACCCAACATAACATCTCGCCGGTATTATTTGACCTCATTCCTGTCTTGTTGGGCTCTACGTCTTCGAGGGACCTTTATATACATCAATAACGTAATATAACCTAACCTAACCCAACCTAACATCCCGGCGGTAATATTTGACCACATTCCTGGCTTGTTGGCCTCTAAATCTCCGTGGGACCTTTATATACATCAATAACGTAATATAAGCTAGCCTAACCCAATCTAACATCTCGGCCGTAATATTTGACAACATTCCTGGCGAGTTGGCTTCTATGTCTCCGTTGGACCTTTATATACGTCTATAACGTAATGTAGCCTAACCTAACCCAACCTAACATCTCGGCGGTAATATTTGACAACATTCATGGCTAGTTGGCCTCTACGTCTCCGTGGGACCTTTACATACATCTATAACGTAATATAACCTAACCTAACCCAACCTAACATCTCGGCGGTAATATTTGACAACATTCCTGGCGAGTTGGCTTCTATGTCTCCGTGGGACCTTTATATACATCAATAACGTAACATAACCTAACCTAACCCAACCTATCTTCTCGGCGGTAATATTTGACCGCATTCCTGTCTTGTTGGCCTCTACGTCTCCGTGGGACCTTTATACACATCAGTAACGTAATATAACCTAACCTAACCCAACCTAACATCTCGGCGGTAATATTTGAAAACATTCCTGGCGAGTTGGCCTCTACGTCTCAGTGGGACCTTTATATACATCAATAGCGTAATATAACCTAACCTAACCCAACCTAACATCTCGGCGGTAATATTTGACAACATACATGGCGAGTTGGCCTCTACGTCTCCGTGGGATCTTTATATACATCAATAACGTAATATAACATAACCTACCCCAACCTAACATCTCGGCGGTAATATTTGACAACATTCCTGGCGAGTTGGATTCTATGTCTCCGTGGGACCTTTATATACATCAATAAAGAAATATAACCTAACCTAAATAAACCTATCATCTCGGCGATAATATTTGACAACATTCCTGGCTAGTTGGCATCTACGTCTCCGTGGGACCTTTATATACATCTATAACGTAATATAACCTAACCTAACCCAACCTAACATCTCGGCGGTAATATTTGACAACATTCCTGGCGAGTTGGCTTCTATGTCTCCGTGGGACCTTTATATACATCAATAACGTAATATAACCTAACCTAACCCAACCTAACATCTCGGCAGTAATATTTGACCGCATTCCTGTCTTGTTGGCCTCTACGTCTCCGTGGGAAATTTAAACACATCAGTAACGTAATATAACCTAACCTAATCTAACCTAACATCTCGGCGGTAATATTTGACAACATTCCAGGCGAGTTGGCTTCTCCGTCTCCGTGGGACCTTTATATACATCAATAACGTAATATAACATAACCTAACCCAACCTAACATCTCGGCGGTAATATTTGACAACATTCCTGGCAAGTTGGCTTCTATGTCTCCGTTTGACCTTTATATACGTCTATAACGTAATGTAACCTAACCTAACCGAACATAACATCTCGGCGGTAATATTTGAAATCATTCCTGGCAAGTTGGCCTCTACGTCTCCGTGGGACCTTTATATACATCTATAACGTAATGTAACCTAACCTAACCCAACCTAACATCTCGGCGGTAATATTTGACCACATTCCTGTCTTGTTGGCCTCTACGTCTCCGTGGGACCTTTATACACATCAGTAACGTAATATAACCTAACCTAACCTAACCTATCTTCTCGGCGGTAATATTTGACAACATTCCTGGCGAGTTGGCCTCTACGTCTCCGTGGGATCTTGATATACATTAATAATGTAATATAACCTAAGCTAACCCAACCTATCATCTCGGCGGTAATATTTGACAACATTCCTGGCGAGGTGGCGTCTACGTTTCGTGGGACCTTTATATACATGGATAACGTAATATAACATAACCTAACCCAATCTAACAATTCGACGGGAATATCTGTCCACATTCCTGGCTTTTTGGCCTCTACGTCTCCGTGGGACCTTTATATACATCAATAACATAATATAAGCTAGCCTAACCCAATCTAACGTATCGGCGGTAATATTTGACAACATTCCTGGCGAGTTGGCTTCTCCGTTTCCGTGGGACCTTTATATACATCAATAACGTAATATAACCTAACCTAACCCAACCTAACATCTCGGCTGTAATATTTGACAACATTCCTGGCGAGTTGGCTTCTTCGTCTCCGTGGGACATTTATATACATCAATAACGTAATATAACCTAACCTAACCCAACATAACATCTCGGCAGTAATATTTGACCGCATTCCTGTCTTGTTGGCCTCTACGTCTCCGTGGGAAATTTAAACACATCAGTAACGTAATATAACCTAACCTAATCTAACCTAACATCTCGGCGGTAATATTTGACAACATTCCTGGCTTGTTGTCCTCTACGTCTCCGTGGGACCTTTATATACATCAATAACGTAATATAACCTAACCTAACCCAACCTAACATCTCGTCGGTAATATTTGACAACATTCCTGACGAGTTGGCCTCTAGGTCTCCGTTTGACCTTCATATACATCAATAACGTAATATAACCTAACCTAACACAACCTAATATCTCGGCTGTAATATTCGACAACATTCCTGGCGAGTTGGCCTCTACGTCTCCGTTTGACCTTCATATACATCAATAATGTAATATAACCTAAGCTAACCCAACCTATCATCTCGGCGGTAATATTTGACAACATTCCTGGCGAGTTGGCCTCTACGTCTTCGTGGGACCTTTATATACATGAATAACGTAATATAACATAACCTAACCCAATCTAACAACTCGACGGTAATATTTGTCCACATTCCTGTCTTTTTGGCCTCTACGTCTCCGTGGGACCTTTATATACATCAATAACATAATATAAGCTAGCCTAACCCAATCTAACATCTCGGCGGTAATATTTGACAACATTCCTGGCGAGTTGGCTTCTCCGTTTCCGTGGGACCTTTATATACATCAATAACGTAATATAACCTAACCTAACCCAACCTAAAATCTCGGCGGTAATATTTGACATCATTCCTGGCGAGTTGGCTTCTCCGTTTCCGTGGGACCTTTATATACATCAATAACGTAATATAACCTAACCTAACCCAACCTAACATCTCGGCTGTAATATTTGACAACATTCCTGGCGAGTTGGCTTCTTCGTCTCCGTGGGACCTTTATATACATCAATAACGTAATATAACCTATCCAAACCCAACCTAACTTCTCGGCGGTAATATTTGAAAGCATACCTGGCGAGGTGGCCTCTACGTCTCCGTGGGATATTTATATACATCAATAACATAATATAACATAAGCTAACCCAATATAACATCTCGGCGGTAACATTTGACCACATTCCTGGCTTGTTGGACTCTACGTCTCCGTGGGACCTTCATATAGATCTATAAGGTAATATAACCTAACCTAACCCAACCTAACATCTCGGCGCTAATATTTGAAAACACTCCTGGCGAGTTGGCATCTACGTCTCCGTTTGACCTTCATATACATCAATAACGTAATATAACCTAACCTAACCCAACCTAACATCTCGGCGGTAATATTTGACAACATTCTTGGCGAGTTGGACTCTACGTCTCCGTGGGACATTTATATACATCAATAACATAATATAAGCTCGCATAACCCAATCTAAAATCTCGGCGGTAATATTTGACCACATTCCTGGCGAGTTGGCCTCTACGTCTCAGTGGGACCTTTATATACATCAATAGCGTAATATAACCTAACCTAACCCAACCTAACATCTCGGCGGTAATATTTGACAACATACATGGCGAGTTGGCCTCTACGTCTCCGTGGGATCTTTATATACATCAATAACGTAATATAACATAACCTAACCCAACCTAACATCTCGGCGGTAATATTTGACAACATTCCTGGCGAGTTGGCTTCTATGTCTCCGTTGGACCTTTATATACGTCTATAACGTAATGTAACCTAACCTAACCGAACATAACATCTCGGCGGTAATATTTGAAAACATTCCTGGCAAGTTGGCCTCTACGTCTCCGTGGGACCTTTATATACATCTATAACGTAATGAAACCTAACCTAACCCAACCTAACATCTCGGCGGTAATATTTGACCATATTCCTGTCTTGTTGGCCTCTACGTCTCCGTGGGACCTTTATACACATCAGTAACGTAATATAACCTAACCTGATCTAACCTAACATCTCGGCGGTCATATTTGACAACATTCCTGACGAGTTGGCCTCTAGGTATCCGTTTGACCTTCATATACATCAATAACGTAATATAACCTAACCTAACACAACCTAATATCTCGGCTGTAATATTCGACAACATTCCTGGCGAGTTGGCCTCTACGTCTCCGTTTGACCTTCATATACATCAATAATGTAATATAACCTAAGCTAACCCAACCTATCATCTCGGCGGTAATATTTGACAACATTCCTGGCGAGTTGGCCTCTACGTCTTCGTGGGACCTTTATATACATGAATAACGTAATATAACATAACCTAACCCAATCTAACAACTCGACGGTAATATTTGACCACATTCCTGGCTTGTTGGAGTCTACGTCTCCGAGGGACCTTTATATACATCAATAACGTAATATAACCGAACTTAACCCAACCTAACATCCCGGCGGTAATATTTGACCACATTCCTGGCTTGTTGTCCTCTACGTCTCCGTGGGACCTTTATATACATCAATAACGTAATATAACGTAACCTAACCCAACCTAACATCTCGGCGGTAATATTTGACAACATTCCTGGCAAGTTGGCTTCTATGTCTCCTTTTGACCTTTATATACGTCTATAACGTAATGTAACCTAACCTAACCGAACATAACATCTCGGCGGTAATATTTGAAATCATTCCTGGCAAGTTGGCCTCTACGTCTCCGTGGGACCTTTATATACATCTATAACGTAATGTAACCTAACCTAACCCAACCTAACATCTCGGCGGTAATATTTGACCACATTCCTGTCTTGTTGGCCTCTACGTCTCCGTGGGACCTTTATACACATCAGTAACGTAATATAACCTAACCTAACCTAACCTATCTTCTCGGCGGTAATATTTGACAACATTCCTGGCGAGTTGGCCTCTACGTCTCCGTGGGATCTTGATATACATTAATAATGTAATATAACCTAAGCTAACCCAACCTATCATCTCGGCGGTAATATTTGACAACATTCCTGGCGAGGTGGCGTCTACGTTTCGTGGGACCTTTATATACATGAATAACGTAATATAACATAACCTAACCCAATCTAACAATTCGACGGTAATATCTGTCCACATTCCTGGCTTTTTGGCCTCTACGTCTCCGTGGGACCTTTATATACATCAATAACATAATATAAGCTAGCCTAACCCAATCTAACGTATCGGCGGTAATATTTGACAACATTCCTGGCGAGTTGGCTTCTCCGTTTCCGTGGGACCTTTATATACATCAATAACGTAATATAACCTAACCTAACCCAACCTAACATCTCGGCTGTAATATTTGACAACATTCCTGGCGAGTTGGCTTCTTCGTCTCCGTGGGACATTTATATACATCAATAACGTAATATAACCTAACCTAACCCAACATAACATCTCGGCAGTAATATTTGACCGCATTCCTGTCTTGTTGGCCTCTACGTCTCCGTGGGAAATTTAAACACATCAGTAACGTAATATAACCTAACCTAATCTAACCTAACATCTCGGCGGTAATATTTGACAACATTCCAGGCGAGTTGGCTTCTCCGTCTCCGTGGGACCTTTATATACATCAATAACGTAATATAACATAACCTAACCCAACCTAACATCTCGGCGGTAATATTTGACAACATTCCTGGCAAGTTGGCTTCTATGTCTCCGTTTGACCTTTATATACGTCTATAACGTAATGTAACCTAACCTAACCGAACATAACATCTCGGCGGTAATATTTGAAATCATTCCTGGCAAGTTGGCCTCTACGTCTCCGTGGGACCTTTATATACATCTATAACGTAATGTAACCTAACCTAACCCAACCTAACATCTCGGCGGTAATATTTGACCACATTCCTGTCTTGTTGGCCTCTACGTCTCCGTGGGACCTTTATACACATCAGTAACGTAATATAACCTAACCTAACCTAACCTATCTTCTCGGCGGTAATATTTGACAACATTCCTGGCGAGTTGGCCTCTACGTCTCCGTGGGATCTTGATATACATTAATAATGTAATATAACCTAAGCTAACCCAACCTATCATCTCGGCGGTAATATTTGACAACATTCCTGGCGAGGTGGCGTCTACGTTTCGTGGGACCTTTATATACATGAATAACGTAATATAACATAACCTAACCCAATCTAACAATTCGACGGTAATATCTGTCCACATTCCTGGCTTTTTGGCCTCTACGTCTCCGTGGGACCTTTATATACATCAATAACGTAATATAACCTAACCTAACCCAACCTAACATCTCGGCTGTAATATTTGACAACATTCCTGGCGAGTTGGCTTCTTCGTCTCCGTGGGACATTTATATACATCAATAACGTAATATAACCTAACCTAACCCAACATAACATCTCGCCGGTATTATTTGACCTCATTCCTGTCTTGTTGGACTCTACGTCTTCGAGGGACCTTTATATACATCAATAACGTAATATAACCTAACCTAACCCAACCTAACATCCCGGCGGTAATATTTGACCACATTCCTGGCTTGTTGGCCTCTAAATCTCCGTGGGACCTTTATATACATGAATAACGTAATATAACATAACCTAACCCAATCTAACAATTCGACGGTAATATCTGTCCACATTCCTGGCTTTTTGGCCTCTACGTCTCCGTGGGACCTTTATATACATCAATAACGTAATATAACCTAACCTAACCCAACCTAACATCTCGGCTGTAATATTTGACAACATTCCTGGCGAGTTGGCCTCTACGTCTCCGTGGGCCCTTCATATACATCAATAACGAAATATAACCTAACCTAACCCAACCTAGCATCTCGGCGGTAATATTTGACATCATTCCTGGCGAGTAGGCCTCTACGTCTCCGTTTGACCATCATATACATCAATAACGTAATATAACATAACCTAACCCAATCTAACATCTCGACGGTAATATTTGACCACATTCCTGGCTTGTTGGAGTCTACGTCTCCGAGGGACATTTATATACAACAATAACGTAATATAACCTAACCTAAGCCAACCTAACATCCCGGCGGTAATATTTGACAACATTCATGGCTAGTTGGCCTCTACGTCTCCGTGGGACCTTTACATACATCTATAACGTAATATAACCTAACCTAACCCAACCTAACATCTCGGCGGTAATATTTGACAACATTCCTGGCGAGTTGGCTTCTATGTCTCCGTGGGACCTTTATATACATCAATAACGTAACATAACCTAACCTAACCCAACCTATCTTCTCGGCGGTAATATTTGACCGCATTCCTGTCTTGTTGGCCTCTACGTCTCCGTGGGACCTTTATACACATCAGTAACGTAATATAACCTAACCTAACCCAACCTAACATCTCGGCGGTAATATTTGAAAACATTCCTGGCGAGTTGGCCTCTACGTCTCAGTGGGACCTTTATATACATCAATAGCGTAATATAACCTAACCTAACCCAACCTAACATCTCGGCGGTAATATTTGACAACATACATGGCGAGTTGGCCTCTACGTCTCCGTGGGATCTTTATATACATCAATAACGTAATATAACATAACCTACCCCAACCTAACATCTCGGCGGTAATATTTGACAACATTCCTGGCGAGTTGGATTCTATGTCTCCGTGGGACCTTTATATACATCAATAAAGAAATATAACCTAACCTAAATAAACCTATCATCTCGGCGATAATATTTGACAACATTCCTGGCTAGTTGGCTTCTACGTCTCCGTGGGACCTTTATATACATCTATAACGTAATATAACCTAACCTAACCCAACCTAACATCTCGGCGGTAATATTTGACAACATTCCTGGCGAGTTGGCTTCTATGTCTCCGTGGGACCTTTATATACATCAATAACGTAATATAACCTAACCTAACCCAACCTAACATCTCGGCAGTAATATTTGACCGCATTCCTGTCTTGTTGGCCTCTACGTCTCCGTGGGAAATTTAAACACATCAGTAACGTAATATAACCTAACCTAATCTAACCTAACATCTCGGCGGTAATATTTGACAACATTCCAGGCGAGTTGGCTTCTCCGTCTCCGTGGGACCTTTATATACATCAATAACGTAATATAACATAACCTAACCCAACCTAACATCTCGGCGGTAATATTTGACAACATTCCTGGCAAGTTGGCTTCTATGTCTCCGTTTGACCTTTATATACGTCTATAACGTAATGTAACCTAACCTAACCGAACATAACATCTCGGCGGTAATATTTGAAATCATTCCTGGCAAGTTGGCCTCTACGTCTCCGTGGGACCTTTATATACATCTATAACGTAATGTAACCTAACCTAACCCAACCTAACATCTCGGCGGTAATATTTGACCACATTCCTGTCTTGTTGGCCTCTACGTCTCCGTGGGACCTTTATACACATCAGTAACGTAATATAACCTAACCTAACCTAACCTATCTTCTCGGCGGTAATATTTGACAACATTCCTGGCGAGTTGGCCTCTACGTCTCCGTGGGATCTTGATATACATTAATAATGTAATATAACCTAAGCTAACCCAACCTATCATCTCGGCGGTAATATTTGACAACATTCCTGGCGAGGTGGCGTCTACGTTTCGTGGGACCTTTATATACATGAATAACGTAATATAACATAACCTAACCCAATCTAACAATTCGACGGTAATATCTGTCCACATTCCTGGCTTTTTGGCCTCTACGTCACCGTGGGACCTTTATATACATCAATAACATAATTTAAGCTAGCCTAACCCAATCTAACGTATCGGCGGTAATATTTGACAACATTCCTGGCGAATTGGCTTCTCCGTTTCCGTGGGACCTTTATATACATCAATAACGTAATATAACCTAACCTAACCCAACCTAACATCTCGGCTGTAATATTTGACAACATTCCTGGCGAGTTGGCTTCTTCGTCTCCGTGGGACATTTATATACATCAATAACGTAATATAACCTAACCTAACCCAACATAACATCTCGGCAGTAATATTTGACCGCATTCCTGTCTTGTTGGCCTCTACGTCTCCGTGGGAAATTTAAACACATCAGTAACGTAATATAACCTAACCTAATCTAACCTAACATCTCGGCGGTAATATTTGACAACATTCCAGGCGAGTTGGCTTCTCCGTCTCCGTGGGACCTTTATATACATCAATAACGTAATATAACATAACCTAACCCAACCTAACATCTCGGCGGTAATATTTGACAACATTCCTGGCAAGTTGGCTTCTATGTCTCCGTTTGACCTTTATATACGTCTATAACGTAATGTAACCTAACCTAACCGAACATAACATCTCGGCGGTAATATTTGAAATCATTCCTGGCAAGTTGGCCTCTACGTCTCCGTGGGACCTTTATATACATCTATAACGTAATGTAACATAACCTAACCCAACCTAACATCTCGGCGGTAATATTTGACCACATTCCTGTCTTGTTGGCCTCTACGTCTCCGTGGGACCTTTATACACATCAGTAACGTAATATAACCTAACCTAACCTAACCTATCTTCTCGGCGGTAATATTTGACAACATTCCTGGCGAGTTGGCCTCTACGTCTCCGTGGGATCTTGATATACATTAATAATGTAATATAACCTAAGCTAACCCAACCTATCATCTCGGCGGTAATATTTGACAACATTCCTGGCGAGGTGGCGTCTACGTTTCGTGGGACCTTTATATACATGAATAACGTAATATAACATAACCTAACCCAATCTAACAATTCGACGGTAATATCTGTCCACATTCCTGGATTTTTGGCCTCTACGTCTCCGTGGGACCTTTATATACATCAATAACATAATATAAGCTAGCCTAACCCAATCTAACGTCTCGGCGGTAATATTTGACAACATTCCTGGCGAGTTGGCTTCTCCGTTTCCGTGGGACCTTTATATACATCAATAACGTAATATAACCTAACCTAACCCAACCTAACATCTCGGCTGTAATATTTGACAACATTCCTGGCGAGTTGGCTTCTTCGTCTCCGTGGGACATTTATATACATCAATAACGTAATATAACCTAACCTAACCCAACATAACATCTCGCCGGTATTATTTGACCTCATTCCTGTCTTGTTGGACTCTACGTCTTCGAGGGACCTTTATATACATCAATAACGTAATATAACCTAACCTAACCCAACCTAACATCCCGGCGGTAATATTTGACCACATTCCTGGCTTGTTGGCCTCTAAATCTCCGTGGGACCTTTATATACATCAATAACGTAATATAAGCTAGCCTAACCCAATCTAACATCTCGGCCGTAATATTTGACAACATTCCTGGCGAGTTGGCTTCTATGTCTCCGTTGGACCTTTATATACGTCTATAACGTAATGTAGCCTAACCTAACCCAACCTAACATCTCGGCGGTAATATTTGACAACATTCATGGCTAGTTGGCCTCTACGTCTCCGTGGG
Organism: Xylocopa violacea; assembly: GCA_963969225.1. Lineage (NCBI taxonomy): Eukaryota > Metazoa > Arthropoda > Insecta > Hymenoptera > Apidae > Xylocopa > Xylocopa violacea. Next base: position 1,564,469 of record CAXAJV010000168.1, on the reverse strand, counting down.
ACCTTTACATACATCTATAACGTAATATAACCTAACCTAACCCAACCTAACATCTCGGCGGTAATATTTGACAACATTCCTGGCGAGTTGGCTTCTATGTCTCCGTGGGACCTTTATATACATCAATAACGTAACATAACCTAACCTAACCCAACCTATCTTCTCGGCGGTAATATTTGACCGCATTCCTGTCTTGTTGGCCTCTACGTCTCCGTGGGACCTTTATACACATCAGTAACGTAATATAACCTAACCTAACCCAACCTAACATCTCGGCGGTAATATTTGAAAACATTCCTGGCGAGTTGGCCTCTACGTCTCAGTGGGACCTTTATATACATCAATAGCGTAATATAACCTAACCTAACCCAACCTAACATCTCGGCGGTAATATTTGACAACATACATGGCGAGTTGGCCTCTACGTCTCCGTGGGATCTTTATATACATCAATAACGTAATATAACATAACCTACCCCAACCTAACATCTCGGCGGTAATATTTGACAACATTCCTGGCGAGTTGGATTCTATGTCTCCGTGGGACCTTTATATACATCAATAAAGAAATATAACCTAACCTAAATAAACCTATCATCTCGGCGATAATATTTGACAACATTCCTGGCTAGTTGGCATCTACGTCTCCGTGGGACCTTTATATACATCTATAACGTAATATAACCTAACCTAACCCAACCTAACATCTCGGCGGTAATATTTGACAACATTCCTGGCGAGTTGGCTTCTATGTCTCCGTGGGACCTTTATATACATCAATAACGTAATATAACCTAACCTAACCCAACCTAACATCTCGGCAGTAATATTTGACCGCATTCCTGTCTTGTTGGCCTCTACGTCTCCGTGGGAAATTTAAACACATCAGTAACGTAATATAACCTAACCTAATCTAACCTAACATCTCGGCGGTAATATTTGACAACATTCCAGGCGAGTTGGTTTCTCCGTCTCCGTGGGACCTTTATATACATCAATAACGTAATATAACATAACCTAACCCAACCTAACATCTCGGCGGTAATATTTGACAACATTCCTGGCAAGTTGGCTTCTATGTCTCCGTTTGACCTTTATATACGTCTATAACGTAATGTAACCTAACCTAACCGAACATAACATCTCGGCGGTAATATTTGAAATCATTCCTGGCAAGTTGGCCTCTACGTCTCCGTGGGACCTTTATATACATCTATAACGTAATGTAACCTAACCTAACCCAACCTAACATCTCGGCGGTAATATTTGACCACATTCCTGTCTTGTTGGCCTCTACGTCTCCGTGGGACCTTTATACACATCAGTAACGTAATATAACCTAACCTAACCTAACCTATCTTGTCGGCGGTAATATTTGACAACATTCCTGGCGAGTTGGCCTCTACGTCTCCGTGGGATCTTGATATACATTAATAATGTAATATAAGCTAAGCTAACCCAACCTATCATCTCGGCGGTAATATTTGACAACATTCCTGGCGAGGTGGCGTCTACGTTTCGTGGGACCTTTATATACATGAATAACGTAATATAACATAACCTAACCCAATCTAACAATTCGACGGTAATATCTGTCCACATTCCTGGCTTTTTGGCCTCTACGTCACCGTGGGACCTTTATATACATCAATAACATAATTTAAGCTAGCCTAACCCAATCTAACGTATCGGCGGTAATATTTGACAACATTCCTGGCGAGTTGGCTTCTCCGTTTCCGTGGGACCTTTATATACATCAATAACGTAATATAACCTAACCTAACCCAACCTAACATCTCGGCTGTAATATTTGACAACATTCCTGGCGAGTTGGCTTCTTCGTCTCCGTGGGACATTTATATACATCAATAACGTAATATAACCTAACCTAACCCAACATAACATCTCGGCAGTAATATTTGACCGCATTCCTGTCTTGTTGGCCTCTACGTCTCCGTGGGAAATTTAAACACATCAGTAACGTAATATAACCTAACCTAATCTAACCTAACATCTCGGCGGTAATATTTGACAACATTCCAGGCGAGTTGGCTTCTCCGTCTCCGTGGGACCTTTATATACATCAATAACGTAATATAACATAACCTAACCCAACCTAACATCTCGGCGGTAATATTTGACAACATTCCTGGCAAGTTGGCTTCTATGTCTCCGTTTGACCTTTATATACGTCTATAACGTAATGTAACCTAACCTAACCGAACATAACATCTCGGCGGTAATATTTGAAATCATTCCTGGCAAGTTGGCCTCTACGTCTCCGTGGGACCTTTATATACATCTATAACGTAATGTAACATAACCTAACCCAACCTAACATCTCGGCGGTAATATTTGACCACATTCCTGTCTTGTTGGCCTCTACGTCTCCGTGGGACCTTTATACACATCAGTAACGTAATATAACCTAACCTAACCTAACCTATCTTCTCGGCGGTAATATTTGACAACATTCCTGGCGAGTTGGCCTCTACGTCTCCGTGGGATCTTGATATACATTAATAATGTAATATAACCTAAGCTAACCCAACCTATCATCTCGGCGGTAATATTTGACAACATTCCTGGCGAGGTGGCGTCTACGTTTCGTGGGACCTTTATATACATGAATAACGTAATATAACATAACCTAACCCAATCTAACAATTCGACGGTAATATCTGTCCACATTCCTGGCTTTTTGGCCTCTACGTCTCCGTGGGACCTTTATATACATCAATAACATAATATAAGCTAGCCTAACCCAATCTAACGTCTCGGCGGTAATATTTGACAACATTCCTGGCGAGTTGGCTTCTCCGTTTCCGTGGGACCTTTATATACATCAGTAACGTAATATAACCTAACCTAACCCAACCTAACATCTCGGCTGTAATATTTGACAACATTCCTGGCGAGTTGGCTTCTTCGTCTCCGTGGGACATTTATATACATCAATAACGTAATATAACCTAACCTAACCCAACATAACATCTCGCCGGTATTATTTGACCTCATTCCTGTCTTGTTGGACTCTACGTCTTCGAGGGACCTTTATATACATCAATAACGTAATATAACCTAACCTAACCCAACCTAACATCCCGGCGGTAATATTTGACCACATTCCTGGCTTGTTGGCCTCTAAATCTCCGTGGGACCTTTATATACATCAATAACGTAATATAAGCTAGCCTAACCCAATCTAACATCTCGGCCGTAATATTTGACAACATTCCTGGCGAGTTGGCTTCTATGTCTCCGTTGGACCTTTATATACGTCTATAACGTAATGTAACCTAACCTAACCGAACATAACATCTCATCGGTAATATTTGACAACATACCTGGCAAGTTGGCCTCTACGTCTCCGTGGGCCCTTCATATACATCAATAACGAAATATAACCTAACCTAACCCAACCTAGCATCTCGGCGGTAATATTTGACATCATTCCTGGCGAGTAGGCCTCTACGTCTCCGTTTGACCATCATATACATCAATAACGTAATATAACATAACCTAACCCAATCTAACATCTCGACGGTAATATTTGACCACATTCCTGGCTTGTTGGAGTCTACGTCTCCGAGGGACATTTATATACAACAATAACGTAATATAACCTAACCTAAGCCAACCTAACATCCCGGCGGTAATATTTGACCACATTCCTGGCTTGTTGTCCTCTACGTCTCCGTGGGACCTTTATATACATCAATAACGTAATATAACCTAACCTAACCCAACCTAACATCTCGTCGGTAATATTTGACAACATTCCTGACGAGTTGGCCTCTAGGTCTCCGTTTGACCTTCATATACATCAATAACGTAACATAACCTAACCTAACACAACCTAATATCTCGGCTGTAATATTCGACAACATTCCTGGCGAGTTGGCCTCTACGTCTCCGTTTGACCTTCATATACATCAATAATGTAATATAACCTAAGCTAACCCAACCTATCATCTCGGCGGTAATATTTGACAACATTCCTGGCGAGTTGGCCTCTACGTCTTCGTGGGACCTTTATATACATGAATAACGTAATATAACATAACCTAACCCAATCTAACAACTCGACGGTAATATTTGTCCACATTCCTGTCTTTTTGGCCTCTACGTCTCCGTGGGACCTTTATATACATCAATAACATAATATAAGCTAGCCTAACCCAATCTAACATCTCGGCGGTAATATTTGACAACATTCCTGGCGAGTTGGCTTCTCCGTTTCCGTGGGACCTTTATATACATCAATAACGTAATATAACCCAACCTAACCCAACCTAAAATCTCGGCGGTAATATTTGACATCATTCCTGGCGAGTTGGCTTCTCCGTTTCCGTGGGACCTTTATATACATCAATAACGTAATATAACCTAACCTAACCCAACCTAACATCTCGGCTGTAATATTTGACAACATTCCTGGCGAGTTGGCTTCTTCGTCCCCGTGGGACCTTTATATACATCAATAACGTAATATAACCTATCCAAACCCAACCTAACTTCTCGGCGGTAATATTTGAAAGCATACCTGGCGAGGTGGCCTCTACGTCTCCGTGGGATATTTATATACATCAATAACATAATATAACATAAGCTAACCCAATATAACATCTCGGCGGTAACATTTGACCACATTCCTGGCTTGTTGGACTCTACGTCTCCGTGGGACCTTCATATAGATCTATAAGGTAATATAACCTAACCTAACCCAACCTAACATCTCGGCGCTAATATTTGAAAACACTCCTGGCGAGTTGGCATCTACGTCTCCGTTTGACCTTCATATACATCAATAACGTAATATAACCTAACCTAACCCAACCTAACATCTCGGCGGTAATATTTGACAACATTCTTGGCGAGTTGGACTCTACGTCTCCGTGGGACATTTATATACATCAATAACATAATATAAGCTCGCATAACCCAATCTAAAATCTCGGCGGTAATATTTGACCACATTCCTGGCGAGTTGGCCTCTACGTCTCAGTGGGACCTTTATATACATCAATAGCGTAATATAACCTAACCTAACCCAACCTAACATCTCGGCGGTAATATTTGACAACATACATGGCGAGTTGGCCTCTACGTCTCCGTGGGATCTTTATATACATCAATAACGTAATATAACATAACCTAACCCAACCTAACATCTCGGCGGTAATATTTGACAACATTCCTGGCGAGTTGGCTTCTATGTCTCCGTTGGACCTTTATATACGTCTATAACGTAATGTAACCTAACCTAACCGAACATAACATCTCGGCGGTAATATTTGAAAACATTCCTGGCAAGTTGGCCTCTACGTCACCGTGGGACCTTTATATACATCTATAACGTAATGAAACCTAACCTAACCCAACCTAACATCTCGGCGGTAATATTTGACCATATTCCTGTCTTGTTGGCCTCTACGTCTCCGTGGGACCTTTATACACATCAGTAACGTAATATAACCTAACCTGATCTAACCTAACATCTCGGCGGTCATATTTGACAACATTCCTGACGAGTTGGCCTCTAGGTATCCGTTTGACCTTCATATACATCAATAACGTAATATAACCTAACCTAACACAACCTAATATCTCGGCTGTAATATTCGACAACATTCCTGGCGAGTTGGCCTCTACGTCTCCGTTTGACCTTCATATACATCAATAATGTAATATAACCTAAGCTAACCCAACCTATCATCTCGGCGGTAATATTTGACAACATTCCTGGCGAGTTGGTCTCTACGTCTTCGTGGGACCTTTATATACATGAATAACGTAATATAACATAACCTAACCCAATCTAACAACTCGACGGTAATATTTGACCACATTCCTGGCTTGTTGGAGTCTACGTCTCCGAGGGACCTTTATATACATCAATAACGTAATATAACCGAACTTAACCCAACCTAACATCCCGGCGGTAATATTTGACCACATTCCTGGCTTGTTGTCCTCTACGTCTCCGTGGGACCTTTATATACATCAATAACGTAATATAACGAAACCTAACCCAACCTAACATCTCGGCGGTAATATTTGACAACATTCTTGACGAGTTGGTCTCTTGGTCTCCGTTTGAGCTTCATATACATCAATAACGTAATATAACCTAACCTAACACAACCTAACATCCAGGCTATAATATTCGACAACATACCTGGCGAGTTGGCCTCTACGTCTCCGTGGGACCTTTATATACATCAATAACGTAATATAACGTAACCTAACCCAACCTAACATCTCGGCGGTAATATTTGACAACATTCTTGACGAGTTGGTCTCTTGGTCTCCGTTTGACCTTCATATACATCAATAACGTAATATAACCTAACCTAACACAACCTAACATCCAGGCTATAATATTCGACAACATACCTGGCGAGTTGGCCTCTACGTCTCCGTGGGACCTTTATATACATCAATAACGTAATATAACGTAACCTAACCCAACCTAACATCTCGGCGGTAATATTTGACAACATTCCTGACGAGTTGGCCTCTAGGTCTCCGTTTGACCTTCATATACATCAATAACGTAATATAACCTAACCTAACACAACCTAATATCTCGGCTATAATATTCGACAACATTCCTGGCGAGTTGGCCTCTACGTCTTCGTGAGACCTTTATATACATGAATAAGGTAATATAACATAACCTAACCCACTCTAACATCTCGACGGTAATATTTGTCCACATTCCTGGCTTTTTGGCCTCTACGTCTCCGTGGGACCTTTATATACATCAATAACATAATATAAGCTAGCCTAACCCAATCTAACATCTCGGCGGTAATATTTGACAACATTCCTGGCGAGTTGGCTTCTCCGTTTCCGTGGGACCTTTATATTCATCAATAACGTAATATAACCTAACCTAACCCAACCTATCTTCTCGGCCGTAATATTTGACAACATTCCTGGCGAGTTGGCCTCTACGTCTCCGTGGGATCTTGATATACATTAATAACGTAATATGACCTAACCTAACCCAATCTAGCATCTCGGCGGTAATATTTGACATCATTCCTGGCGAGTTGGCCTCTACGTCTCCGTTTGACCTTTCATATACATCAATAACGTAATATAACATAACCTAACCCAATCTAACATCTCGACGGTAATATTTGACCACATTCCTGGCTTGTTGGAGTCTACGTCTCCGAGGGACCTTTATATACATCTATAACGTAATATAACCTAACCTAACCCAACCTAACATCCCGGCGGTAATATTTGACCACATTCCTGGCTTGTTGTCCTCTACGTCTCCGTGGGTCCTTTATATACATCAATAACGTAATATAACCTAACCTAACCCAACCTAACATCTCGTCGGTAATATTTGAAAACATTCCTGACGAGTTGGCCTCTAGGTCTCCGTTTGACCTTCATATACATCAATAACGTAATATAACCTAACCTAACACAACCTAACATCCAGGCTATAATATTCGACAACATACCTGGCGAGTTGGCCTCTACGTCTCCGTGGGACCTTTATATACATCAATAACGTAATATAACCTAACCTAACCCAACCTAACACCTCGGCGGTAATATTTGACAACATTCCTGGCGAGTTGGCTTCTATGTCTCCGTGGGACCTTTATATACATCAATAACATAATATAAGCTAGCCTAACCCAACCTAACATCTCGGCGGTAAAATTTGACAACATTCCTGGCGAGTTGGCTTCTATGTCTCCGTGGGACCTTTATATACATCAATAACGTAATATAACCTAACCTAACCCAACCTAATATCTCGGCGGTAATATTTGACCGCATTCCTGTCTTGTTGGCCTCTACGTCTCCGTGGGACCTTTATACACATCAGTAACGTAATATAACCTAACCTAATCTAACCTAAGGTCTCGGCGGTAATATTTGACAACATTCCTGGCTAGTTGGCCTCTACGTCTCCGTGGGATCTTTATATACATCAATAACGTAATATAACATAACCTAACCCAATCTAACATCTCGGCGGTAATATTTGACCACATTCCTGGTTTGTTGACCTCAACGTCTCAGTGGGACCTTTATATACATCAATAGCGTAATATAACCTAACCTAACCCATCCTAACATCTCGGCGGTAATATTTGACAACATACATGGCGAGTTCGCCTCTACGTCTCCGTGGGATCTTTATATACATCAATAACGTAATATAACATAACCTACCCCAACCTAACATCTCGGCGGTAATATTTGACAACATTCCTGGCGAGTTGGCTTCTATGTCTCCGTGGGACCTTTATATACATCAATAAAGAAATATAACCTAACTTAATCAACCTATAATCTCGGCGATAATATTTGACAACATACCTGGCGAGTTGGCCTCTACGTCTCCGTGGGCCCTTCATATACATCAATAACGAAATATAACCTAACCTAACCCAACCTAGCATCTCGGCGGTAACATTTGATATCATTCCTGGCGAGTTGGCCTCTACGTCTCCGTTTGACCACCATATACATCAACAACGTAATATAACATAACCTAACCCAATCTAACATCTCGACGGTAATATTTGACCACATTCCTGGCTTGTTGGAGTCTACGTCTCCGAGGGACCTTTATATACATCAATAACGTAATATAACCTAACCTAACCCAACCTAACATCCCGGCGGTAATATTTGACCACATTCCTGGCTTGTTGTCCTCTACGTCTCCGTGGGAACTTTATATACATCAATAACGTAATATAACGTAACCTAACCCAACCTAACATCTCGGCGGTAATATTTGACAACATTCCTGACGAGTTGGTCTCTTGGTCTCCGTTTGACCTTCATATACATCAATAACGTAATATAACCTAACCTAACACAACCTAACATCCAGGCTATAATATTCGACAACATACCTGGCGAGTTGGCCTCTACGTCTCCGTGGGACCTTTATATACATCAATAACGTAATATAACGTAACCTAACCCAACCTAACATCTCGGCGGTAATATTTGACAACATTCCTGACGAGTTGGCCTCTAGGTCTCCGTTTGACCTTCATATACATCAATAACGTAATATAACCTAACCTAACACAACCTAATATCTCGGCTATAATATTCGACAACATTCCTGGCGAGTTGGCCTCTACGTCTTCGTGGGACCTTTATATACATGAATAAGGTAATATAACATAACCTAACCCAATCTAACATCTCGACGGTAATATTTGTCCACATTCCTGGCTTTTTGGCCTCTACGTCTCCGTCGGACCTTTATATACATCTATAACGTAATATAACTTAACCTAACCCAACCTATCATCTCGGCGGTAATATTTGACAACATTCCTGGCAAGTTGGCCTCTACGTCTCCGTTTGACCTTCATATACATCAATAACGTAATCTAACCTAACCTAACCCAACCTAACATCTCGTCGGTAATATTTGACAACATTCCTGACGAGTTGGCCTCTAGGTCTCCGTTTGACCTTCATATACATCAATAACGTAATATAACCTAACCTAACACAACCTAATATCTCGGCTGTAATATTCGACAACATTCCTGGCGAGTTGGCCTCTACGTCTCCGTTTGACCTTCATATACATCAATAATGTAATATAACCTAAGCTAACCCAACCTATCATCTCGGCGGTAATATTTGACAACATTCCTGGCGAGTTGGCCTCTACGTCTTCGTGGGACCTTTATATACATGAATAACGTAATATAACATAACCTAACCCAATCTAACAACTCGACGGTAATATTTGTCCACATTCCTGTCTTTTTGGCCTCTACGTCTCCGTGGGACCTTTATATACATCAATAACATAATATAAGCTAGCCTAACCCAATCTAACATCTCGGCGGTAATATTTGACAACATTCCTGGCGAGTTGGCTTCTCCGTTTCCGTGGGACCTTTATATACATCAATAACGTAATATAACCTAACCTAACCCAACCTAAAATCTCGGCGGTAATATTTGACATCATTCCTGGCGAGTTGGCTTCTCCGTTTCCGTGGGACCTTTATATACATCAATAACGTAATATAACCTAACCTAACCCAACCTAACATCTCGGCTGTAATATTTGACAACATTCCTGGCGAGTTGGCTTCTTCGTCTCCGTGGGACCTTTATATACATCAATAACGTAATATAACCTATCCAAACCCAACCTAACTTCTCGGCGGTAATATTTGAAAGCATACCTGGCGAGGTGGCCTCTACGTCTCCGTGGGATATTTATATACATCAATAACATAATATAACATAAGCTAACCCAATATAACATCTCGGCGGTAACATTTGACAACATTCCTGGCGAGTTGGCTTCTCCGTTTCCGTGGGACCTTTATATTCATCAATAACGTAATATAACCTAACCTAACCCAACCTATCTTCTCGGCCGTAATATTTGACAACATTCCTGGCGAGTTGGCCTCTACGTCTCCGTGGGATCTTGATATACATTAATAACGTAATATAACCTAACCTAACCCAATCTAGCATCTCGGCGGTAATATTTGACATCATTCCTGGCGAGTTGGCCTCTACGTCTCCGTTTGACCTTTCATATACATCAATAACGTAATATAACATAACCTAACCCAATCTAACATCTCGACGGTAATATTTGACCACATTCCTGGCTTGTTGGAGTCTACGTCTCCGAGGGACCTTTATATACATCTATAACGTAATATAACCTAACCTAACCCAACCTAACATCCCGGCGGTAATATTTGACCACATTCCTGGCTTGTTGTCCTCTACGTCTCCGTGGGTCCTTTATATACATCAATAACGTAATATAACCTAACCTAACCCAACCTAACATCTCGTCGGTAATATTTGAAAACATTCCTGACGAGTTGGCCTCTAGGTCTCCGTTTGACCTTCATATACATCAGTAACGTAATATAACCTAACCTAACACAACCTAACATCCAGGCTATAATATTCGACAACATACCTGGCGAGTTGGCCTCTACGTCTCCGTGGGACCTTTATATACATCAATAACGTAATATAACCTAACCTAACCCAACCTAACACCTCGGCGGTAATATTTGACAACATTCCTGGCGAGTTGGCTTCTATGTCTCCGTGGGACCTTTATATACATCAATAACATAATATAAGCTAGCCTAACCCAACCTAACATCTCGGCGGTAAAATTTGACAACATTCCTGGCGAGTTGGCTTCTATGTCTCCGTGGGACCTTTATATACATCAATAACGTAATATAACCTAACCTAACCCAACCTAATATCTCGGCGGTAATATTTGACCGCATTCCTGTCTTGTTGGCCTCTACGTCTCCGTGGGACCTTTATACACATCAGTAACGTAATATAACCTAACCTAATCTAACCTAAGGTCTCGGCGGTAATATTTGACAACATTCCTGGCTAGTTGGCCTCTACGTCTCCGTGGGATCTTTATATACATCAATAACGTAATATAACATAACCTAACCCAATCTAACATCTCGGCGGTAATATTTGACCACATTCCTGGTTTGTGGACCTCAACGTCTCAGTGGGACCTTTATATACATCAATAGCGTAATATAACCTAACCTAACCCATCCTAACATCTCGGCGGTAATATTTGACAACATACATGGCGAGTTCGCCTCTACGTCTCCGTGGGATCTTTATATACATCAATAACGTAATATAACATAACCTACCCCAACCTAACATCTCGGCGGTAATATTTGACAACATTCCTGGCGAGTTGGCTTCTATGTCTCCGTGGGACCTTTATATACATCAATAAAGAAATATAACCTAACTTAATCAACCTATAATCTCGGCGATAATACTTGACAACATACCTGGCGAGTTGGCCTCTACGTCTCCGTGGGCCCTTCATATACATCAATAACGAAATATAACCTAACCTAACCCAACCTAGCATCTCGGCGGTAACATTTGATATCATTCCTGGCGAGTTGGCCTCTACGTCTCCGTTTGACCACCATATACATCAACAACGTAATATAACATAACCTAACCCAATCTAACATCTCGACGGTAATATTTGACCACATTCCTGGCTTGTTGGAGTCTACGTCTCCGAGGGACCTTTATATACATCAATAACGTAATATAACCTAACCTAACCCAACCTAACATCCCGGCGGTAATATTTGACCACATTCCTGGCTTGTTGTCCTCTACGTCTCCGTGGGAACTTTATATACATCAATAACGTAATATAACGTAACCTAACCCAACCTAACATCTCGGCGGTAATATTTGACAACATTCCTGACGAGTTGGTCTCTTGGTCTCCGTTTGACCTTCATATACATCAATAACGTAATATAACCTAACCTAACACAACCTAACATCCAGGCTATAATATTCGACAACATACCTGGCGAGTTGGCCTCTACGTCTCCGTGGGACCTTTATATACATCAATAACGTAATATAACGTAACCTAACCCAACCTAACATCTCGGCGGTAATATTTGACAACATTCCTGACGAGTTGGCCTCTAGGTCTCCGTTTGACCTTCATATACATCAATAACGTAATATAACCTAACCTAACACAACCTAATATCTCGGCTATAATATTCGACAACATTCCTGGCGAGTTGGCCTCTACGTCTTCGTGGGACCTTTATATACATGAATAAGGTAATATAACATAACCTAACCCAATCTAACATCTCGACGGTAATATTTGTCCACATTCCTGGCTTTTTGGCCTCTACGTCTCCGTCGGACCTTTATATACATCTATAACGTAATATAACCTAACCTAACCCAACCTATCATCTCGGCGGTAATATTTGACAACATTCCTGGCAAGTTGGCCTCTACGTCTCCGTTTGACCTTCATATACATCAATAACGTAATCTAACCTAACCTAACCCAACCTAACATCTCGTCGGTAATATTTGACAACATTCCTGACGAGTTGGCCTCTAGGTCTCCGTTTGACCTTCATATACATCAATAACGTAATATAACCTAACCTAACACAACCTAATATCTCGGCTGTAATATTCGACAACATTCCTGGCGAGTTGGCCTCTACGTCTCCGTTTGACCTTCATATACATCAATAATGTAATATAACCTAAGCTAACCCAACCTATCATCTCGGCGGTAATATTTGACAACATTCCTGGCGAGTTGGCCTCTACGTCTTCGTGGGACCTTTATATACATGAATAACGTAATATAACATAACCTAACCCAATCTAACAACTCGACGGTAATATTTGTCCACATTCCTGTCTTTTTGGCCTCTACGTCTCCGTGGGACCTTTATATACATCAATAACATAATATAAGCTAGCCTAACCCAATCTAACAACTCGGCGGTAATATTTCACAACATTCCTGGCGAGTTGGCTTCTCCGTTTCCGTGGGACCTTTATATACATCAATAACGTAATATAACCTAACCTAACCCAACCTAAAATCTCGGCGGTAATATTTGACATCATTCCTGGCGAGTTGGCTTCTCCGTTTCCGTGGGACCTTTATATACATCAATAACGTAATATAACCTAACCTAACCCAACCTAACATCTCGGCTGTAATATTTGACAACATTCCTGGCGAGTTGGCTTCTTCGTCTCCGTGGGACCTTTATATACATCAATAACGTAATATAACCTATCCAAACCCAACCTAACTTCTCGGCGGTAATATTTGAAAGCATACCTGGCGAGGTGGCCTCTACGTCTCCGTGGGATATTTATATACATCAATAACATAATATAACATAAGCTAACCCAATATAACATCTCGGCGGTAACATTTGACCACATTCCTGGCTTGTTGGACTCTACGTCTCCGTTTGACCTTCATATACATCAATAACGTAATATAACCTAACCTAACCCAACCTAACATCTCGGCGGTAATATTTGACAACATTCTTGGCGAGTTGGACTCTACGTCTCCGTGGGACATTTATATACATCAATAACATAATATAAGCTCGCATAACCCAATCTAAAATCTCGGCGGTAATATTTGACCACATTCCTGGCGAGTTGGCCTCTACGTCTCAGTGGGACCTTTATATACATCAATAGCGTAATATAACCTAACCTAACCCAACCTAACATCTCGGCGGTAATATTTGACAACATACATGGCGAGTTGGCCTCTACGTCTCAGTGGGATCTTTATATACATCAATAACGTAATATAACATAACCTAACCCAACCTAACATCTCGGCGGTAATATTTGACAACATTCCTGGCGAGTTGGCTTCTATGTCTCCGTTGGACCTTTATATACGTCTATAACGTAATGTAACCTAACCTAACCGAACATAACATCTCGGCGGTAATATTTGAAAACATTCCTGGCAAGTTGGCCTCTACGTCTCCGTGGGACCTTTATATACATCTATAACGTAATGAAACCTAACCTAACCCAACCTAACATCTCGGCGGTAATATTTGACCATATTCCTGTCTTGTTGGCCTCTACGTCTCCGTGGGACCTTTATACACATCAGTAACGTAATATAACCTAACCTGATCTAACCTAACATCTCGGCGGTAATATTTGACAACATTCCTGACGAGTTGGCCTCTAGGTCTCCGTTTGACCTTCATATACATCAATAACGTAATATAACCTAACCTAACACAACCTAATATCTCGGCTGTAATATTCGACAACATTCCTGGCGAGTTGGCCTCTACGTCTCCGTTTGACCTTCATATACATCAATAATGTAATATAACCTAAGCTAACCCAACCTATCATCTCGGCGGTAATATTTGACAACATTCCTGGCGAGTTGGCCTCTACGTCTTCGTGGGACCTTTATATACATGAATAACGTAATATAACATAACCTAACCCAATCTAACAACTCGACGGTAATATTTGTCCACATTCCTGTTTTTTGGCCTCTACGTCTCCGTGGGACCTTTATATACATCAATAACATAATATAAGCTAGCCTAACCCAATCTAACATCTCGGCGGTAATATTTCACCACATTCCTGGCGAGTTGGCCTCTACATCTTCGTGGGACCTTTATATACATCAATAACGTAATATAACTTAACTTGAACCAACCTAACATCTCCGCGGTAATATTTGACAACATACCTGGCGAGTTGGCCTCTACGTCTCCGTGGGCCCTTCATGTACATCAATAACGAAATATAACCTAACCTAACCCAACCTAGCATCTCGGCGGTAACATTTGATATCATTCCTGGCGAGTTGGCCTCTACGTCTCCGTTTGACCACCATATACATCAACAACGTAATATAACATAACCTAACCCAATCTAACATCTCGACGGTAATATTTGACCACATTCCTGGCTTGTTGGAGTCTACGTCTCCGAGGGACCTTTATATACATCAATAACGTAATATAACCTAACTTAACCCAACCTAACATCCCGGCGGTAATATTTGACCACATTCCTGGCTTGTTGTCCTCTACGTCTCCGTGGGACCTTTATATACATCAATAACGTAATATAACGTAACCTAACCCAACCTAACATCTCGGCGGTAATATTTGACAACATTCCTGACGAGTTGGTCTCTTGGTCTCCGTTTGACCTTCATATACATCAATAACGTAATATAACCTAACCTAACACAACCTAACATCCAGGCTATAATATTCGACAGCATACCTGGCGAGTTGGCCTCTACGTCTCCGTGGGACCTTTATATACATCAATAACGTAATATAACGTAACCTAACCCAACCTAACATCTCGGCGGTAATATTTGACAACATTCCTGACGAGTTGGCCTCTAGGTCTCCGTTTGACCTTCATATACATCAATAACGTAATATAACCTAACCTAACACAACCGAATATCTCGGCTATAATATTCGACAACATTCCTGGCGAGTTGGCCTCTACGTCTTCGTGGGACCTTTATATACATGAATAAGGTAATATAACATAACCTAACCCAATCTAACATCTCGACGGTAATATTTGTCCACATTCCTGGCTTTTTGGCCTCTACGTCTCCGTGGGACCTTTATATACATCAATAACATAATATAAGCTAGCCTAACCCAATCTAACATCTCGGCGGTAATATTTGACAACATTCCTGGCGAGTTGGCTTCTCCGTTTCCGTGGGACCTTTATATACATCAATAACGTAATATAACCTAACCTAACCCAACCTATCTTCTCGGCCGTAATATTTGACAACATTCCTGGCGAGTTGGCCTCTACGTCTCCGTGGGATCTTGATATACATTAATAACGTAATATAACCTAACCTAACCCAATCTAGCATCTCGGCGGTAATATTTGACATCATTCCTGGCGAGTTGGCCTCTACGTCTCCGTTTGACCTTTCATATACATCAATAACGTAATATAACATAACCTAACCCAATCTAACATCTCGACGGTAATATTTGACCACATTCCTGGCTTGTTGGAGTCTACGTCTCCGAGGGACCTTTATGTACATCTATAACGTAATATAACCTAACCTAACCCAACCTAACATCCCGGCGGTAATATTTGACCACATTCCTGGCTTGTTGTCCTCTACGTCTCCGTGGGACCTTTATATACATCAATAACGTAATATAACCTAACCTAACCCAACCTAACATCTCGGCGGTAATATTTGACAACATTCCTGACGAGTTGGTCTCTTGGTCTCCGTTTGACCTTCATATACATCAATAACGTAATATAACCTAACCTAACACAACCTAACATCCAGGCTATAATATTCGACAACATACCTGGCGAGTTGGCCTCTACGTCTCCGTGGGACCTTTATATACATCAATAACGTAATATAACGTAACCTAACCCAACCTAACATCTCGGCGGTAATATTTGACAACATTCCTGACGAGTTGGCCTCTAGGTCTCCGTTTGACCTTCATATACATCAATAACGTAATATAACCTAACCTAACACAACCGAATATCTCGGCTATAATATTCGACAACATTCCTGGCGAGTTGGCCTCTACGTCTTCGTGGGACCTTTATATACATGAATAAGGTAATATAACATAACCTAACCCAATCTAACATCTCGACGGTAATATTTGTCCACATTCCTGGCTTTTTGGCCTCTACGTCTCCGTGGGACCTTTATATACATCAATAACATAATATAAGCTAGCCTAACCCAATCTAACATCTCGGCGGTAATATTTGACAACATTCCTGGCGAGTTGGCTTCTCCGTTTCCGTGGGACCTTTATATACATCAATAACGTAATATAACCTAACCTAACCCAACCTATCTTCTCGGCCGTAATATTTGACAACATTCCTGGCGAGTTGGCCTCTACGTCTCCGTGGGATCTTGATATACATTAATAACGTAATATAACCTAACCTAACCCAATCTAGCATCTCGGCGGTAATATTTGACATCATTCCTGGCGAGTTGGCCTCTACGTCTCCGTTTGACCTTTCATATACATCAATAACGTAATATAACATAACCTAACCCAATCTAACATCTCGACGGTAATATTTGACCACATTCCTGGCTTGTTGGAGTCTACGTCTCCGAGGGACCTTTATGTACATCTATAACGTAATATAACCTAACCTAACCCAACCTAACATCCCGGCGGTAATATTTGACCACATTCCTGGCTTGTTGTCCTCTACGTCTCCGTGGGACCTTTATATACATCAATAACGTAATATAACCTAACCTAACCCAACCTAACATCTCGTCGGTAATATTTGAAAACATTCCTGACGAGTTGGCCTCTAGGTCTCCGTTTGACCTTCATATACATCAATAACGTAATATAACCTAACCTAACACAACCTTACATCCAGGCTATAATATTCGACAACATACCTGGCGAGTTGGCCTCTACGTCTCCGTGGGACCTTTATATACATCAATAACGTAATATAACCTAACCTAACCCAACCTAACACCTCGGCGGTAATATTTGACAACATTCCTGGCGAGTTGGCTTCTATGTCTCCGTGGGACCTTTATATACATCAATAACATAATATAAGCTAGCCTAACCCAACCTATCTTCTCGGCGGTAATATTTGACAACATTCCTGGCGAGTTGGCCTCTACGTCTCCGTGGGACCTTTATATACATCAATAAAGAAATATAACCTAACCTAAATCAACCTATCATCTCGGCGATAATATTTGAAAACATTCCTGGCTAGTTGGCCTCTACGTCTCCGTGGGACCTTTACATACATCTATAACGTAATATAACCTAACCTAACCCAACCTAACATCTCGGCGGTAAAATTTGACAACATTCCTGGCGAGTTGGCTTCTATGTCTCCGTGTGACCTTTATATACATCAATAACGTAATATAACCTAACCTAACCCAACCTAATATCTTGGCGGTAATATTTGACCGCATTCCTGTCTTGTTGGCCTCTATGTCTCCGTGGGACCTTTATACACATCAGTAACGTAATATAACCTAACCTAATCTAACCTAAGGTCTCGGCGGTAATATTTGACAACATTCCTGGCTAGTTGGCCTCTACGTCTCCGTGGGATCTTTATATACATCAATAACGTAATATAACATAACCTAACCCAATCTAACATCTCGGCGGTAATATTTGACCACATTCCTGGTTTGTTGACCTCAACGTCTCAGTGGGACCTTTATATACATCAATAGCGTAATATAACCTAACCTAACCCATCCTAACATCTCGGCGGTAATATTTGACAACATACATGGCGAGTTCGCCTCTACGTCTCCGTGGGATCTTTATATACATCAATAACGTAATATAACATAACCTACCCCAACCTAACATCTCGGCGGTAATATTTGACAACATTCCTGGCGAGTTGGCTTCTATGTCTCCGTGGGACATTTATATACATCAATAAAGAAATATAACCTAACTTAATCAACCTATAATCTCGGCGATAATATTTGACAACATACCTGGCGAGTTGGCCTCTAGGTCTCCGTGGGCCCTTCATATACATCAATAACGAAATATAACCTAACCTAACCCAACCTAGCATCTCGGCGGTAACATTTGATATCATTCCTGGCGAGTTGGCCTCTACGTGTCCGTTTGACCACCATATACATCAACAACGTAATATAACATAACCTAACCCAATCTAACATCTCGACGGTAATATTTGACCACATTCCTGGCTTGTTGTCCTCTACGTCTCCGTGGGACCTTTATATACATCAATAACGTAATATAACCTAACCTAACCCAACCTAACATCTCGTCGGTAATATTTGAAAACATTCCTGACGAGTTGGCCTCTGGGTCTCCGTTTGACCTTCATATACATCAATAACGTAATATAACCTAACCTAACACAACCTAACATCCAGGCTATAATATTCGACACCATACCTGGCGAGTTGGCCTCTACGTCTCCGTGGGACCTTTATATACATCAATAACGTAATATAACCTAACCTAACCCAACCTAACACCTCGGCGGTAATATTTGACAACATTCCTGGCGAGTTGGCCTCTACGTCTCCGTTTGACCTTCATATACATCAATAACGTAATCTAACCTAACATAACCCAACCTATCTTCTCGGCGGTAATATTTGACAACATTCCTGGCGAGTTGGCCTCTACGTCTCCGTGGGACCTTTATATACATCAATAAAGAAATATAACCTAACCTAAATCAACCTAACATCTCGGCGGTAATATTTGACAACATTTCTGGCGAATTGGCTTCTATGTCTCCGTGGGACCTTTATATACATCAATAACGTAATATAACCTAACCTAACCCAACCTAACATCTCGGCGGTAATATTTGACCGCATTCCTGTCTTGTTGGCCTCTACGTCTCCGTGGGACATTTATACACATCAGTAACGTAATATAGCCTAACCTAATTTAACCTAACATCTCGGCGGTAATATTTGACAACATTCCTGGCTAGTTGGCCTCTACGTCGACGTGGGATCTAACATCTCGGCGGTAATATTTGACCACATTCCTGGTTTGTTGACCTCAACGTCTCAGTGGGACCTTTATATACATCAATAGCGTAATATAACCTAACCTAACCCAACCTAACATCTCGGCGGTAATATTTGACGACATTCCTGGCGAGTTGGACTCTACGTCTCCGTGGGACCTTTATAGACTTCAATTACGTAATATAACCTAACCTAACCCAACCTATCTTCTCGGCCGTAATATTTGACAACATTCCTGGCGAGTTGGCCTCTACGTCTCCGTGGGATCTTGATATACATTAATAACGTAATATAACCTAACCTAACCCAATCTAGCATCTCGGCGGTAATATTTGACATCATTCCTGGCGAGTTGGCCTCTACGTCTCCGTTTGACCTTTCATATACATCAATAACGTAATATAACATAACCTAACCCAATCTAACATCTCGACGGTAATATTTGACCACATTCCTGGCTTGTTGGAGTCTACGTCTCCGAGGGACCTTTATGTACATCTATAACGTAATATAACCTAACCTAACCCAACCTAACATCCCGGCGGTAATATTTGACCACATTCCTGGCTTGTTGTCCTCTACGTCTCCGTGGGACCTTTATATACATCAATAACGTAATATAACCTAACCTAACCCAACCTAACATCTCGTCGGTAATATTTGAAAACATTCCTGACGAGTTGGCCTCTAGGTCTCCGTTTGACCTTCATATACATCAATAACGTAATATAACCTAACCTAACACAACCTTACATCCAGGCTATAATATTCGACAACATACCTGGCGAGTTGGCCTCTACGTCTCCGTGGGACCTTTATATACATCAATAACGTAATATAACCTAACCTAACCCAACCTAACACCTCGGCGGTAATATTTGACAACATTCCTGGCGAGTTGGCTTCTATGTCTCCGTGGGACCTTTATATACATCAATAACATAATATAAGCTAGCCTAACCCAACCTATCTTCTCGGCGGTAATATTTGACAACATTCCTGGCGAGTTGGCCTCTACGTCTCCGTGGGACCTTTATATACATCAATAAAGAAATATAACCTAACCTAAATCAACCTATCATCTCGGCGATAATATTTGAAAACATTCCTGGCTAGTTGGCCTCTACGTCTCCGTGGGACCTTTACATACATCTATAACGTAATATAACCTAACCTAACCCAACCTAACATCTCGGCGGTAAAATTTGACAACATTCCTGGCGAGTTGGCTTCTATGTCTCCGTGTGACCTTTATATACATCAATAACGTAATATAACCTAACCTAACCCAACCTAATATCTTGGCGGTAATATTTGACCGCATTCCTGTCTTGTTGGCCTCTATGTCTCCGTGGGACCTTTATACACATCAGTAACGTAATATAACCTAACCTAATCTAACCTAAGGTCTCGGCGGTAATATTTGACAACATTCCTGGCTAGTTGGCCTCTACGTCTCCGTGGGATCTTTATATACATCAATAACGTAATATAACATAACCTAACCCAATCTAACATCTCGGCGGTAATATTTGACCACATTCCTGGTTTGTTGACCTCAACGTCTCAGTGGGACCTTTATATACATCAATAGCGTAATATAACCTAACCTAACCCATCCTAACATCTCGGCGGTAATATTTGACAACATACATGGCGAGTTCGCCTCTACGTCTCCGTGGGATCTTTATATACATCAATAACGTAATATAACATAACCTACCCCAACCTAACATCTCGGCGGTAATATTTGACAACATTCCTGGCGAGTTGGCTTCTATGTCTCCGTGGGACATTTATATACATCAATAAAGAAATATAACCTAACTTAATCAACCTATAATCTCGGCGATAATATTTGACAACATACCTGGCGAGTTGGCCTCTAGGTCTCCGTGGGCCCTTCATATACATCAATAACGAAATATAACCTAACCTAACCCAACCTAGCATCTCGGCGGTAACATTTGATATCATTCCTGGCGAGTTGGCCTCTACGTGTCCGTTTGACCACCATATACATCAACAACGTAATATAACATAACCTAACCCAATCTAACATCCCGGCGGTAATATTTGACCACATTCCTGGCTTGTTGTCCTCTACGTCTCCGTGGGACCTTTATATACATCAATAACGTAATATAACCTAACCTAACCCAACCTAACATCTCGTCGGTAATATTTGAAAACATTCCTGACGAGTTGGCCTCTAGGTCTCCGTTTGACCTTCATATACATCAATAACGTAATATAACCTAACCTAACACAACCTTACATCCAGGCTATAATATTCGACAACATACCTGGCGAGTTGGCCTCTACGTCTCCGTGGGACCTTTATATACATCAATAACGTAATATAACCTAACCTAACCCAACCTAACACCTCGGCGGTAATATTTGACAACATTCCTGGCGAGTTGGCTTCTATGTCTCCGTGGGACCTTTATATACATCAATAACATAATATAAGCTAGCCTAACCCAACCTATCTTCTCGGCGGTAATATTTGACAACATTCCTGGCGAGTTGGCCTCTACGTCTCCGTGGGACCTTTATATACATCAATAAAGAAATATAACCTAACCTAAATCAACCTATCATCTCGGCGATAATATTTGAAAACATTCCTGGCTAGTTGGCCTCTACGTCTCCGTGGGACCTTTACATACATCTATAACGTAATATAACCTAACCTAACCCAACCTAACATCTCGGCGGTAAAATTTGACAACATTCCTGGCGAGTTGGCTTCTATGTCTCCGTGTGACCTTTATATACATCAATAACGTAATATAACCTAACCTAACCCAACCTAATATCTTGGCGGTAATATTTGACCGCATTCCTGTCTTGTTGGCCTCTATGTCTCCGTGGGACCTTTATACACATCAGTAACGTAATATAACCTAACCTAATCTAACCTAAGGTCTCGGCGGTAATATTTGACAACATTCCTGGCTAGTTGGCCTCTACGTCTCCGTGGGATCTTTATATACATCAATAACGTAATATAACATAACCTAACCCAATCTAACATCTCGGCGGTAATATTTGACCACATTCCTGGTTTGTTGACCTCAACGTCTCAGTGGGACCTTTATATACATCAATAGCGTAATATAACCTAACCTAACCCATCCTAACATCTCGGCGGTAATATTTGACAACATACATGGCGAGTTCGCCTCTACGTCTCCGTGGGATCTTTATATACATCAATAACGTAATATAACATAACCTACCCCAACCTAACATCTCGGCGGTAATATTTGACAACATTCCTGGCGAGTTGGCTTCTATGTCTCCGTGGGACATTTATATACATCAATAAAGAAATATAACCTAACTTAATCAACCTATAATCTCGGCGATAATATTTGACAACATACCTGGCGAGTTGGCCTCTAGGTCTCCGTGGGCCCTTCATATACATCAATAACGAAATATAACCTAACCTAACCCAACCTAGCATCTCGGCGGTAACATTTGATATCATTCCTGGCGAGTTGGCCTCGACGTGTCCGTTTGACCACCATATACATCAACAACGTAATATAACATAACCTAACCCAATCTAACATCTCGACGGTAATATTTGACCACATTCCTGGCTTGTTGTCCTCTACGTCTCCGTGGGACCTTTATATACATCAATAACGTAATATAACCTAACCTAACCCAACCTAACATCTCGTCGGTAATATTTGAAAACATTCCTGACGAGTTGGCCTCTGGGTCTCCGTTTGACCTTCATATACATCAATAACGTAATATAACCTAACCTAACACAACCTAACATCCAGGCTATAATATTCGACACCATACCTGGCGAGTTGGCCTCTACGTCTCCGTGGGACCTTTATATACATCAATAACGTAATATAACCTAACCTAACCCAACCTAACACCTCGGCGGTAATATTTGACAACATTCCTGGCGAGTTGGCCTCTACGTCTCCGTTTGACCTTCATATACATCAATAACGTAATCTAACCTAACATAACCCAACCTATCTTCTCGGCGGTAATATTTGACAACATTCCTGGCGAGTTGGCCTCTACGTCTCCGTGGGACCTTTATATACATCAATAAAGAAATATAACCTAACCTAAATCAACCTAACATCTCGGCGGTAATATTTGACAACATTTCTGGCGAATTGGCTTCTATGTCTCCGTGGGACCTTTATATACATCAATAACGTAATATAACCTAACCTAACCCAACCTAACATCTCGGCGGTAATATTTGACCGCATTCCTGTCTTGTTGGCCTCTACGTCTCCGTGGGACATTTATACACATCAGTAACGTAATATAGCCTAACCTAATTTAACCTAACATCTCGGCGGTAATATTTGACAACATTCCTGGCTAGTTGGCCTCTACGTCTCCGTGGGATCTAACATCTCGGCGGTAATATTTGACCACATTCCTGGTTTGTTGACCTCAACGTCTCAGTGGGACCTTTATATACATCAATAGCGTAATATAACCTAACCTAACCCAACCTAACATCTCGGCGGTAATATTTGACAACATTTCTGGCGAGTTGGCCTCTACGTCTCCGTGGGACCTTTATATACATCAATAACGTAATATAACGTAACCTAACCCAACCTAACATCTCGGCGGTAATATTTGACAACATTCCTGACGAGTTGGCCTCTAGGTCTCCGTTTGACCTTCATATACATCAATAACGTAATATATCCTAACCTAACATAACCTAATATCTCGGCTGTAATATTCGACAACATTCCTGGCGAGTTGGCCTCTACGTCTCCGTTTCACCTTCATATACATCAATAATGTAATATAACCTAAGCTAACCCAACCTATCATCTCGGCGGTAATATTTGACAACATTCCTGGCGAGTTGGCCTCTACGTCTTCGTGGGACCTTTATATACATGAATAACGTAATATAACATAACCTAACCCAACCTATCTTCTCGGCGGTAATATTTGACAACATTCCTGGCGAGTTGGCCTCTACGTCTCCGTGGGACCTTTATATACATCAATAACGAAATATAACCTAACCTAAATCAACCTATCATCTCGACGATAATATTTGACAACATTCCTGGCGAGTTGGCCTCTACGTCTCCGTAGGATATTTATATACATCAATAACATAATATAACATAAGCTAACCCAATATAACATCTCGGCGGTAATATTTGACCACATTCCTGGCTTGTTGGACTCTACGTCTCCGTGGGTCCTTCATATAGATCTATAACGTAATATGACCTAACCTAACCCAACCTAACATCTCGGCGGTAATATTTGAAAACATTCCTGGCGAGTTTGCATCTACGTCCCCGTGTGACCTTCATATACATCAATAACGTAATATAACCTAACCTAACCCAACCTAACATCTCGGCGGTAATATTTGACAACATTCTTGGCGAGTTGGACTCTACGTCTCCGTGGGACCTTCATATACATCAATAACGTAATATAAGGTAACCTAACCAAACCTAACATCTCGGCGGTAATACTTGACAACATTCCTGACGAGTTGGCTTCTCCGTTTCCGTGGGACCTTTATATACATCAATAACGTAATATAACCTAACCTAACCCAACCTATCATCTCGGCGGTAATATTTGACAAAATTCCTGGCGAGTTGGCTTCTCCGTTTCCGTGGGACCTTTATATACATCAATAACGTAATATAACCTAACCTAACCCAACCTAACATCTTGGGGGGAATATTTGACCACGTTCCTGGCTTATTGGACTCTACGTCTCCGTGGTACCTTCATATAGATCTATAACGTAATATAACCAAACCTAACCCAACCTAACATCTCGGCGGTAATATTTGAAAACATTCCTGGCAAGTTGGCCTCTACGTCTCAGTGGGACCTTTATATACATCAATAACGTAATATAACATAACCTACCCCAACCTAACATCTCGGCGGTAATATTTGACATTCCTGGCGAGTTGGCTTCTATGTCTCCGTGGGACCTTTATATACATCAATAAAGAAATATAACCTAACCTAAATCAACCTATCATGTCGGCGATAATATTTGACAACATTCATGGCTAGTTGGCCTCTACGTCTCCGTGGGACCTTTACATACATCTATAACGTAATATAACCTAACCTAACCCAACTTAACATCTCGGCGGTAATATTTGACAACATTCCTGGCGAGTTGGCTTCTATGTCTCCGTGGGACCTTTATATACATCAATAACGTAACATAACCTAACCTAACCCAACCTATCTTCTCGGCGGTAATATTTGACCGTATTCCTGTCTTGTTGGCCTCTACGTCTCCGTGGGACCTTTATACACATCAGTAACGTAATATAACCTAACCTAACACAACCTAATATCTGGGCTATAATATTCGACAACATTCCTGGCGAGTTGGCCTCTACGTCTTCGTGGGACCTTTATATACATGAATAAGGTAATATAACATAACCTAACCCAATCTAACATCTCGACGGTAATATTTGTCCACATTCCTGGCTTTTTGGCCTCTACGTCTCCGTGGGACCTTTATATACATCAACAACATAATATAAGCTAGCCTAACCCAATCTAACATCTCGGCGGTAATATTTGACAACATTCCTGGCGAGTTGGCTTCTCCGTTTCCGTGGGACCTTTATATACATCAATAACGTAATATAACCTAACCTAACCCAACCTATCTTCTCGGCCGTAATATTTGACAACATTCCTGGCGAGTTGGCCTCTACGTCTCCGTGGGATCTTGATATACATTAATAACGTAATATAACCTAACCTAACCCAATCTAGCATCTCGGCGGTAATATTTGACATCATTCCTGGCGAGTTGGCCTCTACGTCTCCGTTTGACCTTTCATATACATCAATAACGTAATATAACATAACCTAACCCAATCTAACATCTCGACGGTAATATTTGACCACATTCCTGGCTTGTTGGAGTCTACGTCTCCGAGGGACCTTTATATACATCTATAACGTAATATAACCTAACCTAACCCAACCTAACATCCCGGCGGTAATATTTGACCACATTCCTGGCTTGTTTTCCTCTACGTCTCCGTGGGACCTTTATATACATCAATAACGTAATATAACCTAACCTAACCCAACCTAACATCTCGTCGGTAATATTTGAAAACATTCCTGACGAGTTGGCCTCTAGGTCTCCGTTTGACCTTCATATACATCAATAACGTAATATAACCTAACCTAACACAACCTAACATCCAGGCTATAATATTCGACAACATACCTGGCGAGTTGGCCTCTACGTCTCCGTGGGACTTTTATATACATCAATAACGTAATATAACCTAACCTAACCCAACCTAACATCTCGGCGGTAAAATTTGACAACATTCCTGGCGAGTTGGCTTCTATGTCTCCGTGGGACCTTTATATACATCAATAACGTAATATAACCTAACCTAACCCAACCTAATATCTCGGCGGTAATATTTGACCGCATTCCTGTCTTGTTGGCCTCTACGTCTCCGTGGGACCTTTATACACATCAGTAACGTAATATAACCTAACCTAATCTAACCTAAGGTCTCGGCGGTAATATTTGACAACATTCCTGGGTAGTTGGCCTCTACGTCTCCGTGGGATCTTTATATACATCAATAACGTAATATAACATAACCTACCCCAACCTAACATCTCGGCGGTAATATTTGACAACATTCCTGGCGAGTTGGCTTCTATGTCTCCGTGGGACCTTTATGTACATCAATAAAGAAATATAACCTAACTTAATCAACCTATAATCTCGGCGATAATATTTGACAACATTCCTGGCTAGTTGGCCTCTACGTCTCCGTGGGACCTTTATATACATCTATAACGTAATATAACCTAACCTAACCCAACCTAACATCTCGGCGGTAATATTTGACAACATTCCTGGCGAATTGGCTTCTATGTCTCCGTGGGACCTTTATATACATCAATAACGTAATATAACCTAACCTAACCCAACCTAACATCTCGGCGGTAATATTTGACCGCATTCCTGTCTTGTTGGCCTCTACGTCTCCGTGGGACATTTATACACATCAGTAACGTAGTATAACCTAACCTAATCTAACCTAACATCTCGGCGGTAATATTTGACAACATTTCCGGCGAGTTGGCTTCTCCGTCTCCGTGGGACCTTTATATACATCAATAACGTAATATAACCTAACCTAACCCAACCTATCTTCTCGGCGGTAATATTTGACAACATTCCTGGCGAGTTGGCCTCTACGTCTCCGTGGGATCTTTATATACATCAATAACGTAATATAACATAACCTAACCCAATCTAACATCTCGGCGGTAATATTTGACCACATTCCTGGCTAGTTGGCCTCTACGTCTCCGAGGGACCTTCATATACATCAATAACGAAATATAACCTAACCTATCCTAACCTATCTTCTCGGCGGTAACATTTGACAACATTCCCGGCGAGTTGGCCTCTACGTCTCCGTGGGACCTTTATATACATCAATAACATAATATAAGCTCGCCTAACGCAATCTAAACTCTCGGCGGTAATATTTGACCACATTCCTGGCGAGTTGGCCTCTACGTCTCAGTGGGACCTTTATATACATCAATAGCGTAATATAACCTAACCTAACCCAACCTAACATCTCGGCGGTAATATTTGACAACATACATGGCGAGTTGGCCTCTACGTCTCCGTGGGATCTTTATATACATCAATAACGTAATATAACATAACCTAACCCAACCTAACATCTCGGCGGTAATATTTGACAACATTCCTGGCGAGTTGGCTTCTATGTCTCCGTTGGGCCTTTATATACGTCTATAACGTAATGTAACCTAACCTAACCGAACATAACATCTCGGCGGTAATATGTGAAAACATTCCTGGCAAGTTGGCCTCTACGTCTCCGTGGGACCTTTATATACATCTATAACGTAATGTAACCTAACCTAACCCAACCTAACATCTCGGCGGTAATATTTGAACACATTCCTGTCTTGTTGGCCTCTACGTCTCCGTGGGACCTTTATACACATCAGTAACGTAATATAACCTAACCTAATCTAACCTAACATCTCGGCGGTAATATTTGACAACATTCCCCGCGAGTTGGCTTCTCTGTCTCCGTGGGACCTTTATATACATCAATAACGTAATATAACCTAACCTAACCCAACCTAATATCTCGGCTGTAATATTCGACAACATTCCTGGCGAGTTGGCCTCTACGTCTTCGTGGGACCTTTATATACATGAATAAGGTAATATAACATAACCTAACCCAATCTAACATCTCGACGGTAATATTTGTCCACATTCCTGGCTTTTTGGCCTCTACGTCTCCGTGGGACCTTTATATACATCAACAACATAATATAAGCTAGCTTAACCCAATCTAACATCTCGGCGGTAATATTTGACAACATTCCTGGCGAGTTGGCTTCTCCGTTTCCGTGGGACCTTTATATACATCAATAACGTAATATAACCTAACCTAACCCAACCTATCTTCTCGGCCGTAATATTTGACAACATTCCTGGCGAGTTGGCCTCTACGTCTCCGTGGGATCTTGATATACATTAATAACGTAATATAACCTAACCTAACCCAATCTAGCATCTCGGCGGTAATATTTGACATCATTCCTGGCGAGTTGGCCTCTACGTCTCCGTTTGACCTTTCATATACATCAATAACGTAATATAACATAACCTAACCCAATCTAACATCTCGACGGTAATATTTGACCACATTCCTGGCTTGTTGGAGTCTACGTCTCCGAGGGACCTTTATATACATCTATAACGTAATATAACCTAACCTAACCCAACCTAACATCCCGGCGGTAATATTTGACCACATTCCTGGCTTGTTTTCCTCTACGTCTCCGTGGGACCTTTATATACATCAATAACGTAATATAACCTAACCTAACCCAACCTAACATCTCGTCGGTAATATTTGAAAACATTCCTGACGAGTTGGCCTCTAGGTCTCCGTTTGACCTTCATATACATCAATAACGTAATATAACCTAACCTAACACAACCTAACATCCAGGCTATAATATTCGACAACATACCTGGCGAGTTGGCCTCTACGTCTCCGTGGGACTTTTATATACATCAATAACGTAATATAACCTAACCTAACCCAACCTAACATCTCGGCGGTAAAATTTGACAACATTCCTGGCGAGTTGGCTTCTATGTCTCCGTGGGACCTTTATATACATCAATAACGTAATATAACCTAACCTAACCCAACCTAATATCTCGGCGGTAATATTTGACCGCATTCCTGTCTTGTTGGCCTCTACGTCTCCGTGGGACCTTTATACACATCAGTAACGTAATATAACCTAACCTAATCTAACCTAAGGTCTCGGCGGTAATATTTGACAACATTCCTGGCTAGTTGGCCTCTACGTCTCCGTGGGATCTTTATATACATCAATAACGTAATATAACATAACCTACCCCAACCTAACATCTCGGCGGTAATATTTGACAACATTCCTGGCGAGTTGGCTTCTATGTCTCCGTGGGACCTTTATGTACATCAATAAAGAAATATAACCTAACTTAATCAACCTATAATCTCGGCGATAATATTTGACAACATTCCTGGCTAGTTGGCCTCTACGTCTCCGTGGGACCTTTATATACATCAATAGCGTAATATAACCTAACCTAACCCAACCTAACATCTCGGCGGTAATATTTGACAACATACATGGCGAGTTGGCCTCTACGTCTCCGTGGGACCTTTATACACATCAGTAACGTAATATAACCTAACCTAATCTAACCTAACATCTCGGCGGTAATATTTGACAACATTCCTGGCGGGTTGGTTTCTCCGTTTCCGTGGGACCTTTATATACATCAATAACGTAATATAACCTAACCTAACACAACCTAACATCTCGGCTGTAATATTCGACAACATTCCTGGCGAGTTGGCCTCTACGTCTCCGTTTGACCTTCATATACATCAATAACTTAATATAACTTAACCTAACCCAACCTAACATCTCCGCGGTATTATTTGACAACATACCTGGCGAGTTGGCCTCTACGTCTCCGTGGGACCTTTATATACATCAATAACGTAATATAACATAACCTAACCCAATCTAACATCTCGGCGGTAATATTTGACCACATTCCTGGTCTGTTGGCCTCTACGTCTCCGTGGGACCTTTATATACGTCTATAACGTAATATAACCTAACCTAACCCAACCTAACACCTCGGCGGTAATATTTGACCACATTCCTGGCTAGTTGGCCTCTACGTCTCCGAGGGACCTTCATATACATCAATAACGAAATATAACCTAACCTATCCTAACCTATCTTCTCGGCGGTAACATTTGACAACATTCCCGGCGAGTTGGCCTCTACGTCTCCGTGGGACCTTTATATACATCAATAACATAATATAAGCTCGCCTAACGCAATCTAAAATCTCGGCGGTAATATTTGACCACATTCCTGGCGAGTTGGCCTCTACGTCTCAGTGGGACCTTTATATACATCAATAGCGTAATATAACCTAACCTAACCCAACCTAACATCTCGGCGGTAATATTTGACAACATACATGGCGAGTTGGCCTCTACGTCTCCGTGGGATCTTTATATACATCAATAACGTAATATAACATAACCTAACCCAACCTAACATCTCGGCGGTAATATTTGACAACATTCCTGGCGAGTTGGCTTCTATGTCTCCGTTGGGCCTTTATATACGTCTATAACGTAATGTAACCTAACCTAACCGAACATAACATCTCGGCGGTAATATGTGAAAACATTCCTGGCAAGTTGGCCTCTACGTCTCCGTGGGACCTTTATATACATCTATAACGTAATGTAACCTAACCTAACCCAACCTAACATCTCGGCGGTAATATTTGAACACATTCCTGTCTTGTTGGCCTCTACGTCTCCGTGGGACCTTTATACACATCAGTAACGTAATATAACCTAACCTAATCTAACCTAACATCTCGGCGGTAATATTTGACAACATTCCCCGCGAGTTGGCTTCTCTGTCTCCGTGGGACCTTTATATACATCAATAACGTAATATAACCTAACCTAACCCAACCTAATATCTCGGCTGTAATATTCGACAACATTCCTGGCGAGTTGGCCTCTACGTCTCCGTTTGACCTTCATATACATCAATAATGTAATATAACCTAAGCTAACCCAACCTATCATCTCGGCGGTAATATTTGACAACATTTCTGGCGGGTTGGTTTCTCCGTTTCCGTGGGACCTTTATATACATCAATAACGTAATATAACCTAACCTAACACAACCTAACATCTCGGCTGTAATATTCGACAACATTCCTGGCGAGTTGGCCTCTACGTCTCCGTTTGACCTTCATATACATCAATAACTTAATATAACTTAACCTAACCCAACCTAACATCTCCGCGGTATTATTTGACAACATACCTGGCGAGTTGGCCTCTACGTCTCCGTGGGACCTTTATATACATCAATAACGTAATATAACATAACCTAACCCAATCTAACATCTCGGCGGTAATATTTGACCACATTCCTGGTTTGTTGGCCTCTACGTCTCCGTGGGACCTTTATATACGTCTATAACGTAATATAACCTAACCTAACCCAACCTAACACCTCGGCGGTAATATTTGACCACATTCCTGGCTAGTTGGCCTCTACGTCTCCGAGGGACCTTCATATACATCAATAACGGAATATAACCTAACGTATCCTAACCTATTTTCTCGGCGGTAACATTTGACAACATTCCCGGCGAGTTGGCCTCTACGTCTCCGTGGGACCTTTATATACATCAATAACATAATATAAGCTCGCCTAACGCAATCTAAAATCTCGGCGGTAATATTTGACCACATTCCTGGCGAGTTGGCCTCTACGTCTCAGTGGGACCTCTATATACATCAATAGCGTAATATAACCTAACCTAACCCAACCTAACATCTCGGCGGTAATATTTGACAACATACATGGCGAGTTGGCCTCTACGTCTCCGTGGGATCTTTATATACATCAATAACGTAATATAACATAACCTAACCCAACCTAACATCTCGGCGGTAATATTTGACAACATTCCTGGCGAGTTGGCTTCTATGTCTCCGTTGGGCCTTTATATACGTCTATAACGTAATGTAACCTAACCTAACCGAACATAACATCTCGGCGGTAATATGTGAAAACATTCCTGGCAAGTTGGCCTCTACGTCTCCGTGGGACCTTTATATACATCTATAACGTAATGTAACCTAACCTAACCCAACCTAATATCTCGGCTGTAATATTCGACAACATTCCTGGCGAGTTGGCCTCTACGTCTCCGTTTGACCTTCATATACATCAATAATGTAATATAACCTAAGCTAACCCAACCTATCATCTCGGCGGTAATATTTGACAACATTCCTGGCGGGTTGGTTTCTCCGTTTCCGTGGGACCTTTATATACATCAATAACGTAATATAACCTAACCTAACACAACCTAACATCTCGGCTGTAATATTCGACAACATTCCTGGCGAGTTGGCCTCTACGTCTCCGTTTGACCTTCATATACATCAATAACTTAATATAACTTAACCTAACCCAACCTAACATCTCCGCGGTATTATTTGACAACATACCTGGCGAGTTGGCCTCTACGTCTCCGTGGGACCTTTATATACATCAATAACGTAATATAACATAACCTAACCCAGTCTAACATCTCGGCGGTAATATTTGACCACATTCCTGGTTTGTTGGCCTCTACGTCTCCGTGGGACCTTTATATACGTCTATAACGTAATATAACCTAACCTAACCCAACCTAACACCTCGGCGGTAATATTTGACAACATTCCTGGCTAGTTGGCCTCTACGTCTCCGTGGGACCATTATATACATCAATAACGTAATATAACGTAACCTAACCCAACCTAACATCTCGGCGGTAATATTTGACAACATTCCTGACGAGTTGGCCTCTAGGTCTCCGTTTGACCTTCATATACATCAATAACGTAATATATCCTAACCTAACATAACCTAATATCTCGGCTGTAATATTCGACAACATTCCTGGCGAGTTGGCCTCTACGTCTCCGTTTGACCTTCATATACATCAATAATGTAATATAACCTAAGCTAACCCAACCTATCATCTCGGCGGTAATATTTGACAACATTCCTGGCGAGTTGGCCTCTACGTCTTCGTGGGACCTTTATATACATGAATAACGTAATATAACATAACCTAACCCAACCTATCTTCTCGGCGGTAATATTTGACAACATTCCTGGCGAGTTGGCCTCTACGTCTCCGTGGGTCCTTCATATAGATCTATAACGTAATATATCCTAACCTAACATAACCTAATATCTCGGCTGTAATATTCGACAACATTCCTGGCGAGTTGGCCTCTACGTCTCCGTTTGACCTTCATATACATCAATAATGTAATATAACCTAAGCTAACCCAACCTATCATCTCGGCGGTAATATTTGACAACATTCCTGGCCAGTTGGCCTCTACGTCTCAGTGGGACCTTTATATACATCAATAGCGTAATATAACCTAACCTAACCCAACCTAACATCTCGGCGGTAATATTTGACAACATACATGGCGAGTTGGCCTCTACGTCTCCGTGGGATCTTTATATACATCAATAACGTAATATAACATAACCTAACCCAACCTAACATCTCGGCGGTAATATTTGACAACATTCCTGGCGAGTTGGCTTCTATGTCTCCGTTGGGCCTTTATATACGTCTATAACGTAATGTAACCTAACCTAACCGAACATAACATCTCGGCGGTAATATGTGAAAACATTCCTGGCAAGTTGGCCTCTACGTCTCCGTGGGACCTTTATATACATCTATAACGTAATGTAACCTAACCTAACCCAACCTAACATCTCGGCGGTAATATTTGAACACATTCCTGTCTTGTTGGCCTCTACGTCTCCGTGGGACCTTTATACACATCAGTAACGTAATATAACCTAACCTAATCTAACCTAACATCTCGGCGGTAATATTTGACAACATTCCCCGCGAGTTGGCTTCTCTGTCTCCGTGGGACCTTTATATACATCAATAACGTAATATAACCTAACCTAACCCAACCTAATATCTCGGCTGTAATATTCGACAACATTCCTGGCGAGTTGGCCTCTACGTCTCCGTTTGACCTTCATATACATCAATAATGTAATATAACCTAAGCTAACCCAACCTATCATCTCGGCGGTAATATTTGACAACATTCCTGGCGGGTTGGTTTCTCCGTTTCCGTGGGACCTTTATATACATCAATAACGTAATATAACCTAACCTAACACAACCTAACATCTCGGCTGTAATATTCGACAGCATTCCTGGCGAGTTGGCCTCTACGTCTCCGTTTGACCTTCATATACATCAATAACTTAATATAACTTAACCTAACCCAACCTAACATCTCCGCGGTATTATTTGACAACATACCTGGCGAGTTGGCCTCTACGTCTCCGTGGGACCTTTATATACATCAATAACGTAATATAACATAACCTAACCCAATCTAACATCTCGGCGGTAATATTTGACCACATTCCTGGTTTGTTGGCCTCTACGTCTCCGTGGGACCTTTATATACGTCTATAACGTAATATAACCTAACCTAACCCAACCTAACACCTCGGCGGTAATATTTGACCACATTCCTGGCTAGTTGGCCTCTACGTCTCCGAGGGACCTTCATATACATCAATAACGAAATATAACCTAACGTATCCTAACCTATCTTCTCGGCGGTAACATTTGACAACATTCCCGGCGAGTTGGCCTCTACGTCTCCGTGGGACCTTTATATACATCAATAACATAATATAAGCTCGCCTAACGCAATCTAAAATCTCGGCGGTAATATTTGACCACATTCCTGGCGAGTTGGCCTCTACGTCTCAGTGGGACCTTTATATACATCAATAGCGTAATATAACCTAACCTAACCCAACCTAACATCTCGGCGGTAATATTTGACAACATACATGGCGAGTTGGCCTCTACGTCTCCGTGGGATCTTTATATACATCAATAACGTAATATAACATAACCTAACCCAACCTAACATCTCGGCGGTAATATTTGACAACATTCCTGGCGAGTTGGCTTCTATGTCTCCGTTGGGCCTTTATATACGTCTATAACGTAATGTAACCTAACCTAACCGAACATAACATCTCGGCGGTAATATGTGAAAACATTCCTGGCAAGTTGGCCTCTACGTCTCCGTGGGACCTTTATATACATCTATAACGTAATATAACCTAACCTAACCCAACCTAACACCTCGGCGGTAATATTTGACAACATTCCTGGCTAGTTGGCCTCTACGTCTCCGTGGGACCTTTATATATATCAATAACGTAATATAACGTAACCTAACCCAACCTAACATCTCGGCGGTAATATTTGACAACATTCCTGACGAGTTGGCCTCTAGGTCTCCGTTTGACCTTCATATACATCAATAACGTAATATATCCTAACCTAACATAACCTAATATCTCGGCTGTAATATTCGACAACATTCCTGGCGAGTTGGCCTCTACGTCTCCGTTTGACCTTCATATACATCAATAATGTAATATAACCTAAGCTAACCCAACCTATCATCTCGGCGGTAATATTTGACAACATTCCTGGCGAGTTGGCCTCTACGTCTTCGTGGGACCTTTATATACATGAATAACGTAATATAACATAACCTAACCCAACCTATCTTCTCGGCGGTAATATTTGACAACATTCCTGGCGAGTTGGCCTCTACGTCTCCGTGGGTCCTTCATATAGATCTATAACGTAATATATCCTAACCTAACATAACCTAATATCTCGGCTGTAATATTCGACAACATTCCTGGCGAGTTGGCCTCTACGTCTCCGTTTGACCTTCATATACATCAATAATGTAATATAACCTAAGCTAACCCAACCTATCATCTCGGCGGTAATATTTGACAACATTCCTGGCGAGTTGGCCTCTACGTCTTCGTGGGACCTTTATATACATGAATAACGTAATATAACATAACCTAACCCAACCTATCTTCTCGGCGGTAATATTTGACAACATTCCTGGCGAGTTGGCCTCTACGTCTCCGTGGGTCCTTCATATAGATCTATAACGTAATATGACCTAACCTAACCCAACCTAACATCTCGGCGGTAATATTTGAAAACATTCCTGGCGAGTTGGCATCTACGTCTCCGTGTGACCTTCATATACATCAATAACGTAATATAACCTAACCTAACCCAACCTAACATCTCGGCGGTAATATTTGACAACATTCTTGGCGAGTTGGACTCTACGTCTCCGTGGGACCTTTATATACATCAATAACGTAATATAACATAACCTAACCCAATCTAACATCTCCGCGGTATTATTTGACAACATACCTGGCGAGTTGGCTTCTATGTCTCCGTGGGACCTTTATATACATCAATAAAGAAATATAACCTAACCTAAATCAACCTATCATCTCGGCGATAATATTTGACAACATTCATGGCTAGTTGGCCTCTACGTCTCCGTGGGACCTTTACATACATCTATAACGTAATATAACCTAACCTAACCCAACCTAACATCTCGGCGGTAATATTTGACAACATTCCTGGCGAGTTGGCTTCTATGTTTCCGTGGGACCTTTATATACATCAATAACGTAATATAACCTAACCTAACCCAACCTAACATCTCGGCAGTAATATTTGACCGCATTCCTGTCTTGTTGGCCTCTACGTCTCCGTGGGAAATTTAAACACATCAGTAACGTAATATAACCTAACCTAATCTAACCTAACATCTCGGCGGTAATATTTGACAACATTCCAGGCGAGTTGGCTTCTCCGTCTCCGTGGGACCTTTATATACATCAATAACGTAATATAACATAACCTAACCCAACCTAACATCTCGGCGGTAATATTTGACAACATTCCTGGCAAGTTGGCTTCTATGTCTCCGTTGGACCTTTATATACGTCTATAACGTAATGTAACCTAACCTAACCGAACATAACATCTCGGCGGTAATATTTGAAATCATTCCTGGTAAGTTGACCTCTACGTCTCCGTGGGACCTTTATATACATCTATAACGTAATGTAACCTAACCTAACCCAACCTAACATCTCGGCGGTAATATTTGACCACATTCCTGTCTTGTTGGCCTCTACGTCTCCGTGGGACCTTTATACACATCAGTAACGTAATATAACCTAACCTAACCTAACCTACCTTCTCGGCGGTAATATTTGACAACATTCCTGGCGAGTTGGCCTCTACGTCTCCGTGGGATCTTGATATACATTAATAATGTAATATAACCTAAGCTAACCCAACCTATCATCTCGGCGGTAATATTTGACAACATTCCTGGCGAGGTGGCCTCTACGTTTCGTGGGACCTTTATATACATGAATAACGTAATATAACATAACCTAACCCAATCTAACAATTCGACGGTAATATCTGTCCACATTCCTGGCTTTTTGGCCTCTACGTCTCCGTGGGACCTTTATATACATCAATAACATAATATAAGCTAGCCTAACCCAATCTAACGTCTCGGCGGTAATATTTGACAACATTCCTGGCGAGTTGGCTTCTCCGTTTCCGTGGGACCTTTATATACATCAATAACGTAATATAACCTAACCTAACCCAACCTAACATCTCGGCTGTAATATTTGACAACATTCCTGGCGAGTTGGCTTCTTCGTCTCCGTGGGACCTTTATATACATCAATAACGTAATATAACCTAACCTAACCCAACATAACATCTCGCCGGTATTATTTGACCTCATTCCTGTCTTGTTGGACTCTACGTCTTCGAGGGACCTTTATATACATCAATAACGTAATATAACCTAACCTAACCCAACCTAACATCCTGGCGGTAATATTTGACCACATTCCTGGCTTGTTGTCCTCTACGTCTCCGTGGGACCTTTATATACATCAATAACGTAATATAACGTAACCTAACCCAACCTAACATCTCGGCGGTAATATTTGACAACATTCCTGACGAGTTGGCCTCTAGGTCTCCGTTTGACCTTCATATACATCAATAACGTAATATAACCTAACCTAACACAACCTAATATCTCGGCTGTAATATTTGACAACATTCCTGGCGAGTTGGCCTCTACGTCTTCGTGGGACCTTTATATACATGAATAAGGTAATATAACATAACCTAACCCAATCTAACATCTCGACGGTAATATTTGTCCACATTCCTGGCTTTTTGGCCTCTACGTCTCCGTAGGACCTTTATATACATCAATAACATAATATAAGCTAGCCTAACCCAATCTAACATCTCGGCGGTAATATTTGACAACATTCCTGGCGAGTTGGCTTCTATGTCTCCGTTGGACCTTTATATACGTCTATAACGTAATGTAACCTAACCTAACCGAACATAACATCTCATCGGTAATATTTGACAACATACCTGGCGAGTTGGCCTCTACGTCTCCGTGGGCCCTTCATATACATCAATAACGAAATATAACCTAACCTAACCCAACCTAGCATCTCGACGGTAATATTTGACATCATTCCTGGCGAGTAGGCCTCTACGTCTCCGTTTGACCATCATATACATCAATAACGTAATATAACATAACCTAACCCAATCTAACATCTCGACGGTAATATTTGACCACATTCCTGGCTTGTTGGAGTCTACGTCTCCGAGGGACCTTTATATACATCAATAACGTAATATAACCTAACCTAAGCCAACCTAACATCCCGGCGGTAATATTTGACCACATTCCTGGCTTGTTGTCCTCTACGTCTCCGTGGGACCTTTATATACATCAATAACGTAATATAACCTAACCTAACCCAACCTAACATCTCGTCGGTAATATTTGACAACATTCCTGACGAGTTGGCCTCTAGGTCTCCGTTTTACCTTCATATACATCAATAACGTAATATAACCTAACCTAACACAACCTAATATCTCGGCTGTAATATTCGACAACATTCCTGGCGAGTTGGCCTCTACGTCTCCGTTTGACCTTCATATACATCAATAATGTAATATAACCTAAGCTAACCCAACCTATCATCTCGGCGGTAATATTTGACAACATTCCTGGCGAGTTGGCCTCTACGTCTTCGTGGGACCTTTATATACATGAATAACGTAATATAACATAACCTAACCCAATCTAACAACTCGACGGTAATATTTGTCCACATTCCTGACTTTTTGGCCTCTACGTCTCCGTGGGACCTTTATATACATCAATAACATAATATAAGCTAGCCTAACCCAATCTAACATCTCGGCGGTAATATTTGAAAACACTCCTGGCGAGTTGGCATCTACGTCTCCGTTTGACCTTCATATACATCAATAACGTAATATAACCTAACCTAACCCAACCTAACATCTCGGCGGTAATATTTGACAACATTCTTGGCGAGTTGGACTCTACGTCTCCGTGGGACATTTATATACATCAATAACATAATATAAGCTCGCATAACCCAATCTAAAATCTCGGCGGTAATATTTGACCACATTCCTGGCGAGTTGGCCTCTACGTCTCAGTGGGACCTTTATATACATCAATAGCGTAATATAACCTAACCTAACCCAACCTAACATCTCGGCGGTAATATTTGACAACATACATGGCGAGTTGGCCTCTACGTCTCCGTGGGATCTTTATATACATCAATAACGTAATATAACATAACCTAACCCAACCTAACATCTCGGCGGTAATATTTGACAACATTCCTGGCGAGTTGGCTTCTCTGTCTCCGTGGGACCTTTATATACATCAATAACGTAATATAACCTAACCTAACCCAACCTATCTTCTCGGCGGTAATATTTGACAACATACCTGGCGAGTTGGCCTCTACGTCTCCGTGGGATCTTGATATACATCAATAACGTAATATAACCTAACCTAACCCAACCTAACATCCCGGCGGTAATATTTGACCACATTCCTGGCTTGTTGCCTCTACGTCTCCGTGGGACCTTTATATACATCAATAACGTAATATAACGTAACCTAACCCAACCTAACATCTCGGCGGTAATATTTGACAACATTCCTGACGAGTTGGCCTCTAGGTCTCCGTTTGACCTTCATATACATCAATAACGTAATATATCCTAACCTAACACAACCTAATATCTCGGCTGTAATATTCGACAACATTCCTGGCGAGTTGGCCTCTACGTCTCCGTTTGACCTTCATATACATCAATAATGTAATATAACCTAAGCTAACCCAACCTATCATCTCGGCGGTAATATTTGACAACATTCCTGGCGAGTTGGTTTCTCCGTTTCCGTGGGACCTTTATATACATCAATAACGTAATATAACCTAACCTAACACAACCTAACATCTCGGCTGTAATATTCGACAACATTCCTGGCGAGTTGGCCTCTACGTCTCCGTTTGACCTTCATATACATCAATAACTTAATATAACTTAACCTAACCCAACCTAACATCTCCGCGGTATTATTTGACAACATTCCTGGCGAGTTGGCCTCTACGTCTCCGTGGGACCTTCATATACATCAATAACGAAATATAACCTAACCTAACCCAACCTATCATCTCGGCGGGAATATTTGACAAAATTCCTGGAGAGTTGGCTTCTCCGTTTCCGTGGGACCTTTATATACATTAATAACGTAATGTAACCTAACCTAACCCAACATAACATCTTGCCGGTATTATTTGACCACATTCCTGGCTTGTTGGACTCTACGTCTCCGAGGGACCTTTATATACATCAATAACGTAATATAACCTAACCTAACCCAACCTAACATCTCGGCGGTAATATTTGAAATCATTCCTGGCGAGTTGACCTCTACGTCTCCGTGGGACCTTTATATACATCAATAACGTAATATAACCTAACTAAACCCAACCTAACACCTCGGCGGTAATATTTGACAACATTCCTGGCGAGTTGGCTTCTATGTCTCCGTGGGACCTTTATATACATCAATAACATAATATAAGCTAGCCTAACCCAATCTAACATCTCGGCGGTAATATTTGAAAACATTCCTGGCGAGTTGGCCTCTACGTCTCCGTTTGACCTTCATATACATCAATAATGTAATATAACCTAAGCTAACCCAACCTATCATCTCGGCGGTAATATTTGACAACATTCCTGGCGAGTTGGCCTCTACGTCTTCGTGGGACCTTTATATACATGAATAACGTAATATAACATAACCTAACCCAATCTAACAACTCGACGGTAATATTTGTCCACATTCCTGTCTTTTTGGCCTCTACGTCTCCGTGGGACCTTTATATACATCAATAACATAATATAAGCTAGCCTAACCCAATCTAACATCTCGGCGGTAATATTTGAAAACACTCCTGGCGAGTTGGCATCTACGTCTCCGTTTGACCTTCATATACATCAATAACGTAATATAACCTAACCTAACCCAACCTAACATCTCGGCGGTAATATTTGACAACATTCTTGGCGAGTTGGACTCTACGTCTCCGTGGGACATTTATATACATCAATAACATAATATAAGCTCGCATAACCCAATCTAAAATCTCGGCGGTAATATTTGACCACATTCCTGGCGAGTTGGCCTCTACGTCTCAGTGGGACCTTTATATACATCAATAGCGTAATATAACCTAACCTAACCCAACCTAACATCTCGGCGGTAATATTTGACAACATACATGGCGAGTTGGCCTCTACGTCTCCGTGGGATCTTTATATACATCAATAACGTAATATAACATAACCTAACCCAACCTAACATCTCGGCGGTAATATTTGACAACATTCCTGGCGAGTTGGCTTCTATGTCTCCGTTGGACCTTTATATACGTCTATAACGTAATGTAACCTAACCTAACCGAACATAACATCTCGGCGGTAATATTTGAAAACATTCCTGGCAAGTTGGCCTCTACGTCTCCGTGGGACCTTTATATACATCTATAACGTAATGAAACCTAACCTAACCCAACCTAACATCTCGGCGGTAATATTTGACCATATTCCTGTCTTGTTGGCCTCTACGTCTCCGTGGGACCTTTATACACATCAGTAACGTAATATAACCTAACCTGATCTAACCTAACATCTCGGCGGTAATATTTCACCACATTCCTGGCGAGTTGGCCTCTACATCTTCGTGGGACCTTTATATACATCAATAACGTAATATAACTTAACTTGAACCAACCTAACATCTCCGCGGTAATATTTGACAACATACCTGGCGAGTTGGCCTCTACGTCTCCGTGGGCCCTTCATATACATCAATAACGAAATATAACCTAACCTAACCCAACCTAGCATCTCGGCGGTAACATTTGATATCATTCCTGGCGAGTTGGCCTCTACGTCTCCGTTTGACCACCATATACATCAACAACGTAATATAACATAACCTAACCCAATCTAACATCTCGACGGTAATATTTGACCACATTCCTGGCTTGTTGGAGTCTACGTCTCCGAGGAACCTTTATATACATCAATAACGTAATATAACCTAACCTAACCCAACCTAACATCCCGGCGGTAATATTTGACCACATTCCTGGCTTGTTGTCCTCTACGTCTCCGTGGGACCTTTATATACATCAATAACGTAATATAACGTAACCTAACCCAACCTAACATCTCGGCGGTAATATTTGACAACATTCCTGACGAGTTGGCCTCTAGGTCTCCGTTTGACCTTCA
Source organism: Xylocopa violacea (assembly GCA_963969225.1). NCBI lineage: Eukaryota > Metazoa > Arthropoda > Insecta > Hymenoptera > Apidae > Xylocopa > Xylocopa violacea. The sequence goes on along the minus strand of CAXAJV010000168.1, from coordinate 1,520,631 downwards.
TAAACATAAATAACGTAATATAACCTAACCTAACACAACCTAATATCTCGGCTATAATATTCGACAACATTCCTGGCGAGTTGGCCTCTATGTCTTCGTGGGACCTTTATATACATGAATAAGGTAATATAACATAACCTAACCCAATCTAACATCTCGACGGTAATATTTGTCCACATTCCTGGCTTTTTGGCCTCTACGTGTCCGTGGGACCTTTATATACATCAATAACATAATATGAGCTAGCCTAACCCAATCTAACATCTCGGCGGTAATATTTGACAACATTCCTGGCGAGTTGGCTTCTCCGTTTCCGTGGGACCTTTATATACATCAATAACGTAATATAACCTAACCTAACCCAACCTATCTTCTCGGCGGTAATATTTGACAACATTCCTGGCGAGTTGGCCTCTACGTCTCCGTGGGATCTTGATATACATTAATAACGTAATATAACCTAACCTAACCCAATCTAGCATCTCGGCGGTAATATTTGACATCATTCCTGGCGAGTTGGCCTCTACGTCTCCGTTTGACCTTTCATATACATCAATAACGTAATATAACATAACCTAACCCAATCTAACATCTCGACGGTAATATTTGACCACATTCCTGGCTTGTTGGAGTCTACGTCTCCGAGGGACCTTTATATACATCTATAACGTAATATAACCTAACCTAACCCAACCTAACATCCCGGCGGTAATATTTGACCACATTCCTGGCTTGTTGGAGTCTACGTCTCCGAGGGACCTTTATATACATCTATAACGTAATATAACCTAACCTAACCCAACCTAACATCCCGGCGGTAATATTTGACCACATTCCTGGCTTGTTGTCCTCTACGTCTCCGTGGGACATTTATATACATCAATAACGTAATATAACCTAACCTAACCCAACCTAACATCTCGTCGGTAATATTTGAAAACATTCCTGACGAGTTGGCCTCTAGGTCTCCGTTTGACCTTCATATACATCAATAACGTAATATAACCTAACCTAACACAACCTAACATCCAGGCTATAATATTCGACAACATACCCGGCGAGTTGGCCTCTACGTCTCCGTGGGACCTTTATATACATCAATAACATAATATAAGCTCGCCTAACCCAATCTAAAATCTCGGCGGTAATATTTGACCACATTCCTGGCGAGTTGGCCTCTACGTCTCAGTGGGACCTTTATATACATCAATAGCGTAATATAACCTAACCTAACCCAACCTAACATCTCGGCGGTAATATTTGACAACATACATGGCGAGTTGGCCTCTACGTCTCCGTGGGATCTTTATATACATCAATAACGTAATATAACATAACCTAACCCAACCTAACATCTCGGCGGTAATATTTGACAACATTCCTGGCGAGTTGGCTTCTCTGTCTCCGTGGGACCTTTATATACATCAATAACGTAATATAACCTAACCTAACCCAACCTATCTTCTCGGCGGTAATATTTGACAACATACCTGGCGAGTTGGCCTCTACGTCTCCGTGGGATCTTGATATACATCAATAACGTAATATAACCTAACCTAACCCAACCTAACATCCCGGCGGTAATATTTGACCACATTCCTGGCTTGTTGCCTCTACGTCTCCGTGGGACCTTTATATACATCAATAACTTAATATAACGTAACCTAACCCAACCTAACATCTCGGCGGTAATATTTGACAACATTCCTGACGAGTTGGCCTCTAGGTCTCCGTTTGACCTTCATATACATCAATAACGTAATATATCCTAACCTAACACAACCTAATATCTCGGCTGTAATATTCGACAACATTCCTGGCGAGTTGGCCTCTACGTCTCCGTTTGACCTTCATATACATCAATAATGTAATATAACCTAAGCTAACCCAACCTATCATCTCGGCGGTAATATTTGACAACATTCCTGACGAGTTGGTTTCTCCGTTTCCGTGGGACCTTTATATACATCAATAACGTAATATAACCTAACCTAACACAACCTAACATCTCGGCTGTAATATTCGACAACATTCCTGGCGAGTTGGCCTCTACGTCTCCGTTTGACCTTCATATACATCAATAACTTAATATAACTTAACCTAACCCAACCTAACATCTCCGCGGTATTATTTGACAACATACCTGGCGAGTTGGCCTCTACGTCTCCGTGGGACCTTCATATACATCAATAACGAAATATAACCTAACCTAACCCAACCTATCATCTCGGCGGGAATATTTGACAAAATTCCTGGAGAGTTGGCTTCTCCGTTTCCGTGGGACCTTTATATACATTAATAACGTAATGTAACCTAACCTAACCCAACATAACATCTTGCCGGTATTATTTGACCACATTCCTGGCTTGTTGGACTCTACGTCTCCGAGGGACCTTTATATACATCAATAACGTAATATAACCTAACCTAACCCAACCTAACATCTCGGCGGTAATATTTGACAACATTCCTGGCGAGTTGGCCTCTACGTCTTCGTGGGACCTTTATATACATGAATAACGTAAGATAACATAACCTAACCCAATCTAACAACTCGACGGTAATATTTGTCCACATTCCTGTCTTTTTGGCCTCTACGTCTCCGTGGGACCTTTATATACATCAATAACATAATATAAGCTAGCCTAACCCAATCTAACATCTCGGCGGTAATATTTGAAAACACTCCTGGCGAGTTGGCATCTACGTCTCCGTTTGACCTTCATATACATCAATAACGTAATATAACCTAACCTAACCCAACCTATCATCTCGGCGGTAATATTTGACAACATTCCTGGCGAGTTGGCCTCTACGTCTTCGTGGGACCTTTATATACATGAATAACGTAAGATAACATAACCTAACCCAATCTAACAACTCGACGGTAATATTTGTCCACATTCCTGTCTTTTTGGCCTCTACGTCTCCGTGGGACCTTTATATACATCAATAACATAATATAAGCTAGCCTAACCCAATCTAACATCTCGGCGGTAATATTTGAAAACACTCCTGGCGAGTTGGCATCTACGTCTCCGTTTGACCTTCATATACATCAATAACGTAATATAACCTAACCTAACCCAACCTAACATCTCGGCGGTAATATTTGACAACATTCTTGGCGAGTTGGACTCTACGTCTCCGTGGGACATTTATATACATCAATAACATAATATAAGCTCGCATAACCCAATCTAAAATCTCGGCGGTAATATTTGACAACATTCCTGGCGAGTTGGCTTCTATGTCTCCGTTGGACCTTTATATACGTCTATAACGTAATGTAACCTAACCTAACCGAACATAACATCTCGGCGGTAATATTTGAAAACATTCCTGGCAAGTTGGCCTCTACGTCTCCGTGGGACCTTTATATACATCTATAACGTAATGAAACCTAACCTAACCCAACCTAACATCTCGGCGGTAATATTTGACCATATTCCTGTCTTGTTGGCCTCTACGTCTCCGTGGGACCTTTATACACATCAGTAACGTAATATAACCTAACCTGATCTAACCTAACATCTCGGCGGTAATATTTCACCACATTCCTGGCGAGTTGGCCTCTACATCTTCGTGGGACCTTTATATACATCAATAACGTAATATAACTTAACTTGAACCAACCTAACATCTCCGCGGTAATATTTGACAACATACCTGGCGAGTTGGCCTCTACGTCTCCGTGGGCCCTTCATATACATCAATAACGAAATATAACCTAACCTAACCCAACCTAGCATCTCGGCGGTAACATTTGATATCATTCCTGGCGAGTTGGCCTCTACGTCTCCGTTTGACCACCATATACATCAACAACGTAATATAACATAACCTAACCCAATCTAACATCTCGACGGTAATATTTGACCACATTCCTGGCTTGTTGGAGTCTACGTCTCCGAGGGACCTTTATATACATCAATAACGTAATATAACCTAACCTAACCCAACCTAACATCCCGGCGGTAATATTTGACCACATTCCTGGCTTGTTGTCCTCTACGTCTCCGTGGGACCTTTATATACATCAATAACGTAATATAACGTAACCTAACCCAACCTAACATCTCGGCGGTAATATTTGACAACATTCCTGACGAGTTGGTCTCTTGGTCTCCGTTTGACCTTCATATACATCAATAACGTAATATAACCTAACCTAACACAACCTAACATCCAGGCTATAATATTCGACAACATACCTGGCGAGTTGGCCTCTACGTCTCCGTGGGACCTTTATATACATCAATAACGTAATATAACGTAACCTAACCCAACCTAACATCTCGGCGGTAATATTTGACAACATTCCTGACGAGTTGGCCTCTAGGTCTCCGTTTGACCTTCATAAACATAAATAACGTAATATAACCTAACCTAACACAACCTAATATCTCGGCTATAATATTCGACAACATTCCTGGCGAGTTGGCCTCTACGTCTTCGTGGGACCTTTATATACATGAATAAGGTAATATAACATAACCTAACCCAATCTAACATCTCGACGGTAATATTTGTCCACATTCCTGGCTTTTTGGCCTCTACGTTTCCGTGGGACCTTTATATACATCAATAACATAATATAAGCTAGCCTAACCCAATCTAACATCTCGGCGGTAATATTTGACAACATTCCTGGCGAGTTGGCTTCTCCGTTTCCGTGGGACCTTTATATACATCAATAACGTAATATAACCTAACCTAACCCAACCTATCTTCTCGGCGGTAATATTTGACAACATTCCTGGCGAGTTGTCCTCTACGTCTCCGTGGGACATTTATATACATCAATAACGTAATATAACCTAACCTAACCCAACCTATCTTCTCGGCGGTAATATTTGACAACATTCCTGGCGAGTTGGCCTCTACGTCTCCGTGGGATCTTGATATACATTAATAACGTAATATAACCTAACCTAACCCAATCTAGCATCTCGGCGGTAATATTTGACATCATTCCTGGCGAGTTGGCCTCTACGTCTCCGTTTGACCTTTCATATACATCAATAACGTAATATAACATAACCTAACCCAATCTAACATCTCGACGGTAATATTTGACCACATTCCTGGCTTGTTGGAGTCTACGTCTCCGAGGGACCTTTATATACATCTATAACGTAATATAACCTAACCTAACCCAACCTAACATCCCGGCGGTAATATTTGACCACATTCCTGGCTTGTTGTCCTCTACGTCTCCGTGGGACATTTATATACATCAATAACGTAATATAACCTAACCTAACCCAACCTAACATCTCGTCGGTAATATTTGAAAACATTCCTGACGAGTTGGCCTCTAGGTCTCCGTTTGACCTTCATATACATCAATAACGTAATATAACCTAACCTAACACAACCTAACATCCAGGCTATAATATTCGACAACATACCCGGCGAGTTGGCCTCTACGTCTCCGTGGGACCTTTATATACATCAATAACATAATATAAGCTCGCCTAACCCAATCTAAAATCTCGGCGGTAATATTTGACCACATTCCTGGCGAGTTGGCCTCTACGTCTCAGTGGGACCTTTATATACATCAATAGCGTAATATAACCTAACCTAACCCAACCTAACATCTCGGCGGTAATATTTGACAACATTCCTGGCGAGTTGGCTTCTATGTCTCCGTTGGACCTTTATATACGTCTATAACGTAATGTAACCTAACCTAACCGAACATAACATCTCGGCGGTAATATTTGAAAACATTCCTGGCAAGTTGGCCTCTACGTCTCCGTGGGACCTTTATATACATCTATAACGTAATGAAACCTAACCTGACCCAACCTAACATCTCGGCGGTAATATTTGACCATATTCCTGTCTTGTTGGCCTCTACGTCTCCGTGGGACCTTTATACACATCAGTAACGTAATATAACCTAACCTGATCTAACCTAACATCTCGGCGGTAATATTTCACCACATTCCTGGCGAGTTGGCCTCTACATCTTCGTGGGACCTTTATATACATCAATAACGTAATATAACTTAACTTGAACCAACCTAACATCTCCGCGGTAATATTTGACAACATACCTGGCGAGTTGGCCTCTACGTCTCCGTGGGCCCTTCATATACATCAATAACGAAATATAACCTAACCTAACCCAACCTAGCATCTCGGCGGTAACATTTGATATCATTCCTGGCGAGTTGGCCTCTACGTCTCCGTTTGACCACCATATACATCAACAACGTAATATAACATAACCTAACCCAATCTAACATCTCGACGGTAATATTTGACCACATTCCTGGCTTGTTGGAGTCTACGTCTCCGAGGGACCTTTATATACATCAATAACGTAATATAACCTAACCTAACCCAACCTAACATCCCGGCGGTAATATTTGACCACATTCCTGGCTTGTTGTCCTCTACGTCTCCGTGGGACCTTTATATACATCAATAACGTAATATAACGTAACCTAACCCAACCTAACATCTCGGCGGTAATATTTGACAACATTCCGGACGAGTTGGTCTCTTGGTCTCCGTTTGACCTTCATATACATCAATAACGTAATATAACCTAACCTAACACAACCTAACATCCAGGCTATAATATTCGACAACATACCTGGCGAGTTGGCCTCTACGTCTCCGTGGGACCTTTATATACATCAATAACGTAATATAACGTAACCTAACCCAACCTAACATCTCGGCGGTAATATTTGACAACATTCCTGACGAGTTGGCCTCTAGGTCTCCGTTTGACCTTCATAAACATAAATAACGTAATATAACCTAACCTAACACAACCTAATATCTCGGCTATAATATTCGACAACATTCCTGGCGAGTTGGCCTCTACGTCTTCGTGGGACCTTTATATACATGAATAAGGTAATATAACATAACCTAACCCAATCTAACATCTCGACGGTAATATTTGTCCACATTCCTGGCTTTTTGGCCTCTACGTTTCCGTGGGACCTTTATATACATCAATAACATAATATAAGCTAGCCTAACCCAATCTAACATCTCGGCGGTAATATTTGACAACATTCCTGGCGAGTTGGCTTCTCCGTTTCCGTGGGACCTTTATATACATCAATAACGTAATATAACCTAACCTAACCCAACCTATCTTCTCGGCGGTAATATTTGACAACATTCCTGGCGAGTTGGCCTCTACGTCTCCGTGGGATCTTGATATACATTAATAACGTAATATAACCTAACCTAACCCAATCTAGCATCTCGGCGGTAATATTTGACATCATTCCTGGCGAGTTGGCCTCTACGTCTCCGTTTGACCTTTCATATACATCAATAACGTAATATAACATAACCTAACCCAATCTAACATCTCGACGGTAATATTTGACCACATTCCTGGCTTGTTGGAGTCTACGTCTCCGAGGGACCTTTATATACATCTATAACGTAATATAACCTAACCTAACCCAACCTAACATCCCGGCGGTAATATTTGACCACATTCCTGGCTTGTTGTCCTCTACGTCTCCGTGGGACATTTATATACATCAATAACGTAATATAACCTAACCTAACCCAACCTAACATCTCGTCGGTAATATTTGAAAACATTCCTGACGAGTTGGCCTCTAGGTCTCCGTTTGACCTTCATATACATCAATAACGTAATATAACCTAACCTAACACAACCTAACATCCAGGCTATAATATTCGACAACATACCCGGCGAGTTGGCCTCTACGTCTCCGTGGGACCTTTATATACATCAATAACATAATATAAGCTCGCCTAACCCAATCTAAAATCTCGGCGGTAATATTTGACCACATTCCTGGCGAGTTGGCCTCTACGTCACAGTGGGACCTTTATATACATCAATAGCGTAATATAACCTAACCTAACCCAACCTAACATCTCGGCGGTAATATTTGACAACATACATGGCGAGTTGGCCTCTACGTCTCCGTGGGATCTTTATATACATCAATAACGTAATATAACATAACCTAACCCAATCTAACATCTCGACGGTAATATTTGACAACATTCCTTGCGAGTTGGCTTCTCTGTCTCCGTGGGACCTTTATATACATCAATAACGTAATATAACCTAACCTAACCCAACCTATCTTCTCGGCGGTATAATTTGACAACATACCTGGCGAGTTGGCCTCTACGTCTCCGTGGGATCTTGATATACATCAATAACGTAATATAACCTAACCTAACCCAACCTAACATCCCGGCGGTAATATTTGACCACATTCCTGGCTTGTTGCCTCTACGTCTCCGTGGGACCTTTATATACATCAATAACGTAATATAACGTAACCTAACCCAACCTAACATCTCGGCGGTAATATTTGACAACATTCCTGACGAGTTGGCCTCTAGGTCTCCGTTTGACCTTCATATACATCAATAACGTAATATATCCTAACCTAACACAACCTAATATCTCGGCTGTAATATTCGACAACATTCCTGGCGAGTTGGCCTCTACGTCTCCGTTTGACCTTCATATACATCAATAATGTAATATAACCTAAGCTAACCCAACCTATCATCTCGGCGGTAATATTTGACAACATTCCTGGCGAGTTGGCCTCTACGTCACAGTGGGATCTTTATATACATCAATAACGTAATATAACCTAACCTAACACAACCTAACATCTCGGCTGTAATATTCGACAACATTCCTGGCGAGTTGGCCTCTACGTCTCCGTTTGACCTTCATATACATCAATAACTTAATATAACTTAACCTAACCCAACCTAACATCTCCGCGGTATTATTTGACAACATACCTGGCGAGTTGGCCTCTACGTCTCCGTGGGACCTTCATATACATCAATAACGAAATATAACCTAACCTAACCCAACCTATCATCTCGGCGGGAATATTTGACAAAATTCCTGGAGAGTTGGCTTCTCCGTTTCCGTGGGACCTTTATATACATTAATAACGTAATGTAACCTAACCTAACCCAACATAACATCTTGCCGGTATTATTTGACCACATTCCTGGCTTGTTGGACTCTACGTCTCCGAGGGACCTTTATATACATCAATAACGTAATATAACCTAACCTAACCCAACCTAACATCTCGGCGGTAATATTTGAAATCATTCCTGGCGAGTTGACCTCTACGTCTCCGTGGGACCTTTATATACATCAATAACGTAATATAACCTAACTAAACCCAACCTAACACCTCGGCGGTAATATTTGACAACATTCCTGGCGAGTTGGCTTCTATGTCTCCGTGGGACCTTTATATACATCAAGAACATAATATAAGCTAGCCTAACCCAATCTAACATCTCGGCGGTAATATTTGAAAACATTCGTGGCGAGTTGGCATCTACGTCTCCGTTTGACCTTCATATACACCAATAACGTGATATAACCTAACCTAACCCAACCTAACACCTCGGCGGTAATATTTGACAACATTCCTGGCGAGTTGGCTTCTATGTCTCCGTGGGACCTTTATATACATCAATAACATAATATAAGCTAGCCTAACCCAATCTAACATCTCGGCGGTAATATTTGACCACATTCCTGGCTTGTTGGCCTCTACGTCTCCGTCGGACCTTTATATACATCTATAACGTAATATAACCTAACCTAACCCAACCTATCATCTCGGCGGTAATATTTGACAACATTCCTGGCAAGTTGGCCTCTACGTCTCCGTTTGACCTTCATATACATCAATAACGTAATCTGACCTAACATAACCCAACCTATCTTCTCGGCGGTAATATTTGACAACATTCCTGGCGAGTTGGCCTCTACGTCTCCGTGGGACCTTTATATACATCAATAAAGAAATATAACCTAACCTAAATCAACCTATCATCTCGGCGATAATATTTGAAAACATTCCTGGCTAGTTGGCCTCTACGTCTCCGTGGGACCTTTACATACATCTATAACGTAATATAACCTAACCTAACCCAACCTAACATCTCGGCGGTAATATTTGACAACATTCCTGGCGAGTTGGCTTCTATGTCTCCGTGGGACCTTTATATACATCAATAACGTAATATAACCTAACCTAACCCAACCTAACATCTCGCCGGTAATATTTGACCGCATTCCTGTCTTGTTGGCCTCTACGTCTCCGTGGGACCGTTATACACATCAGTAACGTAATATAACCTAACCTAATTTAACCTAACATCTCGGCGGTAATATTTGACAACATTCCTGGCTAGTTGGCCTCTACGTCTCCGTGGGATCTAACATCTCGGCGGTAATATTTGACCACATTCCTGGTTTGTTGACCTCAACGTCTCAGTGGGACCTTTATATACATCAATAACGAAATATAACCTAACCTAACCCAACCTAGCATCTCGGCGGTAACATTTGATATCATTCCTGGCGAGTTGGCCTCTACGTCTCCGTTTGACCACCATATACATCAACAACGTAATATAACATAACCTAACCCAATCTAACATCTCGACGGTAATATTTGACCACATTCCTGGCTTGTTGGAGTCTACGTCTCCGAGGGACCTTTATATACATCAATAACGTAATATAACCTAACCTAACCCAACCTAACATCCCGCCGGTAATATTTGACCGCATTCCTGTCTTGTTGGCCTCTACGTCTCCGTGGGACCGTTATACACATCAGTAACGTAATATAACCTAACCTAATTTAACCTAACATCTCGGCGGTAATATTTGACAACATTCCTGGCTAGTTGGCCTCTACGTCTCCGTGGGATCTAACATCTCGGCGGTAATATTTGACCACATTCCTGGTTTGTTGACCTCAACGTCTCAGTGGGACCTTTATATACATCAATAGCGTAATATAACCTAACCTAACCCAACCTAACATCTCGGCGGTAATATTTGACAACATTTCTGGCGAGTTGGCCTCTACGTCTCCGTGGGACCTTTATATACATCAATAACGTAATATAACGTAACCTAACCCAACCTAACATCTCGGCGGTAATATTTGACAACATTCCTGGCGAGTTGGCCTCTAGGTCTCCGTTTGACCTTCATATACATCAATAACGTAATATATCCTAACCTAACATAACCTAATATCTCGGCTGTAATATTCGACAACATTCCTGGCGAGTTGGCCTCTACGTCTCCGTTTGACCTTCATATACATCAATAATGTAATATAACCTAAGCTAACCCAACCTATCATCTCGGCGGTAATATTTGACAACATTCCTGGCGAGTTGGCCTCTACGTCTCCGTGGGACCTTTATATACATCAATAACGAAATATAACCTAACCTAAATCAACCTATCATCTCGACGATAATATTTGACAACATTCCTGGCGAGTTGGCCTCTACGTCTCCGTGGGATATTTATATACATCAATAACATAATATAACATAAGCTAACCCAATATAACATCTCGGCGGTAATATTTGACCACATTCCTGGCTTGTTGGACTCTACGTCTCCGTGGGTCCTTCATATAGATCTATAACGTAATATGACCTAACCTAACCCAACCTAACATCTCGGCGGTAATATTTGAAAACATTCCTGGCGAGTTGGCATCTACGTCTCCGTGTGACCTTCATATACATCAATAACGTAATATAACCTAACCTAACCCAACCTAACATGTCGGCGGTAATATTTGACAACATTCTTGGCGAGTTGGACTCTACGTCTCCGTGGGACCTTCATATACATCAATAACGTAATATAAGGTAACCTAACCAAACCTAACATCTCGGCAGTAATATTTGACAACATTCCTGGCGAGTTGGCCTCTACGTCTTCGTGGGACCTTTATATACATGAATAACGTAATATAACATAACCTAACCCAACCTATCTTCTCGGCGGTAATATTTGACAACATTCCTGGCGAGTTGGCCTCTACGTCTCCGTGGGACCTTTATATACATCAATAACGAAATATAACCTAACCTAAATCAACCTATCATCTCGACGATAATATTTGACAACATTCCTGGCGAGTTGGCTTCTCCGTTTCCGTGGGACCTTTATATACATCAATAACGTAATATAACCTAACCTAACCCAACCTATCATCTCGGCGGTAATATTTGACAAAATTCCTGGCGAGTTGGCTTCTCCGTTTCCGTGGGACCTTGATATACATCAATAACGTAATATAACCTAACCTAACCCAACCTAACATCTTGGCGGTAATATTTGACCACGTTCCTGGCTTATTGGACTCTACGTCTCCGTGGGACCTTCATATAGATCTATAACGTAATATAACCAAACCTAACCCAACCTAACATCTCGGCGGTAATATTTGAAAACATTCCTGGCAAGTTGGCATCTACGTCTCAGTGGGACCTTTATATACATCAATAACGTAATATAACATAACCTAACCCAACCTAACATCTCGGCGGTAATATTTGAAAACATACCTGGCGAGGTGGCCTCTACGTCTCCGTGGGATATTTATATACATCAATAACGTAATATAACCTAACCTAACAAAACCTAATATCTCGGCGGTAATATTTGACAACATTCCTGGCGAGTTGGCCTCTACGTCTTCGTGGGACCTTTATATACATGAATAACGTAATATAAAATAACCTAACCCAATCTAACAACTCGACGGTAATATTTGTCCACATTCCTGTTTTTTGGCCTCTACGTCTCCGTGGGACCTTTATATACATCAATAACATAATATAAGCTAGCCTAACCCAATCTAACATCTCGGCGGTAATATTTCACCACATTCCTGGCGAGTTGGCCTCTACATCTTCGTGGGACCTTTATATACATCAATAACGTAATATAACTTAACTTGAACCAACCTAACATCTCCGCGGTAATATTTGACAACATACCTGGCGAGTTGGCCTCTACGTCTCCGTGGGCCCTTCATATACATCAATAACGAAATATAACCTAACCTAACCCAACCTAGCATCTCGGCGGTAACATTTGATATCATTCCTGGCGAGTTGGCCTCTACGTCTCCGTTTGACCACCATATACATCAACAACGTAATATAACATAACCTAACCCAATCTAACATCTCGACGGTAATATTTGACCACATTCCTGGCTTGTTGGAGTCTACGTCTCCGAGGGACCTTTATATACATCAATAACGTAATATAACCTAACCTAACCCAACCTAACATCCCGGCGGTAATATTTGACCACATTCCTGGCTTGTTGTCCTCTACGTCTCCGTGGGACCTTTATATACATCAATAACGTAATATAACGTAACCTAACCCAACCTAACATCTCGGCGGTAATATTTGACAACATTCCTGACGAGGTGGTCTCTTGGTCTCCGTTTGACCTTCATATACATCAATAACGTAATATAACCTAACCTAACACAACCTAACATCCAGGCTATAATATTCGACAACATACTTGGCGAGTTGGACTCTACGTCTCCGTGGGACCTTTATATACATCAATAACGTAATATAACGTAACCTAACCCAACCTAACATCTCGGCGGTAATATTTGACAACATTCCTGACGAGTTGGCCTCTAGGTCTCCGTTTGACCTTCATAAACATCAATAACGTAATATAACCTAACCTAACACAACCTAATATCTCGGCTATAATATTCGACAACATTCCTGGCGAGTTGGCCTCTACGTCTTCGTGGGACCTTTATATACATGAATAAGGTAATATAACATAACCTAACCCAATCTAACATCTCGACGGTAATATTTGTCCACATTCCTGGCTTTTTGGCCTCTACGTTTCCGTTGGACCTTTATATACATCAATAACATAATATAAGCTAGCCTAACCCAATCTAACATCTCGGCGGTAATATTTGACAACATTCCTGGCGAGTTGGCTTCTCCGTTTCCGTGGGACCTTTATATACATCAATAACGTAATATAACCTAACCTAACCCAACCTATCTTCTCGGCGGTAATATTTGACAACATTCCTGGCGAGTTGGCCTCTACGTCTCCGTGGGATCTTGATATACATTAATAACGTAATATAACCTAACCTAACCCAATCTAGCATCTCGGCGGTAATATTTGACATCATTCCTGGCGAGTTGGCCTCTACGTCTCCGTTTGACCTTTCATATACATCAATAACGTAATATAACATAACCTAACCCAATCTAACATCTCGACGGTAATATTTGACCACATTCCTGGCTTGTTGGAGTCTACGTCTCCGAGGGACCTTCATATACATCAATAACGTAATATAACCTATCCAAACCCAACCTAACTTCTCGGCGGTAATATTTGAAAACATACCTGGCGAGGTGGCCTCTACGTCTCCGTGGGATATTTATATACATCAATAACATAATATAACATAAGCTAACCCAATATAACATCTCGGCGGTAACATTTGACCACATTCCTGGCTTGTTGGACTCTACGTCTCCGTGGGACCTTCATATAGATCTATAAGGTAATATAACCTAACCTAACCCAACCTAATATCTCGGCGCTAATATTTGAAAACACTCCTGGCGAGTTGGCATCTACGTCTCCGTTTGACCTTCATATACATCAATAACGTAATATAACCTAACCTAACCCAACCTATTTTATCGGCAATAATATTTGACAGCATTCCTGGCGGGTTGTCATCTACGTCTACGTGGGACATTCATACACATCAATAACGTAATACAACCTAACCTAACCCAACCTATTATCTCGGCAATAATGTTTGACAACATTCCTGGCGAGTTTGCCTCTACGTCTACGTGGGACATTCATACACATCAATAACGTAATATAACCTAACCTAACCCAACCTATCATCTCGGCGATAATGTTTGACAACATTCCTGGCGAGTTGGACTCTGCGTCACCGTGGTACCTTTCTATAAATCAATAACGTAATACAACCTAACCTAACCCAACCTATCATCTTGACGATAATATTTGACAGCATTCCTGGCGGGTTGGACTCTACATCTCCGTGGGCCCTTTATATACATCAATAACGTAATATAACCTAACCTAACCCAACCTGACATATCGGCGGTGATATTTGACAGCATTCCTGGCGAGCTGGCCTCTACGTGTACGTGGGACCTTTATATACATCAGTATCCTAATATAACCTCACCTAACCCAACCTAATATCTCGTGGTACCATTTAACCACATTCCTGGCTGGTCGGCCCCTACCTCTTGGTGGGAACACTGTATACGTCTATGACGTAATATAACCTAACCTAACCCAACCTGACATCTCGGCGGTATAATTTGACAACATTCCTTTCGAGTTGGCCTCTACGTCTCCGTGGGACCTCTATGTACGTCAATAACGTAACATAACCTAACCTAACCCAACCTAACTTATCGGCGGTAATGCTTGACAACATTCCTGGCGAGTTTGCCTCTACGTCTACGTGGGACATTTATACACATCAATAACGTAATATAACCTAACCTAACCCAACCTATCATCTCGGCGATAATGTTTGACAACATTCCTGGCGAGTTGGACTCTACGTCACCGTGGTAACTTTATATACATCAATAACGTAATACAACCTAACCTAACCCAACCTGACATCTCGGCGGTAATATTTGACAACATTCCTGGCGAGTTGGCCTCTACGACACCGTGGGACCTTTATGTACGTCAATAACGTAATATAACCTAATCTAACCCAACCCATCATCTGGGCGGTAATATTTGACAACATTCCTGGCGAGTTGTCCTCTTCGTTTACGTGGGTCCTTCGTATACATCAATAACGTAATGTAACCTAACCTAACCCAACCTGACATCTCGGCGGTAATATTTGACAACATTCCTGGCGAGTTGGCCGCTACGTGTCCGTGGGACCTTTATATACATCAACAACGTAATATAACCTAACATAACCCAACCTACCTTATAGGCGATAATATTTGACGACATTCCTGGCGAGTTGGATTCTACATCTCCGTGGGACCTTTATATACATCAATAACGTAATATCACCTAACCCATCGCAACCTAACCTCCCGGCGGAAAAATTTGACAACAATCCTGGCGAGTTGGCCTCTACATCTCCGTGGGATCTTCATATACATCAATAACGTAATATAACCTAACCTTACCCAACCTGACATCTCGGCGGTAATATTTGACAACATTCCTGGCGTGTTGGGCGCTACGTCTCCGTGGGACCTTTATATACATCAATATCGTAATATAAACTATCCTAACCCAACCTATCATCTCGCCGGTAAAATCTGACAGTATTCCTGGCGAGCTGGAATCTACGTCACCGTGGTACCTTTATATACATCAATAACGTAATATAACCTAACACAACCCAACCTACCTTATCGGCGATAATATTTGACGACATTCCTGGCGAGTTGGATTCTACATCTCCGTGGGAGCTTTATATACATCAACAACGTAATATAACCTAACATAACCCAACCTACCTTATCGGCGATAACATTTGACAGCATTCCAGGCGGGTTGCCATCTACGTCTACGTGGGACCTTCATATACATCAATAACGTAATATAACCTAACCTAACCCAACCTGACATCTCGGCGGTAATATTTGACAACATTCCTGGCGAGTTGGCCGCTACGTCTCCGTGGGACCTTTATATACATCAATATCGTAATATAACCTATCCTAACCCAACCTATCATTTCGGCGGTAAAATCTGACAGTATTCCTGGCGAGCTGGAATCTACGTCACCGTGGTACCTTTATATACATCAATAACGTAATATAACCTAACCTAACCCAACCTTTCAACTCGGCGATAATATTCGACAGCATTCCTGGCGGGTTGTCCTCTACGTCTACGTGGGACCTCTATGTACGTCAATAAGGTAATATAACCTAACCTAACCCAACCTAACTTATCGGCGGTAATGCTTGACAGAATTCCTGGCGAGTTGGCCTCTACCTGTCCGTCGGACCTTTATATCCATCAATAACGTAATATTACCTAACCTAACCCAACCTGACATATCGGCGGTGATATTTGACAGCATTCCTGGCGAGCTGGCCTCTACGTGTCCGTGGGACCGTTATATACATCAGTATCCTAATATAACCTAACCTAACCCAACCTAATATCTCGTGGTACCATTTAACCACATTCCTTGCTGGTCGGCCCCTACTTCTTGGTGGGAGCACTGTATACGTCTATGACGTAATATAACCTAACCTAACCCAACCTGACATCTCGGTGGTATAATTTGACAACATTCCTTTCGAGTTGGCCTCTACGTCTCCGTGGGACCTTTATATACATCAATAACGTAATATAACCTAACATAAGACAACCTGACATCTCGGCGGTAATATTTGACAGCATTACTGGCGAGCTGGCGTCTACGTCTCCGTGGGACCTTTATGTAGATCAATAACGTAATATAACTTAACCTAACCCAATCTAATATCTCGCGGTACCATTTAACCACATTCCTTGCTAGTCGGCCCCTACCTCTTGGTGGGAACACTGTATACGTCTATGACGTAATGTAACCCAACCTAACCCAACCTGACATCTCGGCGGTATAATTTGACAACGTTCCTTTCGGGTTGGCCTCTACGTCTCCGTGGAACCTTTATATACATCAATAAAGTAATATAACCTAGGATAACCCAACCTGTCATCTCGGCGGTAATATTTGACAGCGGTCCTGGCGAGCTGGCGTCTACGTCTCCGTGGGACCTCTATGTACGTCAATAACGTAACATAACCTAACCTAATCCAACCTAACTTATCGGCGGTAATGCTTGACAACATTCCTGGCGAGTTGGCCTCTACCTGTCCGTGGGACCTTTATATACATCAATAACGTAGTATAACCTAACCTAACCCAACCTGACATCTCGGCGGTAATATTTGAAAACATTCCTGGCGAGTTGGCCCCGACGTCTGCGTGGGTCCTTCGTATACATCACTAACGTAGTATAACCTAACCTAACCCAAACTAACATCTCGGCGGTAATATTTGACAACATTCCTGGCGAGCTATCCTCTACGTGGGACATTCATATGCATCAATAGCGTAATATAACCTAACGTAACCCAACCTGACATCTCTGCGGTAATATTTGACAACATTCCTGGCGAGCTATCCTCTACGTGGGACATTCATATGCATCAATAGCGTAATATAACCTAACGTAACCCAACCTGACATCTCTGCGGTAATATTTGACAACATTCCTGGCGAGTTGGCCCCGACATCTGCGTAGGTCTTCCCTATACATAATTAACGTAATGTAACCTAACCTAACCCAACCTAACATCTCGGCGGTAACACTTGACAACATTCCTGGCGAGCTATCCTATACGTGGGACATTCATATGCATCAACAACGTAATATAACCTAACCTAACCCAACCTGACATCTCGGCGGTAATATTTGACGACATTCCTGGCGAGTTGGACTCTACGTCTCCGTGGGACCTTTATATACTTCAATTACGTAATATAACCTAACCTAACCCAACCTGACATCTCGGCGGTAATATTTGACGACATTCCTGGCGAGTTGGACTCTACGTCTCCGTGGGACCTTCGTATACATCACTAACGTAGTATAACCTAACCTAACCCAACCTGACATCTCGGCGGTAATATTTGACAACATTCCTGGCGAGTTGGCCCCGACGTCTGCGTGGGTCCTTTATATACTTCAATTACGTAATATAACCTAACCCAACCCAACCTGACATCTCGGCGGTAATATTTGACGACATTCCTGGCGAGTTGGACTCTACGTCTCCGTGGGACCTTTACATACTTCAATTACGTAATATAACGTAACCTAACCCAACCTGACATCTCGGCGGTAATATTTGACAACATTCCTGGCGAGTTGGCCCCGACGTCTGCGTGGCTCCTTCGTATACATCACTAACGTAGTATAACCTAACCTAACCCAACCTAACATCTCGGCGGTAATATTTGACAACATTCCTGGCGAGCTATCCTCTACGTGGGACATTAATATGCGTCAATAACGTAATATAACCTAACCTAACCCAACCTGACTTCTCGGCGGTAATATTTGAAAACATTCCTGGCGAGTTGGCCCCGACGTCTGCGTGGGTCCTTCGTATACATCACTAACGTAGTATAACCTAACCTAACCCAAACTAACATCTCGGCGGTAATATTTGACAACATTCCTGGCGAGCTATCCTCTACGTGGGACATTCATATGCATCAATAGCGTAATATAACCTAACGTAACCCAACCTGACATCTCTGCGGTAATATTTGACAACATTCCTGGCGAGTTGGCCCCGACGTCTGCGTGGGTCCTTCGTATACATCACTAACGTAGTATAACCTAACCTAACCCAACCTAACATCTCGGCGGTAATATTTGACAACATTCCTGGCGAGCTATCCTCTACGTGGGACATTCATATGCATCAATAGCGTAATATAACCTAACGTAACCCAACCTGACATCTCTGCGGTAATATTTGACAACATTCCTGGCGAGTTGGCCCCGACATCTGCGTAGGTCTTCCCTATACATAATTAACGTAATGTAACCTAACCTAACCCAACCTAACATCTCGGCGGTAACACTTGACAACATTCCTGGCGAGCTATCCTATACGTGGGACATTCATATGCATCAACAACGTAATATAACCTAACCTAACCCAACCTGACATCTCGGCGGTAATATTTGACGACATTCCTGGCGAGTTGGACTCTACGTCTCCGTGGGACCTTTATATACTTCAATTACGTAATATAACCTAACCTAACCCAACCTGACATCTCGGCGGTAATATTTGACGACATTCCTGGCGAGTTGGACTCTACGTCTCCGTGGGACCTTCGTATACATCACTAACGTAGTATAACCTAACCTAACCCAACCTGACATCTCGGCGGTAATATTTGACAACATTCCTGGCGAGTTGGCCCCGACGTCTGCGTGGGTCCTTTATATACTTCAATTACGTAATATAACCTAACCTAACCCAACCTGACATCTCGGCGGTAATATTTGACGACATTCCTGGCGAGTTGGACTCTACGTCTCCGTGGGACCTTTATATACATCAATAACGTAATATAACGTAACCTAACCCAACCTGACATCTCGGCGGTAATGTTTGACAACATTCCTGGCGAGTTGGCCCCGACGTCTGCGTGGGTCCTTCGTATACATCACTAACGTAATATAACCTAACCTAACCCAACCTAACATCTCGGCGGTAATATTTGACAACATTCCTGGTAAGCTATCCTCTACGTGGGACATTGATATGCATCAATAACGTAATAGAACCTAACCTAACCCAACCTGACATCTCGGCGGTAATATTTGACAACATTCCTGGCGAGTTGGCCCCGACGTCTGCGTGGGTCCTTTATATACATCAATAACGTAATATAACGTAACCTAACCCAACCTGACATCTCGGCGGTAATATTTGACGACATTCCTGGCGAGTTGGACTCTACTTCTCCGTGGGACCTTTATATACTTCAATTACGTAATATAACCTAACCTAACCCAACCTAACATCTCGGCGGTAATATTTGACAACATTCCTGGCGAGCTATCCTCTACGTGGGACATTCGTATGCATCAATAGCGTAATATAACCTAACGTAACCCAACCTGACATCAGGGCGGTAATATTTGACGACATTCCCGGCGAGTTGGATTCTACGTCTCCGTGGGACCTTTATATACATCAATAACGTAATATAACCTAACCTAACCCAACCTGACATCTCGGCGGTAATATTTGACAACATTCCTGGCGAGTTGGCCCCGACGTCTGCGTGGGTCCTTCGTATACATCACTAACGTAATATAACCTAACCTAACCCAACCTAACATCTCGGCGGTAACACTTGACAACATTCCTGTCGAGTTATCCTATACGTGGGACATTCATATGCATCAACAACGTAATATAACCTAACCTACCCCAACCTGACATCTCGGCGGTAATATTTGACGACATTCCTGGCGAGTTGGACTCTACGTCTCCGTGGGACCTTTACATACTTCAATTACGTAATATAACCTAACCTAACCCAACCTAATCTCTCGGGGTACCGTTTAACAACATTCCTTGCTTGTCGGCCCCTACTTCCCAGTGGGAACACTGTATACGTCTATGAAGTAATATAACCTAACCTAACACAACCTGACATCTCGGCGGTAATATTTGACAACATTCCTGGCGAGTTGGCCCCGACGTCCCCGTAGGTCCTTCGTATACATCATTAACGTAATGTAACCTGACCTAACCCAACCTAACATCTCGGCGGTAATATTGTACAACATTTCTGGCGAGCTATCCTCTACGTGGGACATTCATATGCATCAATAACGTAATATAACCTAACCTAACCCAACCTGACATCTCGGCGGTAATATTTGACGACATTCCTGGCGAGTTGGACTCTACTTCTCCGTGGGACCTTTACATACTTCAATTACGTAATATAACCTAACCTAACCCAACCTGACATCTCGGCGGTAATATTTGGACACATTCTTGGCGAGTTCAACTCTACGTCTCCGACGGACCTTTATATACATCAGTAACGTAATATAACCTAACCTAATCCAACCTGACATCTCGGCGGTAATATTTGACAACATTCCTGGCGAGTTGGCCCCGACGTCTGCGTGGGTCCTTCGTATACATCACTAACGTAATATAACCTAACCTAACCCAACCTGACATCTCGGCGGTAATATTTGACGACATTCCTGGCGAGCTATCCTCTACGTGGGACATTCGTATGCATCAATAGCGTAATATAACCTAACGTAACCCAACCTGACATCAGGGCGGTAATATTTGACGACATTCCCGGCGAGTTGGATTCTACGTCTCCGTGGGACCTTTATATACATCAGTAACGTAATATAACCTAACCTAACCCAATCTGACATTTCGGCGGTAATATTTGACAGCATTCCTGGCGAGCTGGCCTCTATGTTACCGTGGGATCTTTATGTACGACAATAACGTAATATAACCTAACCTAACCCAACCTGACATTTCGGCTGTAAGATTTGACAGCATTCCTGGCGAGCTGGCCTCTACGTCTCCGTGGGATCTTTATGTACGTCAATAACGTAATATAGCCTAACCTAACCCAACCTAACTTATCGGCGGTAATATTTGACAACATTCCTGGCGACTTGGCCTCTTCGTGTCCGTGGGACCTTTATATACATCAGTATCCTAATATAACCTAACCAAACCCAACCTATCATCTCGGCGATAATATTTGTCAACATTCCTGGCGAGTTCTCCTCTACGTCTGCGTGGGACATCCATATACATCAATAACGTAATATAACCTAACCTAACCCAACCTGACATCTCAGCGGTAATATTTGACAACATTCCTGGCGAGCTGGCTTCTACGACTTCGTGGGACCTTTATGTACATCAATAACGTAATGTAACCTAACCTAACCCAACCTATCATCTTGGCGATAATGTTTGACAAACATTCCTGGCAAGATGTCCTCTACGTCTACTTGGGACCTTCGTATACATCAATAACGTAATATAACCTAACCTAACCCAACCTGACATCTCGGCGGTAATATTTGACAACATTCCTGGCGGGTTGGCCTCTACGTCTACTAGGGACCTTCATATACATCAAAAACGTAATATAACCAAACCTAACCCAACCTATCATCTCGGCGGTAATATTTGACAACATTCCTGGTAAGCTATCCTCTACGTGGGACATTCATATGCATCAATAACGTAATATAACCTAACCTAAACCAACCTGACATTTCGGCGGTAATATTTGAAGACATTCTTGGCGAGTTCAACTATACGTCTCTGACGGACCTTTATATACGTCAATAACGTAATATAACCTAACCTAATCCAACCTGACATCTCGGCGGTAATATTTGACAACATTCCTGGCGAGTTGGCACCGACGTCTGCGTGGGTCCTTCGTATACATCACTAACGTAATATAACCTAACCTAACCCAACCTAACATCTCGGCGGTAACACTTGACAACATTCCTGTCGAGCTATCCTATACGTGGGACATTCATATGCATCAACAACGTAATATAACCTAACCTACCCCAACCTGACATCTCGGCGGTAATATTTGACGACATTCCTGGCGAGTTGGACTCTACGTCTCCGTGGGACCTTTACATACTTCAATTACGTAATATAACCTAACCTAACCCAACCTAATCTCTCGGGGTACCGTTTAACAACATTCCTTGCTTGTCGGCCCCTACTTCCCAGTGGGAACACTGTATACGTCTATGAAGTAATATAACCTAACCTAACACAACCTGACATCTCGGCGGTAATATTTGACAACATTCCTGGCGAGTTGGCCCCGACGTCTGCGTAGGTCCTTCGTATACATCATTAACGTAATGTAACCTGACCTAACCCAACCTAACATCTCGGCGGTAATATTGTACAACATTTCTGGCGAGCTATCCTCTACGTGGGACATTCATATGCATCAATAACGTAATATAACCTAACCTAACCCAACCTGACATCTCGGCGGTAATATTTGACGACATTCCTGGCGAGTTGGACTCTACTTCTCCGTGGGACCTTTACATACTTCAATTACGTAATATAACCTAACCTAACCCAACCTGACATCTCGGCGGTAATATTTGAACACATTCTTGGCGAGTTCAACTCTACGTCTCCGACGGACCTTTATATACATCAGTAACGTAATATAACCTAACCTAATCCAACCTGACATCTCGGCGGTAATATTTGACAACATTCCTGGCGAGTTGGCCCCGACGTCTGCGTGGGTCCTTCGTATACATCACTAACGTAATATAACCTAACCTAACCCAACCTAACATCTCGGCGGTAGCACTTGACAACATTCCTGGCGAGCTATCCTCTACGTGGGACATTCATATGCATCAATAACGTAATATAACCTAACCTAACCCAACCTGACATCTCGGCGGTAATATTTGACGACATTCCTGGCGAGTTGGACTCTACGTCTGCGTGGGACCTTTATATACTTCAATTACGTAATATAACATAACCTAACCCAACCTGACATCTCGGCGGTAATATTTGACGACATTCCTGGCGAGTTGGACTCTACTTCTCCGTTGGACCTTTATATACTTCAATTACGTAATATAACCTAACCTAACCCAACCTAACATCTCGGCGGTAATATTTGACAACATTCCTGGCGAGCTATCCTCTACGTGGGACATTCGTATGCATCAATAGCGTAATATAACCTAACGTAACCCAACCTGACATCAGGGCGGTAATATTTGACGACATTCCCGGCGAGTTGGATTCTACGTCTCCGTGGGACCTTTATATACATCAATAACGTAATATAACCTAACCTAACCCAATCTGACATTTCGGCGGTAATATTTGACAGCATTCCTGGCGAGCTGGCCTCTATGTTACCGTGGGATCTTTATGTACGACAATAACGTAATATAACCTAACCTAACCCAACCTGACATTTCGGCTGTAAGATTTGACAGCATTCCTGGCGAGCTGGCCTCTACGTCTCCGTGGGATCTTTATGTACGTCAATAACGTAATATAACCTAACCTAACCCAACCTAACTTATCGGCGGTAATATTTGACAACATTCCTGGCGACTTGGCCTCTTCGTGTCCGTGGGACCTTTATATACATCAGTATCCTAATATAACCTAACCAAACCCAACCTATCATCTCGGCGATAATATTTGTCAACATTCCTGGCGAGTTCTCCTCTACGTCTGCGTGGGACATCCATATACATCAATAACGTAATATAACCTAACCTAACCCAACCTGACATCTCAGCGGTAATATTTGACAACATTCCTGGCGAGTTGGCCCCGACGTCTGCGTGGGTCCTTCGTATACATCACTAACGTAGTATAACCTAACCTAACCAAACCTAACATCTCGGCGGTAATGTTTGACAACATTCCTGGCGAGCTATCCTCTACGTAGGACATTCATATGCATCAATAACGTAATATAACCTAACCTAACCCAACCTGACATTTCGGCGGTAATATTTGAAGACATTCTTCGCGAGTTCGACTCTACGTCTCCGACGGACCTTTATATACATCAAGAACGTAATATAACCTAACCTAACCCAACCTGACATCTCGGCGGTAATATTTGACAACATTCCTGGCGAGCTGGTTTCTACGTGTCCGTGGGACATTTATATACATCGGTATCCTAATATAACCTATCCTAACCCAACCTAACCTCTCGTGGTACCATTTAACCGCATTCCTTGCTTGTCGGCCCCTACTTCTCGGTGGGAACACTGTATACGTCTATGACGTAATATAACCTAACCTAAGCCAACCTGACATCTCGGCGGTATAATTTGACAACATTCCTGACGAATTGGCCCCGACGCCTGCGTGGGTCCTTCGTATACATCACTAACGTAATATAACCTAACCTAACCCAACCTAACATCTCGGCGGTAACACTTGACAACATTCCTGGCGAGCTATCCTATACGTGGGACATTCATATGCATCAACAACGTAATATAACCTAACCTAACCCAACCTGACATCTCGGCGGTAATATTTGACGACATTCCTGGCGAGTTGGACTCTACGTCTACGTGGCACCTTCATATACATGAATAAGGCAATATAACCAACCTAACCCAACCTGACATCTCGGCGGTAATATTTGACAACATTCCTGGCGAGTTGGCCTCTACGTCACCGTGGTACCTTTATATACATCAATAACGTAATATAACCTAATCTAACACAACCAATCATCTCGGCGGTAATATTTGACAACATTCCTGGCAAATTGTCCTCTACGTCTACGTGGGACCTTCGTATACATCAATAACGTAATATAACCTAACCTAACCCAACCTGACATCTCGGAGGTAATATTTGACAACATTCCTGGCGAGCTGGCTTCTACGTGTCCGTGGGACCTTTATATACATCGGTATCCTAATATAACCTATCCTAACCCAACCTAACCTCTCGTGGTACCATTTAACCGCATTCCTTGCTTGTCGGCCACTACTTCTCGGTGGGAACACTGTATACGTCTATGACGTAATATAACCTAACCTAAGCCAACCTGACATCTCGGCGGTATAATTTGACAACATTCCTGGCGAGTTGGACTCTACGTCACCGTGGTTCCTTTATATACATCAATAACGTAATATAACCTAACCTAACCCAACCTAATCTCTCGGGGTACCGTTTAACAACATTCCTTGCTTGTCGGCCCCTACTTCCCAGTGGGAACACTGTATACGTCTATGAAGTAATATAACCTAACCTAACACAACCTGACATCTCGGCGGTAATATTTGACAACATTCCTGGCGAGTTGGCCCCGACATCTGCGTAGGTCCTTCGTATACATCATTAACGTAATGTAACCTGACCTAACCCAACCTAACATCTCGGCGGTAATATTGTACAACATTTCTGGCGAGCTATCCTCTACGTGGGACATTCATATGCATCAATAACGTAATATAACCTAACCTAACCCAACCTGACATCTCGGCGGTAATATTTGACGACATTCCTGGCGAGTTGGACTCTACTTCTCCGTGGGACCTTTACATACTTCAATTACGTAATATAACCTAACCTAACCCAACCTGACATCTCGGCGGTAATATTTGAACACATTCTTGGCGAGTTCAACTCTACGTCTCCGACGGACCTTTATATACATCAGTAACGTAATATAACCTAACCTAATCCAACCTGACATCTCGGCGGTAATATTTGACAACATTCCTGGCGAGTTGGCCCCGACGTCTGCGTGGGTCCTTCGTATACATCACTAACGTAATATAACCTAACCTAACCCAACCTAACATCTCGGCGGTAGCACTTGACAACATTCCTGGCGAGCTATCCTCTACGTGGGACATTCATATGCATCAATAACGTAATATAACCTAACCTAACCCAACCTGACATCTCGGCGGTAATATTTGACGACATTCCTGGCGAGTTGGACTCTACGTCTGCGTGGGACCTTTATATACTTCAATTACGTAATATAACATAACCTAACCCAACCTGACATCTCGGCGGTAATATTTGACGACATTCCTGGCGAGTTGGACTCTACTTCTCCGTTGGACCTTTATATACTTCAATTACGTAATATAACCTAACCTAACCCAACCTAACATCTCGGCGGTAATATTTGACAACATTCCTGGCGAGCTATCCTCTACGTGGGACATTCGTATGCATCAATAGCGTAATATAACCTAACGTAACCCAACCTGACATCAGGGCGGTAATATTTGACGACATTCCCGGCGAGTTGGATTCTACGTCTCCGTGGGACCTTTATATACATCAATAACGTAATATAACCTAACCTAACCCAATCTGACATTTCGGCGGTAATATTTGACAGCATTCCTGGCGAGCTGGCCTCTATGTTACCGTGGGATCTTTATGTACGACAATAACGTAATATAACCTAACCTAACCCAACCTGACATTTCTGCTGTAAGATTTGACAGCATTCCTGGCGAGCTGGCCTCTACGTCTCCGTGGGATCTTTATGTACGTCAATAACGTAATATAACCTAACCTAACCCAACCTAACTTATCGGCGGTAATATTTGACAACATTCCTGGCGACTTGGCCTCTTCGTGTCCGTGGGACCTTTATATACATCAGTATCCTAATATAACCTAACCAAACCCAACCTATCATCTCGGCGATAAGATTTGTCAACATTCCTGGCGAGTTCTCCTCTACGTCTGCGTGGGACATCCATATACATCAATAACGTAATATAACCTAACCTAACCCAACCTGACATCTCAGCGGTAATATTTGACAACATTCCTGGCGAGTTGGCCCCGACGTCTGCGTGGGTCCTTCGTATACATCACTAACGTAGTATAACCTAACCTAACCCAACCTAACATCTCGGCGGTAATGTTTGACAACATTCCTGGCGAGCTATCCTCTACGTAGGACATTCATATGCATCAATAACGTAATATAACCTAACCTAACCCAACCTGACATTTCGGCGGTAATATTTGAAGACATTCTTCGCGAGTTCGACTCTACGTCTCCGACGGACCTTTATATACATCAATAACGTAATATAACCTAACCTAACCCAACCTGACATCTCGGCGGTAATATTTGACAACATTCCTGGCGAGCTGGCTTCTACGTGTCCGTGGGACATTTATATACATCGGTATCCTAATATAACCTATCCTAACCCAACCTAACCTCTCGTGGTACCATTTAACCGCATTCCTTGCTTGTCGGCCCCTACTTCTCGGTGGGAACACTGTATACGTCTATGACGTAATATAACCTAACCTAAGCCAACCTGACATCTCGGCGGTATAATTTGACAACATTCCTGGCGAATTGGCCCCGACGTCTGCGTGGGTCCTTCGTATACATCACTAACGTAATATAACCTAACCTAACCCAACCTAACATCTCGGCGGTAACACTTGACAACATTCCTGGCGAGCTATCCTATACGTGGGACATTCATATGCATCAACAACGTAATATAACCTAACCTAACCCAACCTGACATCTCGGCGGTAATATTTGACGACATTCCTGGCGAGTTGGACTCTACGTCTACGTGGCACCTTCATATACATGAATAAGGCAATATAACCAACCTAACCCAACCTGACATCTCGGCGGTAATATTTGACAACATTCCTGGCGAGTTGGCCTCTACGTCACCGTGGTACCTTTATATACATCAATAACGTAATATAACCTAATCTAACACAACCAATCATCTCGGCGGTAATATTTGACAACATTCCTGGCAAATTGTCCTCTACGTCTACGTGGGACCTTCGTATACATCAATAACGTAATATAACCTAACCTAACCCAACCTGACATCTCGGCGGTAATATTTGACAACATTCCTGGCGAGCTGGCTTCTACGTGTCCGTGGGACCTTTATATACATCGGTATCCTAATATAACCTATCCTAACCCAACCTAACCTCTCGTGGTACCATTTAACCGCATTCCTTGCTTGTCGGCCCCTACTTCTCGGTGGGAACACTGTATACGTCTATGACGTAATATAACCTAACCTAAGCCAACCTGACATCTCGGCGGTATAATTTGACAACATTCCTGGCGAGTTGGACTCTACGTCACCGTGGTTCCTTTATATACATCAATAACGTAATATAACCTAACCTAACCCAACCTATCATCTCGGCGATAATATTTGACAGCATTCCTGGGGAGTTCTCCTCTACGTCTGCGTGGGACATTCATATACATCAATAACGTATTACAACCTAACCTAACCCAACCTGACATCTCGGCGGTAATATTTGACAACATTCCTGGCGAGCTGGCTTCTACGACTTCGTGGGACCTTTATCTACATCAATAACGTAATGTAACCTAACCTAACCCAACCTATCATCTTGGCGATAATGTTTGACAAACATTCCTGGCAAGATGTCCTCTACGTCTACTTGGGACCTTCGTATACATCAATAACGTAATATAACCTAACCTAACCCAACCTGACATCTCGGCGGTAATATTTGACAACATTCCTGGCGGGTTGGCCTCTACGTCTACTAGGGACCTTCATATACATCAATAACGTAATATAACCAAACCTAACCCAACCTATCATCTCGGCGGTAATATTTGACAACATTCCTGGTAA
Source organism: Xylocopa violacea (assembly GCA_963969225.1). Taxonomy (NCBI): domain Eukaryota; kingdom Metazoa; phylum Arthropoda; class Insecta; order Hymenoptera; family Apidae; genus Xylocopa; species Xylocopa violacea. The sequence continues at coordinate 1,490,927 of CAXAJV010000168.1, read as the reverse complement.
GCTACCCTCTACGTGGGACATTCATATGCATCAATAACGTAATATAACCTAACCTAACCCAACCTGACATTTCGGCGGTAATATTTGAAGACATTCTTGGCGAGTTCAACTATACGTCTCTGACGGACCTTTATATACATCAATAACGTAATATAACCTAACCTAATCCAACGTGACATCTCGGCGGTAATATTTGACAACATTCCTGGCGAGTTGGCCCCGACGTCTGCGTGGGTCCTTCGTATACATCACTAACGTAATATAACCTAACCTAACCCAACTTAACATCTCGGCGGTAACACTTGACAACATTCCTGTCGAGCTATCCTATACGTGGGACATTCATATGCATCAACAACGTAATATAACCTAACCTACCCCAACCTGACATCTCGGCGGTAATATTTGACGACATTCCTGGCGAGTTGGACTCTACGTCTCCGTGGGACCTTTATATATTTCAATTACGTAATATAACCTAACCTAACCCAACCTGACATCTCGGCGGTAATATTTGACGACATACCTGGCGAGTTGGACTCTACGTCTCCGTGGGACCTTCGTATACATCACTTACGTAGTATAACCTAACCTAACCCAACCTGACATCTCGGCGGTAATATTTGACAACATTCCTGGCGAATTGGCCCCGACGTCTGCGTGGGTCCTTCTTATACATCACTAACGTAATATAACCTAACCTCACCCAACCTAACATCTCGGCGGTAACATTTGACAACATTCCTGGCGAGCTATCCTCAACGTGAGACATTCATATGCATCAATAACGTAATATAACCTAACCTAACCCAACCTGACATCTCGGCGGTAATATTTGACGACATTTCTGGCGAGTTGGACTCTACTTCTCCGTGGGACCTTTATATACTTCAATTACGTAATATAACCTAACCTAACCCAACCTGACATCTCGGCGGTAACATTTGACAACATTCCTGGCGAGTTGGCCCCGACGTCTGCGTGGGTCCTTCGTATACATCACTAACGGAGTATAACCTAACCTAACCCAAACTAACATCTCGGCGGTAATATTTGACAACATTCCTGGCGAGCTATCCTCTACGTGGGACATTCGTATGCATCAATAGCGTAATATAACCTAACGTAACCCAACCTGACATCTCGGCGGTAATATTTGACAACATTCCTGGCGAGTTGGCCCCGACGTCTGCGTGGGTCCTTCTTATACATCACTAGCGTAATATAACCTAACCTAACCCAACCTAACATCTGGGCGGTAACATTTGACAACATTCCTGGCGAGCTATCCTCTACGTGGGACATTGATATGCATCAATAACGTAATATAACCTAACCTAACCCAACCTGACATCTCGGCGGTAATATTTGACAACATTCCTGGCGAGTTGGCCCCGACGTCTGCGTGGGTCCTTTATATACTTCAATTACGTAATATAACCTAACCTAACCCAACCTGACATCTCGGCGGTAATATTTGACGACATTCTTGGCGAGTTGGACTCTACGTCTCCGTGGGACCTATATATACATCAATAACGTAATATAACCTAACGTAATCCAACCTGATATCTCGGCGGTAATATTTGACAACATTCCTTGCGAGTTGGCCTCTACGTGTCCGTGGGACCTTTATATACATCAGTATCCTAATATAACCTAACCTAACCCAACCTAATCTCTCGGGGTACCGTTTAACAACATTCCTTGCTTGTCGGCGCCTACTTCCCAGTGGGAACACTGTATACGTCTATGAAGTAATATAACCTAACCTAACCCAACCTGACATCTCGGCGGTAATATTTGGCGACATTCCTGGCGAGTTGCACTCTACTTCTCCATGGGACCTTTACATACTTCAATTACGTAATATAACGTAACCTAACCCAACCTGACATCTCGGCGGTAATATTTGACAACATTCCTGGCGAGTTGGCCCCGACGTCTGCGTGGGTCCTTCGTATAAATCACTAACGTAATATAACCTAACCTAACCTAACCTAACCTAACCCAACCTGACATCTCGGCGGTAATATTTGACGACATTCCTGGCGAGTTGGACTCTACTTCTCCGTGGGACCTTTATATACTTCAATTACGTAATATAACGTAACCTAACCCAACCTGACATCTCGGCGGTAATATTTGACAACATTCCTGGCGAGTTGGCCCCGACGTCTGCGTGGGTCCTTCGTATACATCACTAACGTAATATAACCTAACCTAACCCAACCTAACATCTCGGCGGTAATATTTGACAACATTCCTGGTAAGCTATCCTCTACGTGGGACATTCATATGCATCAATAACGTAATATAACCTAACCTAACCCAACCTGACATCTCGGCGGTAATATTTGACGACATTCCTGGCGAGTTGGACTCTACGTCTCCGTGGGACCTTTATATACTTCAATTACGTAATATAACCTAACCTAACCCAACCTGACATTTCGGCGGTAATATTTGAAGACATTCTTGGCGAGTTCAACTATACGTCTCTGACGGACCTTTATATACATCAATAACGTAATATAACCTAACCTAATCCAACGTGACATCTCGGCGGTAATATTTGACAACATTCCTGGCGAGTTGGCCCCGACGTCTGCGTGGGTCCTTCGTATACATCACTAACGTAATATAACCTAACCTAACCCAACTTAACATCTCGGCGGTAACACTTGACAACATTCCTGTCGAGCTATCCTATACGTGGGACATTCATATGCATCAACAACGTAATATAACCTAACCTACCCCAACCTGACATCTCGGCGGTAATATTTGACGACATTCCTGGCGAGTTGGACTCTACGTCTCCGTGGGACCTTTATATATTTCAATTACGTAATATAACCTAACCTAACCCAACCTGACATCTCGGCGGTAATATTTGACGACATACCTGGCGAGTTGGACTCTACGTCTCCGTGGGACCTTCGTATACATCACTTACGTAGTATAACCTAACCTAACCCAACCTGACATCTCGGCGGTAATATTTGACAACATTCCTGGCGAATTGGCCCCGACGTCTGCGTGGGTCCTTCTTATACATCACTAACGTAATATAACCTAACCTCACCCAACCTAACATCTCGGCGGTAACATTTGACAACATTCCTGGCGAGCTATCCTCAACGTGAGACATTCATATGCATCAATAACGTAATATAACCTAACCTAACCCAACCTGACATCTCGGCGGTAATATTTGACGACATTTCTGGCGAGTTGGACTCTACTTCTCCGTGGGACCTTTATATACTTCAATTACGTAATATAACCTAACCTAACCCAACCTGACATCTCGGCGGTAACATTTGACAACATTCCTGGCGAGTTGGCCCCGACGTCTGCGTGGGTCCTTCGTATACATCACTAACGGAGTATAACCTAACCTAACCCAAACTAACATCTCGGCGGTAATATTTGACAACATTCCTGGCGAGCTATCCTCTACGTGGGACATTCGTATGCATCAATAGCGTAATATAACCTAACGTAACCCAACCTGACATCTCGGCGGTAATATTTGACAACATTCCTGGCGAGTTGGCCCCGACGTCTGCGTGGGTCCTTCGTATACATCACTAACGTAATGTAACCTGACCTAACCCAACCTAACATCTCGGCGGTAATATTGCACAACATTTCTGGCTAGCTATCCTCTACGTGGGACATTCATATGCATCAATAACGTAATATAACCTAACCTAACCCAACCTGACATCTCGGCGGTAATATTTCAAGACATTCTTGGCGAGTTCAGCTTTACGTCTCCGTGGGACATTTATATACATCAATAACGTAATATAACCTAACCTAACCCAACCTGACATCTCGGCGGTAATATTTGACGACATTCTTGGCGAGTTGGACTCTACGTCTCCGTGGGACCTATATATACATCAATAACGTAATATAACCTAACGTAATCCAACCTGATATCTCGGCGGTAATATTTGACAACATTCCTTGCGAGTTGGCCTCTACGTGTCCGTGGGACCTTTATATACATCAGTATCCTAATATAACCTAACCTAACCCAACCTAATCTCTCGGGGTACCGTTTAACAACATTCCTTGCTTGTCGGCGCCTACTTCCCAGTGGGAACACTGTATACGTCTATGAAGTAATATAACCTAACCTAACCCAACCTGACATCTCGGCGGTAATATTTGGCGACATTCCTGGCGAGTTGCACTCTACTTCTCCGTGGGACCTTTACATACTTCAATTACGTAATATAACGTAACCTAACCCAACCTGACATCTCGGCGGTAATATTTGACAACATTCCTGGCGAGTTGGCCCCGACGTCTGCGTGGGTCCTTCGTATAAATCACTAACGTAATATAACCTAACCTAACCTAACCTAACCTAACCCAACCTGACATCTCGGCGGTAATATTTGACGACATTCCTGGCGAGTTGGACTCTACTTCTCCGTGGGACCTTTATATACTTCAATTACGTAATATAACGTAACCTAACCCAACCTGACATCTCGGCGGTAATATTTGACAACATTCCTGGCGAGTTGGCCCCGACGTCTGCGTGGGTCCTTCGTATACATCACTAACGTAATATAACCTAACCTAACCCAACCTAACATCTCGGCGGTAATATTTGACAACATTCCTGGTAAGCTATCCTCTACGTGGGACATTCATATGCATCAATAACGTAATATAACCTAACCTAACCCAACCTGACATCTCGGCGGTAATATTTGACGACATTCCTGGCGAGTTGGACTCTACGTCTCCGTGGGACCTTTATATACTTCAATTACGTAATATAACCTAACCTAACCCAACCTGACATCTCGGCGGTAATATTTGACGACATTCCTGGCGAGTTGGGCTCTACGTCTGCGTGGGTCCTTCGTATATATCACTAACGTAGTATAACCTAACCTAACGCAAACTAACATCTCGGCGGTAATATTTGACAACATTCCTGGCGAGCTATCCTCTACGTGGGACATTCGTATGCATCAATAGCGTAATATAACCTAACGTAACCCAACCTGACATCTCGGCGGTAATATTTGACAACATTCCTGGCGAGTTGGCCCCGACGTCTGCGTGGGTCCTTCGTATACATCACTAACGTAATGTAACCTGACCTAACCCAACCTAACATCTCGGCGGTAATATTGCACAACATTTCTGGCTAGCTATCCTCTACGTGGGACATTCATATGCATCAATAACGTAATATAACCTAACCTAACCCAACCTGACATCTCGGCGGTAATATTTCAAGACATTCTTGGCGAGTTCAGCTTTACGTCTCCGTGGGACATTTATATACATCAATAACGTAATATAACCTAACCTAACCCAACCTGACATCTCGGCGGTAATATTTGACAACATTCCTGGCGAGTTGGCCCCCACGTCTGCGTGGGTCCTTCGTATACATAACTAACGTAATATAACCTAACCTAACCCAACCTAACATCTCGGTGGTAATATTTGACAACATTCCTGTTGAGCTATCCTCTACGTGGGACATTCATATGCATCAATAACGTAATATAACCTAACCTAACCCAACCTGACATCTCGGCGGTAATATTTGACGACATTCCTGGCGAGTTGGACTCTACTTCTCCGTGGGACCTTTATATACTTCAATTACGTACTATAACGTAACCTAACCCAACCTGACATCTCGGCGGTAATATTTGACAACATTCCTGGCGAGTTGGCCCCGACGTCTGCGTGGGTCCTTCGTATACATCACTAACGTAATATAACCTAACCTAACCCAACCTAACATCTCGGCGGTAATATTTGACAACATTCCTGGTAAGCTATCCTCTACGTGGGACATTCATATGCATCAATAACGTAATATAACCTAACCTAACCCAACCTGACATTTCGGCAGTAATATTTGAAGACATTCTTGGCGAGTTCAACTCTACGTCTCCGACGGACCTTTATATACATCAATAACGTAATATAACCTAACCTAATCCAACCTGACATCTCGGCGGTAATATTTGACAACATTCCTGGCGAGTTGGCCCCGACGTCTGCGTGGGTCCTTCGTATACATCACTAACGTAATATAACCTAACCTAAACCAACCTAACATCTCGGCGGTAACACTTGACAACATTCCTGGCGAGCTATCCTATACGCGGGACATTCATATGCATCAACAACGTAATATAACCTAACCTAACCCAACCTGACATCTCGGCGGTAATATTTGACGACATTCCTGGCGAGTTGGACCCGACGTCTGCGTAGGTCCTTCGTATACATCATTAACGTAATGGAACTTGACCTAACCCAACCTAACATCTCGGCGGTAATGTTGTACAACATTTCTGGCGAGCTATCCTGTACGTGGGACATTCATATGCATCAATAACGTAATATAACCTAACCTAACCCAACCTGACATCTCGGCGGTAATATTTGACGACATTCCTGGCGAGTTGGAGTCTACTTCTCCGTGGGACCTTTATATACTTCAATTACGTAATATAACGTAACCTAACCCAACCTGACACCTCGACAGTAATATTTGACAACATTCCTGTCGAGTTGGCCCCAACGTCTGCGTGGGTCCTTCTTATACATCATTAACGTAATGCAACCTAACCTAACCCAACCTAACATCTCGGCGGTAATGCTTGACAACATTCCTGGCGAGCTATCCTCTACGTGGGACATCAACATGCGTCAATAACGTAATATAACCTAACCTAACCCATCCTGTCATCTCGGCGGTAATATTTCAAGCCATTCTTGGCGAGTTCAACTCTACGTCTCCGTGGGACATTTATATATATCAATAACGTAATATAACCTAACCTAACCCAACCTGACATTTCGGCGGTAATATTTGACAACATTCCTGGCGAGTTGGCCCCGACGTCTGCGTGGGTCCTTCGTATACATCACTAACGTAATATAACCTAACCTAACCCAACTTAACATCTCGGCGGTAACATTTGACAACATTCCTGGCGAGCTATCCTCTACGTGGGACATTCATACGCATCAATAACGTAATATAACCTAACCTAATCCAACCTGACATCTCGGCGGTAATATTTGACGACATTCCTGGCGAGTTGGACTCTACGTTTCCGTGGGACCTTTATATACTTCAATTACGTAATATAACGTAACCTAACCCAACCTGACATCTCGGCGGTAATATTTGACGACATTCCTGGCGAGTTGGACTCTACGTCTCCGTGGGACCTTTATATACATCAATAACGTAATATAACCTAACGTAATCCAACCTGACATCTCGGCGGTAATATTTGACAACATTCCTTGCGAGTTGGCCTCTACGTGTCCGTGGGACCTTTATATACATCAGTATCCTAATATAACCTAACCTAACCCAACCTAATCTCTCGGGGTACCGTTTAACAACATTCCTTGCTTGTCGGCCCCTACTTCCCAGTGGGAACACTGTATACGTCTATGAAGTAATATAACCTAACCTAACACAACTTGATATCTCGGCGGTAATATTTGACAACATTCCTGGCGAGTTGGCCCCGACGTCTGCGTAGGTCCTTCGTATACATAATTAACGTAATGGAACCTGAACTAACCCAACCTAACATCTCGGCGGTAATATTGTACATCATTTCTGGCGAGCTATCCTCTACGTGGGACATTCATATGCATCAATAACGTAATATAACCTAACCTAACCCAACCTGACATCTCGGCGGTAATATTTGACGACATTCCTGGCGAGTTGGACTCTACTTCTCCGTGGGACCTTTATATACTTCAATTACGTAATATAACGTAACCTAACCCAACCTGACATCTCGGCGGTAATATTTGACAACATTCCTGGCGAGTTGGCCCCGACGTCTGCGTGGGTCCTTCGTATACATCACTAACGTAATATAACCTAACCTAACCCAACCTAACATCTCGGCGGTAATATTTGACAACATTCCTGGTAAGCTATCCTCTACGTGGGACATTCATATGCATCAATAACGTAATATAACCTAACCTAACCCAACCTGACATTTCGGCAGTAATATTTGAAGACATTCTTGGCGAGTTCAACTCTACGTCTCCGACGGACCTTTATATACATCAATAACGTAATATAACCTAACCTAATCCAACCTGACATCTCGGCGGTAATATTTGACAACATTCCTGGCGAGTTGGCCCCGACGTCTGCGTGGGTCCTTCGTATACATCACTAACGTAATATAACCTAACCTAAACCAACCTAACATCTCGGCGGTAACACTTGGGAACATTCCTGGCGAGCTATCCTATACGCGGGACATTCATATGCATCAACAACGTAACATAACCTAACCTAACCCAACCTGACATCTCGGCGGTAATATTTGACGACATTCCTGGCGAGTTGGACCCGACGTCTGCGTAGGTCCTTCGTATACATCATTAACGTAATGGAACCTGACCTAACCCAACCTAACATCTCGGCGGTAATGTTGTACAACATTTCTGGCGAGCTATCCTGTACGTGGGACATTCATATGCATCAATAACGTAATATAACCTAACCTAACCCAACCTGACATCTCCGCTGTAATATTTGACGACATTCCTGGCGAGTTGGAGTCTACTTCTCCGTGGGACCTTTATATACTTCAATTACGTAATATAACGTAACCTAACCCAACCTGACATCTCGACAGTAATATTTGACAACATTCCTGTCGAGTTGGCCCCAACGTCTGCGTGGGTCCTTCTTATACATCATTAACGTAATGCAACCTAACCTAACCCAACCTAACATCTCGGCGGTAATGCTTGACAACATTCCAGGCGAGCTATCCTCTACGTGGGACATCAATATGCGTCAATAACGTAATATAACCTAACCTAACCCATCCTGTCATCTCGGCGGTAATATTTCAAGCCATTCTTGGCGAGTTCAACTCTACGTCTCCGTGGGACATTTATATATATCAATAACGTAATATAACCTAACCTAACCCAACCTGACATTTCGGCGGTAATATTTGACAACATTCCTGGCGAGTTGGCCCCGACGTCTGCGTGGGTCCTTCGTATACATCACTAACGTAATATAACCTAACCTAACGCAACCTAACATCTCGGTGGTAATATTTGACAACATTCCTGTTGAGCTATCCTCTACGTGGGACATTCATATGCATCAATAACGTAATATAACCTAATCTAACCCAACCTGACATCACGGCGGTAATATTTGACGACATTCCTGGCGAGTTGGACTCTACGTCTCCGTGGGACGTTTATATACTTCAATTACGTAATATAACCTAACCTAATCCAACCTGACATCTCGGCGGTAATATTTGACGACATTCCTGGCGAGTTGGACTCTACGTCTCCGTGGGACCTTTATATACATCAATAACGTAATATAACCTAACGTAATCCAACCTGACATCTCGGCGGTAATATTTGACAACATTCCTTGCGAGTTGGCCTCTACGTGTCCGTGGGACCTTTATATACATCAGTATCCTAATATAACCTAACCTAACCCAACCTAATCTCTCGGGGTACCGTTTAACAACATTCCTTGCTTGTCGGCCCCTACTTCCCAGTGGGAACACTGTATACGTCTATGAAGTAATATAACCTAACCTAACACAACTTGACATCTCGGCGGTAATATTTGACAACATTCCTGGCGAGTTGGCCCCGACGTCTGCGTAGGTCCTTCGTATACATAATTAACGTAATGGAACCTGACCTAACCCAACCTAACATCTCGGCGGTAATATTGTACATCATTTCTGGCGAGCTATCCTCTACGTGGGACATTCATATGCATCAATAACGTAATATAACCTAACCTAACCCAACCTGACATCTCGGCGGTAATATTTGACGACATTCCTGGCGAGTTGGACTCTACTTCTCCGTGGGACCTTTATATACTTCAATTACGTAATATAACGTAACCTAACCCAACCTGACATCTCGGCGGTAATATTTGACAACATTCCTGGCGAGTTGGCCCCGACGTCTGCGTGGGTCCTTCGTATACATCACTAACGTAATATAACCTAACCTAACCCAACCTAACATCTCGGCGGTAATATTTGACAACATTCCTGGTAAGCTATCCTCTACGTGGGACATTCATATGCATCAATAACGTAATATAACCTAACCTAACCCAACCTGACATTTCGGCAGTAATATTTGAAGACATTCTTGGCGAGTTCAACTCTACGTCTCCGACGGACCTTTATATACATCAATAACGTAATATAACCTAACCTAATCCAACCTGACATCTCGGCGGTAATATTTGACAACATTCCTGGCGAGTTGGCCCCGACGTCTGCGTGGGTCCTTCGTATACATCACTAACGTAATATAACCTAACCTAAACCAACCTAACATCTCGGCGGTAACACTTGGGAACATTCCTGGCGAGCTATCCTATACGCGGGACATTCATATGCATCAACAACGTAACATAACCTAACCTAACCCAACCTGACATCTCGGCGGTAATATTTGACGACATTCCTGGCGAGTTGGACCCGACGTCTGCGTAGGTCCTTCGTATACATCATTAACGTAATGGAACCTGACCTAACCCAACCTAACATCTCGGCGGTAATGTTGTACAACATTTCTGGCGAGCTATCCTGTACGTGGGACATTCATATGCATCAATAACGTAATATAACCTAACCTAACCCAACCTGACATCTCCGCTGTAATATTTGACGACATTCCTGGCGAGTTGGAGTCTACTTCTCCGTGGGACCTTTATATACTTCAATTACGTAATATAACGTAACCTAACCCAACCTGACATCTCGACAGTAATATTTGACAACATTCCTGTCGAGTTGGCCCCAACGTCTGCGTGGGTCCTTCTTATACATCATTAACGTAATGCAACCTAACCTAACCCAACCTAACATCTCGGCGGTAATGCTTGACAACATTCCAGGCGAGCTATCCTCTACGTGGGACATCAATATGCGTCAATAACGTAATATAACCTAACCTAACCCATCCTGTCATCTCGGCGGTAATATTTCAAGCCATTCTTGGCGAGTTCAACTCTACGTCTCCGTGGGACATTTATATATATCAATAACGTAATATAACCTAACCTAACCCAACCTGACATTTCGGCGGTAATATTTGACAACATTCCTGGCGAGTTGGCCCCGACGTCTGCGTGGGTCCTTCGTATACATCACTAACGTAATATAACCTAACCTAACGCAACCTAACATCTCGGTGGTAATATTTGACAACATTCCTGTTGAGCTATCCTCTACGTGGGACATTCATATGCATCAATAACGTAATATAACCTAATCTAACCCAACCTGACATCACGGCGGTAATATTTGACGACATTCCTGGCGAGTTGGACTCTACGTCTCCGTGGGACGTTTATATACTTCAATTACGTAATATAACCTAACCTAATCCAACCTGACATCTCGGCGGTAATATTTGACGACATTCCTGGCGAGTTGGACTCTACGTTTCCGTGGGACCTTTATATACTTCAATTACGTAATATAACCTAACCTAACCCAACCTGACATCTCGGCGGTAATATTTGACGACATTCCTGGCGAGTTGGACTCTACGTCTCCGTGGGACCTTTATATACATCAATAACGTAATATAACCTAACGTAATCCAACCTGACATCTCGGCGGTAACATTTGACAACATTCCTTGCGAGTTGGCCTCTACGTGTCCGTGGGACCTTTATATACATCAGTATCCTAATATAACATAACCTAACCCAACCTAATCTCTCGGGGTACCGTTTAATAACATTCCTTGCTTGTCGGGCCCTACTTCCCAGTGGGAACACTCTATACGTCTATGAAGTAATATAACATAACCTAATACAACCTGACATCTCGGCGGTAATATTTGACAACATTCCTGGCGAGTTGGCCCCGACGTCTGCGTGGGTCCTTCGTATACATCACTAACGTAATATAACCTAACCTAAACCAACCTAACATCTCGGCGGTAACACTTGACAACATTCCTGGCGAGCTATCCTATACGCGGGACATTCATATGCATCAACAACGTAATATAACCTAACCTAACCCAACCTGACATCTCGGCGGTAATATTTGACGACATTCCTGGCGAGTTGGACTCTACGTCTCCGTGGGACCTTTATATACTTCAATTACGTAATATAACCTAACCTAACCCAACCTGACATCTCGGCGGTAATATTTGACGACATTCCTGGCGAGTTGGACTCTACGTCTCCGTGGGACCTTTATATACATCAATAACGTAATATAACCTAACGTAATCCAACCTGACATCTCGGCGGTAATATTTGACAACATTCCTTGCGAGTTGGCCTCTACGTGTCCGTGGGACCTTTATATACATCAGTATCCTAATATAACCTAACCTAACCCAACCTAATCTCTCGGGGTACCGTTTAACAACATTCCTTGCTTGTCGGGCCCTACTTCCCAGTGGGAACACTGTATACGTCTATGAAGTAATATAACCTAACCTAACACAACTTGACATCTCGGCGGTAATATTTGACAACATTCCTGGCGAGTTGGCCCCGACGTCTGCGTAGGTCCTTCGTATACATCATTAACGTAATGGAACCTGACCTAACCCAACCTAACATCTCGGCGGTAATATTGTACATCATTTCTGGCGAGCTATCCTCTACGTGGGACATTCATATGCATCAATAACGTAATATAACCTAACCTAACCCAACCTGACATCTCGGCGGTAATATTTGACGACATTCCTGGCGAGTTGGACTCTACTTCTCCGTGGGACCTTTATATACTTCAATTACGTAATATAACGTAACCTAACCCAACCTGACATCTCGACGGTAATATTTGACAACATTCCTGGCGAGTTGGCCCCAACGTCTGCGTGGGTCCTTCTTATACATCATTAACGTAATGCAACCTAACCTAACCCCACCTAACATCTCGGCGGTAATGCTTGACAACATTCCTGGCGAGCTATCCTCTACGTGGGACATCAATATGCGTCAATAACGTAATATAACCTTACCTAACCCATCCTGTCATCTCGGCGGTAATATTTCAAGCCATTCTTGGCGAGTTCAACTCTACGTCTCCGTGGGACATTTATATATATCAATAACGTAATATAACCTAACCTAACCCAACCTGACATTTCGGCGGTAATATTTGACAACATTCCTGGCGAGTTGGCCCCGACGTCTGCGTGGGGCCTTCGTATACATCACTAACGTAATATAACCTAACCTAACCCAACCTAACATCTCGGTGGTAATATTTGACAACATTCCTGGCGAGTTGGCCCCGACGTCTGCGTGGGTCCTTCGTATACATCACTAACGTAATATAACCTAACCTAACCCAACCTAACATCTCGGTGGTAATATTTGACAACATTCCTGTTGAGCTGTCCTCTACGTGGGACATTCATATGCATCAATAACGTAATATAACCTAACCTAACCCAACCTGACATCACGGCGGTAATATTTGACGACATTCCTGGCGAGTTGGACTCTACGTCTCCGTGGGACGTTTATATACTTCAATTACGTAATATAACCTAACCTAACCCAACTTAACATCTCGGCGGTAACATTTGACAACATTCCTGGCGAGCTATCCTCTACGTGGGACATTCATACGCATCAATAACGTAATATAACCTAACCTAATCCAACCTGACATCTCGGCGGTAATATTTGACGACATTCCTGGCGAGTTGGACTCTACGTTTCCGTGGGACCTTTATATACTTCAATTACGTAATATAACCTAACCTAACCCAACCTGACATCTCGGCGGTAATATTTGACGACATTCCTGGCGAGTTGGACTCTACGTCTCCGTGGGACCTTTATATACATCAATAACGTAATATAACCTAACGTAATCCAACCTGACATCTCGGCGGTAACATTTGACAACATTCCTTGCGAGTTGGCCTCTACGTGTCCGTGGGACCTTTATATACATCAGTATCCTAATATAACATAACCTAACCCAACCTAATCTCTCGGGGTACCGTTTAATAACATTCCTTGCTTGTCGGGCCCTACTTCCCAGTGGGAACACTCTATACGTCTATGAAGTAATATAACCTAACCTAACACAACTTGACATCTCGGCGGTAATATTTGACAACATTCCTGGCGAGTTGGCCCCGACGTCTGCGTAGGTCCTTCGTATACATCATTAACGTAATGGAACCTGACCTAACCCAACCTAACATCTCGGCGGTAATATTGTACATCATTTCTGGCGAGCTATCCTCTACGTGGGACATTCATATGCATCAATAACGTAATATAACCTAACCTAACCCAACCTGACATCTCGGCGGTAATATTTGACGACATTCCTGGCGAGTTGGACTCTACTTCTCCGTGGGACCTTTATATACTTCAATTACGTAATATAACGTAACCTAACCCAACCTGACATCTCGACGGTAATATTTGACAACATTCCTGGCGAGTTGGCCCCAACGTCTGCGTGGGTCCTTCTTATACATCATTAACGTAATGCAACCTAACCTAACCCCACCTAACATCTCGGCGGTAATGCTTGACAACATTCCTGGCGAGCTATCCTCTACGTGGGACATCAATATGCGTCAATAACGTAATATAACCTTACCTAACCCATCCTGTCATCTCGGCGGTAATATTTCAAGCCATTCTTGGCGAGTTCAACTCTACGTCTCCGTGGGACATTTATATATATCAATAACGTAATATAACCTAACCTAACCCAACCTGACATTTCGGCGGTAATATTTGACAACATTCCTGGCGAGTTGGCCCCGACGTCTGCGTGGGTCCTTCGTATACATCACTAACGTAATATAACCTAACCTAACCCAACCTAACATCTCGGTGGTAATATTTGACAACATTCCTGTTGAGCTGTCCTCTACGTGGGACATTCATATGCATCAATAACGTAATATAACCTAACCTAACCCAACCTGACATCACGGCGGTAATATTTGACGACATTCCTGGCGAGTTGGACTCTACGTCTCCGTGGGACGTTTATATACTTCAATTACGTAATATAACCTAACCTAACCCAACTTAACATCTCGGCGGTAACATTTGACAACATTCCTGGCGAGCTATCCTCTACGTGGGACATTCATACGCATCAATAACGTAATATAACCTAACCTAATCCAACCTGACATCTCGGCGGTAATATTTGACGACATTCCTGGCGAGTTGGACTCTACGTTTCCGTGGGACCTTTATATACTTCAATTACGTAATATAACCTAACCTAACCCAACCTGACATCTCGGCGGTAATATTTGACGACATTCCTGGCGAGTTGGACTCTACGTTTCCGTGGGACCTTTATATACTTCAATTACGTAATATAACCTAACCTAACCCAACCTGACATCTCGGCGGTAATATTTGACGACATTCCTGGCGAGTTGGACTCTACGTCTCCGTGGGACCTTTATATACATCAATAACGTAATATAACCTAACGTAATCCAACCTGACATCTCGGCGGTAACATTTGACAACATTCCTTGCGAGTTGGCCTCTACGTGTCCGTGGGAC
Source organism: Xylocopa violacea (assembly GCA_963969225.1). Classification (NCBI taxonomy): domain Eukaryota; kingdom Metazoa; phylum Arthropoda; class Insecta; order Hymenoptera; family Apidae; genus Xylocopa; species Xylocopa violacea. The sequence continues at coordinate 1,475,314 of CAXAJV010000168.1, read as the reverse complement.
CTTTATATACATCAGTATCCTAATATAACATAACCTAACCCAACCTAATCTCTCGGGGTACCGTTTAATAACATTCCTTGCTTGTCGGGCCCTACTTCCCAGTGGGAACACTCTATACGTCTATGAAGTAATATAACCTAACCTAACACAACTTGACATCTCGGCGGTAATATTTGACAACATTCCTGGCGAGTTGGCCCCGACGTCTGCGTAGGTCCTTCGTATACATCATTAACGTAATGGAACCTGACCTAACCCAACCTAACATCTCGGCGGTAATATTGTACATCATTTCTGGCGAGCTATCCTCTACGTGGGACATTCATATGCATCAATAACGTAATATAACCTAACCTAACCCAACCTGACATCTCGGCGGTAATATTTGACGACATTCCTGGTGAGTTGGACTCTACTTCTCCGTGGGACCTTTATATACTTCAATTACGTAATATAACGTAACCTAACCCAACCTGACATCTCGACGGTAATATTTGACAACATTCCTGGCGAGTTGGCCCCAACGTCTGCGTGGGTCCTTCTTATACATCATTAACGTAATGCAACCTAACCTAACCCAACCTAACATCTCGGCGGTAATGCTTGACAACATTCCTGGCGAGCTATCCTCTACGTGGGACATTAATATGCGTCAATAACGTAATATAACCTAACCTAACCCATCCTGTCATCTCGGCGGTAATATTTCAAGCCATTCTTGGCGAGTTCAACTCTACGTCTCCGTGGGACATTTATATACATCAATAACGTAATATAACCTAACCTAACCCAACCTGATATTTCGGCGGTAATATTTGACAACATTCCTGGCGAGTTGGCCCCGACGTCTGCGTGGGTCCTTCGTATACATCACTAACGTAATATAACCTAACCTAACCCAACCTAACATCTCGGTGGTAATATTTGACAACATTCCTGTTGAGCTGTCCTCTACGTGGGACATTCATATGCATCAATAACGTAATATAACCTAACCTAACCCAACCTGACATCACGGCGGTAATATTTGACGACATTCCTGGCGAGTTGGACTCTACGTCTCCGTGGGACGTTTATATACTTCAATTACGTAATATAACCTAACCTAACCCAACTTAACATCTCGGCGGTAACATTTGACAACATTCCTGGCGAGCTATCCTCTACGTGGGACATTCATACGCATCAATAACGTAATATAACCTAACCTAATCCAACCTGACATCTCGGCGGTAATATTTGACGACATTCCTGGCGAGTTGGACTCTACGTTTCCGTGGGACCTTTATATACTTCAATTACGTAATATAACCTAACCTAACCCAACCTGACATCTCGGCGGTAATATTTGACGACATTCCTGGCGAGTTGGACTCTACGTCTCCGTGGGACCTTTATATACATCAATAACGTAATATAACCTAACGTAATCCAACCTGACATCTCGGCGGTAACATTTGACAACATTCCTTGCGAGTTGGCCTCTACGTGTCCGTGGGACCTTTATATACATCAGTATCCTAATATAACATAACCTAACCCAACCTAATCTCTCGGGGTACCGTTTAATAACATTCCTTGCTTGTCGGGCCCTACTTCCCAGTGGGAACACTCTATACGTCTATGAAGTAATATAACCTAACCTAACACAACTTGACATCTCGGCGGTAATATTTGACAACATTCCTGGCGAGTTGGCCCCGACGTCTGCGTAGGTCCTTCGTATACATCATTAACGTAATGGAACCTGACCTAACCCAACCTAACATCTCGGCGGTAATATTGTACATCATTTCTGGCGAGCTATCCTCTACGTGGGACATTCATATGCATCAATAACGTAATATAACCTAACCTAACCCAACCTGACATCTCGGCGGTAATATTTGACGACATTCCTAGCGAGTTGGACTCTACTTCTCCGTGGGACCTTTATATACTTCAATTACGTAATATAACGTAACCTAACCCAACCTGACATCTCGACGGTAATATTTGACAACATTCCTGGCGAGTTGGCCCCAACGTCTGCGTGGGTCCTTCTTATACATCATTAACGTAATGCAACCTAACCTAACCCAACCTAACATCTCGGCGGTAATGCTTGACAACATTCCTGGCGAGCTATCCTCTACGTGGGACATTAATATGCGTCAATAACGTAATATAACCTAACCTAACCCATCCTGTCATCTCGGCGGTAATATTTCAAGCCATTCTTGGCGAGTTCAACTCTACGTCTCCGTGGGACATTTATATACATCAATAACGTAATATAACCTAACCTAACCCAACCTGATATTTCGGCGGTAATATTTGACAACATTCCTGGCGAGTTGGCCCCGACGTCTGCGTGGGTCCTTCGTATACATCACTAACGTAATATAACCTAACCTAACCCAACCTAACATCTCGGTGGTAATATTTGACAACATTCCTGTTGAGCTGTCCTCTACGTGGGACATTCATATGCATCAATAACGTAATATAACCTAACCTAACCCAACCTGACATCACGGCGGTAATATTTGACGACATTCCTGGCGAGTTGGACTCTACGTCTCCGTGGGACGTTTATATACTTCAATTACGTAATATAACCTAACCTAACCCAACTTAACATCTCGGCGGTAACATTTGACAACATTCCTGGCGATCTATCCTCTACGTGGGACATTCATACGCATCAAGAACGTAATATAACCTAACCTAACCCAACCTGACATCTCGGCGGTAATATTTGACGACATTCCTGGCGAGTTGGACTCTTCGTTTCCGTGGGAACTTTATATACTTCAATTACGTAATATAACCTAACCTAACCCAACCTGACATCTCGGCGGTAATATTTGACGACATTCCTGTCGAGTTGGACTCTACGTCTCCGTGGGACCTTTATATACATCAATAACGTAATATAACCTAACGTAATCCAACCTGACATCTCGGCGGTAATATTTGACAACATTCCTTGCGAGTTGGCCTCTACGTGTCCGTGGGACCTTTATATACATCAGTATCCTAATATAACCTAACCTAACCCAACCTAATCTCTCGGGGTACCGTTTAACAACATTCCTTGCTTGTCGGCTCCTACTTCCCAGTGGGAACACTGTATACGTCTATGAAGTAATATAACCTAACCTAACACAACCTGACATCTCGGTGGTAATATTTGACAACATTCCTGGCGAGTTGGCCCCGACGTCTGCGTAGGTCCTTCGTATACATCATTAACGTAATGTAACCTGACCTAACCCAACCTAACATCTCGGCGGTAATATTGGACAACATTTCTGGCGAGCTATCCTCTACGTGGGACATTCCTATGCATCAATAACGTAATATAACCTAACCTAGCCCAACCTGACATCTCGGCGTTAATATTTGACGGCATTCCTGGCGAGTTGGACTCTACTTCTCCGTGGGACCTTTATATACTTCAATTACGTAATATAACCTAACCTAACCCAACCTGACATCTCGGCGGTAATATTTGACAACATTCCTGGCGAGTTGGCCCCGACGTCTGCGTGGGTCCTTCGTATACATCATTAACGTAATGTAACCTAACCTAACCCAACCTAACATCTCGGCGGTAATGTTTGACAACATTCCTGGCGACCTATCCTCTACGTGGGACATTAATATGCGTCAATAACGTAATATAACCTAACCTAACACATCCTGTCATCTCGGCGGTAATATTTCAAGACATTCTTGGCGAGTTCAAATCTACGTCTCCGTGGGACATTTATATACATCAATAACGTAATATAACCTAACCTAACCCAACTTAACATCTCGGCGGTAACATTTGACAACATTCCTGGCGTGCTATCCTCTACGTGGGACATTCATACGCATCAATAACGTAATATAACCTAACCTAACCCAACCTGACATCTCGGCGGTAATATTTGACAACATTCCTTGCGAGTTGGCCTCTACGTGTCCGTGGGACCTTTATATACATCAGTATCCCAATATAACCTAACATAACCCAACCTAATCTCTCGGGGTACCGTTTAACATCATTCCTTGCTTGTCGGGCCCTACTTCCCAGTGGGAACACTCTATACGTCTATGAAGTAATATAACATAACCTAACACAACCTGACATCTCGGCGGTAATATTTGACAACATTCCTGGCGAGTTGGCCCCGACGTCTGCGTAGGTCCTTCGTATACATCATTAACGTAATGTAACCTGACCTAACCCAACCTAACATCTCGGCGGTAATATTGTACAACATTTCTGGCGAGCTATCCGCTACGTGGGACATTCATATGCATCAATAACGTAATATAACCTAACCTAATCCAACCTGACATCTCGGCGGTAATATTTGACGACATTCCTGGCGAGTTGGACTCTACTTCTCCGTGGGACCTTTATATACTTCAATTACGTAATATAACGTAACCTAACCCAACCTGACATCTCGGCGGTAATATTTGACGACATTCCTGGCGAGTTGGACTCTACGTCTCCGTGGGACCTTTATATACATCAATAACGTAATATAACCTAACGTAATCCAACCTGACATCTCGGCGGTAATATTTGACAACATTCCTTGCGAGTTGGCCTCTACGTGTCCGTGGGACCTTTATATACATCAGTATCCTAATATAACCTAACCTAACCCAACCTAATCTCTCGGGGTACCGTTTAACAACATTCCTTGCTTGTCGGCCCCTACTTCCCAGTGGGAACACTGTATACGTCTATGAGGTAATATAACCTAACCTAACACAATCTGACATCTCGGTGGTAATATTTGACATCATTCCTGGCGAGTTGGCCCCGACGTCTGCGTAGGTCCTTCGTATACATCATTAACGTAATGTAACCTGACCTAACCCAACCTAACATCTCGGCGGTAATATTGGACAACATTTCTGGCGAGCTATCCTCTACGTGGGACATTCATATGCATCAATAACGTAATATAACCTAACCTAACCCAACCTGACATCTCGGCGGTAATATTTGACGGCATTCCTGGCGAGATGGACTCTACTTCTCCGTGGGACCTTTATATACTTCAATTACGTAATATAACCTAACCTAACCCAACCTGACATCTCGGCGGTAATATTTGACAACATTCCTGGCGAGTTGGCCCCGACGTGTGCGTGGGTCCTTCGTATACATCATTAACGTAATGTAACCTAACCTAACCCAACCTAACATCTCGGCGGTAATGTTTGACAACATTCCTGGCGACCTATCCTCTACGTGGGACATTAATATGCGTCAATAACGTAATATAACCTAACCTAACCCATCCTGTCATCTCGGCGGTAATATTTCAAGACATTCTTGGCGAGTTTAACTCTACGTCTCCGTGGGACATTTATATACATCAATAACGTAATATAACCTAACCTAACCTAACTTAACATCTCGGCGGTAATATTTGACAACATTCCTGGTAAGCTATCCTCTACGTGGGACATTCATATGCATCAATAACGTAATATAACCTAACCTAACCCAACCTGACATTTCGGCGGTAATATTTGAAGACATTCTTGGCGAGTTCAACTCTACGTCTCCGACGGTCCTTTATATACATCAATAACGTAATATAACCTAACCTAATCCAACCTGACATCTCGGCGGTAATATTTGACGACATTCCTGGCGAGTTGGACTCTACGTCTCCGTGGGACATTTATATACTTCAATTACGTAATATAACCTAACCTAACCCAACTTAACATCTCGGCGGTAACATTTGACAACATTCCTGGCGAGTTGGCCTGTACGTGTCCGTGGGACCTTTATATACATCAGTATCCTAACATAACATAACCTAACCCAACCTAATCTCTCGGGGTACCGTTTAGCAACATTCCTTGCTTGTCGGGCCCTACTTCCCAGTGGGAACACTCTATACGTCTATGAAGTAATATAACATAACCTAACACAACCTGACATCTCGGCGGTAATATTTGACAACATTCCTGGCGAGTTGGCCCCGACGTCTGCGTAGGTCCTTCGTATACATCATTAACGTAATGTAACCTGACCTAACCCAACCTAACATCTCGGCGGTAATATTGTACAACATTTCTGGCGAGCTATCCGCTACGTGGGACATTCATACGCATCAATAACGTAATATAACCTAACCTAACCCAACCTGACATCTCGGCGGTAATATTTGACGACATTCCTGGCGAGTTGGACTCTACTTCTCCGTGGGACCTTTATATACTTCAATTACGTAATATAACGTAACCTAACCCAACCTGACATCTCGGCGGTAATATTTGACAACATTCCTGGCGAGTTGGCCCCGACGTCTGCGTGGGTCCTTCGTATACATCACTAACGTAATATAACCTAACCTAACCCAACCTAACATCTCGGCGGTAATATTTGACAACATTCCTGGTAAGCTATCCTCTACGTGGGACATTCATATGCATCAATAACGTAATATAACCTAACCTAACCCAACCTGACATTTCGGCGGTAATATTTGAAGACATTCTTGGCGAGTCCAACTCTACGTCTCCGACGGTCCTTTATATACATCAATTACGTAATATAACGTAACCTAACCCAACCTGACATCTCGGCGGTAATATTTGACAACATTCCTGGCGAGTTGGCCCCTACGTCTGCGTGGGTCCTTCGTATACATCACTAACGTAATATAACCTAACCTAACCCAACCTAACATCTCGGCGGTAATATTTGACAACATTCCTGGTAAGCTATCCTCTACGTGGGACATTCATATGCGTCAATAGCGTAATATAACATAACCTAACCCATCCTGTCATCTCGGCGGTAATATTTCAAAACATTCTTGGCGAGTTCAACTCTACGTCTCCGTGGGACATTTATATACATCAATAACGTAATATAACCTAACCTAACCCAACCTGACATCTCGGCGGTAATATTTGACAACATTCCTGGCGAGTTGGCCCCGACGTCTGCGTGGGTCCTTCGTATACATCACTAACGTAATATAACCTAACCTAACCCAACCTAACATCTCGGTGGTAATATTTGACAACATTCCTGGCGAGTTGGCCCCGACGTCTGCGTGGGTCCTTCGTATACATCACTAACGTAATATAACCTAACCTAACCCAACCTAAAATCTCGGTGGTAATATTTGACAACATTCCTGTTGAGCTATCCTCTGCGTGGGACATTCATATGCATCAATAACGTAATATAACCTAACCTAACCCAACCTGACATCTCGGCGGTAATATTTGACGACATTCCTGGCGAGTTGGACTCTACGTCTCCGTGGGACATTTATATACTTCAATTACGTAATATAACCTAACCTAACCCAACTTAACATCTCGGCGGTAACATTTGACAACATTCCTGGCGATCTATCCTCTACGTGGGACATTTATACGCATCAAGAACGTAATATAACCTAACCTAACCCAACCTGACATCACGGCGGTAATATTTGACGACATTCCTGGCGAGTTGGACTCTTCGTTTCCGTGGGAACTTTATATACTTCAATTACGTAATATAACCTAACCTAACCCAACCTGACATCTCGGCGGTAATATTTGACGACATTCCTGGCGAGTTGGACTCTACTTCTCCGTGGGACCTTTATATACTTCAATTACGTAATATAACGTAACCTAACCCAACCTGACATCTCGGCGGTAATATTTGACAACATTCCTGGCGAGTTGGCCCCGACGTCTGCGTGGGTCCTTCGTATACATCACTAACGTAATATAACCTAACCTAACCCAACCTAACATCTCGGCGGTAATATTTGACAACATTCCTGGTAAGCTATCCTCTACGTGGGACATTCATATGCGTCAATAACGTAATATAACCTAACCTAACCCATCCTGTCATCTCGGCGGTAATATTTCAAAACATTCTTGGCGAGTTCAACTCTACGTCTCCGTGGGACATTTATATACATCAATAACGTAATATAACCTAACCTAACCCAACCTGACATCTCGGCGGTAATATTTGACAACATTCCTGGCGAGCTGGCCCCGACGTCTGCGTGGGTCCTTCGTATACATCACTAACGTAATATAACCTAACCTAACCCAACCTAACATCTCGGTGGTAATATTTGACAACATTCCTGTTGAGCTATCCTCTACGTGGGACATTCGTATGCATCAATAACGTAATATAACCTAACCTAACCCAACCTGACATCTCGGCGGTAATATTTGACGACATTCCTGGCGAGTTGGACTCTACGTCTCCGTGGGACATTTATATACTTCAATTACGTAATATAACCTAACCTAACCCAACTTAACATCTCGGCGGTAACATTTGACAACATTCCTGGCGATCTATCCTCTACGTGGGACATTCATACGCATCAAGAACGTAATATAACCTAACCTAACCCAACCTGACATCTCGGCGGTAATATTTGACGACATTCCTGGCGAGTTGGACTCTTCGTTTCCGTGGGAACTTTATATACTTCAATTACGTAATATAACCTAACCTAACCCAACCGGACATCTCGGCGGTAATATTTGACGACATTCCTGGCGAGTTGGAATCTACGTCTCCGTGGGACCTTTATATGCATCAATAACGTAATATAACCTAACGTAATCCAACCTGACATCTCGGCGGTAATATTTGACAACATTCCTTGCGAGTTGGCCTCTACGTGTCCGTGGGACCTTTATATACATCAGTATCCTAATATAACCTAACCTAACCCAATCTAATCTCTCGGGGTACCGTTTAACAACATTCCTTTCTTGTCGGCCCCTACTTCCCAGTGGGAACACTGTATACGTCTATGAAGTAATATAACCTAACCTAACCCAACCTGACATCTCGGCGGTAATATTTGACAACATTCCTGGCGAGTTGGCCCCGACGTCTGCGTGGGTCCTTCGTATACATCACTAACGTAATATAACCTAACCTAACCCAACCTAACATCTCGGCGGTAATATTTGACAACATTCCTGGTAAGCTATCCTCTACGTGGGACATTCATATGCGTCAATAACGTAATATAACATAACCTAACCCATCCTGTCATCTCGGCGGTAATATTTCAAAACATTCTTGGCGAGTTCAACTCTACGTCTCCGTGGGACATTTATATACATCAATAACGTAATATAACCTAACCTAACCCAACCTGACATCTCGGCGGTAATATTTGACAACATTCCTGGCGAGTTGGCCCCGACGTCTGCGTGGGTCCTTCGTATACATCACTAACGTAATATAACCTAACCTAACCCAACCTAACATCTCGGTGGTAATATTTGACAACATTCCTGTTGAGCTATCCTCTGCGTGGGACATTCATATGCATCAATAACGTAATATAACCTAACCTAACCCAACCTGACATCTCGGCGGTAATATTTGACGACATTCCTGGCGAGTTGGACTCTACGTCTCCGTGGGACATTTATATACTTCAATTACGTAATATAACCTAACCTAACCCAACTTAACATCTCGGCGGTAACATTTGACAACATTCCTGGCGAGTTGGACTCTACGTCTCCGTGGGACCTTTATATACTTCAATTACGTAATATAACGTAACCTAACCCAACCTGACATCTCGGCGGTAATATTTGACAACATTCCTGGCGAGTTGGCCCCGACGTCTGCGTGGGTCCTTCGTATACATCACTAACGTAATATAACCTAACCTAACCCAACCTAACATCTCGGCGGTAATATTTGACAACATTCCTGGTAAGCTATCCTCTACGTGGGACATTCATATGCGTCAATAACGTAATATAACCTAACCTAACCCATCCTGTCATCTCGGCGGTAATATTTCAAAACATTCTTGGCGAGTTCAACTCTACGTCTCCGTGGGACATTTATATACATCAATAACGTAATATAACCTAACCTAACCCAACCTGACATCTCGGCGGTAATATTTGACAACATTCCTGGCGAGTTGGCCCCGACGTCTGCGTGGGTCCTTCGTATACATCACTAACGTAATATAACCTAACCTAACCCAACCTAAAATCTCGGTGGTAATATTTGACAACATTCCTGTTGAGCTATCCTCTGCGTGGGACATTCATATGCATCAATAACGTAATATAACCTAACCTAACCCAACCTGACATCTCGGCGGTAATATTTGACGACATTCCTGGCGAGTTGGACTCTACGTCTCCGTGGGACATTTATATACTTCAATTACGTAATATAACCTAACCTAACCCAACTTAACATCTCGGCGGTAACATTTGACAACATTCCTGGCGATCTATCCTCTACGTGGGACATTCATACGCATCAAGAACGTAATATAACCTAACCTAACCCAACCTGACATCTCGGCGGTAATATTTGACGACATTCCTGGCGAGTTGGACTCTTCGTTTCCGTGGGAACTTTATATACTTCAATTACGTAATATAACCTAACCTAACCCAACCGGACATCTCGGCGGTAATATTTGACGACATTCCTGGCGAGTTGGAATCTACGTCTCCGTGGGACCTTTATATGCATCAATAACGTAATATAACCTAACGTAATCCAACCTGACATCTCGGCGGTAATATTTGACAACATTCCTTGCGAGTTGGCCTCTACGTGTCCGTGGGACCTTTATATACATCAGTATCCTAATATAACCTAACCTAACCCAATCTAATCTCTCGGGGTACCGTTTAACAACATTCCTTTCTTGTCGGCCCCTACTTCCCAGTGGGAACACTGTATACGTCTATGAAGTAATATAACCTAACCTAACCCAACCTGACATCTCGGCGGTAATATTTGACAACATTCCTGGCGAGTTGGCCCCGACGTCTGCGTGGGTCCTTCGTATACATCACTAACGTAATATAACCTAACCTAACCCAACCTAACATCTCGGCGGTAATATTTGACAACATTCCTGGTAAGCTATCCTCTACGTGGGACATTCATATGCGTCAATAACGTAATATAACATAACCTAACCCATCCTGTCATCTCGGCGGTAATATTTCAAAACATTCTTGGCGAGTTCAACTCTACGTCTCCGTGGGACATTTATATACATCAATAACGTAATATAACCTAACCTAACCCAACCTGACATCTCGGCGGTAATATTTGACAACATTCCTGGCGAGTTGGCCCCGACGTCTGCGTGGGTCCTTCGTATACATCACTAACGTAATATAACCTAACCTAACCCAACCTAACATCTCGGTGGTAATATTTGACAACATTCCTGTTGAGCTATCCTCTGCGTGGGACATTCATATGCATCAATAACGTAATATAACCTAACCTAACCCAACCTGACATCTCGGCGGTAATATTTGACGACATTCCTGGCGAGTTGGACTCTACGTCTCCGTGGGACATTTATATACTTCAATTACGTAATATAACCTAACCTAACCCAACTTAACATCTCGGCGGTAACATTTGACAACATTCCTGGCGAGTTGGACTCTACGTCTCCGTGGGACCTTTATATACTTCAATTACGTAATATAACGTAACCTAACCCAACCTGACATCTCGGCGGTAATATTTGACAACATTCCTGGCGAGTTGGCCCCGACGTCTGCGTGGGTCCTTCGTATACATCACTAACGTAATATAACCTAACCTAACCCAACCTAACATCTCGGCGGTAATATTTGACAACATTCCTGGTAAGCTATCCTCTACGTGGGACATTCATATGCGTCAATAACGTAATATAACATAACCTAACCCATCCTGTCATCTCGGCGGTAATATTTCAAAACATTCTTGGCGAGTTCAACTCTACGTCTCCGTGGGACATTTATATACATCAATAACGTAATATAACCTAACCTAACCCAACCTGACATCTCGGCGGTAATATTTGACAACATTCCTGGCGAGTTGGCCCCGACGTCTGCGTGGGTCCTTCGTATACATCACTAACGTAATATAACCTAACCTAACCCAACCTAAAATCTCGGTGGTAATATTTGACAACATTCCTGTTGAGCTATCCTCTGCGTGGGACATTCATATGCATCAATAACGTAATATAACCTAACCTAACCCAACCTGACATCTCGGCGGTAATATTTGACGACATTCCTGGCGAGTTGGACTCTACGTCTCCGTGGGACATTTATATACTTCAATTACGTAATATAACCTAACCTAACCCAACTTAACATCTCGGCGGTAACATTTGACAACATTCCTGGCGATCTATCCTCTACGTGGGACATTTATACGCATCAAGAACGTAATATAACCTAACCTAACCCAACCTGACATCACGGCGGTAATATTTGACGACATTCCTGGCGAGTTGGACTCTTCGTTTCCGTGGGAACTTTATATACTTCAATTACGTAATATAACCTAACCTAACCCAACCTGACATCTCGGCGGTAATATTTGACGACATTCCTGGCGAGTTGGACTCTACTTCTCCGTGGGACCTTTATATACTTCAATTACGTAATATAACGTAACCTAACCCAACCTGACATCTCGGCGGTAATATTTGACAACATTCCTGGCGAGTTGGCCCCGACGTCTGCGTGGGTCCTTCGTATACATCACTAACGTAATATAACCTAACCTAACCCAACCTAACATCTCGGCGGTAATATTTGACAACATTCCTGGTAAGCTATCCTCTACGTGGGACATTCATATGCGTCAATAACGTAATATAACCTAACCTAACCCATCCTGTCATCTCGGCGGTAATATTTCAAAACATTCTTGGCGAGTTCAACTCTACGTCTCCGTGGGACATTTATATACATCAATAACGTAATATAACCTAACCTAACCCAACCTGACATCTCGGCGGTAATATTTGACAACATTCCTGGCGAGCTGGCCCCGACGTCTGCGTGGGTCCTTCGTATACATCACTAACGTAATATAACCTAACCTAACCCAACCTAACATCTCGGTGGTAATATTTGACAACATTCCTGTTGAGCTATCCTCTACGTGGGACATTCGTATGCATCAATAACGTAATATAACCTAACCTAACCCAACCTGACATCTCGGCGGTAATATTTGACGACATTCCTGGCGAGTTGGACTCTACGTCTCCGTGGGACATTTATATACTTCAATTACGTAATATAACCTAACCTAACCCAACTTAACATCTCGGCGGTAACATTTGACAACATTCCTGGCGATCTATCCTCTACGTGGGACATTCATACGCATCAAGAACGTAATATAACCTAACCTAACCCAACCTGACATCTCGGCGGTAATATTTGACGACATTCCTGGCGAGTTGGACTCTTCGTTTCCGTGGGAACTTTATATACTTCAATTACGTAATATAACCTAACCTAACCCAACCGGACATCTCGGCGGTAATATTTGACGACATTCCTGGCGAGTTGGAATCTACGTCTCCGTGGGACCTTTATATGCATCAATAACGTAATATAACCTAACGTAATCCAACCTGACATCTCGGCGGTAATATTTGACAACATTCCTTGCGAGTTGGCCTCTACGTGTCCGTGGGACCTTTATATACATCAGTATCCTAATATAACCTAACCTAACCCAATCTAATCTCTCGGGGTACCGTTTAACAACATTCCTTTCTTGTCGGCCCCTACTTCCCAGTGGGAACACTGTATACGTCTATGAAGTAATATAACCTAACCTAACCCAACCTGACATCTCGGCGGTAATATTTGACAACATTCCTGGCGAGTTGGCCCCGACGTGTGCGTGGGTCCTTCGTATACATCATTAACGTAATGTAACCTAACCTAACCCAACCTAACATCTCGCCGGTAATGTTTGACAACATTCCTCGCGACCTATCCTCTACGTGGGACATTAATATGCGTCAATAACGTAATATAACCTAACCTAACCCATCCTGTCATCTCGGCGGTAATATTTCAAGACATTCTTGGCGAGTTCAACTCTACGTCTCCGTGGGACATTTATATACATCGATAACGTAATATAACCTAACCTAACCCAACCTATCATCTCGGCGGTAATATTTGACAACATTCCTGGTAAGCTATCCTCTACGTGGGACATTCATATGCGTCAATAACGTAATATAGCCTAACCTAACCCAACCTGACATTTCGGCGGTAATATTTGAAGACATTCTTGGCGAGTTCAACTCTACGCCTCCGACGGACCTTTATATACATCAATAACGTAATATAACCTAACCTAATCCAACCTGACATCTCGGCGGTAATATTTGACAACATTCCTGGCGAGTTGGCCCCGACGTCTGTGTGGGTCCTTCGTATACATCACTAACGTAATATAACCTAACCTAACCCAACCTGACATGTCGGCGGTAATATTTGAAGACATTCTTGGCGAGTTCAACTCTACGTCTCCGACGGACCTTTATATACATCAATAACGTAATATAACCTAACCTAATCCAACCTGACATCTCGGCGGTAATATTTGACGACATTCCTGGCGAGTTGGACTCTACGTCTCCGTGGGACATTTATATACTTCAATTACGTAATATAACCTAACCTAACCCAACTTAACATCTCGGCGGTAACATTTGACAACATTCCTGGCGAGCTATCCTCTACGTGGGACATTCATACGCATCAATAACGTAATATAACCTAACCTAACCCAACCTGACATCTCGGCGGTAATATTTGACGACATTCCTGGCGAGTTGGACTCTACGTCTCCGTGGGACATTTATATACTTCAATTACGTAATATAACCTAACCTAACCCAACTTAAGATCTCGGCGGTAACATTTGACAACATTCCTGGCGAGCTATCCTCTACGTGGGACATTCATACGCATCAATAACGTAATATAACCTAACCTAACCCAACCTGACATCTCGGCGGTAATATTTGACGACATTCCTGGCGAGTTGGACTCTACGTTTCCGTGGGACCTTTATATACTTCAATTACGTAATATAACCTAACCTAACTCAACCTGACATCTCGGCGGTAATATTTGACGACATTCCTGGCGAGTTGGCCCCGACGTGTGCGTGGGTCCTTCGTATACATCACTAACGTAATATAACCTAACCTAACCCAACCTAACATCTCGGCGGTAATATTTGACAACATTCCTGGTAAGCTATCCTCTACGTGGGACATTCATATGCGTCAATAACGTAATATAACCTAACCTAACCCATCCTGTCATCTCGGAGGTAATATTTCAAAACATTCTTGGCGAGTTCAACTCTACGTCTCCGTGGGACAATTATATACATCAATAACGTAATATAACCTAACCTAACCCAACCTGACATCTCGGCGGTAATATTTGACAACATTCCTGGCGAGTTGGCCCCGACGTCTGCGTGGGTCCTTCGTATACATCACTAACGTAATATAACCTAACCTAACCCAACCTAACATCTCGGTGGTAATATTTGACAACATTCCTGTTGAGCTATCCTCTACGTGGGACATTCATATGCATCAATAACGTAATATAACCTAACCTAACCCAACCTGACATCTCGGCGGTAATATTTGACGACATTCCTGGCGAGTTGGACTCTACGTCTCCGTGGGACATTTATATACTTCAATTACGTAATATAACCTAACCTAACCCAACTTAACATCTCGGCGGTAACATTTGACAACATTCCTGGCGATCTATCCTCTACGTGGGACATTCATACGCATCAAGAACGTAATATAACCTAACCTAACCCAACCTGACATCTCGGCGGTAATATTTGACGACATTCCTGGCGAGTTGGACTCTTCGTTTCCGTGGGAACTTTATATACTTCAATTACGTAATATAACCTAACCTAACCCAACCTGACATCTCGGCGGTAATATTTGACGACATTCCTGGCGAGTTGGACTCTACGTCTCCGTGGGACCTTTATATACATCAATAACGTAATATAACCTAACGTAATCCAACCTGACATCTCGGCGGTAATATTTGACAACATTCCTTGCGAGTTGGCCTCTACGTGTCCGTGGGACCTTTATATACATCAGTATCCTAATATAACCTAACCTAACCCAATCTAATCTCTCGGGGTACCGTTTAACAACATTCCTTGCTTGTCGGCCCCTACTTCCCAGTGGGAACACTGTATACGTCTATGAAGTAATATAACCTAACCTAACCCAACCTGACATCTCGGCGGTAATATTTGACAACATTCCTGGCGAGTTGGCCCCGACGTGTGCGTGGGTCCTTCGTATACATCATTAACGTAATGTAACCTAACCTAACCCAACCTAACATCTCGGCGGTAATGTTTGACAACATTCCTGGCGACCTATCCTCTACGTGGGACATTAATATGCGTCAATAACGTAATATAACCTAACCTAACCCAACCTGACATTTCGGCGGTAATATTTGAAGACATTCTTGGCGAGTTCAACTCTACGCCTCCGACGGACCTTTATATACATCAATAACGTAATATAACCTAACCTAATCCAACCTGACATCTCGGCGGTAATATTTGACAACATTCCTGGCGAGTTGGCCCCGACGTCTGTGTGGGTCCTTCGTATACATCACTAACGTAATATAACCTAACCTAACCCAACCTGACATGTCGGCGGTAATATTTGAAGACATTCTTGGCGAGTTCAACTCTACGTCTCCGACGGACCTTTATATACATCAATAACGTAATATAACCTAACCTAATCCAACCTGACATCTCGGCGGTAATATTTGACGACATTCCTGGCGAGTTGGACTCTACGTCTCCGTGGGACATTTATATACTTCAATTACGTAATATAACCTAACCTAACCCAACTTAACATCTCGGCGGTAACATTTGACAACATTCCTGGCGAGCTATCCTCTACGTGGGACATTCATACGCATCAATAACGTAATATAACCTAACCTAACCCAACCTGACATCTCGGCGGTAATATTTGACGACATTCCTGGCGAGTTGGACTCTACGTTTCCGTGGGACCTTTATATACTTCAATTACGTAATATAACCTAACCTAACTCAACCTGACATCTCGGCGGTAATATTTGACGACATTCCTGGCGAGTTGGACTCTACGTCTCCGTGGGACCTTTATATACATCAATAACGTAATATAACCTAACGTAATCCAACCTGACATCTCGGCGGTAATATTTGACAACATTCCTTGCGAGTTGGCCTCTACGTGTCCGTGGGACCTTTATATACATCAGTATCCTAATATAACCTAACCTAACCCAACCTAATCTCTCGGGGTACCGTTTAACAACATTCCTTGCTTGTCGGCCCCTACTTCCCAGTGGGAACACTGTATACGTCTATGAAGTAATATAACCTAACCTAACACAACCTGACATCTCGGTGGTAATATTTGACATCATTCCTGGCGAGTTGGCCCCGACGTCTGCGTAGGTCCTTCGTATACATCATTAACGTAATGTAACCTGACCTAACCCAACCTAACATCTCGGCGGTAATATTGGACAACATTTCTGGCGAGCTATCCTCTACGTGGGACATTCATATGCATCAATAACGTAATATAACCTAACCTAACCCAACCTGACATCTCGGCGGTAATATTTGACGGCATTCCTGGCGAGATGGACTCTACTTCTCCGTGGGACCTTTATATACTTCAATTACGTAATATAACCTAACCTAACCCAACTTAACATCTCGGCGGTAATATTTGACAACATTCCTGGTAAGCTATCCTCTACGTGGGACATTCATATGCGTCAATAACGTAATATAACCTAACCTAACCCATCCTGTCATCTCGGCGGTAATATTTCAAAACATTCTTGGCGAGTTCAACTCTACGTCTCCGTGGGACATTTATATACATCAATAACGTAATATAACCTAACCTAACCCAACCTGACATCTCGGCGGTAATATTTGACAACATTCCTGGCGAGTTGGCCCCGACGTCTGTGTGGGTCCTTCGTATACATCACTAACGTAATATAACCTAACCTAACCCAACCTGACATGTCGGCGGTAATATTTGAAGACATTCTTGGCGAGTTCAACTCTACGTCTCCGACGGACCTTTATATACATCAATAACGTAATATAACCTAACCTAATCCAACCTGACATCTCGGCGGTAATATTTGACGACATTCCTGGCGAGTTGGACTCTACGTCTCCGTGGGACATTTATATACTTCAATTACGTAATATAACCTAACCTAACCCAACTTAACATCTCGGCGGTAACATTTGACAACATTCCTGGCGATCTATCCTCTACGTGGGACATTCATACGCATCAAGAACGTAATATAACCTAACCTAACCCAACCTGACATCTCGGCGGTAATATTTGACGACATTCCTGGCGAGTTGGAATCTTCGTTTCCGTGGGAACTTTATATACTTCAATTACGTAATATAACCTAACCTAACCCAACCTGACATCTCGGCGGTAATATTTGACGACATTCCTGGCGAGTTGGACTCTACGTCTCCGTGGGACCTTTATATACATCAATAACGTAATATAACCTAACCTAATCCAACCTGACATCTCGGCGGTAATATTTGACAACATTCCTGGCGAGTTGGCCCCGACGTCTGTGTGGGTCCTTCGTATACATCACTAACGTAATATAACCTAACCTAACCCAACCTGACATGTCGGCGGTAATATTTGAAGACATTCTTGGCGAGTTCAACTCTACGTCTCCGACGGACCTTTATATACATCAATAACGTAATATAACCTAACCTAATCCAACCTGACATCTCGGCGGTAATATTTGACGACATTCCTGGCGAGTTGGACTCTACGTCTCCGTGGGACATTTATATACTTCAATTACGTAATATAACCTAACCTAACCCAACTTAACATCTCGGCGGTAACATTTGACAACATTCCTGGCGAGCTATCCTCTACGTGGGACATTCATACGCATCAATAACGTAATATAACCTAACCTAACCCAACCTGACATCTCGGCGGTAATATTTGACGACATTCCTGGCGAGTTGGACTCTACGTTTCCGTGGGACCTTTATATACTTCAATTACGTAATATAACCTAACCTAACTCAACCTGACATCTCGGCGGTAATATTTGACGACATTCCTGGCGAGTTGGACTCTACGTCTCCGTGGGACCTTTATATACATCAATAACGTAATATAACCTAACGTAATCCAACCTGACATCTCGGCGGTAATATTTGACAACATTCCTTGCGAGTTGGCCTCTACGTGTCCGTGGGACCTTTATATACATCAGTATCCTAATATAACCTAACCTAACCCAACCTAATCTCTCGGGGTACCGTTTAACAACATTCCTTGCTTGTCGGCCCCTACTTCCCAGTGGGAACACTGTATACGTCTATGAAGTAATATAACCTAACCTAACACAACCTGACATCTCGGTGGTAATATTTGACATCATTCCTGGCGAGTTGGCCCCGACGTCTGCGTAGGTCCTTCGTATACATCATTAACGTAATGTAACCTGACCTAACCCAACCTAACATCTCGGCGGTAATATTGGACAACATTTCTGGCGAGCTATCCTCTACGTGGGACATTCATATGCATCAATAACGTAATATAACCTAACCTAACCCAACCTGACATCTCGGCGGTAATATTTGACGGCATTCCTGGCGAGATGGACTCTACTTCTCCGTGGGACCTTTATATACTTCAATTACGTAATATAACCTAACCTAACCCAACTTAACATCTCGGCGGTAATATTTGACAACATTCCTGGTAAGCTATCCTCTACGTGGGACATTCATATGCGTCAATAACGTAATATAACCTAACCTAACCCATCCTGTCATCTCGGCGGTAATATTTCAAAACATTCTTGGCGAGTTCAACTCTACGTCTCCGTGGGACATTTATATACATCAATAACGTAATATAACCTAACCTAACCCAACCTGACATCTCGGCGGTAATATTTGACAACATTCCTGGCGAGTTGGCCCCGACGTCTGTGTGGGTCCTTCGTATACATCACTAACGTAATATAACCTAACCTAACCCAACCTGACATGTCGGCGGTAATATTTGAAGACATTCTTGGCGAGTTCAACTCTACGTCTCCGACGGACCTTTATATACATCAATAACGTAATATAACCTAACCTAATCCAACCTGACATCTCGGCGGTAATATTTGACGACATTCCTGGCGAGTTGGACTCTACGTCTCCGTGGGACATTTATATACTTCAATTACGTAATATAACCTAACCTAACCCAACTTAACATCTCGGCGGTAACATTTGACAACATTCCTGGCGATCTATCCTCTACGTGGGACATTCATACGCATCAAGAACGTAATATAACCTAACCTAACCCAACCTGACATCTCGGCGGTAATATTTGACGACATTCCTGGCGAGTTGGACTCTTCGTTTCCGTGGGAACTTTATATACTTCAATTACGTAATATAACCTAACCTAACCCAACCTGACATCTCGGCGGTAATATTTGACGACATTCCTGGCGAGTTGGACTCTACGTCTCCGTGGGACCTTTATATACATCAATAACGTAATATAACCTAACGTAATCCAATCTGACATCTCGGCGGTAATATTTGACAACATTCCTTGCGAGTTGGCCTCTACGTGTCCGTGGGACCTTTATATACATCAGTATCCTAATATAACCTAACCTAACCCAATCTAATCTCTCGGGGTACCGTTTAACAACATTCCTTGCTTGTCGGCCCCTACTTCCCAGTGGGAACACTGTATACGTCTATGAAGTAATATAACCTAACCTATCCCAACCTGACATCTCGGCGGTAATATTTGACAACATTCCTGGCGACCTATCCTCTACGTGGGACATTAATATGCGTCAATAACGTAATATAACCTAACCTAACCCATCCTGTCATCTCGGCGGTAATATTTCAAGACATTCTTGGCGAGTTCAACTCTACGTCTCCGTGGGACATTTATATACATCAATAACGTAATATAACCTAACCTAACCCAACTTAACATCTCGGCGGTAATATTTGACAACATTCCTGGTAAGCTAACCTCTACGTGGGACATTCATATGCATCAATAACGTAATATAACCTAACCTAACCCAACCTGACATTTCGGCGGTAATATTTGAAGACATTCTTGGCGAGTTCAACTCTACGCCTCCGACGGACCTTTATATACATCAATAACGTAATATAACCTAACCTAACCCAACCTAACATCTCGGCGGTAATGTTTGACAACATTCCTGGCGACCTATCCTCTACGTGGGACATTAATATGCGTCAATAACGTAATATAACCTAACCTAACCCATCCTGTCATCTCGGCGGTAATATTTGACAACATTCCTGGCGAGTTGGCCCCGACGTCTGCGTGGGTCCTTCGTATACATCACTAACGTAATATAACCTAACCTAACCCAACCTAACATCTCGGTGGTAATATTTGACAACATTCCTGTTGAGCTATCCTCTACGTGGGACATTCATATGCATCAATAACGTAATATAACCTAACCTAACCCAACCTGACATCTCGGCGGTAATATTTGACGACATTCCTGGCGAGTTGGACTCTACGTCTCCGTGGGACATTTATATACTTCAATTACGTAATATAACCTAACCTAACCCAACTTAACATCTCGGCGGTAACATTTGACAACATTCCTGGCGATCTATCCTCTACGTGGGACATTCATACGCATCAAGAACGTAATATAACCTAACCTAACCCAACCTGACATCTCGGCGGTAATATTTGACGACATTCCTGGCGAGTTGGACTCTTCGTTTCCGTGGGAACTTTATATACTTCAATTACGTAATATAACCTAACCTAACCCAACCTGACATCTCGGCGGTAATATTTGACGACATTCCTGGCGAGTTGGACTCTACTTCTCCGTGGGACCTTTATATACTTCAATTACGTAATATAACGTAACCTAACCCAACCTGACATCTCGGCGGTAATATTTGACAACATTCCTGGCGAGTTGGCCCCGACGTCTGCGTGGGTCCTTCGTATACATCACTAACGTAATATAACCTAACCTAACCCAACCTAACATCTCGGCGGTAATATTTGACAACATTCCTGGTAAGCTATCCTCTACGTGGGACATTCATATGCGTCAATAACGTAATATAACCTAACCTAACCCATCCTGTCATCTCGGCGGTAATATTTCAAAACATTCTTGGCGAGTTCAACTCTACGTCTCCGTGGGACATTTATATACATCAATAACGTAATATAACCTAACCTAACCCAACCTGACATCTCGGCGGTAATATTTGACAACATTCCTGGCGAGTTGGCCCCGACGTCTGCGTGGGTCCTTCGTATACATCACTAACGTAATATAACCTAACCTAACCCAACCTAACATCTCGGTGGTAATATTTGACAACATTCCTGGTGAGCTATCCTCTACGTGGGACATTCATATGCATCAATAACGTAATATAACCTAACCTAACCCAACCTGACATCTCGGCGGTAATATTTGACGACATTCCTGGCGAGTTGGACTCTACGTCTCCGTGGGACATTTATATACTTCAATTACGTAATATAACCTAACCTAACCCAACTTAACATCTCGGCGGTAACATTTGACAACATTCCTGGCGATCTATCCTCTACGTGGGACATTCATACGCATCAAGAACGTAATATAACCTAACCTAACCCAACCTGACATCTCGGCGGTAATATTTGACGACATTCCTGGCGAGTTGGACTCTTCGTTTCCGTGGGAACTTTATATACTTCAATTACGTAATATAACCTAACCTAACCCAACCTGACATCTCGGCGGTAATATTTGACGACATTCCTGGCGAGTTGGACTCTACGTCTCCGTGGGACCTTTATATACATCAATAACGTAATATAACCTAACGTAATCCAACCTGACATCTCGGCGGTAATATTTGACAACATTCCTTGCGAGTTGGCCTCTACGTGTCCGTGGGACCTTTATATACATCAGTATCCTAATATAACCTAACCTAACCCAATCTAATCTCTCGGGGTACCGTTTAACAACATTCCTTGCTTGTCGGCCCCTACTTCCCAGTGGGAACACTGTATACGTCTATGAAGTAATATAACCTAACCTAACCCAACCTGACATCTCGGCGGTAATATTTGACAACATTCCTGGCGAGTTGGCCCCGACGTCTGCGTAGGTCCTTCGTATACATCATTAACGTAATGTAACCTGACCTAACCCAACCTAACATCTCGGCGGTAATATTGTACAACATTTCTGGCGAGCTATCCTCTACGTGGGACATTCATATGCATCAATAACGTAATATAACCTAACCTAACCCAACCTGACATCTCGGCGGTAATATTTGACGACATTCCTGGCGAGTTGGACTCTACTTCTCTGTGGGACCTTTATATACTTCAATTACGTAATATAACGTAACCTAACCCAACCTGACATCTCGGCGGTAATATTTGACAACATTCCTGGCGAGTTGGCGCGACGTCTGCGTGGGTCCTTCGTATACATCACTAACGTAATATAACCTAACCTAACCCAACCTAACATCTCGGCGGTAATATTTGACAACATTCCTGGTAAGCTATCCTCTACGTGGGACATTCATATGCATCAATAACGTAATATAACCTAACCTAACCCAACCTGACATTTCGGCGGTAATATTTGAAGACATTCTTGGCGAGTTCAACTCTACGTCTCCGACGGACCTTTATATACATCAATAACGTAATATAACCTAACCTAATCCAACCTGACATCTCGGCGGTAATATTTGACAACATTCCTGGCGAGTTGGCCCCGACGTCTGCGTGGGTCCTTCGTATACATCACTAACGTAATATAACCTAACCTAAACCAAACTAACATCTCGGCGGTAACACTTGACAACATTCCTGGCGAGCTATCCTATACGCGGGACATTCATATGCATCAACAACGTAATATAACCTAACCTAACCCAACCTGACATCTCGGCGGTAATATTTGACGACATTCCTGGCGAGTTGGACTCTACGTCTCCGTGGGACCTTTATATACATCAATTACGTAATATAACCTAACCTAACCCAACCTGACATCTCGGCGGTAATATTTGACGACATTCCTGGCGAGTTGGACTCTACGTCTCCGTGGGACCTTTATATACATCAATAACGTAATATAACCTAACGTAATCCAACCTGACATCTCGGCGGTATTATTTGACAACATTCCTTGCGAGTTGGCCTCTACGTGTCCGTGGGACCTTTATATACATCAGTATCCTAATATAACCTAACCTAACCCAACCTAATCACTGGGGGTACCGTTTAACAACATTCCTTGCTTGTCGGGCCCTACTTCCCAGTGGGAACACTGTATACGTCTATGAAGTAATATAACCTAACCTAACACAACTTGACATCTCGGTGGTAATATTTGACAACATTCCTGTTGAGCTATCCTCTACGTGGGACATTCATATGCATCAATAACGTAATATAACCTAACCTAACCCAACCTGACATCACGGCGGTAATATTTGACGACATTCCTGGCGAGTTGGACTCTACGTCTCCGTGGGACATTTATATACTTCAATTACGTTATATAACCTAACCTAACCCAACTTAACATCTCGGCGGTAACATTTGACAACATTCCTGGCGAGCTATCCTCTACGTGGTACATTCATACGCATCAATAACGTAATATAACCTAACCTAACCCAACCTGACATCTCGGCGGTAATATTTGACGACATTCCTGGCGAGTTGGACTCTACGTCTCCGTGGGACCTTTATATACTTCAATTACGTAATATAACCTAACCTAACCCAACCTGACATCTCGGCGGTAATATTTGACGACATTCCTGGCGAGTTGGACTCTACGTCTCCGTGGGACCTTTATATACATCAATAACGTAATATAACCTAGCGTAATCCAACCTGACATCTCGGCGGTAATATTTGACAACATTCCTTGCGAGTTGGCCTCTACGTGTCCGTGGGACCTTTATATACATCAAAAACGTAATATAACCTAACGTAATCCAACCTGATATCTCGGCGGTAATATTTGACAACATTCCTTGCGAGTTGGCCTCTACGCGTCCGTGGGACCTTTATATACATCAGTATCCTAATATAACCTAACCTAACCCAACCTAATCTCTCGGGGTACCGTTTAACAACATTCCTTGCTTGTCGGCCCCTACTTCCCAGTGGGAACACTGTATACGTCTATGAAGTAATATAACCTAACCTAACACAACCTGACATCTCGGCGGTAATATTTGACAACATTCCAGGCGAGTTGGCTCCGACGTCTGCGTAGGTCCTTCGTATACATCATTAACGTAATGTAACCTGACCTAACCCAACCTAACATCTCGGCGGTAATATTTGACGACATTCCTGGCGAGTTGGACTCTACGTCTCCGTGGGACCTTTATATACATCAATAACGTAATATAACCTAACGTAATCCAACCTGACATATCGGCGGTAATATTTGACAACATTCCTTGCGAGTTGGCCTCTACGTGTCCGTGGGGACCTTTATATACATCAGTATCCCAATATAACCTAACATAACCCAACCTAATCTCTCGGGGTACCGTTTAACATCATTCCTTGCTTGTCGGGCCCTACTTCCCAGTGGGAACACTCTATACGTCTATGAAGTAATATAACATAACCTAACACAACCTGACATCTCGGCGGTAATATTTGACAACATTCCTGGCGAGTTGGCCCCGACGTCTGCGTAGGTCCTTCGTATACATCATTAACGTAATGTAACCTGACCTACCCCACCCTAACATCTCGGCGGTAATATTGTACAACATTTCTGGCGAGCTATCCGCTACGTGGGACATTCATATGCATCAATAACGTAATATAGCCTAACCTAATCCAACCTGACATCTCGGCGGTAATGCTTGACAACATTCCTGGCGAGCTATCCTCTACGTGGGACATTAATATGCGTCAATAACGTAATATAACCTAACCTAACCCATCCTGTCATCTCGGCGGTAATATTTCAAGCCATTCTTGGCGAGTTCAACTCTACGTCTCCGTGGGACATTTATATACATCAATAACGTAATATAACCTAACCTAACCCAACCTGACATTTCGGCGGTAATATTTGACAACATTCCTGGCGAGTTGGCCCCGACGTCTGCGTGGGTCCTTCGTATACATCACTAACGTAATATAACCTAACCTAACCCAACCTGACATCTCGGTGGTAATATTTGACAACATTCCTGTTGAGCTATCCTCTACGTGGGACATTCATATGCATCAATAACGTAATATAACCTAACCTAACCCAACCTGACATCACGGCGGTAATATTTGACGACATTCCTGGCGAGTTGGACTCTACGTCTCCGTGGGACATTTATATACTTCTATTACGTTATATAACCTAACCTAACCCAACTTAACATCTCGGCGGTAACATTTGACAACATTCCTGGCGAGCTATCCTCTACGTGGGACATTCATACGCATCAATAACGTAATATAACCTAACCTAACCCAACCTGACATCTCGGCGGTAATATTTGACGACATTCCTGGCGAGTTGGACTCTACGTCTCCGTGGGACCTTTATATACTTCAATTACGTAATATAACCTAACCTAACCCAACCTGACATCTCGGCGGTAATATTTGACGACATTCCTGGCGAGTTGGACTCTACGTCTCCGTGGGACCTTTATATACATCAATAACGTAATATAACCTAGCGTAATCCAACCTGACATCTCGGCGGTAATATTTGACAACATTCCTTGCGAGTTGGCCTCTACGTGTCCGTGGGACCTTTATATACATCAAAAACGTAATATAACCTAACGTAATCCAACCTGATATCTCGGCGGTAATATTTGACAACATTCCTTGCGAGTTGGCCTCTACGTGTCCGTGGGACCTTTATATACATCAGTATCCTAATATAACCTAACCTAACCCAACCTAATCTCTCGGGGTACCGTTTAACAACATTCCTTGCTTGTCGGCCCCTACTTCCCAGTGGGAACACTGTATACGTCTATGAAGTAATATAACCTAACCTAACACAACCTGACATCTCGGCGGTAATATTTGACAACATTCCTGGCGAGTTGGCTCCGACGTCTGCGTAGGTCCTTCGTATACATCATTAACGTAATGTAACCTGACCTAACCCAACCTAACATCTCGGCGGTAATATTGTACAACATTTCTGGCGAGCTATCCTCTACGTGGGACATTCATATGCATCAATAACGTAATATAACCTAACCTAACCCAACCTGACATCTCGGCGGTTATATTTGACGACATTCCTGGCGAGTTGGACTCTACTTCTCTGTGGGACCTTTATATACTTCAATTACGTAATATAACGTAACCTAACCCAACCTGACATCTCGGCGGTAATATTTGACAACATTCCTGGCGAGTTGGCGCGACGTCTGCGTGGGTCCTTCGTATACATCACTAACGTAATATAACCTAACTTAACCCAACCTAACATCTCGGCGGTAATATTTGACAACATTCCTGGCGAGCTATCCTATACGCGGGACATTCATATGCATCAACAACGTAATATAACCTAACCTAACCCAACCTGACATCTCGGCGGTAATATTTGACGACATTCCTGGCGAGTTGGACTCTACGTCTCCGTGGGACCTTTATATACATCAATTACGTAATATAACCTAACCTAACCCAACCTGACATCTCGGCGGTAATATTTGACGACATTCCTGGCGAGTTGGACTCTACGTCTCCGTGGGACCTTTATATACATCAATAACGTAATATAACCTAACGTAATCCAACCTGACATCTCGGCGGTATTATTTGACAACATTCCTTGCGAGTTGGCCTCTACGTGTCCGTGGGACCTTTATATACATCAGTATCCTAATATAACCTAACCTAACCCAACCTAATCTCTGGGGGTACCGTTTAACAACATTCCTTGCTTGTCGGGCCCTACTTCCCAGTGGGAACACTGTATACGTCTATGAAGTAATATAACCTAACCTAACACAACTTGACATCTCGGTGGTAATATTTGACAACATTCCTGTTGAGCTATCCTCTACGTGGGACATTCATATGCATCAATAACGTAATATAACCTAACCTAACCCAACCTGACATCACGGCGGTAATATTTGACGACATTCCTGGCGAGTTGGACTCTACGTCTCCGTGGGACATTTATATACTTCAATTACGTTATATAACCTAACCTAACCCAACTTAACATCTCGGCGGTAACATTTGACAACATTCCTGGCGAGCTATCCTCTACGTGGGACATCCATACGCATCAATAACGTAATATAACCTAACCTAACCCAACCTGACATCTCGGCGGTAATATTTGACGACATTCCTGGCGAGTTGGACTCTACGTCTCCGTGGGACCTTTATATACTTCAATTACGTAATATAACCTAACCTAACCCAACCTGACATCTCGGCGGTAATATTTGACGACATTCCTGGCGAGTTGGACTCTACGTCTCCGTGGGACCTTTATATACATCAATAACGTAATATAACCTAGCGTAATCCAACCTGACATCTCGGCGGTAATATTTGACAACATTCCTTGCGAGTTGGCCTCTACGTGTCCGTGGGACCTTTATATACATCAAAAACGTAATATAACCTAACGTAATCCAACCTGATATCTCGGCGGTAATATTTGACAACATTCCTTGCGAGTTGGCCTCTACGCGTCCGTGGGACCTTTATATACATCAGTATCCTAATATAACCTAACCTAACCCAACCTAATCTCTCGGGGTACCGTTTAACAACATTCCTTGCTTGTCGGCCCCTACTTCCCAGTGGGAACACTGTATACGTCTATGGAGTAATATAACCTAACCTAACACAACCTGACATCTCGGCGGTAATATTTGACAACATTCCTGGCGAGTTGGCGCGACGTCTGCGTGGGTCCTTCGTATACATCACTAACGTAATATAACCTAACCTAACCCAACCTAACATCTCGGCGGTAATATGTGACAACATTCCTGGTAAGCTATCCTCTACGTGGGACATTCATATGCATCAATAACGTAATATAACCTAACCTAACCCAACCTGACATTTCGGCGGTAATATTTGAAGACATTCTTGGCGAGTTCAACTCTACGTCTCCGACAGACCTTTATATACATCAATAACGTAATATAACCTAACCTAATCCAACCTGACATCTCGGCGGTAATATTTGACAACATTCCTGGCGAGTTGGCCCCGACGTCTGCGTGGGTCCTTCGTATACATAACTAACGTAATATAACCTAACCTAAACCACCCTAACATCTCGGCGGTAACACTTGACAACATTCCTGGCGAGCTATCCTATACGCGGGACATTCATATGCATCAACAACGTAATATAACCTAACCTAACCCAACCTGACATCTCGGCGGTAATATTTGACGACATTCCCGGAGAGTTGGACTCTACGTCTCCGTGGGACCTTTATATACTTCAATTACGTAATATAACCTAACCTAACCCAACCTGACATCTCTGCGGTAATATTTGACGACATTCCTGGCGAGTTGGACTCTACGTCTCCGTGGGACCTTTATATACATCAATAACGTAATATAACCTAACGTAATCCAACCTGACATCTCGGCGGTATTATTTGACAACGTTCCTTGCGAGTTGGCCTCTACGTGTCCGTGGGACCTTTATATACATCAGTATCCTAATATAACCTAACCTAACCCAACCTAATCTCTGGGGGTACCGTTTAACAACATTCCTTGCTTGTCGGGCCCTACTTCCCAGTGGGAACACTGTATACGTCTATGAAGTAATATAACCTAACCTAACACAACTTGACATCTCGGCGGTAATATTTGACAACATTCCTGGCGAGTTGGCCCCGACGTCTACGTAGGTCCTTCGTATACATCTTTAACGTAATGGAACCTGACCTAACCCAACCTAACATCTCGGCGGTAATATTGTACATCATTTCTGGCGAGCTATCCTCTACGTGGGACATTCATATGCATCAATAACGTAATATAACCTAACCTAACCCAACCTGACATCTCGGCGGTAGTATTTGACGACATTCCTGGCGAGTTGGACTCTACTTCTCCGTGGGACCTTTATATACTTCAATTACGTAATATAACGTAACCTAACCCAACCTGACATCTCGACGGTAATATTTGACAACATTCCTGGCGAGTTGGCCCCAACGTCTGCGTGGGTCCTTCTTATACATCATTAACGTAATGCAACCTAACCTAACCCAACCTAACATCTCGGCGGTAATGCTTGACAACATTCCTGGCGAGCTATCCTCTACGTGGGACATTAATATGCGTCAATAACGTAATATAACCTAACCTAACCCATCCTGTCATCTCGGCGGTAATATTTCAAGCCATTCTTGGCGAGTTCAACTCTACGTCTCCGTGGGACCTATATATACTTCAATTACGTAATATAACGTAACCTAACCCAACCTGACATCTCGGCGGTAATATTTGACAACATTCCTGGCGAGTTGGCCCCGACGTCTGCGTGGGTCCTTCGTATACATCATTAACGTAATGCAACCTAACCTAACCCAACCTAACATCTCGGCGGTAATTCTTGACAACATTCCTGGCGAGCTATCCTCTACGTGGGACATTAATATGCGTCAATAACGTAATATAACCTAACGTAACCCATCCTGTCATCTCGGCGGTAATATTTCAAGACATTCTTGGCGAGTTCAACTCTACGTCTCCGTGGGACATTTATATACATCAATAACGTAATATAACCTAACCTAACCCAACCTGACATCTCGGCGGTAATATTTGACAACATTCCTGGCGAGTTGGCCCCGACGTCTGCGTGGGTCCTTCGTATACATCACTAACGTAATATAACCTAACCTAACCCAACCTAACATCTCGGTGGTAATATTTGACAACATTCCTGTTGAGCTATCCTCTACGTGGGACATTCATATGCATCAATAACGTAATATAACCTAACCTAACCCAACCTGACATCTCGGCGGTAATATTTGACGACATTCCTGGCGAGTTGGACTCTACGTCTCCGTGGGACATTTATATACTTCAATTACGTTATATAACCTAACCTAACCCAACTTAACATCTCGGCGGTAACATTTGACAACATTCCTGGCGAGCTATCCTCTACGTGGGACATTCATACGCATCAATAACGTAATATAACCTAACCTAACCCAACCTGACATCTCGGCGGTAATATTTGACGACATTCCTGGCGAGTTGGACTCTACGTCTCCGTGGGACCTTTATATACTTCAATTACGTAATATAACCTAACCTAACCCAACCTGACATCTCG
Organism: Xylocopa violacea; assembly: GCA_963969225.1. Lineage (NCBI taxonomy): Eukaryota > Metazoa > Arthropoda > Insecta > Hymenoptera > Apidae > Xylocopa > Xylocopa violacea. The sequence goes on along the minus strand of CAXAJV010000168.1, from coordinate 1,443,934 downwards.
GCGGTAATATTTGACGACATTCCTGGCGAGTTGGACTCTACGTCTCCGTGGGACCTTTATATACATCAATAACGTAATATAACCTAGCGTAATCCAACCTGACATCTCGGCGGTAATATTTGACAACATTCCTTGCGAGTTGGCCTCTACGTGTCCGTGGGACCTTTATATACATCAAAAACGTAATATAACCTAACGTAATCCAACCTGATATCTCGGCGGTAATATTTGACAACATTCCTTGCGAGTTGGCCTCTACGCGTCCGTGGGACCTCTATATACATCAGTATCCTAATATAACCTAACCTAACCCAACCTAATCTCTCGGGGTACCGTTTAACAACATTCCTTGCTTGTCGGCCCCTACTTCCCAGTGGGAACACTGTATACGTCTATGAAGTAATATAACCTAACCTAACACAACCTGACATCTCGGCGGTAATATTTGACAACATTCCTGGCGAGTTGGCTCCGACGTCTGCGTAGGTCCTTCGTATACATCATTAACGTAATGTAACCTGACCTAACCCAACCTAACATCTCGGCGGTAATATTGTACAACATTTCTGGCGAGCTATCCTCTACGTGGGACATTCATATGCATCAATAACGTAATATAACCTAACCTAACCCAACCTGACATCTCGGCGGTAATATTTGACGACATTCCTGGCGAGTTGGACTCTACTTCTCTGTGGGACCTTTATATACTTCAATTACGTAATATAACGTAACCTAACCCAACCTGACATCTCGGCGGTAATATTTGACAACATTCCTGGCGAGTTGGCGCGACGTCTGCGTGGGTCCTTCGTATACATCACTAACGTAATATAACCTAACCTAACCCAACCTAACATCTCGGCGGTAATATTTGACAACATTCCTGGTAAGCTATCCTCTACGTGGGACATTCATATGCATCAATAACGTAATATAACCTAACCTAACCCAACCTGACATTTCGGCGGTAATATTTGAAGACATTCTTGGCGAGTTCAACTCTACGTCTCCGACAGACCTTTATATACATCAATAACGTAATATAACCTAACCTAATCCAACCTGACATCTCGGCGGTAATATTTGACAACATTCCTGGCGAGTTGGCCCCGACGTCTGCGTGGGTCCTTCGTATACATCACTAACGTAATATAACCTAACCTAAACCACCCTAACATCTCGGCGGTAACACTTGACAACATTCCTGGCGAGCTATCCTATACGCGGGACATTCATATGCATCAACAACGTAATATAACCTAACCTAACCCAACCTGACATCTCGGCGGTAATATTTGACGACATTCCTGGAGAGTTGGACTCTACGTCTCCGTGGGACCTTTATATACTTCAATTACGTAATATAACCTAACCTAACCCAACCTGACATCTCGGCGGTAATATTTGACGACATTCCTGGCGAGTTGGACTCTACGTCTCCGTGGGACCTTTATATACATCAATAACGTAATATAACCTAACGTAATCCAACCTGACATCTCGGCGGTATTATTTGACAACGTTCCTTGCGAGTTGGCCTCTACGTGTCCGTGGGACCTTTATATACATCAGTATCCTAATATAACCTAACCTAACCCAACCTAATCTCTGGGGGTACCGTTTAACAACATTCCTTGCTTGTCGGGCCCTACTTCCCAGTGGGAACACTGTATACGTCTATGAAGTAATATAACCTAACCTAACACAACTTGACATCTCGGCGGTAATATTTGACAACATTCCTGGCGAGTTGGCCCCGACGTCTGCGTAGGTCCTTCGTATACATCTTTAACGTAATGGAACCTGACCTAACCCAACCTAACGTCTCGGCGGTAATATTGTACATCATTTCTGGCGAGCTATCCTATACGTGGGACATTCATATGCATCAATAACGTAATATAACCTAACCTAACCCAACCTGACACCTCGGCGGTAATATTTGACGACATTCCTGGCGAGTTGGACTCTACGTCTCCGTGGGACCTTTATATACTTCAATTACGTAATATAACCTAACCTAACCCAACCTGACATCTCGGCGGTAATATTTGACGACATTCCTGGCGAGTTGGACTCTACGTCTCCGTGGGACCTTTATATACATCAATAACGTAATATAACCTAGCGTAATCCAACCTGACATCTCGGCGGTAATATTTGACAACATTCCTTGCGAGTTGGCCTCTACGTGTCCGTGGGACCTTTATATACATCAAAAACGTAATATAACCTAACGTAATCCAACCTGATATCTCGGCGGTAATATTTGACAACATTCCTTACGAGTTGGCCTCTACGTGTCCGTGGGACCTTTATATACATCAGTATCCTAATATAACCTAACCTAACCCAACCTAATCTCTCGGGGTACCGTTTAACAACATTCCTTGCTTGTCGGCCCCTACTTCCCAGTGGGAACACTGTATACGTCTATGAAGTAATATAACCTAACCTAACACAACCTGACATCTCGGCGGTAATATTTGACAACATTCCTGGCGAGTTGGCTCCGACGTCTGCGTAGGTCCTTCGTATACATCATTAACGTAATGTAACCTGACCTAACCCAACCTAACATCTCGGCGGTAATATTGTACAACATTTCTGGCGAGCTATCCTCTACGTGGGACATTCATATGCATCAATAACGTAATATAACCTAAACCTAACCCAACCTGACATCTCGGCGGTAATATTTGACGACATTCCTGGCGAGTTGGACTCTACTTCTCTGTGGGACCTTTATATACTTCAATTACGTAATATAACGTAACCTAACCCAACCTGACATCTCGGCGGTAATATTTGACAACATTCCTGGCGAGTTGGCCCCGACGTCTGCGTGGGTCCTTCGTATACATCATTAACGTAATGCAACCTAACCTAACCCAACCTAACATCTCGGCGGTAATTCTTGACAACATTCCTGGCGAGCTATCCTCTACGTGGGACATTAATATGCGTCAATAACGTAATATAACCTAACGTAACCCATCCTGTCATCTCGGCGGTAATATTTCAAGACATTCTTGGCGTGTTCAACTCTACGTCTCCGTGGGACATTTTTATACATCAATAACGTAATATAACCTAACCTAACCCAACCTGACATCTCGGCGGTAATATTTGACAACATTCCTGGCGAGTTGGCCCCGACGTCTGCGTGGGTCCTTCGTATACATCACTAACGTAATATAATCTAACCTAACCCAACCTAACATCTCGGTGGTAATATTTGACAACATTCCTATTGAGCTATCCTCTACGTGGGACATTCATATGCATCAATAACGTAATATAACCTAACCTAACCCAACCTGACATCTCGGCGGTAATATTTGACGACATTCCTGGCGAGTTGGACTCTACGTCTCCGTGGGACATTTATATACTTCAATTACGTAATATAACCTAACCTAACCCAACTTAACATCTCGGCGGTAACATTTGACAACATTCCTGGCGATCTATCCTCTACGTGGGACATTCATACGCATCAAGAACGTAATATAACCTAACCTAACCCAACCTGACATTTCGGCGGTAATATTTGAAGACATTCTTGGCGAGTTCAACTCTACGTCTCCGACGGACCTTTATATACATCAATAACGTAATATAACCTAACCTAATCCAACCTGACATCTCGGCGGTAATATTTGACAACATTCCTGGCGAGTTGGCCCCGACGTCTGCGTGGGTCCTTCGTATACATCACTAACGTAATATAACCTAACCTAAACCAACCTAACATCTCGGCGGTAACACTTGACAACATTCCTGGCGAGCTATCCTATACGCTGGACATTCATATGCATCAACAACGTAATATAACCTAACCTAACCCAACCTGACATCTCGGCGGTAATATTTGACGACATTCCTGTCGAGTTGGACTCTACGTCTCCGTGGGACCTTTATATATATCAATTACGTAATATAACCTAACCTAACCCAACCTGACATCTCGGCGGTAATATTTGACGACATTCCTGGCGAGTTGGACTCTACGTCTCCGTGGGATCTTTATATACATCAATAACGTAATATAACCTAACGTAATCCAACCTGACATCTCGGCGGTATTATTTGACAACATTCCTTGCGAGTTGGCCTCTACGTGTCCGTGGGACCTTTATATACATCAGTATCCTAATATAACCTAACCTAACCCAACCTAATCTCTGGGGGTACCGTTTAACAACATTCCTTGTTTGTCGGGCCCTACTTCCCAGTGGGAACACTGTATACGTCTATGAAGTAATATAACCTAACCTAACACAACTTGACATCTCGGTGGTAATATTTGACAACATTCCTGTTGAGCTATCCTCTACGTGGGACATTCATATGCATCAATAACGTAATATAACCTAACCTAACCCAACCTGACATCACGGCGGTAATATTTGACGACATTCCTGGCGAGTTGGACTCTACGTCTCCGTGGGACCTTTATATACATCAATAACGTAATATAACCTAGCGTAATCCAACCTGACATCTCGGCGGTAATATTTGACAACATTCCTTGCGAGTTGGCCTCTACGTGTCCGTGGGACCTTTATATACATCAAAAACGTAATATAACCTAACGTCATCCAACCTGATATCTCGGCGGTAATATTTGACAACATTCCTTGCGAGTTGGCCTCTACGTGTCCGTGGGACCTTTATATACATCAGTATCCTAATATAACCTAACCTAACCCAACCTAATCTCTTGGGGTACCGTTTAACAACATTCCTTGCTTGTCGGCCCCTACTTCCCAGTGGGAACACTGTATACGTCTATGAAGTAATATAACCTAACCTAACACAACCTGACATCTCGGCGGTAATATTTGACAACATTACTGGCGAGTTGGCTCCGACGTCTGCGTAGGTCCTTCGTATACATCATTAACGTAATGTAACCTGACCTAACCCAACCTAACATCTCGGCGGTAATATTGTACAACATTTCTGGCGAGCTATCCTCTACGTGGGACATTCATATGCATCAATAACGTAATATAACCTAACCTAACCCAACCTGACATCTCGGCGGTAATATTTGACGACATTCCTGGCGAGTTGGACTCTACTTCTCTGTGGGACCTTTATATACTTCAATTACGTAATATAACGTAACCTAACCCAACCTGACATCTCGGCGGTAATATTTGACAACATTCCTGGCGAGTTGGCGCGACGTCTGCGTGGGTCCTTCGTATACATCACTAACGTAATATAACCTAACCTAACCCAACCTAACATCTCGGCGGTAATATTTGACAACATTCCTGGTAAGCTATCCTCTACGTGGGACATTCATATGCATCAATAACGTAATATAACCTAACCTAACCCAACCTGACATTTCGGCGGTAATATTTGAAGACATTCTTGGCGAGTTCAACTCTACGTCTCCGACAGACCTTTATATACATCAATAACGTAATATAACCTAACCTAATCCAACCTGACATCTCGGCGGTAATATTTGACAACATTCCTGGCGAGTTGGCCCCGACGTCTGCGTGGGTCCTTCGTATACATCACTAACGTAATATAACCTAACCTAAGCCAACCTAACATCTCGGCGGTAACACTTGACAACATTCCTGGCGAGCTATCCTATACGCGGGACATTCATATGCATCAACAACGTAATATAACCTAACCTAACCCAACCTGACATCTCGGCGGTAATATTTGACGACATTCCTGGCGAGTTGGACTCTACGTCTCCGTGGGACCTTTATATACTTCAATTACGTAATATAACCTAACCTAACCCAACCTGACATCTCGGCGGTAATATTTGACGACATTCCTGGCGAGTTGGACTCTACGTCTCCGTGGGACCTTTATATACATCAATAACGTAATATAACCTAACGTAATCCAACCTGACATCTCGGCGGTATTATTTTACAACATTCCTTGCGAGTTGGCCTCTACGTGTCCGTGGGACCTTTATATACATCAGTATCCTAATATAACCTAACCTAACCCAACCTAATCTCTGGGGGTACCGTTTAACAACATTCCTTGCTTGTCGGGCCCTACTTCCCAGTGGGAACACTGTATACGTCTATGAAGTAATATAACCTAACCTAACACAACTTGACATCTCGGCGGTAATATTTGACAACATTCCTGGCGAGTTGGCCCCGACGTCTGCGTAGGTCCTTCGTATACATCATTAACGTAATGGAACCTAACCTAACCCAACCTAACATCTCGGCGGTAATATTGTACATCATTTCTGGCGAGCTATCCTCTACGTGGGACATTCATATGCATCAATAACGTAATATAACCTAACCTAACCCAACCTGACATCTCGGCGGTAATATTTGACGACATTCCTGGCGAGTTGGACTCTACTTCTCCGCGGGACCTTTATATACTTCAATTACGTAATATAACGTAACCTGACCCAACCTGACATCTCGACGGTAATATTTGACAACATTCCTGGCGAGTTGGCCCCAACGTCTGCGTGGGTCCTTCTTATACATCATTAACGTAATGGAACCTGACCTAACCCAACCTAACATCTCGGCGGTAATATTGTACATCATTTCTGGCGAGCTATCCTCTACGTGGGACATTCATATGCATCAATAACGTAATATAACCTAACCTAACCCAACCTGACATCTCGGCGGTAATATTTGACGACATTCCTGGCGAGTTGGACTCTACTTCTCTGTGGGACCTTTATATACTTCAATTACGTAATATAACGTAACCTAACCCAACCTGACATCTCGGCGGTAATATTTGACAACATTCCTGGCGAGTTGGCGCGACGTCTGCGTGGGTCCTTCGTATACATCACTAACGTAATATAACCTAACCTAACCCAACCTAACATCTCGGCGGTAATATTTGACAACATTCCTGGTAAGCTATCCTCTACGTGGGACATTCATATGCATCAATAACGTAATATAACCTAACCTAACCCAACCTGACATTTCGGCGGTAATATTTGAAGACATTCTTGGCGAGTTCAACTCTACGTCTCCGACAGACCTTTATATACATCAATAACGTAATATAACCTAACCTAATCCAACCTGACATCTCGGCGGTAATATTTGACAACATTCCTGGCGAGTTGGCCCCGACGTCTGCGTGGGTCCTTCGTATACATCACTAACGTAATATAACCTAACCTAAGCCAACCTAACATCTCGGCGGTAACACTTGACAACATTCCTGGCGAGCTATCCTATACGCGGGACATTCATATGCATCAACAACGTAATATAACCTAACCTAACCCAACCTGACATCTCGGCGGTAATATTTGACGACATTCCTGGCGAGTTGGACTCTACGTCTCCGTGGGACCTTTATATACTTCAATTACGTAATATAACCTAACCTAACCCAACCTGACATCTCGGCGGTAATATTTGACGACATTCCTGGCGAGTTGGACTCTACGTCTCCGTGGGACCTTTATATACATCAATAACGTAATATAACCTAACGTAATCCAACCTGACATCTCGGCGGTATTATTTGACAACATTCCTTGCGAGTTGGCCTCTACGTGTCCGTGGGACCTTTATGTACATCAGTATCCTAATATAACCTAACCTAACCCAACCTAATCTCTGGGGGTACCGTTTAACAACATTCCTTGCTTGTCGGGCCCTACTTCCCAGTGGGAACACTGTATACGTCTATGAAGTAATATAACCTAACCTAACACAACTTGACATCTCGGCGGTAATATTTGACAACATTCCTGGCGAGTTGGCCCCGACGTCTGCGTAGGTCCTTCGTATACATCATTAACGTAATGGAACCTGACCTAACCCAACCTAACATCTCGGCGGTAATATTGTACATCATTTCTGGCGAGCTATCCTCTACGTGGGACATTCATATGCATCAATAACGTAATATAACCTAACCTAACCCAACCTGACATCTCGGCGGTAATATTTGACGACATTCCTGGCGAGTTGGACTCTACTTCTCCGTGGGACCTTTATATACTTCAATTACGTAATATAACGTAACCTAACCCAACCTGACATCTCGACGGTAATATTTGACAACATTCCTGGCGAGTTGGCCCCAACGTCTGCGTGGGTCCTTCTTATACATCATTAACGTAATGGAACCTGACCTAACCCAACCTAACATCTCGGCGGTAATATTGTACATCATTTCTGGCGAGCTATCCTCTACGTGGGACATTCATATGCATCAATAACGTAATATAACCTAACCTAACCCAACCTGACATCTCGGCGGTAATATTTGACGACATTCCTGGCGAGTTGGACTCTACTTCTCCGTGGGACATTTATATACTTCAATTACGTAATATAACGTAACCTAACCCAACCTGACATCTCGACGGTAATATTTGACAACATTCCTGGCGAGTTGGCCCCAACGTCTGCGTGGGTCCTTCTTATACATCATTAACGTAATGCAACCTAACCTAACCCAACCTAACATCTCGGCGGTAATGCTTGACAACATTCCTGGCGAGCTATCCTCTACGTGGGACATTAATATGCGTCAATAACGTAATATAACCTAACCTAACCCATCCTGTCATCTCGGCGGTAATATTTCAAGCCATTCTTGGCGAGTTCAACTCTACGTCTCCGTGGGACATTTATATACATCAATAACGTAATATAACCTAACCTAACCCAACCTGACATTTCGGCGGTAATATTTGACAACATTCCTGGCGAGTTGGCCCCGACGTCTGCGTGGGTCCTTCGTATACATCACTAACGTAATATAACCTAACCTAACCCAACCTAACATCTCGGTGGTAATATTTGACAACATTCCTGTTGAGCTATCCTCTACGTGGGACATTCATATGCATCAATAATGTAATATAACCTAACCTAACCCAACCTGACATCACGGCGGTAATATTTGACGACATTCCTGGCGAGTTGGACTCTACGTCTCTGTGGGACATTTATATACTTCAATTACGTAATATAACCTAACCTAACCCAACTTAACATCTCGGTGGTAACATTTGACAACATTCCTGGCGAGCAATCCTCTACGTGGGACATTCATACGCATCAATAACGTAATATAACCTAACCTAATCCAACCTGACATCTCGGCGGTAATATTTGACGACATTCCTGGCGAGTTGGACTCTACGTTTCCGTGGGACCTTTATATACTTCAATTACGTAATATAACCTAACCTAACCCAACCTGACATCTCGGCGGTAATATTTGACGACATTCCTGGCGAGTTGGACTCTACGTCTCCGTGGGACCTTTATATACATCAATAACGTAATATAACCTAACGTAATCCAACCTGACATCTCGGCGGTAATATTTGACAACATTCCTTGCGAGTTGGCCTCTACGTGTCCGTGGGACCTTTATATACATCAGTATCCTAACATAACATAACCTAACCCAACCTAATCTCTCGGGGTACCGTTTAGCAACATTCCTTGCTTGTCGGGCCCTACTTCCCAGTGGGAACACTCTATACGTCTATGAAGTAATATAACATAACCTAACACAACCTGACATCTCGGCGGTAATATTTGACAACATTCCTGGCGAGTTGGCCCCGACGTCTGCGTAGGTCCTTCGTATACATCATTAACGTAATGTAACCTGACCTAACCCAACCTAACATCTCGGCGGTAATATTGTACAACATTTCTGGCGAGCTATCCGCTGCGTGGGACATTCATACGCATCAATAACGTAATATAACCTAACCTAACCCAACCTGACATCTCGGCGGTAATATTTGACGACATTCCTGGCGAGTTGGACTCTACTTCTCCGTGGGACCTTTATATACTTCAATTACGTAATATAACGTAACCTAACCCAACCTGACATCTCGGCGGTAATATTTGACAACATTCCTGGCGAGTTGGCCCCGACGTCTGCGTGGGTCCTTCGTATACATCACTAACGTAATATAACCTAACCTAACCCAACCTAACATCTCGGCGGTAATATTTGACAACATTCCTGGTAAGCTATCCTCTACGTGGGACATTCATATGCATCAATAACGTAATATAACCTAACCTAACCCAACCTGACATTTCGGCGGTAATATTTGAAGACATTCTTGGCGAGTTCAACTCTACGTCTCCGACGGACCTTTATATACATCAATAACGTAATATAACCTAACCTAATCCAACCTGACATCTCGGCGGTAATATTTGACGACATTCCTGGCGAGTTGGACTCTACGTTTCCGTGGGACCTTTATATACTTCAATTACGTAATATAACCTAACCTAACCCAACCTGACATCTCGGCGGTAATATTTGACGACATTCCTGGCGAGTTGGACTCTACGTCTCCGTGGGACCTTTATATACATCAATAACGTAATATAACCTAACGTAATCCAACCTGACATCTCGGCGGTAATATTTGACAACATTCCTTGCGAGTTGGCCTCTACGTGTCCGTGGGACCTTTATATACATCAGTATCCTAACATAACATAACCTAACCCAACCTAATCTCTCGGGGTACCGTTTAGCAACATTCCTTGCTTGTCGGGCCCTACTTCCCAGTGGGAACACTCTATACGTCTATGAAGTAATATAACATAACCTAACACAACCTGACATCTCGGCGGTAATATTTGACAACATTCCTGGCGAGTTGGCCCCGACGTCTGCGTAGGTCCTTCGTATACATCATTAACGTAATGTAACCTGACCTAACCCAACCTAACATCTCGGCGGTAATATTGTACAACATTTCTGGCGAGCTATCCGCTGCGTGGGACATTCATACGCATCAATAACGTAATATAACCTAACCTAACCCAACCTGACATCTCGGCGGTAATATTTGACGACATTCCTGGCGAGTTGGACTCTACTTCTCCGTGGGACCTTTATATACTTCAATTACGTAATATAACGTAACCTAACCCAACCTGACATCTCGGCGGTAATATTTGACAACATTCCTGGCGAGTTGGCCCCGACGTCTGCGTGGGTCCTTCGTATACATCACTAACGTAATATAACCTAACCTAACCCAACCTAACATCTCGGCGGTAATATTTGACAACATTCCTGGTAAGCTATCCTCTACGTGGGACATTCATATGCATCAATAACGTAATATAACCTAACCTAACCCAACCTGACATTTCGGCGGTAATATTTGAAGACATTCTTGGCGAGTTCAACTCTACGTCTCCGACGGACCTTTATATACATCAATAACGTAATATAACCTAACCTAATCCAACCTGACATCTCGGCGGTAATATTTGACAACATTCCTGGCGAGTTGGCCCCGACGTCTGCGTGGGTCCTTCGTATACATCACTAACGTAATATAACCTAACCTAACCCAACCTAATCTCTCGGGGTACCGTTTAACAACATTCCTTGCTTGTCGGGCCCTACTTCCCAGTGGGAACACTGTATGCGTCTATGAAGTAATATAACCTAACCTAACAGAACCTGACATCTCGGCGGTAATACTTGACAACATTCCTGGCGAGTTGGCCCCGACGTCTGCGTAGGTCCTTCGTATACATCATTAACGTAGTGTAACCTGACCTAACCCAACCTAACATCTCGGCGGTAATATTGTACAACATTTCTGGCGAGCTATCCTCTACGTGGGACATTCATATGCATCAATAACGTAATATAACCTAACCTAACCCAACCTGACATCTCGGCGGTAATATTTGACGACATTCCTGGCGAGTTGGACTCTACTTCTCCGTGGGACCTTTATATACTTCAATTACGTAATATAACGTAACCTAACCCAACCTGACATCTCGGCGGTAATATTTGACAACATTCCTGGCGAGTTGGCCCCGACGTCTGCGTGGGTCCTTCGTATACATCACTAACGTAATATAACCTAACCTAACCCAACCTAACATCTCGGCGGTAATATTTGACAACATTCCTGGTAAGCTATCCTCTACGTGGGACATTCATATGCATCAGTAACGTAATATAACCTAACCTAACCCAACCTAATCTCTCGGGGTACCGTTTAACAACATTCCTTGCTTGTCGGGCCCTACTTCCCAGTGGGAACACTGTATGCGTCTATGAAGTAATATAACCTAACCTAACAGAACCTGACATCTCGGCGGTAATACTTGACAACATTCCTGGCGAGTTGGCCCCGACGTCTGCGTAGGTCCTTCGTATACATCATTAACGTAGTGTAACCTGACCTAACCCAACCTAACATCTCGGCGGTAATATTGTACAACATTTCTGGCGAGCTATCCTCTACGTGGGACATTCATATGCATCAATAACGTAATATAACCTAACCTAACCCAACCTGACATCTCGGCGGTAATATTTGACGACATTCCTGGCGAGTTGGACTCTACTTCTCTGTGGGACCTTTATATACTTCAATTACGTAATATAACGTAACCTAACCCAACCTGACATCTCGGCGGTAATATTTGACAACATTCCTGGCGAGTTGGCCCCGACGTCTGCGTGGGTCCTTCGTATACATCATTAACGTAATGCAACCTAACCTAACCCAACCTAACATCTCGGCGGTAATTCTTGACAACATTCCTGGCGAGCTATCCTCTACGTGGGACATTAATATGCGTCAATAACGTAATATAACCTAACGTAACCCATCCTGTCATCTCGGCGGTAATATTTCAAGACATTCTTGGCGAGTTCAACTCTACGTCTCCGTGGGACATTTATATACATCAATAACGTAATATAACCTAACCTAACCCAACCTGACATCTCGGCGGTAATATTTGACAACATTCCTGGCGAGTTGGCCCCGACGTCTGCGTGGGTCCTTCGTATACATCACTAACGTAATATAACCTAACGTAACCCAACCTAACATCTCGGTGGTAATATTTGACAACATTCCTGTTGAGCTATCCTCTACGTGGGACATTCATATGCATCAATAACGTAATATAACCTAACCTAACCCAACCTGACATCTCGGCGGTAATATTTGACGACATTCCTGGCGAGTTGGACTCTACGTCTCCGTGGGACATTTATATACTTCAATTACGTAATATAACCTAACCTAACCCAACTTAACATCTCGGCGGTAACATTTGACAACATTCCTGGCGATCTATCCTCTACGTGGGACATTCATACGCATCAAGAACGTAATATAACCTAACCTAACCCAACCCGACATCTCGGCGGTAATATTTGACGACATTCCTGGCGAGTTGGACTCTTCGTTTCCGTGGGACCTTTATATACTTCAATTACGTAATATAACCTAACCTAACCCAACCTGACATCTCGGCGGTAATATTTGACGACATTCCTGGCGAGTTGGACTCTACGTCTCCGTGGGACCTTTATATACATCAATAACGTAATATAACCTAACGTAATCCAACCTGACATCTCGGCGGTAATATTTGACAACATTCCTTGCGAGTTGGCCTCTACGTGTCCGTGGGACCTTTATATACATCAGTAACCTAATATAACCTAACCTAACCCAACCTAATCTCTCGGGGTACCGTTTAACAACATTCCTTGCTTGTCGGCCCCTGATTCCCAGTGGGAACACTGTATACGTCTATGAAGTAATATAACCTAACCTAACACAACCTGACATCTCGGTGGTAATATTTGACAACATTCCTGGCGAGTTGGCCCCGACGTCTGCGTGGGTCCTTCGTATACATCATTAACGTAATGTAACCTAACCTAACCCAACCTAACATCTCGGCGGTAATGTTTGACAACATTCCTGGCGACCTATCCTCTACGTGGGACATTAATATGCGTCAATAACGTAATATAACCTAACCTAACCCATCCTGTCATCTCGGCGGTAATATTTCAAGACATTCTTGGCGAGTTCAACTCTACGTCTCCGTGGGACATTTATATACATCAATAACGTAATATAACCTAACCTAACCCAACTTAACATCTCGGCGGTAATATTTGACAACATTCCTGGTAAGCTATCCTCTACGTGGGACATTCATATGCATCAATAACGTAATATAACCTAACCTAACCCAACCTGACATTTCGGCGGTAATATTTGAAGACATTCTTGGCGAGTTCAACTCTACGTCTCCGACAGACCTTTATATACATCAATAACGTAATATAACCTAACCTAATCCAACCTGACATCTCGGCGGTAATATTTGACAACATTCCTGGCGAGTTGGCCCCGACGTCTGCGTAGGTCCTTCGTATACATCATTAACGTAATGGAACCTAACCTAACCCAACCTAACATCTCGGCGGTAATATTGTACATCATTTCTGGCGAGCTATCCTCTACGTGGGACATTCATATGCATCAATAACGTAATATAACCTAACCTAACCCAACCTGACATCTCGGCGGTAATATTTGACGACATTCCTGGCGAGTTGGACTCTACTTCTCCGTGGGACCTTTATATACTTCAATTACGTAATATAACGTAACCTGACCCAACCTGACATCTCGACGGTAATATTTGACAACATTCCTGGCGAGTTGGCCCCAACGTCTGCGTGGGTCCTTCTTATACATCATTAACGTAATGGAACCTGACCTAACCCAACCTAACATCTCGGCGGTAATATTGTACATCATTTCTGGCGAGCTATCCTCTACGTGGGACATTCATATGCATCAATAACGTAATATAACCTAACCTAACCCAACCTGACATCTCGGCGGTAATATTTGACGACATTCCTGGCGAGTTGGACTCTACTTCTCTGTGGGACCTTTATATACTTCAATTACGTAATATAACGTAACCTAACCCAACCTGACATCTCGGCGGTAATATTTGACAACATTCCTGGCGAGTTGGCGCGACGTCTGCGTGGGTCCTTCGTATACATCACTAACGTAATATAACCTAACCTAACCCAACCTAACATCTCGGCGGTAATATTTGACAACATTCCTGGTAAGCTATCCTCTACGTGGGACATTCATATGCATCAATAACGTAATATAACCTAACCTAACCCAACCTGACATTTCGGCGGTAATATTTGAAGACATTCTTGGCGAGTTCAACTCTACGTCTCCGACAGACCTTTATATACATCAATAACGTAATATAACCTAACCTAATCCAACCTGACATCTCGGCGGTAATATTTGACAACATTCCTGGCGAGTTGGCCCCGACGTCTGCGTGGGTCCTTCGTATACATCACTAACGTAATATAACCTAACCTAAGCCAACCTAACATCTCGGCGGTAACACTTGACAACATTCCTGGCGAGCTATCCTATACGCGGGACATTCATATGCATCAACAACGTAATATAACCTAACCTAACCCAACCTGACATCTCGGCGGTAATATTTGACGACATTCCTGGCGAGTTGGACTCTACGTCTCCGTGGGACCTTTATATACTTCAATTACGTAATATAACCTAACCTAACCCAACCTGACATCTCGGCGGTAATATTTGACGACATTCCTGGCGAGTTGGACTCTACGTCTCCGTGGGACCTTTATATACATCAATAACGTAATATAACCTAACGTAATCCAACCTGACATCTCGGCGGTATTATTTGACAACATTCCTTGCGAGTTGGCCTCTACGTGTCCGTGGGACCTTTATGTACATCAGTATCCTAATATATCCTAACCTAACCCAACCTAATCTCTGGGGGTACCGTTTAACAACATTCCTTGCTTGTCGGGCCCTACTTCCCAGTGGGAACACTGTATACGTCTATGAAGTAATATAACCTAACCTAACACAACTTGACATCTCGGCGGTAATATTTGACAACATTCCTGGCGAGTTGGCCCCGACGTCTGCGTAGGTCCTTCGTATACATCATTAACGTAATGGAACCTGACCTAACCCAACCTAACATCTCGGCGGTAATATTGTACATCATTTCTGGCGAGCTATCCTCTACGTGGGACATTCATATGCATCAATAACGTAATATAACCTAACCTAACCCAACCTGACATCTCGGCGGTAATATTTGACGACATTCCTGGCGAGTTGGACTCTACTTCTCCGTGGGACCTTTATATACTTCAATTACGTAATATAACGTAACCTAACCCAACCTGACATCTCGACGGTAATATTTGACAACATTCCTGGCGAGTTGGCCCCAACGTCTGCGTGGGTCCTTCTTATACATCATTAACGTAATGCAACCTAACCTAACCCAACCTAACATCTCGGCGGTAATGCTTGACAACATTCCTGGCGAGCTATCCTCTACGTGGGACATTAATATGCGTCAATAACGTAATATAACCTAACCTAACCCATCCTGTCATCTCGGCGGTAATATTTCAAGCCATTCTTGGCGAGTTCAACTCTACGTCTCCGTGGGACATTTATATACATCAATAACGTAATATAACCTAACCTAACCCAACCTGACATTTCGGCGGTAATATTTGACAACATTCCTGGCGAGTTGTCCCCGACGTCTGCGTGGGTCCTTCGTATACATCACTAACGTAATATAACCTAACCTAACCCAACCTAACATCTCGGTGGTAATATTTGACAACATACCTGTTGAGCTATCCTCTACGTGGGACATTCATATGCATCAATAACGTAATATAACCTAACCTAACCCAACCTGACATCACGGCGGTAATATTTGACGACATTCCTGGCGAGTTGGACTCTACGTCTCTGTGGGACATTTATATACTTCAATTACGTAATATAACCTAACCTAACCCAACTTAACATCTCGGTGGTAACATTTGACAACATTCCTGGCGAGCAATCCTCTACGTGGGACATTCATACGCATCAATAACGTAATATAACCTAACCTAATCCAACCTGACATCTCGGCGGTAATATTTGACGACATTCCTGGCGAGTTGGACTCTACGTTTCCGTGGGACCTTTATATACTTCAATTACGTAATATAACCTAACCTAACCCAACCTGACATCTCGGCGGTAATATTTGACGACATTCCTGGCGAGTTGGACTCTACGTCTCCGTGGGACCTTTATATACATCAATAACGTAATATAACCTAACGTAATCCAACCTGACATCTCGGCGGTAATATTTGACAACATTCCTTGCGAGTTGGCCTCTACGTGTCCGTGGGACCTTTATATACATCAGTATCCTAACATAACATAACCTAACCCAACCTAATCTCTCGGGGTACCGTTTAGCAACATTCCTTGCTTGTCGGGCCCTACTTCCCAGTGGGAACACTCTATACGTCTATGAAGTAATATAACATAACCTAACACAACCTGACATCTCGGCGGTAATATTTGACAACATTCCTGGCGAGTTGGCCCCGACGTCTGCGTAGGTCCTTCGTATACATCATTAACGTAATGTAACCTGACCTAACCCAACCTAACATCTCGGCGGTAATATTGTACAACATTTCTGGCGAGCTATCCGCTGCGTGGGACATTCATACGCATCAATAACGTAATATAACCTAACCTAACCCAACCTGACATCTCGGCGGTAATATTTGACGACATTCCTGGCGAGTTGGACTCTACTTCTCCGTGGGACCTTTATATACTTCAATTACGTAATATAACGTAACCTAACCCAACCTGACATCTCGGCGGTAATATTTGACAACATTCCTGGCGAGTTGGCCCCGACGTCTGCGTGGGTCCTTCGTATACATCACTAACGTAATATAACCTAACCTAACCCAACCTAACATCTCGGCGGTAATATTTGACAACATTCCTGGTAAGCTATCCTCTACGTGGGACATTCATATGCATCAATAACGTAATATAACCTAACCTAACCCAACCTGACATTTCGGCGGTAATATTTGAAGACATTCTTGGCGAGTTCAACTCTACGTCTCCGACGGACCTTTATATACATCAATAACGTAATATAACCTAACCTAATCCAACCTGACATCTCGGCGGTAATATTTGACAACATTCCTGGCGAGTTGGCCCCGACGTCTGCGTGGGTCCTTCGTATACATCACTAACGTAATATAACCTAACCTAACCCAACCTAATCTCTCGGGGTACCGTTTAACAACATTCCTTGCTTGTCGGGCCCTACTTCCCAGTGGGAACACTGTATGCGTCTATGAAGTAATATAACCTAACCTAACAGAACCTGACATCTCGGCGGTAATACTTGACAACATTCCTGGCGAGTTGGCCCCGACGTCTGCGTAGGTCCTTCGTATACATCATTAACGTAGTGTAACCTGACCTAACCCAACCTAACATCTCGGCGGTAATATTGTACAACATTTCTGGCGAGCTATCCTCTACGTGGGACATTCATATGCATCAATAACGTAATATAACCTAACCTAACCCAACTTGACATCTCGGCGGTAATATTTGACGACATTCCTGGCGAGTTGGATTCTACTTCTCTGTGGGACCTTTATATACTTCAATTACGTAATATAACGTAACCTAACCCAACCTGACATCTCGGCGGTAATATTTGACAACATTCCTGGCGAGTTGGCCCCGACGTCTGCGTGGGTCCTTCGTATACATCATTAACGTAATGCAACCTAACCTAACCCAACCTAACATCTCGGCGGTAATTCTTGACAACATTCCTGGCGAGCTATCCTCTACGTGGGACATTAATATGCGTCAATAACGTAATATAACCTAACGTAACCCATCCTGTCATCTCGGCGGTAATATTTCAAGACATTCTTGGCGAGTTCAACTCTACGTCTCCGTGGGACATTTATATACATCAATAACGTAATATAACCTAACCTAACCCAACCTGACATCTCGGCGGTAATATTTGACAACATTCCTGGCGAGTTGGCCCCGACGTCTGCGTGGGTCCTTCGTATACATCACTAACGTAATATAACCTAGCCTAACCCAACCTGACATTTCGGCGGTAATATTTGAAGACATTCTTGGCGAGTTCAACTCTACGTCTCCGACGGACCTTTATATACATCAATAACGTAATATAACCTAACCTAATCCAACCTGACATCTCGGCGGTAATATTTGACGACATTCCTGGCGAGTTGGACTCTACGTTTCCGTGGGACCTTTATATACTTCAATTACGTAATATAACCTAACCTAACCCAACCTGACATCTCGGCGGTAATATTTGACGACATTCCTGGCGAGTTGGACTCTACTTCTCCGTGGGACCTTTATATACTTCAATTACGTAATATAACGTAACCTAACCCAACCTGACATCTCGGCGGTAATATTTGACGACATCCCTGGCGATTTGGACTCTACGTCTCCGTGGGACCTTTATATACATCAATAACGTAATATAACCTAACGTAATCCAACCTGACATCTCGGCGATAATATTTGACAACATTCCTTGCGAGTTGGCCTCTACGTGTCCGTGGGACGTTTATATACATCAGTATCCTAATATAACCTAACCTAACCCAACCTAATCTCTCGGGGTACCGTTTAACAACATTCCTTGCTTGTCGGGCCCTACTTCCCAGTGGGAACACTGTATACGTCTATGAAGTAATATAACCTAACCTAACCCAACCTAACATCTCGGCGGTAATATTTGACAACATTCCTGGTAAGCTATCCTCTACGTGGGACATTCATATGCATCAATAACGTAATATAACCTAACCTAACCCAACCTGACATTTCGGCGGTAATATTTGAAGACATTCTTGGCGAGTTCAACTCTACGTCTCCGACGGGCCTTTATATACATCAATAACGTAATATAACCTAACCTAATCCAACCTGACATCTCGGCGGTAATATTTGACGACATTCCTGGCGAGTTGGACTCTACGTCTCCGTGGGACATTTATATACTTCAATTACGTAATATAACCTAACCTAACCCAACTTAACATCTCGGCGGTAACATTTGACAACATTCCTGGCGAGCTATCCTCTACGTGGCACATTCATACGCATCAATAACGTAATATAACCTAACCTAACCCAACCTGACATCTCGGCGGTAATATTTGACGACATTCCTGGCGAGTTGGACTCTACGTTTCCGTGGGACCTTTATACACTTCAATTACGTAATATAAACTAACCTAACTCAACCTGACATCTCGGCGGTAATATTTGACGACATTCCTGGCGAGTTGGACTCTACGTCTCCGTGGGACCTTTATATACATCAATAACGTAATATAACCTAACGTAATCCAACCTGACATCTCGGCGGTAATATTTGACAACATTCCTTGCGAGTTGGCCTCTACGTGTCCGTGGGACCTTTATATATATCAGTATCCTAATATAACCTAACCTAACCCAACCTAATCTCTCGGGGTACCGTTTAACAACATTCCTTGCTTGTCGGCCCCTACTTCCCAGTGGGAACACTGTATACGTCTATGAAGTAATATAACCTAACCTAACACAACCTGACATCTCGGTGGTAATATTTGACAACATTCCTGGCGAGTTGGCCCCGACGTCTGCGTAGGTCCTTCGTATACATCATTAACGTAATGTAACCTGACCTAACCCAACCTAACATCTCGGCGGTAATATTGGACAACATTTCTGGCGAGCTATCCTCTACGTGGGACATTCATATGCATCAATAACGTAATATAACCTAACCTAACCCAACCTGACATCTCGGCGGTAATATTTGACGGCATTCCTGGCGTGATGGACTCTACGTCTCCGTGGGACCTTTATATACTTCAATCACGTAATATAACCTAACCTAACCCAACCTGACATCTCGGCGGTAATATTTGACAACATTCCTGGCGAGTTGGCCCCGACGTCTGCGTGGGTCCTTCGTATACATCATTAACGTAATGTAACCTAACCTAACCCAACCTAACATCTCGGCGGTAATGTTTGACAACATTCCTGGCGACCTATCCTCTACGTGGGACATTAATATGCGTCAATAACGTAATATAACCTAACCTAACCCATCCTGTCATCTCGGCGGTAATATTTCAAGACATTCTTGGCGAGTTCAAATCTACGTCTCCGTGGGACATTTATATACATCAATAACGTAATATAACCTAACCTAACCCAACTTAACATCTCGGCGGTAACATTTGGCAACATTCCTGGCGAGCTATCCTCTACGTGGGACATTCATACGCATCAATAACGTAATATAACCTAACCTAACCCAACCTGACATCTCGGCGGTAATATTTGACGACATTCCTTGCGAGTTGGACTCTACGTGTCCGTGGGACCTTTATATACATCAGTATCCTAATATAACCTAACCTAACCCAACCTAATCTCTCGGGGTACCGTTTAACAACATTCCTTGCTTGTCGGCCCCTACTTCCCAGTGGGAACACTGTATACGTCTATGAAGTAATATAACCTAACCTAACACAACCTGACATCTCGGTGGTAATATTTGACAACATTCCTGGCGAGTTGGCCCCGACGTCTGCGTAGGTCCTTCGTATACATCATTAACGTAATGTAACCTGACCTAACCCAACCTGACATCTCGGCGGTAATATTTGACGGCATTCCTGGCGAGTTGGACTCTACTGCTCCGTGGGACCTTTATATACTTCAATTACGTAATATAAACTAACCTAACCCAACCTGACATCTCGGCGGTAATATTTGACAACATTCCTGGCGAGTTGGACTCTACGTCTCCGTGGGACCTTCGTATACATCATTAACGTAATGTAACCTAACCTAACCCAACCTAACATCTCGGCGGTAATGTTTGACAACATTCCTGGCGACCTATCCTCTACGTGGGACATTAATATGCGTCAATAACGTAATATAACCTAACCTAACCCATCCTGTCATCTCGGCGGTAATATTTCAAGACATTCTTGGCGAGTTCAACTCTACGTCTCCGTGGGACATTTATATACATCAATAACGTAATATAACCTAACCTAACCCAACTTAACATCTCGGCGGTAACATTTGACAACATTCCTGGCGAGCTATCCTCTACGTGGGACATTCATACGCATCAATAACGTAATATAACCTAACCTAACCCAACCTGACATCTCGGCGGTAATATTTGACGACATTCCTTGCGAGTTGGACTCTACGTTTCCGTGGGACCTTTATATACATCAATAACGTAATATAACCTAACGTAATCCAACCTGACATCTCGGCGGTAATATTTGACAACATTCCTTGCGAGTTGGCCTCTACGTGTCCGTGGGACCTTTATATACATCAGTATCCCAATATAACCTAACATAACCCAACCTAATCTCTCGGGGTACCGTTTAACAACATTCCTTGCTTGTCGGGCCCTACTTCCCAGTGGGAACACTCTATACGTCTATGAAGTAATATAACATAACCTAACACAACCTGACATCTCGGCGGTAATATTTGACAACATTCCTGGCGAGTTGGCCCCGACGTCTGCGTAGGTCCTTCGTATACATCATTAACGTAATGTAACCTGACCTAACCCAACCTAACATCTCGGCGGTAATATTGTACAACATTTCTGGCGAGCTATCCGCTACGTGGGACATTCATATGCATCAATAACGTAATATAACCTAACCTAACCCAACCTGACATCTCGGCGGTAATATTTGACTACATTCCTGGCGAGTTGGACTCTACTTCTCCGTTGGACTTTTATATACTTCAATTACGTAATATAACGTAACCTAACCCAACCTGACATCTCGGCGGTAATATTTGACGACATTCCTGGCGAGTTGGACTCTACGTCTCCGTGGGACCTTTATATACATCAATAACGTAATATAACCTAACGTAATCCAACCTGACATCTCGGCGGTAATATTTGACAACATTCCTTGCGAGTTGGCCTCTACGTGTCCGTGGGACCTTTATATACATCAGTATCCTAATATAACCTAACCTAACCCAACCTAATCTCTCGGGGTACCGTTTAACAACATTCCTTTGCTTGTCGGGCCCTACTTCCCAGTGGGAACACTGTATACGTCTATGAAGTAATATAACCTAACTTAACCCAACCTTACATCTCGGCGGTAATATTTGACAACATTCCTGGTAAGCTATCCTCTACGTGGGACATTCATATGCATCAATAACGTAATATAACCTAACCTAACCCAACCTGACATTTCGGCGGTAATATTTGAAGACATTCTTGGCGAGTTCAACTCTACTTCTCCGACGGACCTTTATATACATCAATAACGTAATATAACCTAACCTAATCCAACCTGACATCTCGGCGGTAATATTTGACAACATTCCTGGCGAGTTGGCCCCGACGTCTGCGTGGGTCCTTCGTATACATCACTAACGTAATATAACATAACCTAACCCAACCTAACATCTCGGCGGTAACACTTGACAACATTCCTGGCGAGCTATCCTATACGTGGGACATTCATATGCATCAACAACGTAATATAACCTAACCTAACCCAACCTGACATCTCGGCGGTAATATTTGACGACATTCCTGGCGAGTTGGACTCTACGTCTCCGTGGGACCTTTATATACTTCAATTACGTAATATAACCTAACCTAACCCAACCTGACATCTCGGCGGTAATATTTGACGACATTCCTGGCGAGTTGGACTCTACGTCTCCGTGGGACCTTTATATACATCAATAACGTAATATAACCTAACGTAATCCAACCTGACATCTCGGCGGTAATATTTGACAACATTCCTTGCGAGTTGGCCTCTACGTGTCCGTGGGACCTTTTTATACATCAGTATCCTCATATAACCTAACCTAACGCAACCTAATATCTCGGGGTACCGTTTAACAACATTCCTCGCTTGTCGGCCCCTACTTCTCAGTGGGAACACTGTATACGTCTATGAAGTAATATAACCTAACCTAACACAACCTGACATCCCGGCGGTGATATTTGACAACATTCCTGGCGAGTTGGCCCCGACGTCTGCTTGGGTCCGTCGTATACATCACTAACGTAATATAACCTAACCTAACCCAACCTAACATCTCGGCGGTAATGTTTGACAACATTCCTGGCGAGCTATCCTCTACGTGGGACATTAATATGCGTCAATAACGTAATATAACCTAACCTAACCCAACTTGACATCTCGGCCGTAATATTTGAAGACATTCTTGGCGAGTTCGACTCTACGTCTCCGTGGGACCTTTATATACATTAATAACGTAATAATACCTAACCTAACACAACCTGACATCTAGGCGGTAATATTTGACAACATTCCTGGCGAGCTATCCTATACGTGGGACTTTCATATGCATCAACAACGTAATATAACCTAACCTAACCCAACCTGACATCTCGGCGGTAATATTTGACGACATTCCTGGCGAGTTGGACTCTACGTCTCCGTGGGACCTTTATATACTTCAATTACGTAATATAACCTAACCTAACCCAACCTGACATCTCGGCGGTTATATTTGACGACATTCCTGGCGAGTTGGACTCTACGTCTCCGTGGGACCTTTATATACATCAATAACGTAATATAACCTAACGTAATCCAACCTGACATCTCGGCGGTAATATTTGACAACATTCCTTGCGAGTTGGCCTCTACGTGTCCGTGGGACCTTTATATACATCAGTATCCTCATATAACCTAACCTAACGCAACCTAATATCTCGGGGTACAGTTTAACAACATTCCTCGCTTGTCGGCCCCTACTTCTCAGTGGGAACACTGTATACGTCTATGAAGTAATATAACCTAACCTAACACAACCTGACATGCCGGCGGTGATATTTGACAACATTCCTGGCGAGTTGGCCCCGACGTCTGCTTGGGTCCGTCGTATACATCACTAACGTAATATAACCTAACCTAACCCAACCTAACATCTCGGCGGTAATGTTTGACAACATTCCTGGCGAGCTATCCTCTACGTGGGACATTAATATGCGTCAATAACGTAATATAACCTAACCTAACCCAACCTGACATCTCGGCGGTAATATTTGAAGACATTCTTGGCGAGTTCGACTCTACGTCTCCGTGGGACCTTTATATACATGAATAACGTAATATAACCTAACCTAACCCAACCTGACATCTCGGCGGTAATATTTGACAACATTCCTTGCGAGTTGGCCCCGACGTCTGCGTGGGTCCTTCGTATACATCACTAACGTAGTATAACCTAACCTAACCCAACCTACCATCTCGGCGGTAATATTTGACAACATTCCTGGCGAGCTATCCTCTACATGGGACATTCGTATGCATATAATAGCGTAATATAACCTAACCTAACCCAACCTGACATCTCGGCGGTAATATTTGACGACATTCCTGGCGAGTTGGACTCTACTTCTCCGTGGACCTTTATATACTTCAATTACGTAATATAACGTAACCTAACCCAACCTGACATCTCGGCGGTGATATTTGGCAACATTCCTGGCGAGTTGGCCCCGACGTCTGCGTGGGTCCTTCGTATACATCACTAACGTAATATAACCTAACCTAACCCAACCTAACATCTCGGCGGTAATATTTGACAACATTCCTGGTAAGCTATCCTCTACGTGGGACATTCATATGCATCAATAACGTAATATAACCTAACCTAACCCAACCTGACATCTCGGCGGTAATATTTGACAACATTCCTGGCGAGTTGGCCCCGACGTCTGCGTGGGTCCTTCGTATACATCACTAACGTAATATAACCTAACCTAACCCAACCCAACATCTCGGTGGTAATATTTGACAACATTCCTGTTGAGCTATCCTCTACGTGGGACATTAGTATGCATCAATAACGTAATATAACCTAACCTAACCCAACCTGACATCTCGACGGTAATATTTGACGACATTCCTGGCGAGTTGGACTCTACTTCTCCGTGGGATATTTATATACTTCAATTACGTAGTATAACCTAACCTGACCCAGCCTGACATCTCGGCGGTAATATTTGACGACATTCCTGGCGAGTTGAACTCTACGTCTCCGTGGGACCTTTATATACATCAGTATCCTAATGTAACCTAACCTAACCCAACCTAATCTCTCGGGGTACCGTTTAACAACATTCCTTGCTTGTCGGCCCCTACTTCTCAGTGGGAACACTGTATACGTCTATGAAGTAATATAACCTAACCTAACACAACCTGACATCTCGGCGGTAATATTTGACAACATTCCTGGCGAGTTGGCCCCGACGTCTGCGTGGGTCCTTCTTATACATCACTAACGTAATATAACCTAACCTAACCCAACCTAACATCTCGGCGGTAACATTTGACAACATTCCTGGCGAGCTATCCTCTACGTGGGACATTCGTATGCATCAATAGCGTAATATAACCTAACGTAACCCAACCTGACGTGTCGGCGGTAATATTTGACAACATTCCTGGCGAGTTGGCCGCGACGTCTGCGTGGGTCCTTCGTATACATCACTAACGTAATATAACCTAACCTAACCCAAACTAACATCTCGGCGGTAATATTTGACAACATTACTGGCGAGTTGGACTCTACGTCTCCGTGGGACCTTTATATACATCAATAACGTAATATAACCTAACGTAATCCAACCTGACATCTCGGCGGTAATATTTGACAACATTCCTTGCGAGTTGGCCTCTACGTGTCCGTGGGACCTTTATATACATCAGTATCCTAATATAACCTAACCTAACCCAACCTAATCTCTCGGGGTACCGTTTAACAACATTCCTTGCTTGTCGGCCCCTACTTCCCAGTGGGAACACTGTATACGTCTATGAAGTAATATAACCTAACCTAACACAACCTGACATCTCGGCGGTAATATTTGACAACATTCCTGGCGAGTTGGCCCCGACGTCTGCGTAGGTCCTTCTTATACATCATTAACGTAATGTAAACTAACCTAACCCAACCTAACATCTCGGCGGTAATGTTTGACAACATTCCTGGAGAGCTATCCTCTACGTGGGACATTAATATGCGTCAATAACGTAATATAACCTAACCTAACCCATCCTGTCATCTCGGCGGTAATATTTCAAGACATTCTTGGCGAGTTCAACTCTACGTCTCCGACGGACCTTTATATACGTCAATAACGTAATATAACCTAACCTAATCCAACCTGACATCTCGGCGGTAATATTTGACAACATTCCTGGCGAGTTGGCCCCGACGTCTGCGTGGGTCCTTCGTATACATCACTAACGTAATATAACCTAACCTAACCCAACCTAACATCTCGGTGGTAATATTTGACAACATTCCTGTTGAGCTATCCTCTACGTAGGACATTAGTATGCATCAATAACGTAATATAACCTAACCTAACCCAACCTGACATCTCGGCGGTAATATTTGACGACATTCCTGGCGAGTTGGACTCTACGTCTCCGTGGGACATTTATATACTTCAATTACGTAGTATAACCTAACCTGACCCAACCTGACATCTCGGCGGTAATATTTGACAACATTCCTGGCGAGTTGGCCGCGACGTCTGCGTGGGTCCTTCGTATACACTCTAACGTAATATAACCTAACCTAACCCAAACTAACATCTCGGCGGTAATATTTGACAACATTACTGGCGAGTTGGACTCTACGTCCCCGTGGGACCTTTATATACATCAATAACGTAATATAACCTAACGTAATCCAACCTGACATCTCGGCGGTAATATTTGACAACATTCCTTGCGAGTTGGCCTCTACGTGTCCGTGGGACCTTTATATACATCAGTATCCTAATATAACCTAACCTAACCCAACCTAATCTCTCGGGGTATCGTTTAACAACATTCCTTACTTGTCGGCCCCTACTTTCCAGTGGGAACACTGTATACGTCTATGAAGTAATATAACCTAACCTAACACAACCTGACATCTCGGCGGTAATATTTGACAACATTCCTGGCGAGTTGGCGCCGACGTCTGCGTAGGTCCTTCGTATACATCATTAACGTAATGTAACCTGACCTAACCCAACCTAACATCTCGGCGGTAATATTTGACAACATTCCTGGCGAGTTGGCGCCGACGTCTGCGTAGGTCCTTCGTATACATCATTAACGTAATGTAACCTGACCTAACCCAACCTAACATGTCGGCGGTAATATTTGACGACATTCCTGGCGAGTTGGACTCTACTTCTCCGTGGGACCTTTATATACTTCAATTACGTAATATAACGTAACCTAACCCAACCTGACATCTCTGCGGTAATATTTGACAACATTCCTGGCGAGTTGGCCCCGACGTCTGCGTGGGTCCATCGTATACATCACTAACGTAATATAATATAACCTAACCCAACCTAACATCTCGGCGGTAATATTTGACAACATTCCTGGTAAGCTATCCTCTACGTGGGACATTCATATGCATCAATAACGTAATATAACCTAACCTAACCCAACCTGACATTTCGGCGGTAATATTTGAAGACATTCTTGGCGAGTTCAACTCTACGTCTCCGACGGACCTTTATATACGTCAATAACGTAATATAACCTAACCTAATCCAACCTGACATCTCGGCGGTAATATTTGACAACATTCCTGGGGAGTTGGCCCCGACGTCTGCGTGGGTCCTTCGTATACATCACTAACGTAATATAACCTAACCTAACCCAACCTAACATCTCGGCGGTAACACTTGACAACATTCCTGGCGAGCTATCCTATACGTGGGACATTCATATGCATCAATAACGTAATATAACCTAACCTAACCCAACCTGACATCTCGGCGGTAATATTTGACGACATTCCTGGCGAGTTGGACTCTACGTCTCCGTGGGACCTTTATATACTTCAACTACGTAATATAACCTAACCTAACCCAACCTGACATCTCGGCGGTAATATTTGACGACATTCCTGGCGAGTTGGCCCCGACGTCTGCGTAGGTCCTTCGTATACATCATTAACGTAATGGAACCTGACCTAACCCAACCTAACATCTCGGCGGTAATATTGTACAACATTTCTGGCGAGCTATCCTCTACGTGGGACATTCATATGCATCAATAACGTAATATAACCTAACCTAACCCAACCTGATATCTCGGCGGTAATATTTGACGACATTCCTGGCGAGTTGGACTCTACTTCTCCGTGGGACCTTTATATACTTCAATTACGTAATATAACGTAACCTAACCCAACCTGACATCTCGACGGTAATATTTGACAACATTCCTGGCGAGTTGGCCCCGACCTCTGCGTGGGTCCTTCTTATACATCATTAACGTAATGTAAACTAACCTAACCCAATCTAACATCTCGGCGGTAATGTTTGACAACATTCCTGGCGAGCTATCCTCTACGTGGGACATTAATATGCGTCAATAACGTAATATAACCTAACCTAACCCATCCTGTCATCTCGGCGGTAATATTTCAAGACATTCTTGGCGAGTTCAACTCTACGTCTCCGTGGGACATTTATATACATCAATAACGTAATATAACCTAACCTAACCCAACCTGACATCTCGGCGGTAATATTTGACAACATTCCTGGCGAGTTGGCCCCGACGTCTGCGTGGGTCCTTCGTATACATCACTAACGTAATATAACCTAACCTAACCCAACCTAACATCTCGGCGGTAATATTTGACGACATTCCTGGCGAGTTGGACTCTACGTCTCCGTGGGACCTTTATATACATCAGTATCCTAATGTAACCTAACCTAACCCAACCTAATCTCTCGGGGTACCGTTTAACAACATTCCTTGCTTGTCGGCCCCTACTTCTCAGTGGGAACACTGTATACGTCTATGAAGTAATATAACCTAACCTAACACAACCTGACATCTCGGCGGTAATATTTGACTACATTCCTGGCGAGTTGGCGCCGACGTCTGCGTAGGTCCTTCGTATACACCATTAACGTAATGTAACCTGACCTAACCTAACCTAACATCTCGGCGGTAATATTGTACAACATTTCTGGCGAGCTATCCTCTACGTGGGACATTCATATGCATCAATAACGTAATATAACCTAACCTAACCCAACCTGACATCTCGGCGGTAATATTTGACGACATTCCTGGCGAGTTGGACTCTACTTCTCCGTGGGACCTTTATATACTTCAATTACGTAATATACCGTAATCTAACTCAACCTGACATCTCTGCGGTAATATTTGACAACATTCCTGGCGAGTTGGCCCCGACGTCTGCGTGGGTCCTTCGTATACATCACTAACGTAATATAACCTAACCTAACCCAACCTAACATCTCGGCGGTAATATTTGACAACATTCCTGGTAAGCTATCCTCTACGTGGGACATTCATATACGTCAATAACGTAATATAACCTAACCTAATCCAACCTGACATCTCGGCGGTAATATTTGACAACATTCCTGGCGAGTTGGCCCCGACGTCTGCGTGGGTCCTTCTTATACATCATTAACGTAATGTAAACTAACCTAACCCAACCTAACATCTCGGCGGTAATGTTTGACAACATTCCTGGCGAGCTATCCTCTACGTGGGACATTAATATGCGTCAATAACGTAATATAACCTAACCTAACCCATCCTGTCATCTCGGCGGTAATATTTCAAGACATTCTTGGCGAGTTCAACTCTACGTCTCCGTGGGACATTTATATACATCAATAACGTAATATAACCTAACCTAACCCAACCTAACATCTCGGCGGTAATATTTGACAACATTCCTGGCGAGTTGGCCCCGACGTCTGCGTAGGTCCTTCGTATGCATCAATAGCGTAATATAACCTAACGTAACCCAACCTGACGTGTCGGCGGTAATATTTGACAACATTCCTGGCGAGTTGGCCGCAACGTCTGCGTGGGTCCTTCGTATACATCACTAACGTAATATAACCTAACCTAACCCAAACTAACATCTCGGCGGTAATATTTGACAACATTACTGGCGAGTTGGACTCTACGTCTCCGTGGGACCTTTATATACATCAATAACGTAATATAACCTAACGTAATCCAACCTGACATCTCGGCGGTAATATTTGACAACATTCTTTGCGAGTTGGACTCTACGTGTCCGTGGGACCTTTATATACATCAGTATCCTAATAGAACCTAACCTAACCCAACCTAATCTCTCGGGGTACCGTTTAACAACATTCCTTACTTGTCGGCCCCTACTTCCCAGTGGGAACACTGTATACGTCTATGAAGTAATATAACCTAACCTAACACAACCTGACATCTCGGCGGTAATATTTGACTACATTCCTGGCGAGTTGGCGCCGACGTCTGCGTAGGTCCTTCGTATACAACATTAACGTAATGTAACCTGACCTAACCTAACCTAACATCTCGGCGGTAATATTGTACAACATTTCTGGCGAGCTGTCCTCTACGTGGGACATTCATATGCATCAATAACGTAATATAGCCTAACCTAACCCAACCTGACATCTCGGCGGTAATATTTGACGACATTCCTGGCGAGTTGGACTCTACTTCTCCGTGGGACCTTTATATACTTCAATTACGTAATATAACATAACCTAACTCAACCTGACATCTCTGCGGTAATATTTGACAACATTCCTGGCGAGTTGGCCCCGACGTCTGCGTGGGTCCTTCGTATACATCACTAACGTAATATAACCTAACCTAACCCAACCTAACATCTCGGCGGTAATATTTGACAACATTCCTGGTAAGCTATCCTCTACGTGGGACATTCATATGCATCAATAACGTAATATAACCTAACCTAACCCAACCTGACATTTCGGCGGTAATATTTGAAGACATTCTTGGCGAGTTCAACTCTACGTCTCCGACGGACCTTTATATACATCAATAACGTAATATAACCTAACGTAATCCAACCTGACATCTCGGCGGTAATATTTGACAACATTCCTTGCGAGTTGGCCTCTACGTGTCCGTGGGACCTTTATATACATCAGTATCCTAATATAACCTAACCTAACCCAACCTAATCTCTCGGGGTACCGTTTAACAACATTCCTTGCTTGTCGGCCCCTACTTCCCAGTGGGAACACTGTATACGTCTATGAAGTAATATAACCTAACCTAACACAACCTGACATCTCGGCGGTAATATTTGACAACATTCCTGGCGAGTTGGCCCCGACGTCTGCGTAGGTCCTTCTTATACATCATTAACGTAATGTAAACTAACCTAACCCAACCTAACATCTCGGCGGTAATGTTTGACAACATTCCTGGCGAGCTATCCTCTACGTGGGACATTAATATGCGTCAATAACGTAATATAACCTAACCTAACCCATCCTGTCATCTCGGCGGTAATATTTCAAGACATTCTTGGCGAGTTCAACTCTACGTCTCCGACGGACCTTTATATACGTCAATAACGTAATATAACCTAACCTAATCCAAGCTGACATCTCGGCGGTAATATTTGACAACATTCCTGGCGAGTTGGCCCCGACGTCAGCGTGGGTCCTTCGTATACATCACTAACGTAAAATAACCTAACCTAACCCAACCTAACATCTCGGTGGTAATATTTGACAACATTCCTGTTGAGCTATCCTCTACGTGGGACATTAGTATGCATCAATAACGTAATATAACCTAACCTAACCCAACCTGACATCTCGGCCGTAATATTTGACGACATTCCTGGCGAGTTGGACTCTACGTCTCCGTGGGACATTTATATACTTCAATTACGTAGTATAACCTAACCTGACCCAACCTGACATCTCGGCGGTAATATTTGACGACATTCCTGGCGAGTTGGACTCTACGTCTCCGTGGGACCTTTATATACATCAGTATCCTAATGTAACCTAACCTTACCCAACCTAATCTCTCGGGGTACCGTCTAACAACATTCCTTGCTTGTCGGCCCCTACTTCTCAGTGGGAACACTGTATACGTCTATGAAGTAATATAACCTAACCTAACACAACCTGACATCTCGGCGGTAATATTTGACAACATTCCTGGCGAGTTGGCGCCGACGTCTGCGTAGGTCCTTCGTACACATCATTAACGTAATGTAACCTGACCTAACCCAACCTAACATCTCGGCGGTAATATTGTACAACATTTCTGGCGAGCTATCCTCTACGTGGGACATTCATATGCATCAATAACGTAATATAACCTAACCTAACCCAACCTGACATCTCGGCGGTAATATTTGACGACATTCCTGGCGAGTTGGATTCTACTTCTCCGTGGGACCTTTATATACTTCAATTACGTAATATAACGTAACCTAACCCAACCTGACATCTCTGCGGTAATATTTGACAACATTCCTGGCGAGTTGGCCCCGACGTCTGCGTGGGTCCTTCGTATACATCACTAACGTAATATAACCTAACCTAACCCAACCTAACATCTCGGCGGTAATATTTGACAACATTCCTGGTAAGCTATCCTCTACGTGGGACATTCATATGCATCAATAACGTAATATAACCTAACCTAACCCAACCTGACATTTCGGCGGTAATATTTGAAGACATTCTTGGCGAGTTCAACTCTACGTCTCCGACGGACCTTTATATACGTCAATAACGTAATATAACCTAACCTAATCCAACCTGACATCTCGGCGGTAATATTTGACAACATTCCTGGCGAGTTGGCCGCGACGTCTGCGTGGGTCCTTCGTATAGATCACTAACGTAATATAACCTAACCTAACCCAAACTAACATCTCGGCGGTAATATTTGACAACATTACTGGCGAGTTGGACTCTACGTCCCCGTGGGACCTTTATATACATCAATAACGTAATATAACCTAACGTAATCCAACCTGACATCTCGGCGGTAATATTTGACAACATTCCTGGCGAGTTGGCCGCGACGTCTGCGTGGGTCCTTCGTATACATCACTAACGTAATATAACCTAACCTAACCCAAACTAACATCTCGGCGGTAATATTTGACAACATTACTGGCGAGTTGGACTCTACGTCCCCGTGGGACCTTTATATACATCAATAACGTAATATAACCTAACGTAATCCAACCTGACATCTCGGCGGTAATATTTGACGACATTCCTGGCGAGTTGGACTCTACTTCTCCGTGGGACCTTTATATACTTCAATTACGTAATATAACGTAATCTAACTCAACCTGACATCTCTGCGGTAATATTTGACAACATTCCTGGCGAGTTGGCCCCGACGTCTGCGAGGGGCCTTCGTATACATCACTAACGTAATATAACCTAACCTAACCCAACCTAACATCTCGGCGGTAATATTTGAAGACATTCTTGGCGAGTTCAACTCTACGTCTCCGACGGACCCTTATATACGTCAATAACGTAATATAACCTAACCTAATCCAACCTGACATCTCGGCGGTAATATTTGACAACATTCCTGGCGAGTTGGCCCCGACGTCTGCGTGGGTCCTTCTTATACATCATTAACGTAATGTAAACTAACCTAACCCAACCTAACATCTCGGCGGTAATGTTTGACAACATTCCTGGCGAGCTATCCTCTACGTGGGACATTAATATGCGTCAATAACGTAATATAACCTAACCTAACCCATCCTGTCATCTCGGCGGTAATATTTCAAGACATTCTTGGCGAGTTCAACTCTACGTCTCCGTGGGACATTTATATACATCAATAACGTAATATAACCTAACCTAACCCAACCTAACATCTCGGCGGTAATATTTGACAACATTCCTGGCGAGTTGGCCCCGACGTCTGCGTAGGTCCTTCGTATGCATCAATAGCGTAATATAACCTAACGTAACCCAACCTGACGTGTCGGCGGTAATATTTGACAACATTCCTGGCGAGTTGGCCGCGACGTCTGCGTGGGTCCTTCGTATACATCACTAACGTAATATAACCTAACCTAACCCAAACTAACATCTCGGCGGTAATATTTGACAACATTACTGGCGAGTTGGACTCTACGTCTCCGTGGGACCTTTATATACATCAATAACGTAATATAACCTAACGTAATCCAACCTGACATCTCGGCGGTAATATTTGACAACATTCCTTGCGAGTTGGACTCTACGTGTCCGTGGGACCTTTATATACATCAGTATCCTAATATAACCTAACCTAACCCAACCTAATCTCTCGGGGTACCGTTTAACAACATTCCTTACTTGTCGGCCCCTACTTCCCAGTGGGAACACTGTATACGTCTATGAAGTAATATAACCTAACCTAACACAACCTGACATCTCGGCGGTAATATTTGACTACATTCCTGGCGAGTTGGCGCCGACGTCTGCGTAGGTCCTTCGTATACACCATTAACGTAATGTAACCTGACCTAACCCAACCTAACATCTCGGCGGTAATATTTGACAACATTCCTGGTAAGCTATCCTCTACGTGGGACATTCATATGCATCAATAACGTAATATAACCTAACCTAACCCAACCTGACATTTCGGCGGTAATATTTGAAGACATTCTTGGCGAGTTCAACTCTACGTCTCCGACGGACCTTTATATACGTCAATAACGTAATATAACCTAACCTAATCCAACCTGACATCCCGGCGGTAATATTTGACAACATTCCTGGCGAGTTGGCCCCGACGTCTGCGTGGGTCCTTCGTATACATCACTAACGTAATATAACCTAACCTAACCCAACCTAACATCTCGGCGGTAATATTTGACAACATTCCTGGTAAGCTATCCTCTACGTGGGACATTCATATGCATCAATAACGTAATATAACCTAACCTAACCCAACCTGACATTTCGGCGGTAATATTTGAAGACATTCTTGGCGAGTTCAACTCTACGTCTCCGACGGACCTTTATATACGTCAATAACGTAATATAACCTAACCTAATCCAACCTGACATCTCGGCGGTAATATTTGACAACATTCCTGGCGAGTTGGCCGCGACGTCTGCGTGGGTCCATCGTATACATCACTAACGTAATATAACCTAACCTAACCCAAACTAACATCTCGGCGGTAATATTTGACAACATTACTGGCGAGTTGGACTCTACGTCCCCGTGGGACCTTTATATACATCAATAACGTAATATAACCTAACGTAATCCAACCTGACATCTCGGCGGTAATATTTGACAACATTCCTTGCGAGTTGGCCTCTACGTGTCCGTGGGACCTTTATATACATCAGTATCCTAATATAACCTAACCTAACCCAACCTAATCTCTCGGGGTACCGTTTAACAACATTCCTTACTTGTCGGCCCCTACTTCCCAGTGGGAACACTGTATACGTCTATGAAGTAATATATCCTAACCTAACACAACCTGACATCTCGGCGGTAATATTTGACAACATTCCTGGCGAGTTGGCGCCGACGTCTGCGTAGGTCCTTCGTATACATCATTAACGTAATGTAACCTGACCTAACCCAACCTAACATCTCGGCGGTAATATTGTACAACATTTCTGGCGAGCTATCCTCTACGTGGGACATTCATACGCATCAATAACGTAATATAACCTAACCTAACCCAACCTGACATCTCGGCGGTAATATTTGACGACATTCCTGGCGAGTTGGCCCCGACGTCTGCGTGGGTCCTTCGTATACATCACTAACGTAATATAACCTAACCTAACCCAACCTAACATCTCGGCGGTAATATTTGACGACATTCCTGGCGAGTTGGACTCTACGTCTCCGTGGGACCTTTATATACATCAGTATCCTAATGTAACCTAACCTAACCCAACCTAATCTCTCGGGGTACCGTTTAACAACATTCCTTGCTTGTCGGCCCCTACTTCTCAGTGGGAACACTGTATACGTCTATGAAGTAATATAACCTAACCTAACACAACCTGACATCTCGGCGGTAATATTTGACTACATTCCTGGCGAGTTGGCGCCGACGTCTGCGTAGGTCCTTCGTATACACCATTAACGTAATCTAACCTGACCTAACCTAACCTAACATCTCGGCGGTAATATTGTACAACATTTCTGGCGAGCTATCCTCTACGTGGGACATTCATATGCATCAATAACGTAATATAACCTAACCTAACCCAACCTGACATCTCGGCGGTAATATTTGACGACATTCCTGGCGAGTTGGACTCTACTTCTCCGTGGGACCTTTATATACTTCAATTACGTAATATAACGTAATCTAACTCAACCTGACATCTCGGCGGTAATATTTGACGACATTCCTGGCGAGTTGGACTCTACGTCTCCGTGGGACCTTTATATACATCAGTATCCTAATGTAACCTAACCTAACCCAACCTAATCTCTCGGGGTACCGTTTAACAACATTCCTTGCTTGTCGGCCCCTACTTCTCAGTGGGAACACTGTATACGTCTATGAAGTAATATAACCTAACCTAACACAACCTGACATCTCGGCGGTAATATTTGACTACATTCCTGGCGAGTTGGCGCCGACGTCTGCGTAGGTCCTTCGTATACACCATTAACGTAATCTAACCTGACCTAACCTAACCTAACATCTCGGCGGTAATATTTGACAACATTCCTGGTAAGCTATCCTCTACGTGGGACATTCATATGCATCAATAACGTAATATAACCTAACCTAACCCAACCTGACATTTCGGCGGTAATATTTGAAGACATTCTTGGCGAGTTCAACTCTACGTCTCCGACGGACCTTTATATACGTCAATAACGTAATATAACCTAACCTAATCCAACCTGACATCTCGGCGGTAATATTTGACAACATTCCTGGCGAGTTGGCCGCGACGTCTGCGTGGGTCCTTCGTATACATCACTAACGTAATATAACCTAACCTAACCCAAACTAACATCTCGGCGGTAATATTTGACAACATTACTGGCGAGTTGGACTCTACGTCCCCGTGGGACCTTTATATACATCAATAACGTAATATAACCTAACGTAATCCAACCTGACATCTCGGCGGTAATATTTGACAACATTCCTTGCGAGTTGGCCTCTACGTGTCCGTGGGACCTTTATATACATCAGTATCCTAATATAACCTAACCTAACCCAACCTAATCTCTCGGGGTACCGTTTAACAACATTCCTTGCTTGTCGGCCCCTACTTCCCAGTGGGAACACTGTATACGTCTATGAAGTAATATAACCTAACCTAACACAACCTGACATCTCGGCGGTAATATTTGACAACATTCCTGGCGAGTTGGCCCCGACGTCTGCGTAGGTCCTTCTTATACATCATTAACGTAATGTAAACTAACCTAACCCAACCTAACATCTCGGCGGTAATATTGTACAACATTTCTGGCGAGCTATCCTCTACGTGGGACATTCATATGCATCAATAACGTAATATAACCTAACCTAACCCAACCTGACATCTCGGCGGTAATATTTGACGACATTCCTGGCGAGTTGGATTCTACTTCTCCGTGGGACCTTTATATACTTCAATTACGTAATATAACGTAACCTAACCCAACCTGACATCTCTGCGGTAATATTTGACAACATTACTGGCGAGTTGGCCCCGACGTCTGCGTGGGTCCTTCGTATACATCACTAACGTAATATAACCTAACCTAACCCAAACTAACATCTCGGCGGTAATATTTGACAACATTACTGGCGAGTTGGACTCTACGTCTCCGTGGGACCTTTATATACATCAATAACGTAATATAACCTAACGTAATCCAACCTGACATCTCGGCGGTAATATTTGACAACATTCCTTGCGAGTTGGCCTCTACGTGTCCGTGGGACCTTTATATACATCAGTATCCTAATATAACCTAACCTAACCCAACCTAATCTCTCGGGGTACCGTTTAGCAACATTCCTTACTTGTCGGCCCCTACTTCCCAGTGGGAACACTGTATACGTCTATGAAGTAATATAACCTAACCTAACACAACCTGACATCTCGGCGGTAATATTTGACTACATTCCTGGCGAGTTGGCGCCGACGTCTGCGTAGGTCCTTCGTATACACCATTAACGTAATGTAACCTGACCTAACCCAACCTAACATCTCGGCGGTAATATTTGACAACATTCCTGGTAAGCTATCCTCTACGTGGGACATTCATATGCATCAATAACGTAATATAACCTAACCTAACCCAACCTGACATTTCGGCGGTAATATTTGAAGACATTCTTGGCGAGTTCAACTCTACGTCTCCGACGGACCTTTATATACGTCAATAACGTAATATAACCTAACCTAATCCAACCTGACATCCCGGCGGTAATATTTGACACAACTCCTGGCGAGTTGGCCCCGACGTCTGCGTGGGTCCTTCGTATACATCACTAACGTAATATAACCTAACCTAACCCAACCTAACATCTCGGCGGTAAAATTTGACAACATTCCTGGTAAGCTATCCTCTACGTGGGACATTCATATGCATCAATAACGTAATATAACCTAACCTAACCCAACCTGACATTTCGGCGGTAATATTTGAAGACATTCTTGGCGAGTTCAACTCTACGTCTCCGACGGACCTTTATATACGTCAATAACGTAATATAACCTAACCTAATCCAACCTGACATCTCGGCGGTAATATTTGACAACATTCCTGGCGAGTTGGCCGCGACGTCTGCGTGGGTCCTTCGTATACATCACTAACGTAATATAACCTAACCTAACCCAAACTAACATCTCGGCGGTAATATTTGACGACATTCCTGGCGAGTTGGACTCTACGTCTCCGTGGGACCTTTATATACATCAATAACGTAATATAACCTAACGTAATCCAACCTGACATTTCGGCGGTAATATTTGACAACATTCCTTGCGAGTTGGCCTCTACGTGTCCGTGGGACCTTTATATACATCAGTATCCTAATATAACCTAACCTAACCCAACCTAATCTCTCGGGGTACCGTTTAACAACATTCCTTGCTTGTCGGCCCCTACTTCCCAGTGGGAACACTGTATACGTCTATGAAGTAATATAACCTAACCTAACACAACCTGACATCTCGGCGGTAATATTTGACAACATTCCTGGCGAGTTGGACCCGACGTCTGCGTAGGTCCTTCGTATACATCATTAACGTAATGGAACCTGACCTAACACAACCTAACATCTCGGCGGTAATATTGTGCAACATTTCTGGCGAGCTATCCTCTACGTGGGACATTCATATGCATCAATAACGTAATATAACCTAACCTAACCCAACCTGACATCTCGGCGGAAATATTTGACGACATTCCTGGCGAGTTGGACTCTACTTCTCCGTGGGACCTTTATATACTTCAATTACGTAATATAACGTAACCTAACCCAACCTGACATCTCGACGGTAATATTTGACAACATCCCTGGCGAGTTGGCCCCGACGTCTGCGTGGGTCCTTCTTATACATCATTAACGTAATGTAAACTAACCTAACCCAACCTAACATCTCGGCGGTAATGTTTGACAACATTCCTGGCGAGCTATCCTCTACGTGGGACATTAATATGCGTCAATAACGTAATATAACCTAACCTAACCCAACCTGACACCTCGGCGGTAATATTTGACGACATTCCTGGCGAGTTGGACTCTACGTCTCCGTGGGACCTTTATATACTTCAATTACGTAATATAACCTAACCTAACCCAACCTGACATCTCGGCGGTAATATTTGACGACATTCCTGGCGAGTTGGACTCTACGTCTCCGTGGGACCTTTATATACATCAATAACGTAATATAACCTAACGTAATCCAACCTGACATTTCGGCGGTAATATTTGACAACATTCCTTGCGGGTTGGCCTCTACGTGTCCGTGGGACCTTTATATACATCAGTATCCTAATATAACCTAACCTAACCCAACCTAATCACTCGGGGTACCGTTTAACAACATTCCTTGCTTGTCGGCCCCTACTTCCCAGTGGGAACACTGTATACGTCTATGAAGTAATATAACCTAACCTAACACAACCTGACATCTCGGCGGTAATATTTGACAACATTCCTGGCGAGTTGGCCCCGACGTCTGCGTAGGTCCTTCGTATACATCATTAACGTAATGGAACCTGACCTAACCCAACCTAACATCTCGGCGGTAATATTGTACAACATTTCTGGCGAGCTATCCTCTACGTGGGACATTCATATGCATCAATAACGTAATATAACCTAACCTAACCCAACCTGACATCTCGGCGGTAATATTTGACGACATTCCTGGCGAGTTGGACTCTACTTCTCCGTGGGACATTTATATACAT
The DNA here is from genome assembly GCA_963969225.1 of Xylocopa violacea. Lineage (NCBI taxonomy): Eukaryota > Metazoa > Arthropoda > Insecta > Hymenoptera > Apidae > Xylocopa > Xylocopa violacea. The sequence goes on along the minus strand of CAXAJV010000168.1, from coordinate 1,402,810 downwards.
CAATAACGTAATATAACCTAACCTAACCCAACCTGACATCTCGGCGGTAATATTTGACAACATTCCTGGCGAGTTGGCCCCGACGTCTGCGTGGGTCCTTCGTATACATCACTAACGTAATATAACCTAACCTAACCCAAACTAACATCTCGGCGGTAATGTTTGACAACATTCCTGGCGAGCTATCCTCTACGTGGGACATTCGTATGCATATAATAGCGTAATATAACCTAACGTAACCCAACCTGACATCTCGGCGGTAATATTTGACAACATTCCTGGCGAGTTGGCCCCGACGTCTGCGTAGGTCCTTCGTATTCATTACTAACGTAACATAACCTAACCTAACCCAACCTAACATCTCGGCGGTAACATTTGACAACATTCCTGGCGAGCTATCCACTACGTGGGACATTCATATGCATCAATAACGTAATATAACCTAACCTAACCCAACCTGACATCTCGGCGGTAATATTTGACAACATTCCTGGTAAGCTATCCTCTACGTGGGACATTCATATGCATCAATAACGTAATATAACCTAACCTAACCCAACCTGACATTTCGGCGGTAATATTTGAAGACATTCTTGGCGAGTTCAACTCTACGTCTCCGACGGACCTTTATATACGTCAATAACGTAATATAACCTAACCTAATCCAACCTGACATCTCGGCGGTAATATTTGACAACATTCCTGGCGAGTTGGCCGCGACGTCTGCGTGGGTCCTTCGTATACATCACTAACGTAATATAACCTAACCTAACCCAAACTAACATCTCGGCGGTAATATTTGACAACATTACTGGCGAGTTGGACTCTACGTCCCCGTGGGACCTTTATATACATCAATAACGTAATATAACCTAACGTAATCCAACCTGACATCTCGGCGGTAATATTTGATAACATTCCTTGCGAGTTGGCCTCTACGTGTCCGTGGGACCTTTATATACATCAGTATCCTAATATAACCTAACCTAACCCAACCTAATCTCTCGGGGTACCGTTTAACAACATTCCTTGCTTGTCGGCCCCTACTTCCCAGTGGGAACACTGTATACGTCTATGAAGTAATATAACCTAACCTAACACAACCTGACATCTCGGCGGTAATATTTGACAACATTCCTGGCGAGTTGGCCCCGACGTCTGCGTAGGTCCTTCTTATACATCATTAACGTAATGTAAACTAACCTAACCCAACCTAACATCTCGGCGGTAATATTGTACAACATTTCTGGCGAGCTATCCTCTACGTGGGACATTCATATGCATCAATAACGTAATATAACCTAACCTAACCCAACCTGACATCTCGGCGGTAATATTTGACGACATTCCTGGCGAGTTGGATTCTACTTCTCCGTGGGACCTTTATATACTTCAATTACGTAATATAACGTAACCTAACCCAACCTGACATCTCTGCGGTAATATTTGACAACATTCCTGGCGAGTTGGCCCCGACGTCTGCGTGGGTCCTTCGTATACATCACTAACGTAATATAACCTAACCTAACCCAAACTAACATCTCGGCGGTAATGTTTGACAACATTCCTGGCGAGCTATCCTCTACGTGGGACATTCGTATGCATATAATAGCGTAATATAACCTAACGTAACCCAACCTGACATCTCGGCGGTAATATTTGACAACATTCCTGGCGAGTTGGCCCCGACGTCTGCGTAGGTCCTTCGTATTCATTACTAACGTAACATAACCTAACCTAACCCAACCTAACATCTCGGCGGTAACATTTGACAACATTCCTGGCGAGCTATCCACTACGTGGGACATTCATATGCATCAATAACGTAATATAACCTAACCTAACCCAACCTGACATCTCGGCGGTAATATTTGACAACATTCCTGGTAAGCTATCCTCTACGTGGGACATTCATATGCATCAATAACGTAATATAACCTAACCTAACCCAACCTGACATTTCGGCGGTAATATTTGAAGACATTCTTGGCGAGTTCAACTCTACGTCTCCGACGGACCTTTATATACGTCAATAACGTAATATAACCTAACCTAATCCAACCTGACATCTCGGCGGTAATATTTGACAACATTCCTGGCGAGTTGGCCCCGACGTCTGCGTGGGTCCTTCGTATACATCACTAACGTAATATAACCTAACCTAACCCAAACTAACATCTCGGCGGTAATATTTGACGACATTCCTGGCGAGTTGGACTCTACGTCTCCGTGGGACCTTTATATACATCAATAACGTAATATAACCTAACGTAATCCAACCTGACATCTCGGCGGTAATATTTGACAACATTCCTTGCGAGTTGGCCTCTACGTGTCCGTGGGACCTTTATATACATCAGTATCCTAATATAACCTAACCTAACCCAACCTAATCTCTCGGGGTACCGTTTAACAACATTCCTTACTTGTCGGCCCCTACTTCCCAGTGGGAACACTGTATACGTCTATGAAGTAATATAACCTAACCTAACACAACCTGACATCTCGGCGGTAATATTTGACTACATTCCTGGCGAGTTGGCGCCGACGTCTGCGTAGGTCCTTCGTATACACCATTAACGTAATGTAACCTGACCTAACCCAACCTAACATCTCGGCGGTAATATTTGACAACATTCCTGGTAAGCTATCCTCTACGTGGGACATTCATATGCATCAATAACGTAATATAACCTAACCTAACCCAACCTGACATTTCGGCGGTAATATTTGAAGACATTCTTGGCGAGTTCAACTCTACGTCTCCGACGGACCTTTATATACGTCAATAACGTAATATAACCTAACCTAATCCAACCTGACATCCCGGCGGTAATATTTGACAACATTCCTGGCGAGTTGGCCCCGACGTCTGCGTGGGTCCTTCGTATACATCACTAACGTAATATAACCTAACCTAACCCAACCTAACATCTCGGCGGTAATATTTGACAACATTCCTGGTAAGCTATCCTCTACGTGGGACATTCATATGCATCAATAACGTAATATAACCTAACCTAACCCAACCTGACATTTCGGCGGTAATATTTGAAGACATTCTTGGCGAGTTCAACTCTACGTCTCCGACGGACCTTTATATACGTCAATAACGTAATATAACCTAACCTAATCCAACCTGACATCTCGGCGGTAATATTTGACAACATTCCTGGCGAGTTGGCCGCGACGTCTGCGTGGGTCCTTCGTATACATCACTAACGTAATATAACCTAACCTAACCCAAACTAACATCTCGGCGGTAATATTTGACGACATTCCTGGCGAGTTGGACTCTACGTCTCCGTGGGACCTTTATATACATCAATAACGTAATATAACCTAACGTAATCCAACCTGACATCTCGGCGGTAATATTTGACAACATTCCTTGCGAGTTGGCCTCTACGTGTCCGTGGGACCTTTATATACATCAGTATCCTAATATAACCTAACCTAACCCAACCTAATCTCTCGGGGTACCGTTTAACAACATTCCTTGCTTGTCGGCCCCTACTTCCCAGTGGGAACACTGTATACGTCTATGAAGTAATATAACCTAACCTAACACAACCTGACATCTCGGCGGTAATATTTGACAACATTCCTGGCGAGTTGGCCCCGACGTCTGCGTAGGTCCTTCGTATACATCATTGACGTAATGGAACCTGACCTAACACAACCTAACATCTCGGCGGTAATATTGTGCATCATTTCTGGCGAGCTATCCTCTACGTGGGACATTCATATGCATCAATAACGTAATATAACCTAACCTAACCCAACCTGATATCTCGGCGGTAATATTTGACGACATTCCTGGCGAGTTGGACTCTACTTCTCCGTGGGACCTTTATATACTTCAATTACGTAATATAACGTAACCTAACCCAACCTGACATCTCGACGGTAATATTTGACAACATTCCTGGCGAGTTGGCCCCGACGTCTGCGTGGGTCCTTCTTATACATCATTAACGTAATGTAAAATAACCTAACCCAACCTTACATCTCGGCGGTAATGTTTGACAACATTCCTGGCGAGCTATCCTCTATGTGGGACATTAATATGCGTCAATAACGTAATATAACCTAACCTAACCCAAACTAACATCTCGGCGGTAATATTTGACGACATTCCTGGCGAGTTGGACTCTACGTCTCCGTGGGACCTTTATATACATCAATAACGTAATATAACCTAACGTAATCCAACCTGACATCTCGGCGGTAATATTTGACAACATTCCTTGCGAGTTGGCCTCTACGTGTCCGTGGGACCTTTATATACATCAGTATCCTAATATAACCTAACCTAACCCAACCTAATCTCTCGGGGTACCGTTTAACAACATTCCTTGCTTGTCGGCCCTTACTTCCCAGTGGGAACACTGTATACGTCTATGAAGTAATATAACCTAACCTAACCCAACCTGACATCTCGGCGGTAATATTTGAAAACATTCCTGGCGAGTTGGCCCCGACGTCTGCGTAGGTCCTTCGTATACATCATTAACGTAATGGAACCTGACCTAACCCAACCTAACATCTCGGCGGTAATATTGTACAACATTTCTGGCAAGCTATCCTCTACGTGGGACATTCATATGCATCAATAACGTAATATAACCTAACCTAACCCAACCTGACATCTCGGCGGTAATATTTGACGACATTCCTGGCGAGTTGGACTCTACTTCTCCGTGGGACCTTTATATACTTCAATTACGTAATATAACGTAACCTAACCCAACCTGACATCTCGACGGTAATATTTGACAACATTCCTGGCGAGTTGGCCCCGACGTCTGCGTGGGTCCTTCTTATACATCATTAACGTAATGTAAACTAACCTAACCCAACCTAACATCTCGGCGGTAATGTTTGACAACATTCCTGGCGAGCTATCCTCTACGTGGGACATTAATATGCGTCAATAACGTAATATAACCTAACCTAACCCAACCTGACACCTCGGCGGTAATATTTGACGACATTCCTGGCGAGTTGGACTCTACGTCTCCGTGGGACCTTTATATACTTCAATTACGTAATATAACCTAACCTAACCCAACCTGACATCTCGGCGGTAATATTTGATGACATTCCTGGCGAGTTGGACTCTACGTCTCCGTGGGACCTTTATATACATCAATAACGTAATATAACCTAACGTAATCCAACCTGACATTTCGGCGGTAATATTTGACAACATTCCTGGCGAGCTATCCTCTACGTGGGACATTAATATGCGTCAATAACGTAATATAACCTAACCTAACCCAACCTGACACCTCGGCGGTAATATTTGACGACATTCCTGGCGAGTTGGACTCTACGTCTCCGTGGGACCTTTATATACTTCAATTACGTAATATAACCTAACCTAACCCAACCTGACATCTCGGCGGTAATATTTGATGACATTCCTGGCGAGTTGGACTCTACGTCTCCGTGGGACCTTTATATACATCAATAACGTAATATAACCTAACGTAATCCAACCTGACATTTCGGCGGTAATATTTGACAACATTCCTTGCGGGTTGGCCTCTACGTGTCCGTGGGACCTTTATATACATCAGTATCCTAATATAACCTAACCTAACCCAACCTAATCTCTCGGGGTACCGTTTAACAACATTCCTTGCTTGTCGGCCCCTACTTCCCAGTGGGAACACTGTATACGTCTATGAAGTAATATAACCTAACCTAACACAACCTGACATCTCGGCGGTAATATTTGACGACATTCCTGGCGAGTTGGACTCTACGTCTCCGTGGGACCTTTATATACTTCAATTACGTAATATAACCTAACCTAACCCAACCTGACATCTCGGCGGTAATATTTGACAACATTCCTTGCGAGTTGGCCTCTACGTGTCCGTGGGACCTTTATATAAATCAGTATCCTCATATAACCTAACCTAACCCAACCTAATATCTCGGGGTACCGTTTAACAACATTCTTCGCTTGTCGGCCCCTACTTCTCAGTGGGAACACTGTATACGTCTATGAAGTAATATAACCTAACCTAACACAACCTGACATCCCGGCGGTAATATTTGACAACATTCCTGGCGAGTTGGCCCCGACGTCTGCTTGGGTCCGTCGTATACATCACTAACGTAATATAACCTAACCTAACCCAACCTAACATCTCGGCGGTAATGTTTGACGACATTCCTGGCGAGCTATCCTCTACGCGGGACATTCATATGCATCAATAACGTAATATAACGTAACATAACGCAACCTGACATCTCGGCGGTAATATTTGACAACATTCCTGGCGAGTTGGCCCCGACGTCTGCGTAGGTCCTTCGTATTCATTACTAACGTAACATAACCTAACCTAACCCAACCTAACATCTCGGCGGTAACATTTGACAACATTCCTGGCGAGCTATCCACTACGTGGGACATTCATATGCATCAATAACGTAATATAACCTAACCTAACCCAACCTGACATCTCGGCGGTAATATTTGACGACATTCCTGGCGAGTTGGACTCTACGTTTCCGTGGGACCTTTATATACTTCAATTACGTAATATAACCTAACCTAACGCAACCGGACATCTCGGCGGTACTGTTTGACGACATTCCTGGCGAGTTGGACTCTACGTCTCCGTGGGACCTTTATATACATCAATAACGTAATATAACCTAACGTAATCCAACCTGACATCTCGGCGGTAATATTTGACAACATTCCTTGCGAGTTGGCCTCTACGTGTCCGTGGGACCTTTATATAAATCAGTATCCTCATATAACCTAACCTAACCCAACCTAATATCTCGGGGTACCGTTTAACAACATTCTTCGCTTGTCGGCCCCTACTTCTCAGTGGGAACACTGTATACGTCTATGAAGTAATATAACCTAACCTAACACAACCTGACATCCCGGCGGTAATATTTGACAACATTCCTGTCGAGTTGGCCGCGACGTCTGCGTGGGTCCTTCGTATACATCACTAACGTAATATAACCTAACCTAACCCAAACTAACATCTCGGCGGTAATGTTTGACAACATTCCTGGCGAGCTATCCTCTACGTGGGACATTAATATGCGTCAATAACGTAATATAACCTAACCTAACCCAACCTGACATCTCTGCGGTAATATTTGAAGACATTCTTGGCGAGTTCGACTCTACGTCTCCGTGGGACCTTTATATACTTCAATTACGTAATATAACCCAACCTAACACAACTTGACATCTCGGCGGTAATATTTGACAACATTCCTGGCGAGCTATCCTCTACGTGGGACATTAATATGCGTCAATAACGTAATATAACCTAACCTAACCCAAACTAACATCTCGGCGGTAATATTGGATAACATTCCTGGCGAGCTATCCTCTACGTGGGACATTCATATGCATCAATAACGTAATATAACCTAACCTAACCCAACCTGACATCTCGGCGGTAATATTTGACGACATTCCTGGCGAGTTGGACTCTACGTCTCGGTGGGACCTTTATATACATCAATAACGTAATATAACCTAACGTAATCCAACCTGACATCTCGGCGGTAATATTTGACAACATTCCTTGCGAGTTGGCCTCTACGTGTCCGTGGGACCTTTATATACATCAGTATCCTAATATAACCTAACATAACCCAACCTAATCTCTCGGGGTACCGTTTAACAACATTCCTTGCCTGTCGGCCCCTACGTCTCAGTGGGAACACTGTATACGTCTATGAAGTAATATAGCCTAACCTAACACAACTTGACATCTCGGCGGTAATATTTGAAATCATTCCTGTCGAGTTGGCCGCGACGTCTGCGTGGGTCCTTCGTATACATCACTAACGTAATATAACCTAACCTAACCCAAACTAACATCTCGGCGGTAATGTTTGACAACATTCCTGGCGAGCTATCCTCTACGTGGGACATTAATATGCGTCAATAACGTAATATAACCTAACCTAACCCAACCTGACATCTCGGCGGTAATATTTGAAGACATTCTTGGCGAGTTCGACTCTACGTCTCCATGGGACCTTTATATACTTCAATTACGTAATATAACCTAACGTAACACAACCTGACATCTCGGCGGTAATATTTGACAACATTCCTGGCGAGCTATCCTCTACGTGGGACATTAATATGCGTCAATAACGTAATATAACCTAACCTAACCCAACCTGACATCTCGGCGGTAATATTTGACAACATTCCTGGTGAGTTGGCCCCGACGTCTGCGTGGGTCCTTCGTATACATCACTAACGTAATATAACCTAACCTAACCCAACCTAACATCTCGGCGGTAACACTTGACAACATTCCTGGCGAGCTATCCTCTACGTGGGACATTCATATGCATCAATAACGTAATATAACCTAACCTAACCCAACCTGACATCTCGGCCGTTATATCTGACGACATTCCTGTCGAGTTGGAATCTAAGTCTCCGTGGGACCTTTATATACATCAATAACGTAATATAACCTAACGTAATCCAACCTGACATCTCGGCGGTAATATTTGACAACATTCCTTGCGAGTTGGCCTCTACGTCTCCGTGGGACCTTTATATACATCAATAACGTAATATAACCTAACGTAATCCAACCTGACATTTCGGCGGTAATATTTGACAACATTCCTTGCGAGTTGGCCTCTACGTGTCCGTGGGACCTTTATATACATCAGTATCCTAATATAACCTAACCTAACCCAACCTAATTTCTCGGGGTACCGTTTAACAACATTCCTTGCTTGTCGGCCCCTACTTCCCAGTGGGAACACTGTATACGTCTATGAAGTAATATAACCTAACCTAACACAACCTGACATCTGGGCGGTAATATTTGACAACATTCCTGGCGAGTTGGCCCCGACGTCTGCGTAGGTCCTTCGTATACATCATTAACGTAATGGAACCTGACCTAACCCAACCTAACATCTCGGCGGTAATATTGTACAACATTTCTGGCGAGCTATCCTCTACGTGGGACATTCATATGCATCAATAACGTAATATAACCTAACCTAACCCAACCTGACATCTCGGCGGTAATATTTGACCACATTCCTGGCGGGTTGGACTCTACGTCTCCGTGGGACATTTATATACTTCAATTACGTAATATAACCTAACCTAACCCAACTTAACATCTCGGCGGTAACATTTGACAACATTCCTGGCGAGCTATCCTCTACGTGGGACATTCATACGCATCAATAACGTAATATAACCTAACGTAACCCAACCTGACATCTCGGCGGTAATATTTGACGACATTCCTGGCGAGTTGGACTCTACGTTTCCGTGGGACCTTTATATACTTCAATTACGTAATATAACCTAACCTAACCCAACCTGACATCTCGGCGGTAATATTTGACGACATTCCTGGCGAGTTGGACTCTACGTCTCCGTGGGACCTTTATATACATCAATAACGTAATATAACCTAACATAATCCAACCTGACATCTCGGCGGTAATATTTGACAACATTCCTTGCGAGTTGGCCTCTACGTGTCCGTGGGACCTTTATATACATCAGTATCCTAATATAACCTAACATAACCCAACCTAATCTCTCGGGGTACCGTTTAACAACATTCCTTGCTTGTCGGCCCCTACGTCTCAGTGGGAACACTGTATACGTCTATGAAGTAATGTAACCTAACCTAACCCAACCTGACATCTCGGCGGTAATATTTGACGACATTCCTGGCGAGTTGGCCCCGACGTCTGCGTGGGTTCTTCGTTTACATCACTAACGTAATATAACTTAACCTAACCCAACCTAACATCTCGGCGGTAAGATTTGACAACATTCCTGGCGAGCTATCCTCTACGTGGGACATTCATATGCATCAATAACATAATATAACCTAACCTAACCCAACCTGACATTTCGGCGGTAATATTTGAAGACATTCTTGGCGAGTTCGACTCTACGTCTCCGACGGACCTTTATATACATCAATAACATAATATGACCTAACCTAACCCAACCTGACATCTCGGCGGTAATATTTGACAACATTCCTGGCGAGTTGGCCCCGACGTCTGCGTGGGTCCTTCGTTTACATCACTAACGTAATATAACCTAACCTAACCCAACCTAACATGTCGGCGGTAACATTTGACAACATTCCTGGCGAGCTATCCTCTACGTGGGACATTCGTATGCATCAATAGCGTAATATAACCTAACGTAACCCAACCTGACATCTCGGCGGTAATATTTGACAACACTCCTGGCGAGTTGGCCGCGACGTCTGCGTGGGTCCTTCGTATACATCACTAACGTAATATAACCTAACCTAACCCAAACTAACATCTCGGCGGTAATGTTTGACAACATTCCTGGCGAGCTATCCTCTACGTTTGACATTAATATGCGTCAATAACGTAATATAACCTAACCTAACCCAACCTGACATCTCGGCGGTAATATTTGACAACATTCCTGGCGAGTTGGCCCCGACGTCTGCGTGGGTCCGTCGTATACATCACTAACGTAATATAACCTAACCTAACGCAACCTAACATCTCGGCGGTAATGTTTGAAAACATTCCTGGCGAGTTGGCACCGACATCTGCGTGGGTCCTTCGTATTCAACACTAACGTAACATAACCTAACCTAACGCAACCTAACATCTCGGCGGTAACATTTGACAACATTCCTGGCGATCTATCCTCTACGTGGGAAATGCATATGCATCAATAACGTAATATAACCTAACCTAACACAACCTGACATCTCGGCGGTAATATTTGACGACATTCCTGGCGAGTTGGACTCTACGGTTCCGTGGGACCTTTATATACTTCAATTACGTAATATAACCTAACCTAACCCAACCTGACATCTCGGCGGTAATATTTGACGACATTCCTGGCGAGTTGGACTCTACGTCTCCGTGGGACCTTTATATACTTCAATTACGTAATATAACCCAACCTAACACAACTTGACATCTCGGCGGTAATATTTGACAACATTCCTGGCGAGCTATCCTCTACGTGGGACATTAATATGCGTCAATAACGTAATATAACCTAACCTAACCCAAACTAACATCTCGGCGGTAATATTGGATAACATTCCTGGCGAGCTATCCACTACGTGGGACATTCATATGCATCAATAACGTAATATAACCTAACCTAACCCAACCTGACATCTCGGCGGTAATATTTGACGACATTCCTGGCGAGTTGGACTCTACGTCTCCGTGGGACCTTTATATACATCAATAACGTAATATAACCTAACGTAATCCAACCTGACATCTCGGCGGTAATATTTGACAACATTCCTTGCGAGTTGGCCTCTACGTGTCCGTGGGACCTTTATATACATCAGTATCCTAATATAACCTAACATAACCCAACCTAATCTCTCGGGGTACCGTTTAACAACATTCCTTGCCTGTCGGCCCCTACGTCTCAGTGGGAACACTGTATACGTCTATGAAGTAATATAGCCTAACCTAACACAACTTGACATCTCGGCGGTAATATTTGAAATCATTCCTGTCGAGTTGGCCGCGACGTCTGCGTGGGTCCTTCGTATACATCACTAACGTAATATAACCTAACCTAACCCAAACTAACATCTCGGCGGTAATGTTTGACAACATTCCTGGCGAGCTATCCTCTACGTGGGACATTAATATGCGTCAATAACGTAATATAACCTAACCTAACCCAACCTGACATCTCGGCGGTAATATTTGAAGACATTCTTGGCGAGTTCGACTCTACGTCTCCATGGGACCTTTATATACTTCAATTACGTAATATAACCTAACGTAACACAACCTGACATCTCGGCGGTAATATTTGACAACATTCCTGGCGAGCTATCCTCTACGTGGGACATTAATATGCGTCAATAACGTAATATAACCTAACCTAACCCAACCTGACATCTCGGCGGTAATATTTGACAACATTCCTGGTGAGTTGGCCCCGACGTCTGCGTGGGTCCTTCGTATACATCACTAACGTAATATAACCTAACCTAACCCAACCTAACATCTCGGCGGTAACACTTGACAACATTCCTGGCGAGCTATCCTCTACGTGGGACATTCATATGCATCAATAACGTAATATAACCTAACCTAACCCAACCTGACATCTCGGCCGTTATATCTGACGACATTCCTGTCGAGTTGGAATCTAAGTCTCCGTGGGACCTTTATATACATCAATAACGTAATATAACCTAACGTAATCCAACCTGACATCTCGGCGGTAATATTTGACAACATTCCTTGCGAGTTGGCCTCTACGTCTCCGTGGGACCTTTATATACATCAATAACGTAATATAACCTAACGTAATCCAACCTGACATTTCGGCGGTAATATTTGACAACATTCCTTGCGAGTTGGCCTCTACGTGTCCGTGGGACCTTTATATACATCAGTATCCTAATATAACCTAACCTAACCCAACCTAATTTCTCGGGGTACCGTTTAACAACATTCCTTGCTTGTCGGCCCCTACTTCCCAGTGGGAACACTGTATACGTCTATGAAGTAATATAACCTAACCTAACACAACCTGACATCTGGGCGGTAATATTTGACAACATTCCTGGCGAGTTGGCCCCGACGTCTGCGTAGGTCCTTCGTATACATCATTAACGTAATGGAACCTGACCTAACCCAACCTAACATCTCGGCGGTAATATTGTACAACATTTCTGGCGAGCTATCCTCTACGTGGGACATTCATATGCATCAATAACGTAATATAACCTAACCTAACCCAACCTGACATCTCGGCGGTAATATTTGACGACATTCCTGGCGAGTTGGACTCTACTTCTCCGTGGGACCTTTATATACTTCAATTACGTAATATAACGTAACCTAACCCAACCTGACATTTCGGCGGTAATATTTGACGACATTCCTGGCGAGTTCGACTCTACGTCTCCGTGGGACCTTTATATACTTCAATTACGTAATATAACCTAACGTAACACAACCTGACATCTCGGCGGTAATATTTGACAACATTCCTGGCGAGCTATCCTCTACGTGGGACATTAATATGCGTCAATAACGTAATATAACCTAACCTAACCCAACCTGACATCTCGGCGGTAATATTTGACAACATTCCTGGTGAGTTGGCCCCGACGTCTGCGTGGGTCCTTCGTATACATCACTAACGTAATATAACCTAACCTAACCCAACCTAACATCTCGGCGGTAACACTTGACAACATTCCTGGCGAGCTATCCTCTACGTGGGACATTCATATGCATCAATAACGTAATATAACCTAACCTAACCCAACCTGACATCTCGGCCGTTATATCTGACGACATTCCTGTCGAGTTGGAATCTAAGTCTCCGTGGGACCTTTATATACATCAATAACGTAATATAACCTAACGTAATCCAACCTGACATCTCGGCGGTAATATTTGACAACATTCCTTGCGAGTTGGCCTCTACGTCTCCGTGGGACCTTTATATACATCAATAACGTAATATAACCTAACGTAATCCAACCTGACATTTCGGCGGTAATATTTGACAACATTCCTTGCGAGTTGGCCTCTACGTGTCCGTGGGACCTTTATATACATCAGTATCCTAATATAACCTAACCTAACCCAACCTAATTTCTCGGGGTACCGTTTAACAACATTCCTTGCTTGTCGGCCCCTACTTCCCAGTGGGAACACTGTATACGTCTATGAAGTAATATAACCTAACCTAACACAACCTGACATCTGGGCGGTAATATTTGACAACATTCCTGGCGAGTTGGCCCCGACGTCTGCGTAGGTCCTTCGTATACATCATTAACGTAATGGAACCTGACCTAACCCAACCTAACATCTCGGCGGTAATATTGTACAACATTTCTGGCGAGCTATCCTCTACGTGGGACATTCATATGCATCAATAACGTAATATAACCTAACCTAACCCAACCTGACATCTCGGCGGTAATATTTGACGACATTCCTGGCGAGTTGGACTCTACTTCTCCGTGGGACCTTTATATACTTCAATTACGTAATATAACGTAACCTAACCCAACCTGACATTTCGGCGGTAATATTTGACGACATTCCTGGCGAGTTCGACTCTACGTCTCCGTGGGACCTTTATATACTTCAATTACGTAATATAACCTAACGTAACACAACCTGACATCTCGGCGGTAATATTTGACAACATTCCTGGCGAGCTATCCTCTACGTGGGACATTAATATGCGTCAATAACGTAATATAACCTAACCTAACCCAACCTGACATCTCGGCGGTAATATTTGACAACATTCCTGGTGAGTTGGCCCCGACGTCTGCGTGGGTCCTTCGTATACATCACTAACGTAATATAACCTAACCTAACCCAACCTAACATCTCGGCGGTAACACTTGACAACATTCCTGGCGAGCTATCCTCTACGTGGGACATTCATATGCATCAATAACGTAATATAACCTAACCTAACCCAACCTGACATCTCGGCCGTTATATCTGACGACATTCCTGTCGAGTTGGAATCTAAGTCTCCGTGGGACCTTCATATACATCAATAACGTAATATAACCTAACGTAATCCAACCTGACATCTCGGCGGTAATATTTGACAACATTCCTTGCGAGTTGGCCTCTACGTCTCCGTGGGACCTTTATATACATCAATAACGTAATATAACCTAACGTAATCCAACCTGACATTTCGGCGGTAATATTTGACAACATTCCTTGCGAGTTGGCCTCTACGTGTCCGTGGGACCTTTATATACATCAGTATCCTAATATAACCTAACCTAACCCAACCTAATTTCTCGGGGTACCGTTTAACAACATTCCTTGCTTGTCGGCCCCTACTTCCCAGTGGGAACACTGTATACGTCTATGAAGTAATATAACCTAACCTAACACAACCTGACATCTGGGCGGTAATATTTGACAACATTCCTGGCGAGTTGGCCCCGACGTCTGCGTAGGTCCTTCGTATACATCATTAACGTAATGGAACCTGACCTAACCCAACCTAACATCTCGGCGGTAATATTGTACAACATTTCTGGCGAGCTATCCTCTACGTGGGACATTCATATGCATCAATAACGTAATATAACCTAACCTAACCCAACCTGACATCTCGGCGGTAATATTTGACAACATTCCTGGCGAGTTGGCCCCGACGTCTGCGTGGGTCCTTCGTATACATCATTAACGTAATATAACCTAACCTAACCAAACCTAACATCTCGGCGGTAATATTGTACAACATTTCTGGCGAGCTATCCTCTACGTGGGACATTCATATGCATCAATAACGTAATATAACCTAACCTAACCCAACCTGACATCTCGGCGGTAATATTTGACGACATTCCTGGCGAGTTGGCCTCTACGTGTCCGTGGGACCTTTATATACATCAGTATCCTAATATAACCTAACATAACCCAACCTAATCTCTCGGGGTACCGTTTAACAACATTCCTTGCCTGTCGGCCCCTACGTCTCAGTGGGAACACTGTATACGTCTATGAAGTAATATAGCCTAACCTAACACAACTTGACATCTCGGCGGTAATATTTGAAATCATTCCTGTCGAGTTGGCCGCGACGTCTGCGTGGGTCCTTCGTATACATCACTAACGTAATATAACCTAACCTAACCCAAACTAACATCTCGGCGGTAATGTTTGACAACATTCCTGGCGAGCTATCCTCTACGTGGGACATTAATATGCGTCAATAACGTAATATAACCTAACCTAACCCAACCTGACATCTCGGCGGTAATATTTGAAGACATTCTTGGCGAGTTCGACTCTACGTCTCCATGGGACCTTTATATACTTCAATTACGTAATATAACCTAACGTAACACAACCTGACATCTCGGCGGTAATATTTGACAACATTCCTGGCGAGCTATCCTCTACGTGGGACATTAATATGCGTCAATAACGTAATATAACCTAACCTAACCCAACCTGACATCTCGGCGGTAATATTTGACAACATTCCTGGTGAGTTGGCCCCGACGTCTGCGTGGGTCCTTCGTATACATCACTAACGTAATATAACCTAACCTAACCCAACCTAACATCTCGGCGGTAACACTTGACAACATTCCTGGCGAGCTATCCTCTACGTGGGACATTCATATGCATCAATAACGTAATATAACCTAACCTAACCCAACCTGACATCTCGGCCGTTATATCTGACGACATTCCTGTCGAGTTGGAATCTAAGTCTCCGTGGGACCTTTATATACATCAATAACGTAATATAACCTAACGTAATCCAACCTGACATCTCGGCGGTAATATTTGACAACATTCCTTGCGAGTTGGCCTCTACGTCTCCGTGGGACCTTTATATACATCAATAACGTAATATAACCTAACGTAATCCAACCTGACATTTCGGCGGTAATATTTGACAACATTCCTTGCGAGTTGGCCTCTACGTGTCCGTGGGACCTTTATATACATCAGTATCCTAATATAACCTAACCTAACCCAACCTAATTTCTCGGGGTACCGTTTAACAACATTCCTTGCTTGTCGGCCCCTACTTCCCAGTGGGAACACTGTATACGTCTATGAAGTAATATAACCTAACCTAACACAACCTGACATCTGGGCGGTAATATTTGACAACATTCCTGGCGAGTTGGCCCCGACGTCTGCGTAGGTCCTTCGTATACATCATTAACGTAATGGAACCTGACCTAACCCAACCTAACATCTCGGCGGTAATATTGTACAACATTTCTGGCGAGCTATCCTCTACGTGGGACATTCATATGCATCAATAACGTAATATAACCTAACCTAACCCAACCTGACATCTCGGCGGTAATATTTGACGACATTCCTGGCGAGTTGGACTCTACTTCTCCGTGGGACCTTTATATACTTCAATTACGTAATATAACGTAACCTAACCCAACCTGACATTTCGGCGGTAATATTTGACGACATTCCTGGCGAGTTCGACTCTACGTCTCCGTGGGACCTTTATATACTTCAATTACGTAATATAACCTAACGTAACACAACCTGACATCTCGGCGGTAATATTTGACAACATTCCTGGCGAGCTATCCTCTACGTGGGACATTAATATGCGTCAATAACGTAATATAACCTAACCTAACCCAACCTGACATCTCGGCGGTAATATTTGACAACATTCCTGGTGAGTTGGCCCCGACGTCTGCGTGGGTCCTTCGTATACATCACTAACGTAATATAACCTAACCTAACCCAACCTAACATCTCGGCGGTAACACTTGACAACATTCCTGGCGAGCTATCCTCTACGTGGGACATTCATATGCATCAATAACGTAATATAACCTAACCTAACCCAACCTGACATCTCGGCCGTTATATCTGACGACATTCCTGTCGAGTTGGAATCTAAGTCTCCGTGGGACCTTTATATACATCAATAACGTAATATAACCTAACGTAATCCAACCTGACATCTCGGCGGTAATATTTGACAACATTCCTTGCGAGTTGGCCTCTACGTCTCCGTGGGACCTTTATATACATCAATAACGTAATATAACCTAACGTAATCCAACCTGACATTTCGGCGGTAATATTTGACAACATTCCTTGCGAGTTGGCCTCTACGTGTCCGTGGGACCTTTATATACATCAGTATCCTAATATAACCTAACCTAACCCAACCTAATTTCTCGGGGTACCGTTTAACAACATTCCTTGCTTGTCGGCCCCTACTTCCCAGTGGGAACACTGTATACGTCTATGAAGTAATATAACCTAACCTAACACAACCTGACATCTGGGCGGTAATATTTGACAACATTCCTGGCGAGTTGGCCCCGACGTCTGCGTAGGTCCTTCGTATACATCATTAACGTAATGGAACCTGACCTAACCCAACCTAACATCTCGGCGGTAATATTGTACAACATTTCTGGCGAGCTATCCTCTACGTGGGACATTCATATGCATCAATAACGTAATATAACCTAACCTAACCCAACCTGACATCTCGGCGGTAATATTTGACGACATTCCTGGCGAGTTGGACTCTACTTCTCCGTGGGACCTTTATATACTTCAATTACGTAATATAACGTAACCTAACCCAACCTGACATTTCGGCGGTAATATTTGACGACATTCCTGGCGAGTTCGACTCTACGTCTCCGTGGGACCTTTATATACTTCAATTACGTAATATAACCTAACGTAACACAACCTGACATCTCGGCGGTAATATTTGACAACATTCCTGGCGAGCTATCCTCTACGTGGGACATTAATATGCGTCAATAACGTAATATAACCTAACCTAACCCAACCTGACATCTCGGCGGTAATATTTGACAACATTCCTGGTGAGTTGGCCCCGACGTCTGCGTGGGTCCTTCGTATACATCACTAACGTAATATAACCTAACCTAACCCAACCTAACATCTCGGCGGTAACACTTGACAACATTCCTGGCGAGCTATCCTCTACGTGGGACATTCATATGCATCAATAACGTAATATAACCTAACCTAACCCAACCTGACATCTCGGCCGTTATATCTGACGACATTCCTGTCGAGTTGGAATCTAAGTCTCCGTGGGACCTTCATATACATCAATAACGTAATATAACCTAACGTAATCCAACCTGACATCTCGGCGGTAATATTTGACAACATTCCTTGCGAGTTGGCCTCTACGTCTCCGTGGGACCTTTATATACATCAATAACGTAATATAACCTAACGTAATCCAACCTGACATTTCGGCGGTAATATTTGACAACATTCCTTGCGAGTTGGCCTCTACGTGTCCGTGGGACCTTTATATACATCAGTATCCTAATATAACCTAACCTAACCCAACCTAATTTCTCGGGGTACCGTTTAACAACATTCCTTGCTTGTCGGCCCCTACTTCCCAGTGGGAACACTGTATACGTCTATGAAGTAATATAACCTAACCTAACACAACCTGACATCTGGGCGGTAATATTTGACAACATTCCTGGCGAGTTGGCCCCGACGTCTGCGTAGGTCCTTCGTATACATCATTAACGTAATGGAACCTGACCTAACCCAACCTAACATCTCGGCGGTAATATTGTACAACATTTCTGGCGAGCTATCCTCTACGTGGGACATTCATATGCATCAATAACGTAATATAACCTAACCTAACCCAACCTGACATCTCGGCGGTAATATTTGACAACATTCCTGGCGAGTTGGCCCCGACGTCTGCGTGGGTCCTTCGTATACATCATTAACGTAATATAACCTAACCTAACCAAACCTAACATCTCGGCGGTAATAGTGGACAACATTCCTGGCGAGCTATCCTCTACGTGGGACATTCATATGCATCAATAACGTAATATAACCTAACCTAACCCAACCTGACATCTCGGCGGTAATATTTGACCACATTCCTGGCGAGTTGGACTCTACGTCTCCGTGGGACATTTATATACTTCAATTACGTAATATAACCTAACCTAACCCAACTTAACATCTCGGCGGTAACATTTGACAACATTCCTGGCGAGCTATCCTCTACGTGGGACATTCATACGCATCAATAACGTAATATAACCTAACGTAACCCAACCTGACATCTCGGCGGTAATATTTGACGACATTCCTGGCGAGTTGGACTCTACGTTTCCGTGGGACCTTTATATACTTCAATTACGTAATATAACCTAACCTAACCCAACCTGACATCTCGGCGGTAATATTTGACGACATTCCTGGCGAGTTGGACTCTACGTCTCCGTGGGACCTTTATATACATCAATAACGTAATATAACCTAACATAATCCAACCTGACATCTCGGCGGTAATATTTGACAACATTCCTTGCGAGTTGGCCTCTACGTGTCCGTGGGACCTTTATATACATCAGTATCCTAATATAACCTAACATAACCCAACCTAATCTCTCGGGGTACCGTTTAACAACATTCCTTGCTTGTCGGCCCCTACGTCTCAGTGGGAACACTGTATACGTCTATGAAGTAATGTAACCTAACCTAACCCAACCTGACATCTCGGCGGTAATATTTGACGACATTCCTGGCGAGTTGGCCCCGACGTCTGCGTGGGTTCTTCGTTTACATCACTAACGTAATATAACCTAACCTAACCCAACCTAACATCTCGGCGGTAAGATTTGACAACATTCCTGGCGAGCTATCCTCTACGTGGGACATTCATATGCATCAATAACATAATATAACCTAACCTAACCCAACCTGACATTTCGGCGGTAATATTTGAAGACATTCTTGGCGAGTTCGACTCTACGTCTCCGACGGACCTTTATATACATCAATAACATAATATGACCTAACCTAACCCAACCTGACATCTCGGCGGTAATATTTGACAACATTCCTGGCGAGTTGGCCCCGACGTCTGCGTGGGTCCTTCGTTTACATCACTAACGTAATATAACCTAACCTAACCCAACCTAACATGTCGGCGGTAACATTTGACAACATTCCTGGCGAGCTATCCTCTACGTGGGACATTCGTATGCATCAATAGCGTAATATAACCTAACGTAACCCAACCTGACATCTCGGCGGTAATATTTGACAACACTCCTGGCGAGTTGGCCGCGACGTCTGCGTGGGTCCTTCGTATACATCACTAACGTAATATAACCTAACCTAACCCAAACTAACATCTCGGCGGTAATGTTTGACAACATTCCTGGCGAGCTATCCTCTACGTTTGACATTAATATTCGTCAATAACGTAATATAACCTAACATAACCCAACCTGACATCTCGGCGGTAATATTTGACAACATTCCTGGCGAGTTGGCCCCGACGTCTGCGTGGGTCCGTCGTATACATCACTAACGTAATATAACCTAACCTAACGCAACCTAACATCTCGGCGGTAATGTTTGAAAACATTCCTGGCGAGTTGGCACCGACATCTGCGTGGGTCCTTCGTATTCAACACTAACGTAACATAACCTAACCTAACGCAACCTAACATCTCGGCGGTAACATTTGACAACATTCCTGGCGATCTATCCTCTACGTGGGAAATGCATATGCATCAATAACGTAATATAACCTAACCTAACACAACCTGACATCTCGGCGGTAATATTTGACGACATTCCTGGCGAGTTGGACTCTACGGTTCCGTGGGACCTTTATATACTTCAATTACGTAATATAACCTAACCTAACCCAACCTGACATCTCGGCGGTAATATTTGACGACATTCCTGGCGAGTTGGACTCTACGTCTCCGTGGGACCTTTATATACTTCAATTACGTAATATAACCCAACCTAACACAACTTGACATCTCGGCGGTAATATTTGACAACATTCCTGGCGAGCTATCCTCTACGTGGGACATTAATATGCGTCAATAACGTAATATAACCTAACCTAACCCAAACTAACATCTCGGCGGTAATATTGGATAACATTCCTGGCGAGCTATCCTCTACGTGGGACATTCATATGCATCAATAACGTAATATAACCTAACCTAACCCAACCTGACATCTCGGCGGTAATATTTGACGACATTCCTGGCGAGTTGGACTCTACGTCTCCGTGGGACCTTTATATACATCAATAACGTAATATAACCTAACGTAATCCAACCTGACATCTCGGCGGTAATATTTGACAACATTCCTTGCGAGTTGGCCTCTACGTGTCCGTGGGACCTTTATATACATCAATATCCTAATATAACCTAACATAACCCAACCTAATCTCTCGGGGTACCGTTTAACAACATTCCTTGCCTGTCGGCCCCTACGTCTCAGTGGGAACACTGTATACGTCTATGAAGTAATATAGCCTAACCTAACACAACTTGACATCTCGGCGGTAATATTTGAAATCATTCCTGTCGAGTTGGCCGCGACGTCTGCGTGGGTCCTTCGTATACATCACTAACGTAATATAACCTAACCTAACCCAAACTAACATCTCGGCGGTAATGTTTGACAACATTCCTGGCGAGCTATCCTCTACGTGGGACATTAATATGCGTCAATAACGTAATATAACCTAACCTAACCCAACCTGACATCTCGGCGGTAATATTTGAAGACATTCTTGGCGAGTTCGACTCTACGTCTCCATGGGACCTTTATATACTTCAATTACGTAATATAACCTAACGTAACACAACCTGACATCTCGGCGGTAATATTTGACAACATTCCTGGCGAGCTATCCTCTACGTGGGACATTAATATGCGTCAATAACGTAATATAACCTAACCTAACCCAACCTGACATCTCGGCGGTAATATTTGACAACATTCCTGGTGAGTTGGCCCCGACGTCTGCGTGGGTCCTTCGTATACATCACTAACGTAATATAACCTAACCTAACCCAACATAACATCTCGGCGGTAACACTTGACAACATTCCTGGCGAGCTATCCTCTACGTGGGACATTCATATGCATCAATAACGTAATATAACCTAACCTAACCCAACCTGACATCTCGGCCGTTATATCTGACGACATTCCTGTCGAGTTGGAATCTAAGTCTCCGTGGGACCTTTATATACATCAATAACGTAATATAACCTAACGTAATCCAACCTGACATCTCGGCGGTAATATTTGACAACATTCCTTGCGAGTTGGCCTCTACGTCTCCGTGGGACCTTTATATACATCAATAACGTAATATAACCTAACGTAATCCAACCTGACATTTCGGCGGTAATATTTGACAACATTCCTTGCGAGTTGGCCTCTACGTGTCCGTGGGACCTTTATATACATCAGTATCCTAATATAACCTAACCTAACCCAACCTAATTTCTCGGGGTACCGTTTAACAACATTCCTTGCTTGTCGGCCCCTACTTCCCAGTGGGAACACTGTATACGTCTATGAAGTAATATAACCTAACCTAACACAACCTGACATCTGGGCGGTAATATTTGACAACATTCCTGGCGAGTTGGCCCCGACGTCTGCGTAGGTCCTTCGTATACATCATTAACGTAATGGAACCTGACCTAACCCAACCTAACATCTCGGCGGTAATATTCTACAACATTTCTGGCGAGCTATCCTCTACGTGGGACATTCATATGCATCAATAACGTAATATAACCTAACCTAACCCAACCTGACATCTCGGCGGTAATATTTGACGACATTCCTGGCGAGTTGGACTCTACGTCTCCGTGGGACCTTTATATACATCAATAACGTAATATAACCTAACGTAATCCAACCTGACATCTCGGCGGTAATATTTGACAACATTCCTTGCGAGTTGGCCTCTACGTGTCCGTGGGACCTTTATATACATCAGTATCCTAATATAACCTAACATAACCCAACCTAATCTCTCGGGGTACCGTTTAACAACATTCCTTGCCTGTCGGCCCCTACGTCTCAGTGGGAACACTGTATACGTCTATGAAGTAATATAGCCTAACCTAACACAACTTGACATCTCGGCGGTAATATTTGAAATCATTCCTGTCGAGTTGGCCGCGACGTCTGCGTGGGTCCTTCGTATACATCACTAACGTAATATAACCTAACCTAACCCAAACTAACATCTCGGCGGTAATGTTTGACAACATTCCTGGCGAGCTATCCTCTACGTGGGACATTAATATGCGTCAATAACGTAATATAACCTAACCTAACCCAACCTGACATCTCGGCGGTAATATTTGAAGACATTCTTGGCGAGTTCGACTCTACGTCTCCATGGGACCTTTATATACTTCAATTACGTAATATAACCTAACGTAACACAACCTGACATCTCGGCGGTAATATTTGACAACATTCCTGGCGAGCTATCCTCTACGTGGGACATTAATATGCGTCAATAACGTAATATAACCTAACCTAACCCAACCTGACATCTCGGCGGTAATATTTGACAACATTCCTGGTGAGTTGGCCCCGACGTCTGCGTGGGTCCTTCGTATACATCACTAACGTAATATAACCTAACCTAACCCAACATAACATCTCGGCGGTAACACTTGACAACATTCCTGGCGAGCTATCCTCTACGTGGGACATTCATATGCATCAATAACGTAATATAACCTAACCTAACCCAACCTGACATCTCGGCCGTTATATCTGACGACATTCCTGTCGAGTTGGAATCTAAGTCTCCGTGGGACCTTTATATACATCAATAACGTAATATAACCTAACGTAATCCAACCTGACATCTCGGCGGTAATATTTGACAACATTCCTTGCGAGTTGGCCTCTACGTCTCCGTGGGACCTTTATATACATCAATAACGTAATATAACCTAACGTAATCCAACCTGACATTTCGGCGGTAATATTTGACAACATTCCTTGCGAGTTGGCCTCTACGTGTCCGTGGGACCTTTATATACATCAGTATCCTAATATAACCTAACCTAACCCAACCTAATTTCTCGGGGTACCGTTTAACAACATTCCTTGCTTGTCGGCCCCTACTTCCCAGTGGGAACACTGTATACGTCTATGAAGTAATATAACCTAACCTAACACAACCTGACATCTGGGCGGTAATATTTGACAACATTCCTGGCGAGTTGGCCCCGACGTCTGCGTAGGTCCTTCGTATACATCATTAACGTAATGGAACCTGACCTAACCCAACCTAACATCTCGGCGGTAATATTCTACAACATTTCTGGCGAGCTATCCTCTACGTGGGACATTCATATGCATCAATAACGTAATATAACCTAACCTAACCCAACCTGACATCTCGGCGGTAATATTTGACGACATTCCTGGCGAGTTGGACTCTACTTCTCCGTGGGACCTTTATATACTTCAATTACGTAATATAACGTAACCTAACCCAACCTGACATTTCGGCGGTAATATTTGACGACATTCCTGGCGAGTTCGACTCTACGTCTCCGTGGGACCTTTATATACTTCAATTACGTAATATAACCTAACGTAAAACAACCTGACATCTCGGCGGTAATATTTGACAACATTCCTGGCGAGCTATCCTCTACGTGGGACATTAATATGCGTCAATAACGTAATATAACCTAACCTAACCCAACCTGACATCTCGGCGGTAATATTTGACAACATTCCTGGTGAGTTGGCCCCGACGTCTGCGTGGGTCCTTCGTATACATCACTAACGTAATATAACCTAACCTAACCCAACCTAACATCTCGGCGGTAACACTTGACAACATTCCTGGCGAGCTATCCTCTACGTGGGACATTCATATGCATCAATAACGTAATATAACCTAACCTAACCCAACCTGACATCTCGGCCGTTATATCTGACGACATTCCTGTCGAGTTGGAATCTAAGTCTCCGTGGGACCTTTATATACATCAATAACGTAATATAACCTAACGTAATCCAACCTGACATTTCGGCGGTAATATTTGACAACATTCCTTGCGAGTTGGCCTCTACGTGTCCGTGGGACCTTTATATACATCAGTATCCTAATATAACCTAACCTAACCCAACCTAATTTCTCGGGGTACCGTTTAACAACATTCCTTGCTTGTCGGCCCCTACTTCCCAGTGGGAACACTGTATACGTCTATGAAGTAATATAACCTAACCTAACACAACCTGACATCTGGGCGGTAATATTTGACAACATTCCTGGCGAGTTGGCCCCGACGTCTGCGTAGGTCCTTCGTATACATCATTAACGTAATGGAACCTGACCTAACCCAACCTAACATCTCGGCGGTAATATTGTACAACATTTCTGGCGAGCTATCCTCTACGTGGGACATTCATATGCATCAATAACGTAATATAACCTAACCTAACCCAACCTGACACCTCGGCGGTAATATTTGACAACATTCCTGGCGAGTTGGCCCCGACGTCTGCGTGGGTCCTTCGTATACATCATTAACGTAATATAACCTAACCTAACCAAACCTAACATCTCGGCGGTAATAGTGGACAACATTCCTGGCGAGCTATCCTCTACGTGGGACATTCATATGCATCAATAACGTAATATAACCTAACCTAACCCAACCTGACATCTCGGCGGTAATATTTGACCACATTCCTGGCGAGTTGGACTCTACGTCTCCGTGGGACATTTATATACTTCAATTACGTAATATAACCTAACCTAACCCAACTTAACATCTCGGCGGTAACATTTGACAACATTCCTGGCGAGCTATCCTCTACGTGGGACATTCATACGCATCAATAACGTAATATAACCTAACGTAACCCAACCTGACATCTCGGCGGTAATATTTGACGACATTCCTGGCGAGTTGGACTCTACGTTTCCGTGGGACCTTTATATACTTCAATTACGTAATATAACCTAACCTAACCCAACCTGACATCTCGGCGGTAATATTTGACGACATTCCTGGCGAGTTGGACTCTACGTCTCCGTGGGACCTTTATATACATCAATAACGTAATATAACCTAACATAATCCAACCTGACATCTCGGCGGTAATATTTGACAACATTCCTTGCGAGTTGGCCTCTACGTGTCCGTGGGACCTTTATATACATCAGTATCCTAATATAACCTAACATAACCCAACCTAATCTCTCGGGGTACCGTTTAACAACATTCCTTGCTTGTCGGCCCCTACGTCTCAGTGGGAACACTGTATACGTCTATGAAGTAATGTAACCTAACCTAACCCAACCTGACATCTCGGCGGTAATATTTGACGACATTCCTGGCGAGTTGGCCCCGACGTCTGCGTGGGTTCTTCGTTTACATCACTAACGTAATATAACCTAACCTAACCCAACCTAACATCTCGGCGGTAAGATTTGACAACATTCCTGGCGAGCTATCCTCTACGTGGGACATTCATATGCATCAATAACATAATATAACCTAACCTAACCCAACCTGACATTTCGGCGGTAATATTTGAAGACATTCTTGGCGAGTTCGACTCTACGTCTCCGACGGACCTTTATATACATCAATAACATAATATGACCTAACCTAACCCAACCTGACATCTCGGCGGTAATATTTGACAACATTCCTGGCGAGTTGGCCCCGACGTCTGCGTGGGTCCTTCGTTTACATCACTAACGTAATATAACCTAACCTAACCCAACCTAACATGTCGGCGGTAACATTTGACAACATTCCTGGCGAGCTATCCTCTACGTGGGACATTCGTATGCATCAATAGCGTAATATAACCTAACGTAACCCAACCTGACATCTCGGCGGTAATATTTGACAACACTCCTGGCGAGTTGGCCGCGACGTCTGCGTGGGTCCTTCGTATACATCACTAACGTAATATAACCTAACCTAACCCAAACTAACATCTCGGCGGTAATGTTTGACAACATTCCTGGCGAGCTATCCTCTACGTTTGACATTAATATGCGTCAATAACGTAATATAACCTAACCTAACCCAACCTGACATCTCGGCGGTAATATTTGACAACATTCCTGGCGAGTTGGCCCCGACGTCTGCGTGGGTCCGTCGTATACATCACTAACGTAATATAACCTAACCTAACGCAACCTAACATCTCGGCGGTAATGTTTGAAAACATTCCTGGCGAGTTGGCACCGACATCTGCGTGGGTCCTTCGTATTCAACACTAACGTAACATAACCTAACCTAACGCAACCTAACATCTCGGCGGTAACATTTGACAACATTCCTGGCGATCTATCCTCTACGTGGGAAATGCATATGCATCAATAACGTAATATAACCTAACCTAGCACAACCTGACATCTCGGCGGTAATATTTGACGACATTCCTGGCGAGTTGGACTCTACGGTTCCGTGGGACCTTTATATACTTCAATTACGTAATATAACCTAACCTAACCCAACCTGACATCTCGGCGGTAATATTTGACGACATTCCTGGCGAGTTGGACTCTACGTTTCCGTGGGACCTTTATATACTTCAATTACGTAATATAACCTAACCTAACCCAACCTGACATCTCGGCGGTAATATTTGACGACATTCCTGGCGAATTGGCCCCGACGTCTGCGTGGGTCCTTCGTATACATCACTAACGTAATATAACCTAACCTAACCCAACCTAACATCTCGGCGGTAATATTTGACAACATTCCTGGCGAGCTATCCTCTACGTGGGACATTCATATGCATCAATAACATAATATAACCTAACCTAACCCAACCTGACATTTCGGCGGTAATATTTGACGACATTCCTGGCGAGTTGGACTCTACGTCTCCGTGGGACCTTTATATACTTCAATTACGTAATATAACCTAACCTAACCCAACCTGACATCTCGGCGGTAATATTTGACGACATTCCTGGCGAGTTGGGCTCTACGTCTCCGTGGGACCTTTATATACATCAATAACGTAATATAACCTCACCTAATCCAACCTGACATCTCGGCGGTAATATTTGACAACATTCCTTGCGAGTTGGCCTCTACGTGTCCGTGGGACCTTTATATACATCAGTATCCTAATATAACCTAACCTAACCCAACCTAATCTCTCGGGGTACCGTTTAACAACATTCCTTGCTTGTCGGCCCCTACTTCTCATTGGGAACACTGTATACGTCTATGAAGTAATATAACCTAACCTAACACAACCTGACATCTCGGCGGTAATGTTTGACAACATTCCTGGCGAGTTGTTCCCGACGTCTGCGTGGGTCCTTCGTATACATCACTATCGTATTATAACCTAACCTAACCCAACCTGACATCTCGGCGGTAATATTTGACGACATTCCTGGCGAGTTGTACTCTACGTCTCCGTGGGACCTTTATATACTTCAATTACGTAATATAACCTAACCTAACCCAACCTGGCATCTCGGCGGTAATATTTGACGACATTCCTGGCGAGTTTGACTCTACGCCTCCGACGGACCTTTATATACATCAATAACGTAATATGACCTAACATAACCCAACCTGACATCTCGGCGGTAATATTTGACAACATTCCTGGCGAGTTGGCCCCGACGTCTGCGTGGGTTCTTCGTTTACATCACTAACGTAATATAACCTAACCTAACCCAACCTAACATCTCGGCGGTAAGATTTGACAACATTCCTGGCGAGCTATCCTCTACGTGGGACATTCATATGCATCAATAACATAATATAACCTAACCTAACCCAACCTGACATTTCGGCGGTAATATTTGAAGACATTCTTGGCGAGTTCGACTCTACGTCTCCGACGGACCTTTATATACATCAATAACATAATATGACCTAACCTAACCCAACCTGACATCTCGGCGGTAATATTTGACAACATTCCTGGCGAGTTGGCCCCGACGTCTGCGTGGGTCCTTCGTTTACATCACTAACGTAATATAACCTAACCTAACCCAACCTAACATGTCGGCGGTAACATTTGACAACATTCCTGGCGAGCTATCCTCTACGTGGGACATTCGTATGCATCAATAGCGTAATATAACCTAACGTAACCCAACCTGACATCTCGGCGGTAATATTTGACAACACTCCTGGCGAGTTGGCCGCGACGTCTGCGTGGGTCCTTCGTATACATCACTAACGTAATATAACCTAACCTAACCCAAACTAACATCTCGGCGGTAATGTTTGACAACATTCCTGGCGAGCTATCCTCTACGTTTGACATTAATATGCGTCAATAACGTAATATAACCTAACCTAACCCAACCTGACATCTCGGCGGTAATATTTGACAACATTCCTGGCGAGTTGGCCCCGACGTCTGCGTGGGTCCGTCGTATACATCACTAACGTAATATAACCTAACCTAACGCAACCTAACATCTCGGCGGTAATGTTTGAAAACATTCCTGGCGAGTTGGCACCGACATCTGCGTGGGTCCTTCGTATTCAACACTAACGTAACATAACCTAACCTAACGCAACCTAACATCTCGGCGGTAACATTTGACAACATTCCTGGCGATCTATCCTCTACGTGGGACATGCATATGCATCAATAACGTAATATAACCTAACCTAACACAACCTGACATCTCGGCGGTAATATTTGACGACATTCCTGGCGAGTTGGACTCTACGGTTCCGTGGGACCTTTATATACTTCAATTACGTAATATAACCTAACCTAACCCAACCTGACATCTCGGCGGTAATATTTGACGACATTCCTGGCGAGTTGGACTCTACGTTTCCGTGGGACCTTTATATACTTCAATTACGTAATATAACCTAACCTAACCCAACCTGACATCTCGGCGGTAATATTTGACGACATTCCTGGCGAATTGGCCCCGACGTCTGCGTGGGTCCTTCGTATACATCACTAACGTAATATAACCTAACCTAACCCAACCTAACATCTCGGCGGTAATATTTGACAACATTCCTGGCGAGCTATCCTCTACGTGGGACATTCATATGCATCAATAACATAATATAACCTAACCTAACCCAACCTGACATTTCGGCGGTAATATTTGACGACATTCCTGGCGAGTTGGACTCTACGTCTCCGTGGGACCTTTATATACTTCAATTACGTAATATAACCTAACCTAACCCAACCTGACATCTCGGCGGTAATATTTGACGACATTCCTGGCGAGTTGGGCTCTACGTCTCCGTGGGACCTTTATATACATCAATAACGTAATATAACCTCACTTAATCCAACCTGACATCTCGGCGGTAATATTTGACAACATTCCTTGCGAGTTGGCCTCTACGTGTCCGTGGGACCTTTATATACATCAGTATCCTAATATAACCTAACCTAACCCAACCTAATCTCTCGGGGTACCGTTTAACAACATTCCTTGCTTGTCGGCCCCTACTTCTCATTGGGAACACTGTATACGTCTATGAAGTAATATAACCTAACCTAACACAACCTGACATCTCGGCGGTAATGTTTGACAACATTCCTGGCGAGTTGTTCCCGACGTCTGCGTGGGTCCTTCGTATACATCACTATCGTATTATAACCTAACCTAACCCAACCTGACATCTCGGCGGTAATATTTGACGACATTCCTGGCGAGTTGTACTCTACGTCTCCGTGGGACCTTTATATACTTCAATTACGTAATATAACCTAACCTAACCCAACCTGGCATCTCGGCGGTAATATTTGACGACATTCCTGGCGAGTTTGACTCTACGCCTCCGACGGACCTTTATATACATCAATAACGTAATATGACCTAACATAACCCAACCTGACATCTCGGCGGTAATATTTGACAACATTCCTGGCGAGTTGGCCCCGACGTCTGCGTGGGTCCTTCGTATTCATCACTAACGTAACATAACCTAACCTAACGCAACCTAACATCTCGGCGGTAACATTTGACAACATTCCTGGCGATCTATCTTCTACGTGGGACATGCATATGCATCAATAACGTAATATAACCTAACCTAACACAACCTGACATCTCGGCGGTAATATTTGACGACATTCCTGGCGAGTTGGACTCTACGTTTCCGTGGGACCTTTATATACTTCAATTACGTTATATAACCTAACCTAACCCAACCTGACATCTCGGCGGTAATATTTGACGACATTCCTGGCGAGTTGGCCCCGACGTCTGCGTGTGTCCTTCGTATACATCACTAACGTAATATAACCTAACGTAATCCAACCTGACATCTCGGCGGTAATATTTGAAGACATTCCTGGCGAGCTATCCTCTACGTGGGACATTCATATGCATCAATAACGTAATATAACCTAACCTAACCCAACCTGACATCTCGGCGGTAATATTTGACGACATTCCTGGCGAGTTGGCCCCGACGTCTGCGTGGGTCCTTCGTTTACATCACTAACGTAATATAACCTAACCTAACCCAACCTAACATCTCGGCGGTAAGATTTGACAACATTCCTGGCGAGCTATCCTCTACGTGGGACATTCATATGCATCAATAACATAATATAACCTAACCTAACCCTACCTGACATTTCGGCGGTAATATTTGAAGACATTCTTGGCGAGTTCGGCTCTACGTCTCCGACGGACCTTTATATACATCAATAACATAATATGACCTAACCTAACCCAACCTGACATCTCGGCGGTAATATTTGACAACATTCCTGGCGAGTTGGCCCCGACGTCTGCGTGGGTCCTTCGTATACATCACTAACGTAATATAACCTAACCTAACCCAACCTAACATCTCGGCGGTAACATTTGACAACATTCCTGGCGAGCTATCCTCTACGTGGGACATTCGTATGCATCAATAGCGTAATATAACCTAACGTATCCCAACCTGACATCTCGGCGGTAATATTTGACAACACTCCTGGCGAGTTGGCCGCGACGTCTGCGTGGGTCCTTCGTATACATCACTAACGTAATATAACCTAACCTAACCCAAACTAACATCTCGGCGGTAATGTTTGACAACATTCCTGGCGAGTTGGCCCCGACGTCTGCGTGGGTCCTTCGTATACATCACTAACGTAATATAACCTAACCTAACCCAACCTAACATCTCGGCGGTAACATTTGACAACATTCCTGGCGAGCTATCCTCTACGTGGGACATTCCTATGCATCAATAGCGTAATATAACCTAACGTAACCCAACCTGACATCTCGGCGGTAATATTTGACAACACTCCTGGCGAGTTGGCCGCGACGTCTGCGTGGGTCCTTCGTATACATCACTAACGTAATATAACCTAACCTAACCCAACCTGACATCTCGGCGGTAATATTTGACAACATTCCTGGCGAGTTGGACTCTACGTCTCCGTGGGACCTTTATATACTTCAATTACGTAATATAACCTAACCTAACCCAACCTGACATCTCGGCGGTAATAATTGACGACATTCCTGGCGAGTTGGACTCTACGTCTCCGTGGGACCTTTATATACATCAATAACGTAATATAACCTCACCTAATCCAACCTGACATCTCGGCGGTAATATTTGACAACATTCCTTGCGAATTGGTCTCCACTTGTCCGTGGGACCTTTATATACATCAGTATCCTAATATAACCTAACCTAACCCAACCTAATCTCTCGGGGTACCGTTTAACAACATTCCTTGCTTGTCGGCCCCTACTTCTCATTGGGAACACTGTATACGTCTATGAAGTAATATAACCTAACCTAACACAACCTGACATCTCGGCGGTAATATTGAACGACATTCCTGGCGAGTTGTACTCTACGTCTCCGTGGGACCTTTATATACTTCAATTACGTAATATAACCTAACCTAACCCAACCTGGCATCTCGGCGGTAATATTTGACGACATTCCTGGCGAGTTCGACTCTACGTCTCCGACGGACCTTTATATACATCAACAACGTAATATGACCTAACCTAACCCAACCTGACATCTCGGCGGTAATATTTGGCAACATTCCTGGCGAGTTGGCCCCGACGTCTGCGTGGGTCCTTCGTATTCATCACTAACGTAACATAACCTAACCTAACGCAACCTAACATCTCGGCGGTAACATTTGACAACATTCCTGGCGATCTATCTTCTACGTGGGACATGCATATGCATCAACAACGTAATATAACCTAACCTAACACAACCTGACATCTCGGCGGTAATATTTGACGACATTCCTGGCGAGTTGGAATCTACGTTTCCGTGGGACCTTTATATACTTCAATTACGTAATATAACCTAAACTAACCCAACCTAACATCTCGGCGGTAACATTTGACAACATTCCTGGCGAGCTATCCTCTACGTGGGACATTCGTATGCATCAATAGCGTAACATAACCTAACGTAACCCAACCTGACATCTCGGCCGTAATATTTGACAACATTCCTGGCGAGTTGGCCCCGACGTCTGCGTGGGTCCTTCGTATTCATCACTAACGTAACATAACCTAACCTAACGCAACCTAACATCTCGGCGGTAACATTTGACAACATTCCTGGCGATCTATCTTCTACGTGGGACATGCATATGCATCAATAACGTAATATAACCTAACCTAACACAACCTGACATCTCGGCGGTAATATTTGACGACATTCCTGGCGAGTTGGACTCTACGTTTCCGTGGGACCTTTATATACTTCAATTACGTTATATAACCTAACCTAACCCAACCTGACATCTCGGCGGTAATATTTGACGACATTCCTGTCGAGTTGGCCCCGACGTCTGCGTGTGTCCTTCGTATACATCACTAACGTAATATAACCTAACGTAATCCAACCTGACATCTCGGCGGTAATATTTGAAGACATTCCTGGCGAGCTATCCTCTACGTGGGACATTCATATGCATCAATAACGTAATATAACCTAACCTAACCCAACCTGACATCTCGGCGGTAATATTTGACGACATTCCTGGCGAGTTGGCCCCGACGTCTGCGTGGATCCTTCGTTTACATCACTAACGTAATATAACCTAACCTAACCCAACCTAACATCTCGGCGGTAAGATTTGACAACATTCCTGGCGAGCTATCCTCTACGTGGGACATTCATATGCATCAATAACATAATATAACCTAACCTAACCCTACCTGACATTTCGGCGGTAATATTTGAAGACATTCTTGGCGAGTTCGGCTCTACGTCTCCGACGGACCTTTATATACATCAATAACATAATATGACCTAACCTAACCCAACCTGACATCTCGGCGGTAATATTTGACAACATTCCTGGCGAGTTGGCCCCGACGTCTGCGTGGGTCCTTCGTATACATCACTAACGTAATATAACCTAACCTAACCCAACCTAACATCTCGGCGGTAACATTTGACAACATTCCTGGCGAGCTATCCTCTACGTGGGACATTCGTATGCATCAATAGCGTAATATAACCTAACGTATCCCAACCTGACATCTCGGCGGTAATATTTGACAACACTCCTGGCGAGTTGGCCGCGACGTCTGCGTGGGTCCTTCGTATACATCACTAACGTAATATAACCTAACCTAACCCAAACTAACATCTCGGCGGTAATGTTTGACAACATTCCTGGCGAGTTGGCCCCGACGTCTGCGTGGGTCCTTCGTATACATCACTAACGTAATATAACCTAACCTAACCCAACCTAACATCTCGGCGGTAACATTTGACAACATTCCTGGCGAGCTATCCTCTACGTGGGACATTCCTATGCATCAATAGCGTAATATAACCTAACGTAACCCAACCTGACATCTCGGCGGTAATATTTGACAACACTCCTGGCGAGTTGGCCGCGACGTCTGCGTGGGTCCTTCGTATACATCACTAACGTAATATAACCTAACCTAACCCAACCTGACATCTCGGCGGTAATATTTGACAACATTCCTGGCGAGTTGGACTCTACGTCTCCGTGGGACCTTTATATACTTCAATTACGTAATATAACCTAACCTAACCCAACCTGACATCTCGGCGGTAATAATTGACGACATTCCTGGCGAGTTGGACTCTACGTCTCCGTGGGACCTTTATATACATCAATAACGTAATATAACCTCACCTAATCCAACCTGACATCTCGGCGGTAATATTTGACAACATTCCTTGCGAATTGGCCTCCACTTGTCCGTGGGACCTTTATATACATCAGTATCCTAATATAACCTAACCTAACCCAACCTAATCTCTCGGGGTACCGTTTAACAACATTCCTTGCTTGTCGGCCCCTACTTCTCATTGGGAACACTGTATACGTCTATGAAGTAATATAACCTAACCTAACACAACCTGACATCTCGGCGGTAATATTGAACGACATTCCTGGCGAGTTGTACTCTACGTCTCCGTGGGACCTTTATATACTTCAATTACGTAATATAACCTAACCTAACCCAACCTGGCATCTCGGCGGTAATATTTGACGACATTCCTGGCGAGTTCGACTCTACGTCTCCGACGGACCTTTATATACATCAACAACGTAATATGACCTAACCTAACCCAACCTGACATCTCGGCGGTAATATTTGGCAACATTCCTGGCGAGTTGGCCCCGACGTCTGCGTGGGTCCTTCGTATTCATCACTAACGTAACATAACCTAACCTAACGCAACCTAACATCTCGGCGGTAACATTTGACAACATTCCTGGCGATCTATCTTCTACGTGGGACATGCATATGCATCAACAACGTAATATAACCTAACCTAACACAACCTGACATCTCGGCGGTAATATTTGACGACATTCCTGGCGAGTTGGAATCTACGTTTCCGTGGGACCTTTATATACTTCAATTACGTAATATAACCTAAACTAACCCAACCTAACATCTCGGCGGTAACATTTGACAACATTCCTGGCGAGCTATCCTCTACGTGGGACATTCGTATGCATCAATAGCGTAATATAACCTAACGTAACCCAACCTGACATCTCGGCCGTAATATTTGACAACATTCCTGGCGAGTTGGCGCCAACGTCGGCGTAGGTCCTTCGTATTCAACACTAACGTAACATAACCTAACCTAACGCAACCTAACATCTCGGCGGTAACATTTGACAACATTCCTGGCGATCTATCCTCTACGTCGAACATGCATATGCATCAATAACGTAATATAACCTAACCTAACACAACCTGACATCTCGGCGGTAATATTTGACGACATTCCTGGCGAGTTCGACTCTACGTCTCCGACGGACCTTTATATACATCAACAACGTAATATGACCTAACCTAACCCAACCTGACATCTCGGCGGTAATATTTGGCAACATTCCTGGCGAGTTGGCCCCGACGTCTGCGTGGGTCCTTCGTATTCAACACTAACGTAACATAACCTAACCTAACGCAACCTAACATCTCGGCGGTAACATTTGACAACATTCCTCGCGATCTATCTTCTACGTGGGACATGCATATGCATCAACAACGTAATATAACCTAACCTAACACAACCTGACATCTCGGCGGTAATATTTGACGACATTCCTGGCGAGTTGGAATCTACGTTTCCGTGGGACCTTTATATACTTCAATTACGTAATATAACCTAACCTAACCCAACCTAACATCTCGGCTGTAACATTTGACAACATTCCTGGCGAGCTATCCTCTACGTGGGACATTCGTATGCATCAATAGCGTAATATAACCTAACGTAACCCAACCTGACATCTCGGCCGTAATATTTGACAACATTCCTGGCGAGTTGGCGCCAACGTCTGCGTAGGTCCTTCGTATTCAACACTAACGTAACATAACCTAACCTAACGCAACCTAACATCTCGGCGGTAACATTTGACAACATTCCTGGCGATCTATCCTCTACGTGGAACATGCATATGCATCAATAACGTAACATAACCTAACCTAACACAACCTGACATCTCGGCGGTAATATTTGACGACATTCCTGGCGAGTTGGACTCTACGTTTCCGTGGGACCTTTATATACTTCAATTACGTAATATAACCTAACCTAACCCAACCTGACATCTCGGCGGTAATATTTGACGACATTCCTGGCGAGTTGGACTCTACGTCTCCGTGGGACCTTTATATACTTCAATTACGTAATATAACCTAACCTAACCCAACCTGACATCTCGGCGGTAATATTTGACGACATTCCTGGCGAGTTGGACTCTACGTCTCCGTGGGACCTTTATATACATCAATAACGTAATATAACCTCACCTAACCCAACCTGACATCTCGGCGGTAATATTTGACAACATTCCTTGCGAGTTGGCCTCCACTTGTCCGTGGGACCTTTATATACATCAGTATCCTAATATAACCTAACCTAACCCAACCTAATCTCTCGGGGTACCGTTTAACAACATTCCTTGCTTGTCGGCCCCTACTTCTCATTGGGAACACTG
Organism: Xylocopa violacea; assembly: GCA_963969225.1. NCBI lineage: Eukaryota > Metazoa > Arthropoda > Insecta > Hymenoptera > Apidae > Xylocopa > Xylocopa violacea. Next base: position 1,364,968 of record CAXAJV010000168.1, on the reverse strand, counting down.
TATACGTCTATGAAGTAATATAACCTAACCTAACACAACCTGACATCTCGGCGGTAATATTTGACGACATTCCTGGCGAGTTGGACTCTACGTTTCCGTGGGACCTTTATATACTTCAATTACGTTATATAACCTAACCTAACCCAACCTGACATCTCGGCGGTAATATTTGACGACATTCCTGGCGAGTTGGCCCCGACGTCTGCGTGTGTCCTTCGTATACATCACTAACGTAATATAACCTAACGTAATCCAACCTGACATCTCGGCGGTAATATTTGAAGACATTCCTGGCGAGCTATCCTCTACGTGGGACATTCATATGCATCAATAACGTAATATAACCTAACCTAACCCAACCTGACATCTCGGCGGTAATATTTGACGACATTCCTGGCGAGTTGGCCCCGACGTCTGCGTGGGTCCTTCGTTTACATCACTAACGTAATATAACCTAACCTAACCCAACCTAACATCTCGGCGGTAAGATTTGACAACATTCCTGGTGAGCTATCCTCTACGTGGGACATTCATATGCACCAATAACATAATATAACCTAACCTAACCCTACCTGACATTTCGGCGGTAATATTTGAAGACATTCTTGGCGAGTTCGGCTCTACGTCTCCGACGGACCTTTATATACATCAATAACATAATATGACCTAACCTAACCCAACCTGACATCTCGGCGGTAATATTTGACAACATTCCTGGCGAGTTGGCCCCGACGTCTGCGTGGGTCCTTCGTATACATCACTAACGTAATATAACCTAACCTAACCCAACCTAACATCTCGGCGGTAACATTTGACAACTTTCCTGGCGAGCTATCCTCTACGTGGGACATTCGTATGCATCAATAGCGTAATATAACCTAACGTAACCCAACCTGACATCTCGGCGGTAATATTTGACAACACTCCTGGCGAGTTGGCCGCGACGTCTGCGTGGGTCCTTCGTATACATCACTAACGTAATATAACCTAACCTAACCCAAACTAACATCTCGGCGGTAATGTTTGACAACATTCCTGGCGAGCTATCCTCTACGTTTGACATTAATATGCGTCAATAACGTAATATAACCTAACCTAACCCAACCTGACATCTCGGCGGTAATATTTGACAACATTCCTGGCGAGTTGGCCCCGACGTCTGCGTGGGTCCGTCGTATACATCACTAACGTAATATAACCTAACCTAACCCAACCTAACATCTCGGCGGTAATGTTTGAAAGCATTCCTGGCGAGTTGGCACCGACGTCTGCGTGGGTCCTTCGTATTCAACACTAACGTAACATAACCTAACCTAACGCAACCTAACATCTCGGCGGTAACATTTGACAACATTCCTGGCGATCTATCCTCTACGTGGGACATGCATATGCATCAATAACGTAATATAACCTAACCTAACACAACTTGACATCTCGGCGGTAATATTTGACGACATTCCTGGCGAGTTGGACTCTACGGTTCCGTGGGACCTTTATATACTTCAATTACGTAATATAACCTAACCTAACCCAACCTGACATCTCGGCGGTAATATTTGACGACATTCCTGGCGAGTTGGACTCTACGTTTCCGTGGGACCTTTATATACTTCAATTACGTTATATAACCTAACCTAACCCAACCTGACATCTCGGCGGTAATATTTGACGACATTCCTGGCGAGTTGGCCCCGACGTCTGCGTGTGTCCTTCGTATACATCACTAACGTAATATAACCTAACGTAATCCAACCTGACATCTCGGCGGTAATATTTGAAGACATTCCTGGCGAGCTATCCTCTACGTGGGACCTTTATATACTTCAATTACGTAATATAACCTAACCTAACCCAACCTGACATCTCGGCGGTAATATTTGACGACATTCCTGGCGAGTTGGCCCCGACGTCTGCGTGTGTCCTTCGTATACATCACTAACGTAATATAACCTAACGTAATCCAACCTGACATCTCGGCGGTAATATTTGAAGACATTCCTGGCGAGCTATCCTCTACGTGGGACATTCATATGCATCAATAACGTAATATAACCTAACCTAACCCAACCTGACATCTCGGCGGTAATATTTGACGACATTCCTGGCGAGTTGGCCCCGACGTCTGCGTGGGTCCTTCGTTTACATCACTAACGTAATATAACCTAACCTAACCCAACCTAACATCTCGGCGGTAAGATTTGACAACATTCCTGGTGAGCTATCCTCTACGTGGGACATTCATATGCACCAATAACATAATATAACCTAACCTAACCCAACCTGACATTTCGGCGGTAATATTTGACGACATTCCTGGCGAGTTGGACTCTACGTCTCCGTGGGACCTTTATATACTTCAATTACGTAATATAACCTAACCTAACCCAACCTGACATCTCGGCGGTAATATTTGACAACATTCCTGGCGAGTTGGCCCCGACGTCTGCGTGGGTCCTTCGTTTACATCACTAACGTAATATAACCTAACCTAACCCAACCTAACATCTCGGCGGTAACATTTGACAACATTCCTGGCGAGCTATCCCCTACGTGGGACATTCGTATGCTTCAATAGCGTAATATAACCTAACGTAACCCAACCTGACATCTCGGCGGTAATATTTGACAACATTCCTGGTGAGTTGGCCCCGACGTCTGCGTGGGTCCTTCGTATACATCACTAACGTAATATAACCTAACCTAACCCAACCTAACATCTCGGCGGTAACACTTGACAACATTCCTGGCGAGCTATCCTCTACGTGGGACATTCATATGCATCAATAACGTAATATAACCTAACCTAACCCAACCTGACATCTCGGCCGTTATATCTGACGACATTCCTGTCGAGTTGGAATCTACGTCTCCGTGGGACCTTTATATACATCAATAACGTAATATAACCTAACGTAATCCAACCTGACATCTCGGCGGTAATATTTGACAACATTCCTTGCGAGTTGGCCTCTACGTCTCCGTGGGACCTTTATACACATCAATAACGTAATATAACCTAACGTAATCCAACCTGACATTTCGGCGGTAATATTTGACAACATTCCTTGCGAGTTGGCCTCTACGTGTCCGTGGGACCTTTATATACATCAGTATCCTAATATAACCTAACCTAACCCAACCTAATTTCTCGGGGTACCGTTTAACAACATTCCTTGCTTGTCGGCCCCTACTTCCCAGTGGGAACACTGTATACGTCTATGAAGTAATATAACCTAACCTAACACAACCTGACATCTCGGCGGTAATATTTGACAACATTCCTGGCGAGTTGGCCCCGACGTCTGCGTAGGTCCTTCGTATACATCATTAACGTAATGGAACCTGACCTAACCCAACCTAACATCTCGGCGGTAACATTGTACAACATTTCTGGCGAGCTATCCTCTACGTGGGACATTCATATGCATCAATAACGTAATATAACCTAACCTAACCCAACCTGACATCTCGGCGGTAATATTTGACGACATTCCTGGCGAGTTGGACTCTACTTCTCCGTGGGACCTTTATATACTTCAATTACGTAATATAACGTAACCTAACCCAACCTGACATCTCGACGGTAATATTTGACAACATTCCTGGCGAGTTGGACTCTACGTCTCCGTGGGACCTTTATATACATCAATAACGTAATATAACCTCACCTAATCCAACCTGACATCTCGGCGGTAATATTTGACAACATTCCTTGCGAGTTGGCCTCCACTTGTCCGTGGGACCTTTATATACATCAGTATCCTAATATAACCTAACCTAACCCAACCTAATCTCTCGGGGTACCGTTTAACAACATTCCTTGCTTGTCGGCCCCTACTTCTCATTGGGAACACTGTATACGTCTATGAAGTAATATAACCTAACCTAACACAACCTTACATCTCGGCGGTAATATTTGACGACATTCCTGGCGAGTTGGACTCTACGTTTCCGTGGGACCTTTATATACTTCAATTACGTTATATAACCTAACCTAACCCAACCTGACATCTCGGCGGTAATATTTGACGACATTCCTGGCGAGTTCACCCCGACGTCTGCGTGTGTCCTTCGTATACATCACTAACGTAATATAACCTAACGTAATCCAACCTGACATCTCGGCGGTAATATTTGAAGACATTCCTGGCGAGCTATCCTCTACGTGGGACATTCATATGCATCAATAACGTAATATAACCTAACCTAACCCAACCTGACATCTCGGCGGTAATATTTGACGACATTCCTGGCGAGTTGGACTCTACGTCTCCGTGGGACATTTATATACTTCAATTACGTAATATAACCTAACCTAACCCAACCTAACATCTCGGCGGTAAGATTTGACAACATTCCTGGCGAGCTATCCTCTACGTGGGACATTCATATGCATCAATAACATAATATAACCTAACCTAACCCAACCTGACATTTCGGCGGTAATATTTGAAGACATTCTTGGCGAGTTCGACTCTAAGTCTCCGACGGACCTTTATATACATCAATAACATAATATGACCTAACCTAACCCAACCTGACATCTCGGCGGTAATATTTGACAACATTCCTGGCGAGTTGGCCCCGACGTCTGCGTGGGTCCTTCGTATACATCACTAACGTAATATAACCTAACCTAACCCAACCTAACATCTCGGCGGTAACATTTGACAACATTCCTGGCGAGCTATCCTCTACGTGGGACATTCGTATGCATCAATAGCGTAATATAACCTAACGTAACCCAACCTGACACCTCGGCGGTAATATTTGACAACACTCCTGGCGAGTTGGCCGCGACGTCTGCGTGGGTCCTTCGTATACATCACTAACGTAATATAACCTAACCTAACCCAAACTAACATCTCGGCGGTAATGTTTGACAACATTCCTGGCGAGCTATCCTCTACGTTTGACATTAATATGCGTCAATAACGTAATATAACCTAACCTAACCCAACCTGACATCTCGGCGGTAATATTTGACAACATTCCAGGCGAGATGGCCCCGACGTCTGCGTGGGTCCGTCGTATACATCACTAACGTAATATAACCTAACCTAACCCAACCTAACATCTCGGCGGTAATGTTTGAAAACATTCCTGGCGAGTTGGCACCGACGTCTGCGTGGGTCCTTCGTATTCAACACTAACGTAACATAACCTAACCTAACGCAACCTAACATCTCGGCGGTAACATTTGACAACATTCCTGGCGATCTATCCTCTACGTGGGACATGCATATGCATCAATAACGTAATATAACCTAACCTAACACAACCTGACATCTCGGCGGTAATATTCGACGACATTCCTGGCGAGTTGGACTCTACGGTTCCGTGGGACCTTTATATACTTCAATTACGTTATATAACCTAACCTAACCCAACCTGACATCTCGGCGGTAATATTTGACGACATTCCTGGCGAGTTGGCCCCGACGTCTGCGTGTGTCCTTCGTATACATCACTAACGTAATATAACCTAACGTAATCCAACCTGACATCTCGGCGGTAATATTTGAAGACATTCCTGGCGAGCTATCCTCTACGTGGGACATTCATATGCATCAATAACGTAATATAACCTAACCTAACCCAACCTGACATCTCGGCGGTAATATTTGACGACATTCCTGGCGAGTTGGCCCCGACGTCTGCGTGGGTCCTTCGTTTACATCACTAACGTAATATAACCTAACCTAACCCAACCTAACATCTCGGCGGTAAGATTTGACAACATTCCTGGCGATCTATCCTCTACGTGGGACATGCATATGCATCAATAACGTAATATAACCTAACCTAACACAACCTGACATCTCGGCGGTAATATTTGACGACATTCCTGGCGAGTTGGACTCTACGGTTCCGTGGGACCTTTATATACTTCAATTACGTAATATAACCTAACCTTACCCAACCTGACATCTCGGCGGTAATATTTGACGACATTCCTGGCGAGTTGGACTCTACGTCTCCGTGGGACCTTTATATACTTCAATTACGTAATATAACCTAACCTAACCCAACCTGACATCTCGGCGGTAATATTTGACAACATTCCTGGCGAGTTGGCCCCGACGTCTGCGTGGGTCCTTCGTATACATCACTAACGTAATATAACCTAACCTAACCCAAACTAACATCTGGGCGGTAACATTTGACAACATTCCTGGCGAGCTATCCTCTGCGTGGGACATTCGTATGCATCAATAGCGTAATATAACCTAACGTAACAGAACCTGACATCTCGGCCGTAATATTTGACAACATTCCTGGCGAGTTGGCCCCGACGTCTGCGTATGTCCTTCGTATTCAACACTAACGTAACATAACCTAACCTAACGCAACCTAACATCTCGGCGGTAACATTTTACAGCATTCTTGGCGATCTATCCTCTACGTGGAACATGCATATGCATCAATAACGTAATATAACCTAACCTAACCCAACCTGACATCTCGGCGGTAATATTTGACGACATTCCTTGCGAGTTGGCCTCCACTTGTCCGTGGGACCTTTATATACATCAGTATCCTAATATAACCTAACCTAACCCAACCTAATCTCTCGGGGTACCGTTTAACAACATTCCTTGCTTGTCGGCCCCCACTTCTCATTGGGAACACTGTATACGTCTATGAAGTAATATAACCTAACCTAACACAACCTGACATCTCGGCGGTAATATTTAACGACATTCCTGGCGAGTTGTAGTCTACGTCTCCGTGGGACCTTTATATACTTCAATTACGTAATATAACCTAACCTAACCCAACCTGGCATCTCGGCGGTAATATTTGACGACATTCCTGGCGAGTTGGACTCTACGTTTCCGTGGGACCTTTATATACTTCAATTACGTAATATAACCTAACCTAACCCAACCTGACATCTCGGCGGTAATATTTGACGACATTCCTGGCGAGTTGGACTCTACGTCTCTGTGGGACCTTTATATACATCAATAACGTAATATAACCTCACCTAATCCAACCTGACATCTCGGCGGTAATATTTGACAACATTCCTTGCGAGTTGGCCTCCACTTGTCCGTGGGACCTTTATATACATCAGTATCCTAATATAACCTAACCTAACCCAACCTAATCTCTCGGGGTACCGTTTAACAACATTCCTTGCTTGTCGGCCCCCACTTCTCATTGGGAACACTGTATACGTCTATGAAGTAATATAACCTAACCTAACACAACCTGACATCTCGGCGGTAATATTTAACGACATTCCTGGCGAGTTGTAGTCTACGTCTCCGTGGGACCTTTATATACTTCAATTACGTAATATAACCTAACCTAACCCAACCTGGCATCTCGGCGGTAATATTTGACGACATTCCTGGCGAGTTGGACTCTACGTTTCCGTGGGACCTTTATATACTTCAATTACGTAATATAACCTAACCTAACCCAACCTGACATCTCGGCGGTAATATTTGACGACATTCCTGGCGAGTTGGACTCTACGTCTCCGTGGGACCTTTATATACATCAATAACGTAATATAACCTCACCTAATCCAACCTGACATCTCGGCGGTAGTATTTGACAACATTCCTTGCGAGTTGGCCTCTACGTGTCCGTGGGACCTTTATATACATCAGTATCCTAATATAACCTAACCTAACCCAACCTAATCTCTCGGGGTACCGTTTAACAACATTCCTTGCTTGTCGGCCCCTACTTCTCATTGGGAACACTGTATACGTCTATGAAGTAATATAACCTAACCTAACACAACCTGTCATCTCGGCGGTAATATTTGACGACATTCCTGGCGAGTTGTACTCTACGTCTCCGTGGGACCTTTATATACTTCAATTACGTAATATAACATAACCTAACCCAACCTGGCATCTCGGCGGTAATATTTGACGACATTCCTGGCGAGTTTGACTCTACGCCTCCGACGGACCTTTATATACATCAATAACGTAATATGACCTAACGTAACCCAACCTGACATATCGGCGGTAATATTTGACAACATTCCTGGCGAGTTGGCCCCGACGTCTGCGTGGGTCCTTCGTATTCATCACTAACGTAACATAACCTAACCTAACGCAACCTAACATCTCGGCGGTAACATTTGACAACATTCCTGGCGATCTATCTTCTACGTGGGACATGCATATGCATCAATAACGTAATATAACCTAACCTAACACAACCTGACATCTCGGCGGTAATATTTGACGACATTCCTGGCGAGTTCGACTCTACGTCTCCGACGGACCTTTATATACATCAACAACGTAATATGACCTAACCTAACCCAACCTGACATCTCGGCGGTAATATTTGGCAACATTCCTGGCGAGTTGGCCCCGACGTCTGCGTGGGTCCTTCGTATTCAACACTAACGTAACATAGTACTAACCTAACGCAACCTAACATCTCGGCGGTAACATTTGACAACATTCCTGGCGATCTATCTTCTACGTGGGACATGCATATGCATCAACAACGTAGTATAACCTAACCTAACACAACCTGATATCTCGGCGGTAATATTTGACGACATTCCTGGCGAGTTGGAATCTACGTTTCCGTGGGACCTTTATATACTTCAATTACGTAATATAACCTAACCTAACCCAACCTAACATCTCGGCGGTAACATTTGACAACATTCCTGGCGAGCTATCCTCTACGTGGGACATTCGTATGCATCAATAGCGTAATATAACCTAACGTAACCCAACCTGACATCTCGGCGGTAATATTTGACGACATTCCTGGCGAGTTGGCCGCGACGTCTACGTGGGTCTTTCGTATACATCACTAACGTAATATAACCTAACCTAACCCAACCTGACATCTCGGCGGTAATATTTGACAACATTCCTGGCGAGTTGGCCCCGACGTCTGCGTGGGTCCGTCGTATACATCACTAACGTAATATAACCTAACCTAACCCAACCTAACATCTCGGCGGTAATGTTTGAAAACATTCCTGGCCAGTTGGCCCCGACGTCTGCGTGGGTCCTTCGTATTCAACACTAACGTAACATAACCTAACCTAACGCAACCTAACATCTCGGCGGTAACATTTGACAACATTCCTGGCGAGTTGGACTCTACGGTTCCGTGGGACCTTTATGTACTTCAATTACGTAATATAACCTAACCTAACCCAACCTGACATCTGGGCGGTAATATTTGACGACATTCCTGGCGAGTTGGCCCCGACGTCTGCGTGGGTCCGTCGTATACATCACTAACGTAATATAACCTAACCTAACCCAACCTAACATCTCGGCGGTAATGTTTGAAAACATTCCTGGCGAGTTGGCCCCGACGTCTGCGTGGGTCCTTCGTATTCAACACTAACGTAACATAACCTAACCTAACCCAACCTAACATCTCGGCGGTAACATTTGACAACATTTCTGGCGAGCTATCCTCTACGTGGGACATTCGTATGCATCAATAGCGTAATATAACCTAACGTAACCCAACCTGACATCTCGGCGGTAATATTTGACAACACTCCTGGCGAGTTGGCCGCGACGTCTGCGTGGGTCTTTCGTATACATCACTAACGTAATATAACCTAACCTAACCCAACCTGACATCTCGGCGGTAATATTTGACAACATTCCTGGCGAGTTGGCCCCGACGTCTGCGTGGGTCCGTCGTATACATCACTAACGTAATATAACCTAACCTAACCCAACCTAACATCTCGGCGGTAATGTTTGAAAACATTCCTGGCGAGTTGGCCCCGACGTCTGCGTGGGTCCTTCGTATTCAACACTAACGTAACATAACCTAACCTAACGCAACCTAACATCTCGGCGGTAACATTTGACAACATTCCTGGCGAGTTGGACTCTACGGTTCCGTGGGACCTTTATATACTTCAATTACGTTATATAACCTAACCTAACCCAACCTGACATCTCGGCGGTAATATTTGACGACATTCCTGGCGAGTTGGCCCCGACGTCTGCGTGGGTCCTTCGTTTACATCACTAACGTAATATAACCTAACCTAACCCAACCTAACATCTCGGCGGTAAGATTTGACAACATTCCTGGCGAGCTATCCTCCACGTGGGACATTCATATGCATCAATAACATAATATAACCTAACCTAACCCTACCTGACATTTCGGCGGTATTATTTGAAGACATTCTTGGCAAGTTCGACTCTACGTCTCCGACGGACCTTTATATACATCAATAACATAATATGACCTAACCTAACCCAACCTGACATCTCGGCGGTAATATTTGACAACATTCCTGGCGAGTTGGCCCCGACGTCTGCGTGGGTCCTTCGTATACGTCACTAACGTAATATAACCTAACCTAACCCAACCTAACATCTCGGCGGTAACATTTGACAACATTCCTGGCGAGCTATCCTCTACGTGGGACATTCGTATGCATCAATAGCGTAATATAACCTAACGTAAACCAACCTGACATCTCGGCGGTAATATTTGACAACACTCCTGGCGAGTTGGCCGCGACGTCTACGTGGGTCTTTCGTATACATCACTAACGTAATATAACCTAACCTAACCCAACCTGACATCTCGGCGGTAATATTTGACAACATTCCTGGCGAGTTGGCCCCGACGTCTGCGTGGGTCCGTCGTATACATCACTAACGTAATATAACCTAACCTAACCCAACCTAACATCTCGGCGGTAATGTTTGAAAACATTCCTGGCCAGTTGGCCCCGACGTCTGCGTGGGTCCTTCGTATTCAACACTAACGTAACATAACCTAACCTAACGCAACCTAACATCTCGGCGGTAACATTTGACAACATTCCTGGCGAGTTGGACTCTACGGTTCCGTGGGACCTTTATGTACTTCAATTACGTAATATAACCTAACCTAACCCAACCTGACATCTGGGCGGTAATATTTGACGACATTCCTGGCGAGTTGGCCCCGACGTCTGCGTGGGTCCGTCGTATACATCACTAACGTAATATAACCTAACCTAACCCAACCTAACATCTCGGCGGTAATGTTTGAAAACATTCCTGGCGAGTTGGCCCCGACGTCTGCGTGGGTCCTTCGTATTCAACACTAACGTAACATAACCTAACCTAACGCAACCTAACATCTCGGCGGTAACATTTGACAACATTCCTGGCGAGTTGGACTCTACGGTTCCGTGGGACCTTTATATACTTCAATTACGTTATATAACCTAACCTAACCCAACCTGACATCTCGGCGGTAATATTTGACGACATTCCTGGCGAGTTGGCCCCGACGTCTGCGTGGGTCCTTCGTATACATCACTAACGTAATATAACCTAACCTAACCCAAACTAACATCTCGGCGGTAATGTTTGACAACATTCGTGGCGAGCTATCCTCTACGTTTGACATTAATATGCGTCAATAACGTAATATAACCTAACCTAACCCAACCTGACATCTCGGCGGTAATATTTGACAACATTCCTTGCGAGTTGGCCTCCACTTGTCCGTGGGACCTTTATATACATCAGTATCCTAATATAACCTAACCTAACCCAACCTAATCACTCGGGGTACCGTTTAACAACATTCCTTGCTTGTCGGCCCCTACTTCTCATTGGGAACACTGTATACGTCTATGAAGTAATATAACCTAACCTAACACAACCTGACATCTCGGCGGTAATATTTAACGACATTCCTGGCGAGTTGTACTCTACGTCTCCGTGGGACCTTTATATACTTCAATTACGTAATATAACCTAACCTAACACAACCTGACATCTCGGCGGTAATATTTGACGACATTCCTGGCGAGTTCGACTCTACGTCTCCGACGGACCTTTATATACATCAACAACGTAATATGACCTAACCTAAACCAACCTGACATCTCGGCGGTAATATTTGGCAACATTCCTGGCGAGTTGGCCCCGACGTCTGCGTGGGTCCTTCGTATTCAACACTAACGTAACATAGTACTAACCTAACGCAACCTAACATCTCGGCGGTAACATTTGACAACATTCCTGGCGATCTATCTTCTACGTGGGACATGCATATGCATCAACAACGTAATATAACCTAACCTAACACAACCTGACATCTCGGCGGTAATATTTGACGACATTCCTGGCGAGTTGGAATCTACGTTTCCGTGGGACCTTTATATACTTCCATTACGTAATATAACCTAACCTAACCCAACCTAACATCTCGGCGGTAACATTTGACAACATTCCTGGCGAGCTATCCTCTACGTGGGACATTCGTATGCATCAATAGCGTAATATAACCTAACGTAACCCAACCTGACATCTCGGCCGTAATATTTGACAACATTCCTGGCGAGTTGGCGCCAACGTCTGCGTAGGTCCTTCGTATTCAACACTAACGTAACATAACCTAACCTAACGCAACCTAACATCTCGGCGGTAAGATTTGACAACATTCCTGGCGATCTATCCTCTACGTGGAACATGCATATGCATCAATAACGTAACATAACCTAACCTAACACAACCTGACATCTCGGCGGTAATATTTGACGACATTCCTGGCGAGTTGGACTCTACGTCTCCGTGGGACCTTTATATACTTCAATTACGTAATATAACCTAACCTAACCCAACCTGACATCTCGGCGGTAATATTTGACGACATTCCTGGCGAGTTGGACTCTACGTCTCCGTGGGACCTTTATATACATCAATAACGTAATATAACCTCACCTAATCCAACCTGACATCTCGGCGGTAATATTAGACGACATTCCTGGCGAGTTGGACTCTACGTCTCCGTGGGACCTTTATATACATAAATAACGTAATATAACCTCACCTAATCCAACCTGACATCTCGGCGGTAATATTTGACAACATTCCTTGCGAGTTGGCCTCCACTTGTCCGTGGGACCTTTATATACATCAGTATCCTAATATAACCTAACCTAACCCAACCTAATCTCTCGGGGTACCGTTTAACAACATTCCTTGCTTGTCGGCCCCTACTTCTCATTGGGAACACTGTATACGTCTATGAAGTAATATAACCTAACCTAACACAACCTGACATCTCGGCGGTAATATTTGACGACATTCCTGGCGAGTTGGCCCCGACGTCTGCGCGTGTCCTTCGTATACATCACTAACGTAATATAACCTAACGTAATCCAACCTGACATCTCGGCGGTAATATTTGAAGACATTCCTGGCGAGCTATCCTCTACGTGGGACATTCATATGCATCAATAACGTAATATAACCTAACCTAACCCAACCTGACATCTCGGCGGTAATATTTGACGACATTCCTGGCGAGTTGGCCCCGACGTCTGCGTGGGTCCTTCGTTTACATCACTAACGTAATATAACCTAACCTAACCCAACCTAACATCTCGGCGGTAATATTTGACAACATTCCTGGCGAGCTATCCTCTACGTGGGACATTCATATGCATCAATAACATAATATAACCTAACCTAACCCAACCTGACATTTCGGCGGTAATATTTGACGACATTCCTGGCGAGTTGGACTCTACGTCTCCGTGGGACCTTTATATACTTCAATTACGTAATATAACCTAACCTAACCCAACCTGACATCTCGGCGGTAATATTTGACGACATTCCTGGCGAGTTGATCTCTACGTCTCCGTGGGACCTTTATATACATCAATAACGTAATATAACCTCACCTAATCCAACCTGACATCTCGGCGGTAATATTTGACAACATTCCTTGCGAGTTGGCCTCTACGTGTCCGTGGGACCTTTATATACATCAGTATACTAATATAACCTAACCTAACCCAACCTAATCTCTCGGGGTACCGTTTAACAACATTCCTTGCTTGTCGGCCCCTACTTCTCATTGGGAACACTGTATACGTCTATGAAGTAATATAACCTAACCTAACACAACCTGACATCTCGGCGGTAATGTTTGACAACATTCCTGGCGAGTTGGCCCCGACGTCTGCGTGGGTCCTTCGTATACATCACTATCGTATTATAACCTAACCTAACCCAACCTGACATCTCGGCGGTAATATTTGACGACATTCCTGGCGAGTTGTACTCTACGTCTCCGTGGGACCTTTATATACTTCAATTACGTAATATAACCTAACCTAACCCAACCTGGCATCTCGGCGGTAATATTTGACGACATTCCTGGCGAGTTCGACTCTACGCCTCCGACGGACCTTTATATACATCAATAACGTAATATGACCTAACCTAACCCAACCTAACATCTCGGCGGTAATATTTGACAACATTCCTGGCGAGTTGGCCCCGACGTCTGCGTGGGTCCTTCGTATTCATCAATAACGTAACATAACCTAACCTAACGCAACCTAACATCTCGGCGGTAACATTTGACAACATTCCTGGCGATCTATCTTCTACGTGGGACATGCATATGCATCAATAACGTAATATAACCTAACCTAACACAACCTGACATCTCGGCGGTAATATTTGACGACATTCCTGGCGAGTTGGACTCTACGTTTCCGTGGGACCTTTATATACTTCAATTACGTTATATAACCTAACCTAACCCAACCTGACATCTCGGCGGTAATATTTGACGACATTCCTGGCGAGTTGGCCCCGACGTCTGCGTGTGTCCTTCGTATACATCACTAACGTAATATAACCTAACGTAATCCAACGTGACATCTCGGCGGTAATATTTGAAGACATTCCTGGCGAGCTATCCTCTACGTGGGACATTCGTATGCATCAATAGCGTAATATAACCTAACGTAAACCAACCTGACATCTCGGCGGTAATATTTGACAACACTCCTGGCGAGTTGGCCGCGACGTCTACGTGGGTCTTTCGTATACATCACTAACGTAATATAACCTAACCTAACCCAACCTGACATCTCGGCGGTAATATTTGACAACATTCCTGGCGAGTTGGCCCCGACGTCTGCGTGGGTCCGTCGTATACATCACTAACGTAATATAACCTAACCTAACCCAACCTAACATCTCGGCGGTAATGTTTGAAAACATTCCTGGCCAGTTGGCCCCGACGTCTGCGTGGGTCCTTCGTATTCAACACTAACGTAACATAACCTAACCTAACGCAACCTAACTTCTCGGCGGTAACATTTGACAACATTCCTGGCGAGTTGGAATCTACGGTTCCGTGGGAACTTTATATACTTCAATTACGTTATATAACCTAACCTAACCCAACCTGACATCTCAGCGGTAATATTTGACGACATTCCTGGCGAGTTGGCCCCGACGTCTGCGTGGGTCCTTCGTATACATCACTAACGTAATATAACCTAACCTAACCCAAACTAACATCTCGGCGGTAATGTTTGACAACATTCGTGGCGAGCTATCCTCTACGTTTGACATTAATATGCGTCAATAACGTAATATAACCTAACCTATCCCAACCTGACATCTCGGCGGTAATATTTGACGACATTCCTGGCGAGTTGGCCCCGACGTCTGCGTGTGTCCTTCGTATACATCACTAACGTAATATAACCTAACGTAATCCAACGTGACATCTCGGCGGTAATATTTGAAGACATTCCTGGCGAGCTATCCTCTACGTGGGACATTCATATGCATCAATAACGTAATATAACCTAACCTAACCCAACCGGACATCTCGGCGGTAATATTTGACGACATTCCTGGCGAGTTGGCCCCGACGTCTGCGTGGGTCCTTCGTTTACATCACTAACGTAATATAACCTAACCTAACCCAACCTAACATCTCGGCGGTAAGATTTGGCAACATTCCTGGCGAGCTATCCTCCACGTGGGACATTCATATGCATCAATAACATAATATAACCTAACCTAACCCTACCTGACATTTCGGCGGTAATATTTGAAGACATTCTTGGCAAGTTCGACTCTACGTCTCCGACGGACCTTTATATACATCAATAACATAATATGACCTAACCTAACCCAACCTGACATCTCGGCGGTAATATTTGACAACATTCCTGGCGAGTTGGCCCCGACGTCTGCGTGGGTCCTTCGTATACGTCACTAACGTAATATAACCTAACCTAACCCAACCTAACATCTCGGCGGTAACATTTGACAACATTCCTGGCGAGCTATCCTCTACGTGGGACATTCGTATGCATCAATAGCGTAATATAACCTAACGTAAACCAACCTGACATCTCGGCGGTAATATTTGACAACACTCCTGGCTAGTTGGCCGCGACGTCTACGTGGGTCTTTCGTATACATCACTAACGTAATATAACCTAACCTAACCCAACCTGACATCTCGGCGGTAATATTTGACAACATTCCTGGCGAGTTGGCCCCGACGTCTGCGTGGGTCCGTCGTATACATCACTAACGTAATATAACCTAACCTAACCCAACCTAACATCTCGGCGGTAATGTTTGAAAACATTCCTGGCGAGTTGGCCCCGACGTCTGCGTGGGTCCTTCGTATTCAACACTAACGTAACATAACCTAACCTAACCCAACCTAACATCTCGGCGGTAACATTTGACAACATTCCTGGCGAGCTATCCTCTACGTGGGACATTCGTATGCATCAATAGCGTAATATAACCTAACGTAACCCAACCTGACATCTCGGCGGTAATATTTGACAACACTCCTGGCGAGTTGGCCCCGACGTCTGCGTGGGTCCGTCGTATACATCACTAACGTAATATAACCTAACCTAACCCAACCTAACATCTCGGCGGTAATGTTTGAAAACATTCCTGGCGAGTTGGCCCCGACGTCTGCGTGGGTCCTTCGTATTCAACACTAACGTAACATAACCTAACCTAACGCAACCTAACATCTCGGCGGTAACATTTGACAACATTCCTGGCGATCTATCCTCTACGTGGGACATGCATATGCATCAATAACGTAATATAACCTAACCTAACTCAACCTGACATCTCGGCGGTAATATTTGACGACATTCCTGGCGAGTTGGACTCTACGGTTCCGTGGGACCTTTATATACTTCAATTACGTAATATAACCTAACCTAACCCAACCTGACATCTCGGCGGTAATATTTGACGACATTCCTGGCGAGTTGGACTCTACGTCTCCGTGGGACCTTTATATACTTCAATTACGTAATATAACCTAACCTAACCCAACCTGACATCTCGGCGGTAATATTTGACAACATTCCTGGCGAGTTGGCCCCGACGTCTGCGTGGGTCCTTCGTATACATCACTAACGTAATATAACCTAACCTAACCCAACCTAACATCTCGGCGGTAACATTTGACAACATTCCTGGCGAGCTATCCTCTACGTGGGACATTCGTATGCATCAATCGCGTAATATAACCTAACCTAACCCAACCTGACATCTCGGCGGTAATATTTGACGACATTCCTGGCGAGTTGGCCCCGACGTCTGCGTGGGTCCTTCGTATACATCACTAACGTAATATAACCTAACCTAACCCAACCTAACATCTCGGCGGTAATATTTGACAACAATCCTGGCGAGCTATCCTCTACGTGGGACATTCATATGCATCAATAACATAATATAACCTAACCTAACCCAACCTGACATTTCGGCGGTAATATTTGACGACATTCCTGGCGAGTTGGACTCTACGTCTCCGTGGGACCTTTATATACTTCAATTACGTAATATAACCTAACCTAACCCAACCTGACATCTCGGCGGTAATATTTGACGATATTCCTGGCGAGTTGGACTCTACGTCTCCGTGGGACCTTTATATACATCAATAACGTAATATAACCTCACCTAATCCAACCTGACATCTCGGCGGTAATATTTGACAACATTCCTTGCGAGTTGGCCTCTACGTGTCCGTGGGACCTTTATATACATCAGTATCCTAATATAACCTAACCTAACCCAACCTAATCTCTCGGGGTACCGTTTAACAACATTCCTTGCTTGTCGGCCCCTACTTCTCATTGGGAACACTGTATACGTCTATGAAGTAATATAACCTAACCTAACACAACCTGACATCTCGGCGGTAATGTTTGACAACATTCCTGGCGAGTTGGCCCCGACGTCTGCGTGGGTCCTTCGTATACATCACTATCGTATTATAACCTAACCTAACTCAACCTGACATCTCGGCGGTAATATTTGACGACATTCCTGGCGAGTTGGCCCCGACGTCTGCGCGTGTCCTTCGTATACATCACTAACGTAATATAACCTAACGTAATCCAACTTGACATCTCGGCGGTAATATTTGAAGACATTCCGGGCGAGCTATCCTCTACGTGGGACATTCATATGCATCAATAACGTAATATAACCTAACCTAACCCAACCTGACATCTCGGCGGTAATATTTGACGACATTCCTGGCGAGTTGGCCCCGACGTCTGCGTGGGTCCTTCGTTTACATCACTAACGTAATATAACCTAACCTAACCCAACCTAACATCTCGGCGGTAATATTTGACAACATTCCTGGCGAGCTATCCTCTACGTGGGACATTCATATGCATCAATAACATAATATAACCTAACCTAACCCAACCTGACATTTCGGCGGTAATATTTGACGACATTCCTGGCGAGTTGGACTCTACGTCTCCGTGGGACCTTTATATACTTCAATTACGTAATATAACCTAACCTAACCCAACCTGACATCTCGGCGGTAATATTTGACGACATTCCTGGCGAGTTGGTCTCTACGTCTCCGTGGGACCTTTATATACATCAATAACGTAATATAACCTCACCTAATCCAACCTGACATCTGGGCGGTAATATTTGACAACATTCCTTGCGAGTTGGCCTCTACGTGTCCGTGGGACCTTTATATACATCAGTATCCTAATATAACCTAACCTAACCCAACCTAATCTCTCGGGGTACCGTTTAACAACATTCCTTGCTTGTCGGCCCCTACTTCTCATTGGGAACACTGTATACGTCTATGAAGTAATATAACCTAACCTAACACAACCTGACATCTCGGCGGTAATGTTTGACAACATTCCTGGCGAGTTGGCCCCGACGTCTGCGTGGGTCTTTCGTATACATCACTAACGTAATATAACCTAACCTAACCCAACCTGACATCTCGGCGGTAATATTTGACAACATTCCTGGCGAGTTGGCCCCGACGTCTGCGTGGGTCCGTCGTATACATCACTAACGTAATATAACCTAACCTAACCCAACCTAACATCTCGGCGGTAATGTTTGAAAACATTCCTGGCCAGTTGGCCCCGACGTCTGCGTGGGTCCTTCGTATTCAACACTAACGTAACATAACCTAACCTAACGCAACCTAACATCTCGGCGGTAACATTTGACAACATTCCTGGCGAGTTGGACTCTACGGTTCCGTGGGACCTTTATATACTTCAATTACGTAATATAACCTAACCTAACCCAACCTGACATCTGGGCGGTAATATTAGACGACATTCCTGGCGAGTTGGCCCCGACGTCTGCGTGGGTCCGTCGTATACATCACTAACGTAATATAACCTAACCTAACCCAACCTAACATCTCGGCGGTAATGTTTGAAAACATTCCTGGCGAGTTGGCCCCGACGTCTGCGTGGGTCCTTCGTATTCAACACTAACGTAACATAACCTAACCTAACCCAACCTAACATCTCGGCGGTAACATTTGACAACATTCCTGGCGAGCTATCCTCTACGTTTGACATTAATATGCGTCAATAACGTAATATAACCTAACCTAACCCAACCTGACATCTCGGCGGTAATATTTGACAACATTCCTTGCGAGTTGGCCTCCACTTGTCCGTGGGACCTTTATATACATCAGTATCCTAATATAACCTAACCTAACCCAACCTAATCTCTCGGGGTACCGTTTAACAACATTCCTTGCTTGTCGGCCCCTACTTCTCATTGGGGACACTGTAGACGTCTATGAAGTAATATAACCTAACCTAACACAACCTGACATCTCGGCGGTAATATTTAACGACATTCCTGGCGAGTTGTACTCTACGTCTCCGTGGGACCTTTATATACTTCAATTACGTAATATAACCTAACCTAACCCAACCTGGCATCTCGGCGGTAATATTTGACGACATTCCTGGCGAGTTCGACTCTACGTCTCCGACGGACCTTTATATACATCAACAACGTAATATGACCTAACCTAACCCAACCTGACATCTCGGCGGTAATATTTGGCAACATTCCTGGCGAGTTGGCCCCGACGTCTGCGTGGGTCCTTCGTATTCATCACTAACGTAACATAACCTAACCTAACGCAACCTAACATCTCGGCGGTAACATTTGACAACATTCCTGGCGATCTATCTTCTACGTGGGACATGCATATGCATCAACAACGTAATATAACCTAACCTAACACAACCTGACATCTCGGCGGTAATATTTGACGACATTCCTGGCGAGTTGGAATCTACGTTTCCGTGGGACCTTTATATACTTCAATTACATAATATAACCTAACCTAACCCAACCTAACATCTCGGCGGTAACATTTGACAACATTCCTGGCGAGCTATCCTCTACGTGGGACATTCGTATGCATCAATAGCTTAATATAACCTAACGTAACCCAACCTGACATCTCGGCCGTAATATTTGACAACATTCCTGGCGAGTTGGCCCCAACGTCTACGTAGGTCCTTCGTATTCAACAATAACGTAACATAACCTAACCTTACGCAACCTAACATCTCGGCGGTAACATTTGACAACATTCCTGGCGATCTATCCTCTACGTGGAACATGCATATGCATCAATAACGTAATATAACCTAACCTAACACAACCTGACATCTCGGCGGTAATATTTGACGACATTCCTGGCGAGTTCGACTCTACGTCTCCGACGGACCTTTATATACATCAACAACGTAATATGACCTAACCTAACCCAACCTGACATCTCGGCGGTAATATTTGGCAACATTCCTGGCGAGTTGGCCCCGACGTCTGCGTGGGTCCTTCGTATTCAACACTAACGTAACATAGTACTAACCTAACGCAACCTAACATCTCGGCGGTAACATTTGACAACATTCCTGGCGATCTATCTTCTACGTGGGACATGCATATGCATCAAGAACGTAATATAACCTAACCTAACACAACCTGACATCTCGGCGGTAATATTTGACGACATTCCTGGCGAGTTGGACTCTACGTCTCCGTGGGACCTTTATATACTTCAATTACGTAATATAACCTAACCTAACCCAACCTGACATCTCGGCGGTAATATTTGACGACATTCCTGGCGAGTTGGACTCTACGTCTCCGTGGGACCTTTATATACATCAATAACGTAATATAACCTCACCTAATCCAACCTGACATCTCGGCGGTAATATTAGACGACATTCCTGGCGAGTTGGACTCTACGTCTCCGTGGGACCTTTATATACATCAATAACGTAATATAACCTCACCTAATCCAACCTGACATCTCGGCGGTAATATTTGACAACATTCCTTGCGAGTTGGCCTCCACTTGTCCGTGGGACCTTTATATACATCAGTATCCTAATATAACCTAACCTAACCCAACCTAATCTCTCGGGGTACCGTTTAACAACATTCCTTGCTTGTCGGCCCCTACTTCTCATTGGGAACACTGTATACGTCTATGAAGTAATATAACCTAACCTAACACAACCTGACATCTCGGCGGTAATATTTGACGACATTCCTGGCGAGTTGGCCCCGACGTCTGCGCGTGTCCTTCGTATACATCACTAACGTAATATAACCTAACGTAATCCAACCTGACATCTCGGCGGTAATATTTGAAGACATTCCTGGCGAGCTATCCTCTACGTGGGACATTCATATGCATCAATAACGTAATATAACCTAACCTAACACAACCTGACATCTCGGCGGTAATATTTGACGACATTCCTGGCGAGTTGGACTCTACGTTTCCGTGGGACCTTTATATACTTCAATTACGTTATATAACCTAACCTAACCCAACCTGACATCTCGGCGGTAATATTTGACGACATTCCTGGCGAGTTGGCCCCGACGTCTGCGTGTGTCCTTCGTATACATCACTAACGTAATATAACCTAACGTAATCCAACGTGACATCTCGGCGGTAATATTTGAAGACATTCCTGGCGAGCTATCCTCTACGTGGGACATTCATATGCATCAATAACGTAATATAACCTAACCTAACCCAACCGGACATCTCGGCGGTAATATTTGACGACATTCCTGGCGAGTTGGCCCCGACGTCTGCGTGGGTCCTTCGTTTACATCACTAACGTAATATAACCTAACCTAACACAACCTAACATCTCGGCGGTAAGATTTGGCAACATTCCTGGCGAGCTATCCTCCACGTGGGACATTCATATGCATCAATAACATAATATAACCTAACCTAACCCTACCTGACATTTCGGCGGTAATATTTGAAGACATTCTTGGCAAGTTCGACTCTACGTCTCCGACGGACCTTTATATACATCAATAACATAATATGACCTAACCTAACCCAACCTGACATCTCGGCGGTAATATTTGACAACATTCCTGGCGAGTTGGCCCCGACGTCTGCGTGGGTCCTTCGTATACGTCACTAACGTAATATAACCTAACCTAACCCAACCTAACATCTCGGCGGTAACATTTGACAACATTCCTGGCGAGCTATCCTCTACGTGGGACATTCGTATGCATCAATAGCGTAATATAACCTAACGTAAACCAACCTGACATCTCGGCGGTAATATTTGACAACACTCCTGGCGAGTTGGCCGCGACGTCTACGTGGGTCTTTCGTATACATCACTAACGTAATATAACCTAACCTAACCCAACCTGACATCTCGGCGGTAATATTTGACAACATTCCTGGCGAGTTGGCCCCGACGTCTGCGTGGGTCCGTCGTATACATCACTAACGTAATATAACCTAACCTAACCCAACCTAACATCTCGGCGGTAATGTTTGAAAACATTCCTGGCCAGTTGGCCCCGACGTCTGCGTGGGTCCTTCGTATTCAACACTAACGTAACATAACCTAACCTAACGCAACCTAACATCTCGGCGGTAACATTTGACAACATTCCTGGCGAGTTGGACTCTACGGTTCCGTGGGACCTTTATATACTTCAATTACGTAATATAACCTAACCTAACCCAACCTGACATCTGGGCGGTAATATTTGACGACATTCCTGGCGAGTTGGCCCCGACGTCTGCGTGGGTCCGTCGTATACATCACTAACGTAATATAACCTAACCTAACCCAACCTAACATCTCGGCGGTAATGTTTGAAAACATTCCTGGCGAGTTGGCCCCGAAATCTGCGTGGGTCCTTCGTATTCAACACTAACGTAACATAACCTAACCTAACCCAACCTAACATCTCGGCGGTAACATTTGACAACATTCCTGGCGAGCTATCCTCTACGTGGGACATTCGTATGCATCAATAGCGTAATATAACCTAACGTAACCCAACCTGACATCTCGGCGGTAATATTTGACAACACTCCTGGCGAGTTGGCCGCGACGTCTGCGTGGGTCTTTCGTATACATCACTAACGTAATATAACCTAACCTAACCCAACCTGACATCTCGGCGGTAATATTTGACAACATTCCTGGCGAGTTGGCCCCGACGTCTGCGTGGGTCCGTCGTATACATCACTAACGTAATATAACCTAACCTAACCCAACCTAACATCTCGGCGGTAATGTTTGAAAACATTCCTGGCGAGTTGGCCCCGACGTCTGCGTGGGTCCTTCGTATTCAACACTAACGTAACATAACCTAACCTAACGCAACCTAACATCTCGGCGGTAACATTTGACAACATTCCTGGCGACCTATCCTCTACGTGGGACATGCATATGCATCAATAACGAAATATAACCTAACCTAACTCAACCTGACATCTCGGCGGTAATATTTGACGACATTCCTGGCGAGTTGGACTCTACGGTTCCGTGGGACCTTTATATACTTCAATTACGTAATATAACCTAACCTAACCCAACCTGACATCTCGGCGGTAATATTTGACAACATTCCTGGCGAGTTGGCCCCGACGTCTGCGTGGGTCCTTCGTATACATCACTAACGTAATATAACCTAACCTAACCCAACCTAACATCTCGGCGGTAACATTTGACAACATTCCTGGCGAGCTATCCTCTACGCGGGACATTCGTATGCATCAATCGCGTAATATAACCTAACCTAACCCAACCTGACATCTCGGCGGTAATATTTGACGACATTCCTGGCGAGTTGGCCCCGACGTCTGCGTGGGTCCTTCGTATACATCACTAACGTAATATAACCTAACCTAACCCAACCTAACATCTCGGCGGTAATATTTGACAACAATCCTGGCGAGCTATCCTCTACGTGGGACATTCATATGCATCAATAACATAATATAAACTAACCTAACCCAACCTGACATTTCGGCGGTAATATTTGACGACATTCCTGGCGAGTTGGACTCTACGTCTCCGTGGGACCTTTATATACTTCAATTACGTAATATAACCTAACCTAACCCAACCTGACATCTCGGCGGTAATATTTGACGACATTCCTGGCGAGTTGGACTCTACGTCTCCGTGGGACCTTTATATACATCAATAACGTAATATAACCTCACCTAATCCAACCTGACATCTCGGCGGTAATATTTGACAACATTCCTTGCGAGTTGGCCTCTACTTGTCCGTGGGACCTTTATATACATCAGTATCCTAATATAACCTAACCTAACCCAACCTAATCTCTCGGGGTACCGTTTAACAACATTCCTTGCTTGTCGGCCCCTACTTCTCATTGGGAACACTGTATACGTCTATGAAGTAATATAACCTAACCTAACACAACCTGACATCTCGGCGGTAATGTTTGACAACATTCCTGGCGAGTTGGCCCCGACGTCTGCGTGGGTCCTTCGTATACATCACTATCGTATTATAACCTAACCTAACTCAACCTGACATCTCGGCGGTAATATTTGACGACATTCCTGGCGAGTTGGCCCCGACGTCTGCGCGTGTCCTTCGTATACATCACTAACGTAATATAACCTAACGTAATCCAACTTGACATCTCGGCGGTAATATTTGAAGACATTCCGGGCGAGCTATCCTCTACGTGGGACATTCATATGCATCAATAACGTAATATAACCTAACCTAACCCAACCTGACATCTCGGCGGTAATATTTGACGACATTCCTGGCGAGTTGGCCCCGACGTCTGCGTGGGTCCTTCGTTTACATCACTAACGTAATATAACCTAGCCTAACCCAACCTAACATCTCGGCGGTAATATTTGACAACATTCCTGGCGAGCTATCCTCTACGTGGGACATTCATATGCATCAATAACATAATATAACCTAACCTAACCCAACCTGACATTTCGGCGGTAATATTTGACGACATTCCTGGCGAGTTGGACTCTACGTCTCCGTGGGACCTTTATATACTTCAATTACGTAATATAACCTAACCTAACCCAACCTGACATCTCGGCGGTAATATTTGACGACATTCCTGGCGTGTTGGTCTCTACGTCTCCGTGGGACCTTTATATACATCAATAACGTAATATAACCTCACCTAATCCAACCTGACATCTGGGCGGTAATATTTGACAACATTCCTTGCGAGTTGGCCTCTACGTGTCCGTGGGACCTTTATATACATCAGTATCCTAATATAACCTAACCTAACCCAACCTAATCTCTCGGGGTACCGTTTAACAACATTCCTTGCTTGTCGGCCCCTACTTCTCATTGGGAACACTGTATACGTCTATGAAGTAATATAACCTAACCTAACACAACCTGACATCTCGGCGGTAATGTTTGACAACATTCCTGGCGAGTTGGCCCCGACGTCTGCGTGGGTCTTTCGTATACATCACTAACGTAATATAACCTAACCTAACCCAACCTGACATCTCGGCGGTAATATTTGACAACATTCCTGGCGAGTTGGCCCCGACGTCTGCGTGGGTCCGTCGTATACATCACTAACGTAATATAACCTAACCTAACCCAACCTAACATCTCGGCGGTAATGTTTGAAAACATTCCTGGCCAGTTGGCCCCGACGTCTGCGTGGGTCCTTCGTATTCAACACTAACGTAACATAACCTAACCTAACGCAACCTAACATCTCGGCGGTAACATTTGACAACATTCCTGGCGAGTTGGACTCTACGGTTCCGTGGGACCTTTATATACTTCAATTACGTAATATAACCTAACCTAACCCAACCTGACATCTGGGCGGTAATATTTGACGACATTCCTGGCGAGTTGGCCCCGACGTCTGCGTGGGTCCGTCGTATACATCACTAACGTAATATAACCTAACCTAACCCAACCTAACATCTCGGCGGTAATGTTTGAAAACATTCCTGGCGAGTTGGCCCCGACGTCTGCGTGGGTCCTTCGTATTCAACACTAACGTAACATAACCTAACCTAACCCAACCTAACATCTCGGCGGTAACATTTGACAACATTCCTGGCGAGCTATCCTCTACGTGGGACATTCGTATGCATCAATAGCGTAATATAACCTAACGTAACCCAACCTGACATCTCGGCGGTAATATTTGACAACACTCCTGGCGAGTTGGCCGCGACGTCTGCGTGGGTCTTTCGTATACATCACTAACGTAATATAACCTAACCTAACCCAACCTGACATCTCGGCGGTAATATTTGACAACATTCCTGGCGAGTTGGCCCCGACGTCTGCGTGGGTCTTTCGTATACATCACTAACGTAATATAACCTAACCTAACCCAACCTGACATCTCGGCGGTAATATTTGACAACATTCCTGGCGAGTTGGCCCCGACGTCTGCGTGGGTCCTTCGTATACATCACTAACGTAATATAACCTAACCTAACCCAAACTAACATCTCGGCGGTAATGTTTGACAACATTCGTGGCGAGCTATCCTCTACGTTTGACATTAATATGCGTCAATAACGTAATATAACCTAACCTAACCCAACCTGACATCTCGGCGGTAATATTTGACAACATTCCTTGCGAGTTGGCCTCCACTTGTCCGTGGGACCTTTATATACATCAGTATCCTAATATAACCTAACCTAACCCAACCTAATCTCTCGGGGTACCGTTTAACAACATTCCTTGCTTGTCGGCCCCTACTTCTCATTGGGAACACTGTATACGTCTATGAAGTAATATAACCTAACCTAACACAACCTGACATCTCGGCGGTAATATTTAACGACATTCCTGGCGAGTTGTACTCTACGTCTCCGTGGGACCTTTATATACTTCAATTACGTAATATAACCTAACCTAACCCAACCTGGCATCTCGGCGGTAATATTTGACGACATTCCTGGCGAGTTCGACTCTACGTCTCCGACGGACCTTTATATACATCAACAACGTAATATGACCTAACCTAACCCAACCTGACATCTCGGCGGTAATATTTGGCAACATTCCTGGCGAGTTGGCCCCGACGTCTGCGTGGGTCCTTCGTATTCAACACTAACGTAACATAGTACTAACCTAACGCAACCTAACATCTCGGCGGTAACATTTGACAACATTCCTGGCGATCTATCTTCTACGTGGGACATGCATATGCATCAACAACGTAATATAACCTAACCTAACACAACCTGACATCTCGGCGGTAATATTTGACGACATTCCTGGCGAGTTGGAATCTACGTTTCCGTGGGACCTTTATATACTTCAATTACGTAATATAACCTAACCTAACCCAACCTAACATCTCGGCGGTAACATTTGACAACATTCCTGGCGAGCTATCCTCTACGTGGGACATTCGTATGCATCAATAGCGTAATATAACCTAACGTAACCCAACCTGACATCTCGGCCGTAATATTTGACAACATTCCTGGCGAGTTGGCGCCAACGTCTGCGTAGGTCCTTCGTATTCAACACTAACGTAACATAACCTAACCTAACGCAACCTAACATCTCGGCGGTAAGATTTGACAACATTCCTGGCGATCTATCCTCTACGTGGAACATGCATATGCATCAATAACGTAACATAACCTAACCTAACACAACCTGACATCTCGGCGGTAATATTTGACGACATTCCTGGCGAGTTGGACTCTACGTCTCCGTGGGACCTTTATATACATCAATAACGTAATATAACCTCACCTAATCCAACCTGACATCTCGGCGGTAATATTTGACAACATTCCTTGCGAGTTGGCCTCCACTTGTCCGTGGGACCTTTATATACATCAGTATCCTAATATAACCTAACCTAACCCAACCTAATCTCTCGGGGTACCGTTTAACAACATTCCTTGCTTGTCGGCCCCTACTTCTCATTGGGAACACTGTATACGTCTATGAAGTAATATAACCTAACCTAACACAACCTGACATCTCGGCGGTAATATTTGACGACATTCCTGGCGAGTTGGCCCCGACGTCTGCGCGTGTCCTTCGTATACATCACTAACGTAATATAACCTAACGTAATCCAACCTGACATCTCGGCGGTAATATTTGAAGACATTCCTGGCGAGCTATCCTCTACGTGGGACATTCATATGCATCAATAACGTAATATAACCTAACCTAACCCAACCTGACATCTCGGCGGTAATATTTGACGACATTCCTGGCGAGTTGGCCCCGACGTCTGCGTGGGTCCTTCGTTTACATCACTAACGTAATATAACCTAACCTAACCCAACCTAACATCTCGGCGGTAATATTTGACAACATTCCTGGCGAGCTATCCTCTACGTGGGACATTCATATGCATCAATAACATAATATAACCTAACCTAACCCAACCTGACATTTCGGCGGTAATATTTGACGACATTCCTGGCGAGTTGGACTCTACGTCTCCGTGGGACCTTTATATACTTCAATTACGTAATATAACCTAACCTAACCCAACCTGACATCTCGGCGGTAATATTTGACGACATTCCTGGCGAGTTGATCTCTACGTCTCCGTGGGACCTTTATATACATCAATAACGTAATATAACCTCACCTAATCCAACCTGACATCTCGGCGGTAATATTTGACAACATTCCTTGCGAGTTGGCCTCTACGTGTCCGTGGGACCTTTATATACATCAGTATCCTAATATAACCTAACCTAACCCAACCTAATCTCTCGGGGTACCGTTTAACAACATTCCTTGCTTGTCGGCCCCTACTTCTCATTGTGAACACTGTATACGTCTATGAAGTAATATAACCTAACCTAACACAACCTGACATCTCGGCGGTAATGTTTGACAACATTCCTGGCGAGTTGGCCCCGACGTCTGCGTGGGTCCTTCGTATACATCACTATCGTATTATAACCTAACCTAACCCAACCTGACATCTCGGCGGTAATATTTGACGACATTCCTGGCGAGTTGTACTCTACGTCTCCGTGGGACCTTTATATACTTCAATTACGTAATATAACCTAACCTAACCCAACCTGGCATCTCGGCGGTAATATTTGACGACATTCCTGGCGAGTTCGACTCTACGCCTCCGACGGACCTTTATATACATCAATAACGTAATATGACCTAACCTAACCCAACCTAACATCTCGGCGGTAATATTTGACAACATTCCTGGCGAGTTGGCCCCGACGTCTGCGTGGGTCCTTCGTATT
Organism: Xylocopa violacea; assembly: GCA_963969225.1. Taxonomy (NCBI): domain Eukaryota; kingdom Metazoa; phylum Arthropoda; class Insecta; order Hymenoptera; family Apidae; genus Xylocopa; species Xylocopa violacea. The sequence goes on along the minus strand of CAXAJV010000168.1, from coordinate 1,335,289 downwards.
CATCACTAACGTAACATAACCTAACCTAACGCAACCTAACATCTCGGCGGTAACATTTGACAACATTCCTGGCGATCTATCTTCTACGTGGGACATGCATATGCATCAATAACGTAATATAACCTAACCTAACACAACCTGACATCTCGGCGGTAATATTTGACGACATTCCTGGCGAGTTGGACTCTACGTTTCCGTGGGACCTTTATATACTTCAATTACGTTATATAACCTAACCTAACCCAACCTGACATCTCGGCGGTAATATTTGACGACATTCCTGGCGAGTTGGCCCCGACGTCTGCGTGTGTCCTTCGTATACATCACTAACGTAATATAACCTAACGTAATCCAACGTGACATCTCGGCGGTAATATTTGAAGACATTCCTGGCGAGCTATCCTCTACGTGGGACATTCGTATGCATCAATAGCGTAATATAACCTAACGTAACCCAACGTGACATCTCGGCGGTAATATTTGACAACACTCCTGGCGAGTTGGCCGCGACGTCTGCGTGGGTCTTTCGTATACATCACTAACGTAATATAACCTAACCTAACCCAACCTGACATCTCGGCGGTAATATTTGACAACATTCCTGGCGAGTTGGCCCCGACGTCTGCGTGGGTCCGTCGTATACATCACTAACGTAATATAACCTAACCTAACCCAACCTAACATCTCGGCGGTAATGTTTGAAAACATTCCTGGCGAGTTGGCCCCGACGTCTGCGTGGGTCCTTCGTATTCAACACTAACGTAACATAACCTAACCTAACGCAACCTAACATCTCGGCGGTAACATTTGACAACATTCCTGGCGAGTTGGACTCTACGGTTCCGTGGGACCTTTATATACTTCAATTACGTAATATAACCTAACCTAACCCAACCTGACATCTCGGCGGTAATATTTGACGACATTCCTGGCGAGTTGGACTCTACGTCTCCGTGGGACCTTTATATACTTCAATTACGTAATATAACCTAACCTAACCCAACCTGACATCTCGGCGGTAATATTTGACGACATTCCTGGCGAGTTGGCCCCGACGTCTGCGTGGGTCCTTCGTATACATCACTAACGTAATATAACCTAACCTAACCCAACCTAACATCTCGGCGGTAATATTTGACAACAATCCTGGCGAGCTATCCTCTACGTGGGACATTCATATGCATCAATAACATAATATAACCTAACCTAACCCAACCTGACATTTCGGCGGTAATATTTGACGACATTCCTGGCGAGTTGGACTCTACGTCTCCGTGGGACCTTTATATACTTCAATTACGTAATATAACCTAACCTAACCCAACCTGACATCTCGGCGGTAATATTTGACGACATTCCTGGCGAGTTGGACTCTACGTCTCCGTGGGACCTTTATATACATCAATAACGTAATATAACCTCACCTAATCCAACCTGACATCTCGGCGGTAATATTTGACAACATTCCTTGCGAGTTGGCCTCTACGTGTCCGTGGGACCTTTATATACATCAGTATCCTAATATAACCTAACCTAACCCAACCTAATCTCTCGGGGTACCGTTTAACAACATTCCTTGCTTGTCGGCCCCTACTTCTCATTGGGAACACTGTATACGTCTATGAAGTAATATAACCTAACCTAACACAACCTGACATCTCGGCGGTAATGTTTGACAACATTCCTGGCGAGTTGGCCCCGACGTCTGCGTGGGTCCTTCGTATACATCACTATCGTATTATAACCTAACCTAACTCAACCTGACATCTCGGCGGTAATATTTGACGACATTCCTGGCGAGTTGGCCCCGACGTCTGCGCGTGTCCTTCGTATACATCACTAACGTAATATAACCTAACGTAATCCAACCTGACATCTCGGCGGTAATATTTGAAGACATTCCGGGCGAGCTATCCTCTACGTGGGACATTCATATGCATCAATAACGTAATATAACCTAACCTAACCCAACCTGACATCTCGGCGGTAATATTTGACGACATTCCTGGCGAGTTGGCCCCGACGTCTGCGTGGGTCCTTCGTTTACATCACTAACGTAATATAACCTAACCTAACCCAACCTAACATCTCGGCGGTAATATTTGACAACATTCCTGGCGAGCTATCCTCTACGTGGGACATTCATATGCATCAATAACATAATATAAGCTAACCTAACCCAACCTGACATTTCGGCGGTAATATTTGACGACATTCCTGGCGAGTTGGACTCTACGTCTCCGTGGGACCTTTATATACTTCAATTACGTAATATAACCTAACCTAACCCAACCTGACATCTCGGCGGTAATATTTGACGACATTCCTGGCGAGTTGGTCTCTACGTCTCCGTGGGACCTTTATATACATCAATAACGTAATATAACCTCACCTAATCCAACCTGACATCTGGGCGGTAATATTTGACAACATTCCTTGCGAGTTGGCCTCTACGTGTCCGTGGGACCTTTATATACATCAGTATCCTAATATAACCTAACCTAACCCAACCTAATCTCTCGGGGTACCGTTTAACAACATTCCTTGCTTGTCGGCCCCTACTTCTCATTCGGAACACTGTATACGTCTATGAAGTAATATAACCTAACCTAACACAACCTGACATCTCGGCGGTAATGTTTGACAACATTCCTGGCGAGTTGGCCCCGACGTCTGCGTGGGTCCTTCGTATACATCACTATCGTATTATAACCTAACCTAACCCAACCTGACATCTCGGCGGTAATATTCGACGACATTCCTGGCGAGTTGTACTCTACGTCTCCGTGGGACCTTTATATACTTCAATTACGTAATATAACCTAACCTAACCCAACCTGGCATCTCGGCGGTAATATTTGACGACATTCCTGGCGAGTTCGACTCTACGCCTCCGACGGACCTTTATATACATCAATAACGTAATATGACCTAACCTAACCCAACCTAACATCTCGGCGGTAATATTTGACAACATTCCTGGCGAGTTGGCCCCGACGTCTGCGTGGGTCCTTCGTATTCATCACTAACGTAACATAACCTAACCTAATGCAACCAAACATCTCGGCGGTAACATTTGACAACATACCTGGCGATCTATCTTCTACGTGGGACATGCATATGCATCAATAACGTAATATAACCTAACCTAACACAACCTGACATCTCGGCGGTAATATTTGACGACATTCCTGGCGAGTTGGACTCTACGTTTCCGTGGGACCTTTATATACTTCAATTACGTTATATAACCTAACCTAACCCAACCTGACATCTCGGCGGTAATATGTGACGACATTCCTGGCGAGTTGGCCCCGACGTCTGCGTGTGACCTTCGTATACATCACTAACGTAATATAACCTAACGTAATCCAACGTGACATCTCGGCGGTAATATTTGAAGACATTCCTGGCGAGCTATCCTCTACGTGGGACATTCATATGCATCAATAACGTAATATAACCTAACCTAACCCAACCTGACATCTCGGCGGTAATATTTGACGACATTCCTGGCGAGTTGGCCCCGACGTCTGCGTGGGTCCTTCGTTTACATCACTAACGTAATATAACCTAACCTAACCCAACCTAACATCTCGGCGGTAAGATTTGACAACATTCCTGGCGAGCTATCCTCTACGTGGGACATTCATATGCATCAATAACATAATATAACCTAACCTAACCCTACCTGACATTTCGGCGGTAATATTTGAAGACATTCTTGGCGAGTTCGACTCTACGTCTCCGACGGTCCTTTATATACATCAATAACATAATATGACCTAACCTAACCCAACCTGACATCTCGGCGGTAATATTTGACAACATTCCTGGCGAGTTGGCCCCGACGTCTGCGTGGGTCCTTCGTATACGTCACTAACGTAATATAACCTAACCTAACCCAACCTAAAATCTCGGCGGTAACATTTGACAACATTCCTGGCGAGCTATCCTCTACGTGGGACATTCGTATGCATCAATAGCGTAATATAACCTAACGTAACCCAACCTGACATCTCGGCGGTAATATTTGACAACACTCCTGGCGAGTTGGCCGCGACGTCTGCGTGGGTCTTTCGTATACATCACTAACGTAATATAACCTAACCTAACCCAACCTGACATCTCGGCGGTAATATTTGACAACATTCCTGGCGAGTTGGCCCCGACGTCTGCGTGGGTCCGTCGTATACATCACTAACGTAATATAACCTAACCTAACCCAACCTAACATCTCGGCGGTAATGTTTGAAAACATTCCTGGCGAGTTGGCCCCGACGTCTGCGTGGGTCCTTCGTATTCAACACTAACGTAACATAACGTAACCTAACGCAACCTAACATCTCGGCGGTAACATTTGACAACATTCCTGGCGAGTTCGACTCTACGGTTCCGTGGGACCTTTATATACTTCAATTACGTAATATAACCTAACCTAACCCAACCTGACATCTCGGCGGTAATATTTGACGACATTCCTGGCGAGTTGGCCCCGACGTCTGCGTGGGTCCGTCGTATACATCACTAACGTAATATAACCTAACCTAACCCAACCTAACATCTCGGCGGTAATGTTTGACAACATTCGTGGCGAGCTATCCTCTACGTTTGACATTAATATGCGTCAATAACGTAATATAACCTAACCTAACCCAACCTGATATCTCGGCGGTAATATTTGACAACATTCCTGGCGAGTTGGCCCCGACGTCTGCGTGGGTCCGTCGTATACATCACTAACGTAATATAACCTAACCTAACCCAACCTAACATCTCGGCGGTAATGTTTGAAAACATTCCTGGCGAGTTGGCCCCGACGTCTGCGTGGGTCCTTCGTATTCAACACTAACGTAACATAACCTAACCTAACGCAACCTAACATCTCGGCGGTAACACTTGACAATATTCCTGGCGATCTATCCTCTACGTGGGACATGCATATACTTCAATTACGTAATATAACCTAACCTAACCCAACCTGACATCTCGGCGGTAATATTTGACGACATTCCTGGCGAGTTGGACTCTACGTCTCCGTGGGACCTTTATATACTTCAATTACGTAATATAACCTAACCTAACCCAACCTGACATCTCGGCGGTAATATTTGACAACATTCCTGGCGAGTTGGCCCCGACGTCTGCGTGGGTCCTTCGTATACATCACTAACGTAATATAACCTAACCTAACCCAACCTAACATCTCGGCGGTAACATTTGACAACATTCCTGGCGAGCTATCCTCTACGTGGGACATTCGTATGCATCAATCGCGTAATATAACCTAACCTAACCCAACCTGACATCTCGGCGGTAATATTTGACGACATTCCTGGCGAGTTGGCCCCGACGTCTGCGTGGGTCCTTCGTATACATCACTAACGTAATATAACCTAACCTAACCCAACCTAACATCTCGGCGGTAATATTTGACAACAATCCTGGCGAGCTATCCTCTACGTGGGACATTCATATGCATCAATAACATAATATAACCTAACCTAACCCAACCTGACATTTCGGCGGTAATATTTGACGACATTCCTGGCGAGTTGGACTCTACGTCTCCGTGGGACCTTTATATACTTGAATTACGTAATATAACCTAACCTAACCCAACCTGACATCTCGGCGGTAATATTTGACGACATTCCTGGCGAGTTGGACTCTACGTCTCCGTGGGACCTTTATATACATCAATAACGTAATATAACCTCACCTAATCCAACCTGACATCTCGGCGGTAATATTTGACAACATTCCTTGCGAGTTGGCCTCTACGTGTCCGTGGGACCTTTATATACATCAGTATCCTAATATAACCTAACCTAACCCAACCTAATCTCTCGGGGTACCGTTTAACAACATTCCTTGCTTGTCGGCCCCTACTTCTCATTGGGAACACTGTATACGTCTATGAAGTAATATAACCTAACCTAACACAACCTGACATCTCGGCGGTAATGTTTGACAACATTCCTGGCGAGTTGGCCCCGACGTCTGCGTGGGTCCTTCGTATACATCACTATCGTATTATAACCTAACCTAACTCAACCTGACATCTCGGCGGTAATATTTGACGACATTCCTGGCGAGTTGGCCCCGACGTCTGCGTGTGTCCTTCGTATACATCACTAACGTAATATAACCTAACGTAATCCAACCTGACATCTCGGCGGTAATATTTGAAGACATTCCTGGCGAGCTATCCTCTACGTGGGACATTCATATGCATCAATAACGTAATATAACCTAACCTAACCCAACCTGACATCTCGGCGGTAATATTTGACGACATTCCTGGCGAGTTGGCCCCGACGTCTGCGTGGGTCCTTCGTTTACATCACTAACGTAATATAACCTAACCTAACCCAACCTAACATCTCGGCGGTAATGTTTGACAACATTCCTGGCGAGCTATCCTCTACGTGGGACATTCGTATGCATCAATAGCGTAATATAACCTAACGTAACCCAACCTGACATCTCGGCGGTAATATTTGACAACACTCCTGGCGAGTTGGCCGCGACGTCTGCATGGGTCCTTCGTATACATCACTAACGTAATATAACCTAACCTAACCCAAACTAACATCTCGGCGGTAATGTTTGACAACATTCCTGGCGAGCTATCCTCTACGTTTGACATTAATATACGTCAATAACGTAATATAACCTAACCTAACCCAACCTGACATCTCGGCGGTAATATTTGACAACATTCCTGGCGAGTTGGCCCCGACGACTGCGTGGGTCCGTCGTATACATCACTAACGTAATATAACCTAACCTAACCCAACCTAACATCTCGGCGGTAATGTTTGAAAACATTCCTGGCGAGTTGGCACCGACGTCTCCGTGGGTCCTTCGTATTCAACACTAACGTAACATAACCTAACCTAACGCAACCTAACATCTCGGCGGTAACATTTGACAACATTCCTGGCGATCTAACCTCTACGTGGGACATGCATATGCATCAATAACGTAATATAACCTAACCTAACACAACCTGACATCTCGGCGGTAATATTTGACGACATTCCTGGCGAGTTGGACTCTACGTTTCCGTGGGACCTTTATATACTTCAATTACGTAATATAACCTAACCTAACCCAACCTGACATCTCGGCGGTAATATTTGACGACATTCCTGGCGAGTTGGCCCCGACGTCTGCGTGGGTCCTTCGTATACATCGCTAACGTAATATAACCTAACCTAACCCAACCTAACATCTCGGCGGTAATATTTGACAACATTCCTGGCGAGCTATCCTGTACGTGGGACATTCATATGCATCAATAACATAATATAACCTAACCTAACCCAACCTGACATTTCGGCGGTAATATTTGACGACATTCCTGGCGAGTTGGACTCTACGTCTCCGTGGGACCTTTATATACTTCAATTACGTAATATAACCTAACCTAACCCAACCTGACATCTCGGCGGTAATATTTGACGACATTCCTGGCGAGTTGGCCCCGACGTCTGCGTGGGTCCTTCGTATACATCACTAACGTAATATAACCTAACCTAACCCAACCTAACATCTCGGCGGTAATGTTTGAAAACATTCCTGGCGAGTTGGCCCCGACGTCTGCGTGGGTCCTTCGTATTCAACACTAACGTAACATAACCTAACCTAACGCAACCTAACATCTCGGCGGTAACACTTGACAATATTCCTGGCGATCTATCCTCTACGTGGGACATGCATATACTTCAATTACGTAATATAACCTAACCTAACCCAACCTGACATCTCGGCGGTAATATTTGACGACATTCCTGGCGAGTTGGACTCTACGTCTCCGTGGGACCTTTATATACTTCAATTACGTAATATAACCTAACCTAACCCAACCTGACATCTCGGCGGTAATATTTGACAACATTCCTGGCGAGTTGGCCCCGACGTCTGCGTGGGTCCTTCGTATACATCACTAACGTAATATAACCTAACCTAACCCAACCTAACATCTCGGCGGTAACATTTGACAACATTCCTGGCGAGCTATCCTCTACGTGGGACATTCGTATGCATCAATCGCGTAATATAACCTAACCTAACCCAACCTGACATCTCGGCGGTAATATTTGACGACATTCCTGGCGAGTTGGCCCCGACGTCTGCGTGGGTCCTTCGTATACATCACTAACGTAATATAACCTAACCTAACCCAACCTAACATCTCGGCGGTAATATTTGACAACAATCCTGGCGAGCTATCCTCTACGTGGGACATTCATATGCATCAATAACATAATATAACCTAACCTAACCCAACCTGACATTTCGGCGGTAATATTTGACGACATTCCTGGCGAGTTGGACTCTACGTCTCCGTGGGACCTTTATATACTTGAATTACGTAATATAACCTAACCTAACCCAACCTGACATCTCGGCGGTAATATTTGACGACATTCCTGGCGAGTTGGACTCTACGTCTCCGTGGGACCTTTATATACATCAATAACGTAATATAACCTCACCTAATCCAACCTGACATCTCGGCGGTAATATTTGACAACATTCCTTGCGAGTTGGCCTCTACGTGTCCGTGGGACCTTTATATACATCAGTATCCTAATATAACCTAACCTAACCCAACCTAATCTCTCGGGGTACCGTTTAACAACATTCCTTGCTTGTCGGCCCCTACTTCTCATTGGGAACACTGTATACGTCTATGAAGTAATATAACCTAACCTAACACAACCTGACATCTCGGCGGTAATGTTTGACAACATTCCTGGCGAGTTGGCCCCGACGTCTGCGTGGGTCCTTCGTATACATCACTATCGTATTATAACCTAACCTAACTCAACCTGACATCTCGGCGGTAATATTTGACGACATTCCTGGCGAGTTGGCCCCGACGTCTGCGTGTGTCCTTCGTATACATCACTAACGTAATATAACCTAACGTAATCCAACCTGACATCTCGGCGGTAATATTTGAAGACATTCCTGGCGAGCTATCCTCTACGTGGGACATTCATATGCATCAATAACGTAATATAACCTAACCTAACCCAACCTGACATCTCGGCGGTAATATTTGACGACATTCCTGGCGAGTTGGCCCCGACGTCTGCGTGGGTCCTTCGTTTACATCACTAACGTAATATAACCTAACCTAACCCAACCTAACATCTCGGCGGTAATGTTTGACAACATTCCTGGCGAGCTATCCTCTACGTGGGACATTCGTATGCATCAATAGCGTAATATAACCTAACGTAACCCAACCTGACATCTCGGCGGTAATATTTGACAACACTCCTGGCGAGTTGGCCGCGACGTCTGCATGGGTCCTTCGTATACATCACTAACGTAATATAACCTAACCTAACCCAAACTAACATCTCGGCGGTAATGTTTGACAACATTCCTGGCGAGCTATCCTCTACGTTTGACATTAATATACGTCAATAACGTAATATAACCTAACCTAACCCAACCTGACATCTCGGCGGTAATATTTGACAACATTCCTGGCGAGTTGGCCCCGACGACTGCGTGGGTCCGTCGTATACATCACTAACGTAATATAACCTAACCTAACCCAACCTAACATCTCGGCGGTAATGTTTGAAAACATTCCTGGCGAGTTGGCACCGACGTCTCCGTGGGTCCTTCGTATTCAACACTAACGTAACATAACCTAACCTAACGCAACCTAACATCTCGGCGGTAACATTTGACAACATTCCTGGCGATCTAACCTCTACGTGGGACATGCATATGCATCAATAACGTAATATAACCTAACCTAACACAACCTGACATCTCGGCGGTAATATTTGACGACATTCCTGGCGAGTTGGACTCTACGTTTCCGTGGGACCTTTATATACTTCAATTACGTAATATAACCTAACCTAACCCAACCTGACATCTCGGCGGTAATATTTGACGACATTCCTGGCGAGTTGGCCCCGACGTCTGCGTGGGTCCTTCGTATACATCACTAACGTAATATAACCTAACCTAACCCAACCTAACATCTCGGCGGTAACATTTGACAACATTCCTGGCGAGCTATCCTCTACGTGGGACATTCTTATGCATCAATAGCGTAATATAACCTAACGTAACCCAACCTGACATCTCGGCGGTAATATTTGACAACACTCCTGGCGAGTTGGCCGCGACGTCTGCGTGGGTCTTTCGTATACATCACTAACGTAATATAACCTAACCTAACCCAACCTGACATCTCGGCGGTAATATTTGACAACATTCCTGGCGAGTTGGCCCCGACGTCTGCGTGGGTCCGTCGTATACATCACTAACGTAATATAACCTAACCTAACCCAACCTAACATCTCGGCGGTAATGTTTGAAAACATTCCTGGCGAGTTGGCCCCGACGTCTGCGTGGGTCCTTCGTATTCAACACTAACGTAACATAACCTAACCTAACGCAACCTAACATCTCGGCGGTAACATTTGACAACATTCCTGGCGAGTTCGACTCTACGGTTCCGTGGGACCTTTATATACTTCAATTACGTAATATAACCTAACCTAACCCAACCTGACATCTCGGCGGTAATATTTGACGACATTCCTGGCGAGTTGGCCCCGACGTCTGCGTGGGTCCTTCGTTTACATCACTAACGTAATATAACCTAACCTAACCCAACCTAACATCTCGGCGGTAATGTTTGACAACATTCCTGGCGAGCTATCCTCTACGTGGGACATTCGTATGCATCAATAGCGTAATATAACCTAACGTAACCCAACCTGACATCTCGGCGGTAATATTTGACAACACTCCTGGCGAGTTGGCCGCGACGTCTGCATGGGTCCTTCGTATACATCACTAACGTAATATAACCTAACCTAACCCAAACTAACATCTCGGCGGTAATGTTTGACAACATTCCTGGCGAGCTATCCTCTACGTTTGACATTAATATACGTCAATAACGTAATATAACCTAACCTAACCCAACCTGACATCTCGGCGGTAATATTTGACAACATTCCTGGCGAGTTGGCCCCGACGACTGCGTGGGTCCGTCGTATACATCACTAACGTAATATAACCTAACCTAACCCAACCTAACATCTCGGCGGTAATGTTTGAAAACATTCCTGGCGAGTTGGCACCGACGTCTCCGTGGGTCCTTCGTATTCAACACTAACGTAACATAACCTAACCTAACGCAACCTAACATCTCGGCGGTAACATTTGACAACATTCCTGGCGATCTAACCTCTACGTGGGACATGCATATGCATCAATAACGTAATATAACCTAACCTAACACAACCTGACATCTCGGCGGTAATATTTGACGACATTCCTGGCGAGTTGGACTCTACGTTTCCGTGGGACCTTTATATACTTCAATTACGTAATATAACCTAACCTAACCCAACCTGACATCTCGGCGGTAATATTTGACGACATTCCTGGCGAGTTGGCCCCGACGTCTGCGTGGGTCCTTCGTATACATCGCTAACGTAATATAACCTAACCTAACCCAACCTAACATCTCGGCGGTAATATTTGACAACATTCCTGGCGAGCTATCCTGTACGTGGGACATTCATATGCATCAATAACATAATATAACCTAACCTAACCCAACCTGACATTTCGGCGGTAATATTTGACGACATTCCTGGCGAGTTGGACTCTACGTCTCCGTGGGACCTTTATATACTTCAATTACGTAATATAACCTAACCTAACCCAACCTGACATCTCGGCGGTAATATTTGACGACATTCCTGGCGAGTTGGACTCTACGTCTCCGTGGGACCTTTATATACATCAATAACGTAATATGACCTCACCTAATCCAACCTGACATCTCGGCGGTAATATTTGACAACATTCCCTGCGAGTTGGCCTCTACGTGTCCGTGGGACCTTTATATACATCAGTATCCTAATATAACCTACCTAACCCAACCTAATCTCTCGGGGTACCGTTTAAAACCATTCCTTGCTTGTCGGCCCCTACTTCTCATTGGGAACACTGTATACGTCTATGAAGTAATATAACCTAACCTAACACAACCTGACATCTCGGCGGTAATATTTGACAACATTCCTGGCGAGTTGGCTCCGACATCTGCGTAGGTCCTTCGTATACATCATTAACGTAATGTAACCTAACCTAACCCAACCTAACATCTCGGCGGTAATATTGGACAACATTGCTGGCGAGCTATCCTCTACGTGGGACAATCATATGCATCAATAACGTAATATAACCTAACCTAACCCAACCTGACATCTCGGCGGTAATATTTGACGACATTCCTGGCGAGTTGGACTCTACGTTTCCGTGGGACCTTTATATACTTCAATTACGTTATATAACCTAACCTAACCCAACCTGACATCTCGGCGGTAATATTTGACGACATTCCTGGCGAGTTGGCCCCGACGTCTGCGTGTGTCCTTCGTATACATCACTAACGTAATATAACCTAACGTAATCCAACCTGACATCTCGGCGGTAATATTTGAAGACATTCCTGGCGAGGTATCCTCTACATGGGACATTCATATGCATCAATAACGTAATATAACCTAACCTAACCCAACCTGACATCTCGGCGGTAATATTTGACGACATTCCTGGCGAGTTGGCCCCGACGTCTGCGTGGGTCCTTCGTTTACATCACTAACGTAATATAACCTAACCTAACCCAACCTAACATCTCGGCGGTAAGATTTGACAACATTCCTGGCGAGCTATCCTCTACGTGGGACATTCATATGCATCAATAACATAATATAACCTAACCTAACCCAACCTGACATTTCGGCGGTAATATTTGAAGACATTCTTGGCGAGTTCGACTCTACGTCTCCGACGGACCTTTATATACATCAATAACATAATATGACCTAACCTAACCCAACCTGACATCTCGGCGGTAATATTTGACAACATTCCTGGCGAGTTGGCCCCGACGTCTGCGTGGGTCCTTCGTATACATCACTAACGTAATATAACCTAACCTAACCCAACCTAACATCTCGGCGGTAACATTTGACAACATTCCTGGCGAGCTATCCTCTACGTGGGACATTCGTATGCATCAATAGCGTAATATAACCTAACGTAACCCAACCTGACATCTCGGCGGTTATATTTGACAACACTCCTGGCGAGTTGGCCGCGACGTCTGCGTGGGTCCTTCGTATACATCACTAACGTAATATAACCTAACCTAACCCAAACTAACATCTCGGCGGTAATGTTTGACAACATTCCTGGCGAGCTATCCTCTACGTTTGACATTAATATGCGTCAATAACGTAATATAACCTAACCTAACCCAACCTGACATATCGGCGGTAATATTTGACGACATTCCTGGCGAGTTGGACTCTACGTCTCCGTGGGACCTTTATATACATCAATAACGTAATATAACCTCACCTAATCCAACCTGACATCTCGGCGGTAATATTTGACAACATTCCTTGCGAGTTGGCCTCCACTTGTCCGTGGGACCTTTATATACATCAGTATCCTAATATAACCTAACCTAACCCAACCTAATCTCTCGGGGTACCGTTTAACAACATTCCTTGCTTGTCGGCCCCTACTTCTCATTGGGAACACTGTATACGTCTATGAAGTAATATAACCTAACCTAACACAACCTGACATCTCGGCGGTAATATTTAACGACATTCCTGGCGAGTTGTACTCTACGTCTCCGTGGGACCTTTATATACTTCAATTACGTAATATAACCTAACCTAACCCAACCTGGCATCTCGGCGGTAATATTTGACGACATTCCTGGCGAGTTCGACTCTACGTCTCCGACGGACCTTTATATACATCAACAACGTAATATGACCTAACCTAACCCAACCTGACATCTCGGCGGTAATATTTGAAGACATTCCTGGCGAGCTATCCTCTACGTGGGACATTCATATGCATCAATAACGTAATATAACCTAACCTAACCCAACCTGACATCTCGGCGGTAATATTTGACAACATTCCTGGCGAGTTGGCCCCGACGTCTGCGTGGGTCCGTCGTATACATCACTAACGTAATATAACCTAACGTAACCCAACCTGACATCTCGGCCGTAATATTTGACAACATTCCTGGCGAGTTGGCCCCGACGTCTGCGTGGGTCCTTCGTATACATCACTAACGTAATATAACCTAACCTAACCCAACCTAACATCTCGGCGGTAACATTTGACAACATTCCTGGCGAGCTATCCTCTACGTGGGACATTCTTATGCATCAATAGCGTAATATAACCTAACGTAACCCAACCTGACATCTCGGCGGTAATATTTGACAACACTCCTGGCGAGTTGGCCGCGACGTCTGCGTGGGTCTTTCGTATACATCACTAACGTAATATAACCTAACCTAACCCAACCTGACATCTCGGCGGTAATATTTGACAACATTCCTGGCGAGTTGGCCCCGACGTCTGCGTGGGTCCGTCGTATACATCACTAACGTAATATAACCTAACCTAACCCAACCTAACATCTCGGCGGTAATGTTTGAAAACATTCCTGGCGAGTTGGCCCCGACGTCTGCGTGGGTCCTTCGTATTCAACACTAACGTAACATAACCTAACCTAACGCAACCTAACATCTCGGCGGTAACATTTGACAACATTCCTGGCGAGTTCGACTCTACGGTTCCGTGGGACCTTTATATACTTCAATTACGTAATATAACCTAACCTAACCCAACCTGACATCTCGGCGGTAATATTTGACGACATTCCTGGCGAGTTGGCCCCGACGTCTGCGTGGGTCCGTCGTATACATCACTAACGTAATATAACCTAACCTAACCCAACCTAACATCTCGGCGGTAATGTTTGACAACATTCGTGGCGAGCTATCCTCTACGTTTGACATTAATATGCGTCAATAACGTAATATAACCTAACCTAACCCAACCTGATATCTCGGCGGTAATATTTGACAACATTCCTGGCGAGTTGGCCCCGACGTCTGCGTGGGTCCGTCGTATACATCACTAACGTAATATAACCTAACCTAACCCAACCTAACATCTCGGCGGTAATGTTTGAAAACATTCCTGGCGAGTTGGCCCCGACGTCTGCGTGGGTCCTTCGTATTCAACACTAACGTAACATAACCTAACCTAACGCAACCTAACATCTCGGCGGTAACACTTGACAATATTCCTGGCGATCTATCCTCTACGTGGGACATGCATATACTTCAATTACGTAATATAACCTAACCTAACCCAACCTGACATCTCGGCGGTAATATTTGACGACATTCCTGGCGAGTTGGACTCTACGTCTCCGTGGGACCTTTATATACTTCAATTACGTAATATAACCTAACCTAACCCAACCTGACATCTCGGCGGTAATATTTGACAACATTCCTGGCGAGTTGGCCCCGACGTCTGCGTGGGTCCTTCGTATACATCACTAACGTAATATAACCTAACCTAACCCAACCTAACATCTCGGCGGTAACATTTGACAACATTCCTGGCGAGCTATCCTCTACGTGGGACATTCGTATGCATCAATCGCGTAATATAATCTAACCTAACCCAACCTGACATCTCGGCGGTAATATTTGACGACATTCCTGGCGAGTTGGCCCCGACGTCTGCGTGGGTCCTTCGTATACATCACTAACGTAATATAACCTAACCTAACCCAACCTAACATCTCGGCGGTAATATTTGACAACAATCCTGGCGAGCTATCCTCTACGTGGGACATTCATATGCATCAATAACATAATATAACCTAACCTAACCCAACCTGACATTTCGGCGGTAATATTTGACGACATTCCTGGCGAGTTGGACTCTACGTCTCCGTGGGACCTTTATATACTTGAATTACGTAATATAACCTAACCTAACCCAACCTGACATCTCGGCGGTAATATTTGACGACATTCCTGGCGAGTTGGACTCTACGTCTCCGTGGGACCTTTATATACATCAATAACGTAATATAACCTCACCTAATCCAACCTGACATCTCGGCGGTAATATTTGACAAGATTCCTTGCGAGTTGGCCTCTACGTGTCCGTGGGACCTTTATATACATCAGTATCCTAATATAACCTAACCTAACCCAACCTAATCTCTCGGGGTACCGTTTAACAACATTCCTTGCTTGTCGGCCCCTACTTCTCATTGGGAACACTGTATACGTCTATGAAGTATTATAACCTAACCTAACACAACCTGACATCTCGGCGGTAATATTTAACGACATTCCTGGCGAGTTGTACTCTACGTCTCCGTGGGACCTTTATATACTTCAATTACGTAATATAACCTAACCTGACCCAACCTGGCATCTCGGCGGTAATATTTGACGACATTCCTGGCGAGTTCGACTCTACGTCTCCGACGGACCTTTATATACATCAACAACGTAATATGACCTCACCTAACCCAACCTGACATCTCGGCGGTAATATTTGAAGACATTCCTGGCGAGCTATCCTCTACGTGGGACATTCATATGCATCAATAACGTAATATAACCTAACCTAACCCAACCTGACATCTCGGCGGTAATATTTGACAACATTCCTGGCGAGTTGGCCCCGACGTCTGCGTGGGTCCTTCGTATACATCACTAACGTAATATAACCTAACGTAACCCAACCTGACATCTCGGCCGTAATATTTGACAACATTCCTGGCGAGTTGGCCCCGACGTCTGCGTAGGTCCTTCGTATTCAACACTAACGTAACATAACCTAACCTAACGCAACCTAACATCTAGGCGGTAACATTTGACAACATTCCTGGCGATCTATCCTCTACGTGGGACATGCATATGCATCAATAACGTAATATAACCTAACCTAACACAACCTGACATCTCGGCGGTAATATTTGACGACATTCCTGGCGAGTTGGCCCCGACGTCTGCGTGGGTCCTTCGTATACATCACTAACGTAATATAACCTAACCTAACCCAACCTAACATCTCGGCGGTAATATTTGACAACATTCCTGGCGAGCTATCCTCTACGTGGGACATTCATATGCATCAATAACATAATATAACCTAACCTAACCCAACCTGACATTTCGGCGGTAATATTTGACGACATTCCTGGCGAGTTGGACTCTACGTCTCCGTGGGACCTTTATATACATCAATAACGTAATATAACCTCACCTAATCCAACCTGACATCTCGGCGGTAATATTTGACAACATTCCTTGCGAGTTGGCCTCTACGTGTCCGTGGGACCTTTATATACATCAGTATCCTAATATAACCTAACCTAACCCAACCTAATCTCTCGGGGTACCGTTTAACAACATTCCTTGATTGTCGGCCCCTACTTCTCATTGGGAACACTGTATACGTCTATGAAGTAATATAACCTAACCTAACACAACCTGACACCTCGGCGGTAATGTTTGACAACATTCCTGGCGAGTTGGCCCCGACGTCTGCGTGGGTCCTTCGTATACATCACTATCGTATTATAACCTAACCTAACCCAACCTGACATCTCGGCGGTAATATTTGACGACATTCCTGGCGAGTTGTACTCTACGTCTCCGTGGGACCTTTATATACTTCAATTACGTAATATAACCTAACCTAACCC
Source organism: Xylocopa violacea (assembly GCA_963969225.1). Taxonomy (NCBI): domain Eukaryota; kingdom Metazoa; phylum Arthropoda; class Insecta; order Hymenoptera; family Apidae; genus Xylocopa; species Xylocopa violacea. The sequence goes on along the minus strand of CAXAJV010000168.1, from coordinate 1,317,654 downwards.
AACCTGGCATCTCGGCGGTAACATTTGACAACATTCCTGGCGATCTATCTTCTACGTGGGACATGCATATGCATCAATAACGTAATATAACCTAACCTAACACAACCTGACATCTCGGCGGTAATATTTGACGACATTCCTGACGAGTTGGACTCTACGTTTCCGTGGGACCTTTATATACTTCAATTACGTTATATAACCTAACCTAACCCAACCTGACATCTCGGCGGTAATATTTGAAGACATTCCTGGCGAGCTATCCTCTACGTGGGACATTCATATGCATCAATAACGTAATATAACCTAACCTAACCCAACCTGACATCTCGGCGGTAATATTTGACGACATTCCTGGCGAGTTGGCCCCGACGTCTGCGTGGATCCTTCGTTTACATCACTAACGTAATGTAACCTAACCTAACCCAACCTAACATCTCGGCGGTAAGATTTGACAACATTCCTGGCGAGCTATCCTCTACGTGGGACATTCATATGCATCAATAACATAATATAACCTAACCTAACCCAACCTGACATTTCGGCGGTAATATTTGAAGACATTCTTGGCGAGTTCGACTCTACGTCTCCGACGGACCTTTATATACATCAATAACATAATATGACCTAACCTAACCCAACCTGACATCTCGGCGGTAATATTTGACAACATTCCTGGCGAGTTGGCCCCGACGTCTGCGTGGGTCCTTCGTATACATCACTAACGTAATATAACCTAACCTAACCCAACCTAACATCTCGACGGTAACATTTGACAACATTCCTGGCGAGCTATCCTCTACGTGGGACATTCGTATGCATCAATAGCGTAATATAACCTAACGTAACCCAACCTGACATCTCGGCGGTAATATTTGACAACACTCCTGGCGAGTTGGCCGCGACGTCTGCATGGGTCCTTCGTATACATCACTAACGTAATATAACCTAACCTAACCCAAACTAACATCTCGGCGGTAATGTTTGACAACATTCCTGGCGAGCTATCCTCTACGTTTGACATTAATATGCGTCAATAACGTAATATAACCTAACCTAACCCAACCTGACATCTCGGCGGTAATATTTGACAACATTCCTGGCGAGTTGGCCCCGACGTCTGCGTGTGTCCTTCGTATACATCACTAACGTAATATAACCTAACGTAATCCAACCTGACATCTCGGCGGTAATATTTGAAGACATTCCTGGCGAGGTATCCTCTACATGGGACATTCATATGCATCAATAACGTAATATAACCTAACCTAACCCAACCTGACATCTCGGCGGTAATATTTGACGACATTCCTGGCGAGTTGGCCCCGACGTCTGCGTGGGTCCTTCGTTTACATCACTAACGTAATATAACCTAACCTAACCCAACCTAACATCTCGGCGGTAAGATTTGACAACATTCCTGGCGAGCTATCCTCTACGTGGGACATTCATATGCATCAATAACATAATATAACCTAACCTAACCCAACCTGACATTTCGGCGGTAATATTTGAAGACATTCTTGGCGAGTTCGACTCTACGTCTCCGACGGACCTTTATATACATCAATAACATAATATGACCTAACCTAACCCAACCTGACATCTCGGCGGTAATATTTGACAACATTCCTGGCGAGTTGGCCCCGACGTCTGCGTGGGTCCTTCGTATACATCACTAACGTAATATAACCTAACCTAACCCAACCTAACATCTCGGCGGTAACATTTGACAACATTCCTGGCGAGCTATCCTCTACGTGGGACATTCGTATGCATCAATAGCGTAATATAACCTAACGTAACCCAACCTGACATCTCGGCGGTTATATTTGACAACACTCCTGGCGAGTTGGCCGCGACGTCTGCGTGGGTCCTTCGTATACATCACTAACGTAATATAACCTAACCTAACCCAAACTAACATCTCGGCGGTAATGTTTGACAACATTCCTGGCGAGCTATCCTCTACGTTTGACATTAATATGCGTCAATAACGTAATATAACCTAACCTAACCCAACCTGACATATCGGCGGTAATATTTGACGACATTCCTGGCGAGTTGGACTCTACGTCTCCGTGGGACCTTTATATACATCAATAACGTAATATAACCTCACCTAATCCAACCTGACATCTCGGCGGTAATATTTGACAACATTCCTTGCGAGTTGGCCTCCACTTGTCCGTGGGACCTTTATATACATCAGTATCCTAATATAACCTAACCTAACCCAACCTAATCTCTCGGGGTACCGTTTAACAACATTCCTTGCTTGTCGGCCCCTACTTCTCATTGGGAACACTGTATACGTCTATGAAGTAATATAACCTAACCTAACACAACCTGACATCTCGGCGGTAATATTTAACGACATTCCTGGCGAGTTGTACTCTACGTCTCCGTGGGACCTTTATATACTTCAATTACGTAATATAACCTAACCTAACCCAACCTGGCATCTCGGCGGTAATATTTGACGACATTCCTGGCGAGTTCGACTCTACGTCTCCGACGGACCTTTATATACATCAACAACGTAATATGACCTAACCTAACCCAACCTGACATCTCGGCGGTAATATTTGAAGACATTCCTGGCGAGCTATCCTCTACGTGGGACATTCATATGCATCAATAACGTAATATAACCTAACCTAACCCAACCTGACATCTCGGCGGTAATATTTGACAACATTCCTGGCGAGTTGGCCCCGACGTCTGCGTGGGTCCGTCGTATACATCACTAACGTAATATAACCTAACGTAACCCAACCTGACATCTCGGCGGTAATATTTGACAACATTCCTGGCGAGTTGGCCCCGACGTCTGCGTAGGTCCTTCGTATACATCATTAACGTAATGTAACCTAACCTAACCCAACCTAACATCTCGGCGGTAATGTTTGACAACATTCCTGGTGAGCTATCCTGTACGTGGGACATTAATATGCATCAATAACGTAATATAACCTAACCTAACCCACCTGACATCTCGGCGGTAATATTAGACGACATTCCTGGCGAGTTGGACTCTACGTCTCCGTGGGACCTTTACATACTTCAATTACGTAATATAACCTAACCTAACCCAACATAACATCTCGGCGGTAACATTTGACAACATTCCTGGCGAGCTATCCTCTACGTGGGACATTCGTATACATCATTAACGTAATGTAACCTAACCTAACCCAACCTAACATCTCGGCGGTATTATTTGACGACATTCCTGGCGAGTTGGACTCTACGTCTCCGTGGGACCTTTATATACTTCAATTACGTAATATAGCCTAACCTAACCCAACCTGACATCTCGACGGTAATATTTGACGATATTCCTGGCGAGTTGGCATCTACGTGTCCGTGGGACCTTTATATACATCAGAATCCTAATATAACCTAACCTAACCCAACTTAATCTCTCGGGGTACCGTTTAACAACATTCCTTGCTGATCGGCCCCTACTTCTCCGTGGGAACACTGTATACGTCTATGAAGTAATACAACCTAACCTAACACAACCTGACATCTCGGCGGTAATATTTGACAACATTCCTGGCGAGTTGGCCCCGACGTCTGTGTAGGTCCTTCGTATACATCATTAACGTAATGTAACCTAACCTAACCCAACCTAACATCTCGGCGGTAACATTTGACAACATTCCTGGCGATCTATCCTCTACGTGGGACATGCATATGCATCAATAACGTAATATAACCTAACCTAACCCAAGCTAACATCTCGGCGGTAATATTTGACAACATTCCTCGCGAGCTATCCTCTACGTGGGACATTGATATGCATCAATTACGTAATATAACCTAACCTAACCCAACCTAGCATCTCGGCGGTAACATTTGACAACATTCCTGGCGAGCTATCCTCTACCTGGGACATTCGTATACATCATTAACGTAATGTAACCTAACCGAACCCAACCTAACATCTCGGCGGTAATGTTTGACAACATTCCTGGCGAGCTATCCTCTACGTGGGACATTCATATGCATCAATAACGTAACATAACCTAACCTAACCCAACCCGACATCTCGGCGTTAATATTTGAAGACATTCTTGGCGAGTTCGACTCTACGTCTCCGTGGGACCTTTATATACATCAATAACGTAATATAACCTAACCTAACCCAACCTGACATCTCGGCGGTAATATTTGACAACATTCCTGGCGAGTTGGCCCCGACGTCTGTGTGGGTCCTTCGTATACATCATGAACGTAATGTAACATAACCTAACCCAACCTAACATCTCGGCGGTAATATTTGACAACATTCCTGGCGTGCTATCCTCTACGTGGGACATTCATATGCATCAATAACGTAATATAACCTAACCTAACCCAACCTGACATCTCGGCGGTAATATTTGAAGACATTCTTGGCGAGTTCGACTCTACGTCTCCGTGGGACCTTTATATACATCAATAACGTAATATAACCTAACCTAACCCAACCTGACATCTCGGCGGTAATATTTTACAACATTCCTGGCGAGTTGGCCCCGACGTCTGCGTGCATCCTTCGTATACATCACTAACGTAACATAACCTAACCTAACCCAACCTAACATCTCGGCGGTAACATTTGACAACATTCCTGGCGATCTATCCTCTACGCGGGACATGCATATGCATCAATAACGTAATATAACCTAACCTAACACAACCTGACATCTCGGCGGTAATATTTGACGACATTCCTGGCGAGTTGGCCCCGACGTCTGCGTGGGTCCTTCGTATACATCACTAACGTAATATAACCTAACGTATTCCAACCTGACATCTCGGCGGTAATATTTGACAACATTCCTGGCGAGCTGGCCCCTACGTCTCCGTGGTACCTTTATGTACATCAATAACATAATATAACTTAACCTAACCCAACCTGATATCTCGGCGGGAATATTTTACAAAATTCCTGGCGATTTGGCATCTACGTGTCCGTGGGACCTTTATATACATCAGTATCCTAATATAACCTAACCTAACCCAACCTAATCTCTCAGGGTAACGTTTAACCACATTCCTTGCTTGTCGGCCCCTACATCTCGGTGGGAACACTGTATACGTCTGTGAAGTAATATAACCTAACCTAAGACAACCTGACATCTCGGCGGTAAAATTTGACAACATTCCTGGCGAGTTGACCTCTACGACTATGTGGGACCTTTATATACATCAATAACGTAATATAACCTAACCTAACCCAACCTGACATGTAGGCGGTAATATTTGACAACATTCCTGGCGAGTTGGCCAAGACGTCTGCGTGGGTCCTTCATATACATCATTAACGTAATATAATCTAACCTAACCCAACCTAACATCTCGGCGGTAATATTTGACAACTTGCATGGCGAGTTATCCTCTACGTGGGACATTCATATGCATCAATAACGTATTATAATCTAACCTAACCCAACCTGACATCTCGGCGGTAATATTTGACAACATTCCTGGCGAGTTGGCCCCGACGTCTGTGTGGGTCCTTCGTATACATCATGAACGTAATGTAACATAACCTAACCCAACCTGACATCTCAGCGGTAATATTTGACAACATTCCTGGCGAGCTATCCTCTACGTGGGACATTCATATGCATCAATAACGTAACATAACCTAACCTAACCCAACCCGACATCTCGGCGTTAATATTTGAATACATTCTTGGCGAGTTCGAATCTACGTCTCCGTGGGACCTTTATATACATCAATAAAGTTATATAACCTAACCTAACCCAACCTGACATCTCGGCGGTAATATTTGACAACATTCCTGGCGAGTTGTCCTCTACGTATACGTGGGACCTTCGTATACATCAATAACGTAATGTAACCTAATCTAACCCAACCTGACATCTCGGCATTAAAATTTGCCAACGTTCCTGGCGAGTTGGCCTCTACGTGTCCGTGGGACCTTTATATACATCAATAACGTAATATAACCTAACCTAACCCAACCTGACATGTAGGCGGTAATATTTGACAACATTTCTGGCGAGTTGGCCAAGACGTCTGCGTGGGTCCTTCATATACATCTTTAACGTAATATAATCTAACCTAACCCAACCTAACATCTCGGCGGTAATATTTGACAACTTGCCTGGCGAGTTATCCTCTACGTGGGACATTCATATGCATCAATAATGTATTATAATCTAACCTAACCCAACCTGACATCTCGGCGGTAATATTTGACAACATTCCTGGCGAGTTGGCCCCGACGTCTGTGTGGGTCCTTCGTATACATCATGAACGTAATGTAACATAACCTAACCCAACCTAACATCTCGGCGGTAATATTTGACAACATTCCTGGCGTGCTATCCTCTACGTGGGACATTCATATGCATCAATAACGTAATATAACCCAACCTAACACAACCTGACATTTCGGCGGTAATACTTGAAGACATTCTTGGCGAGTTCGACTCCAAGTCTCCGACGGACCTTTATATACATCAATAACGTAATATAACCTAACCTAACCCAACCTGACAACTCGGCGGTAATATTTGACGACATTCCTGGCGAGCTGGGCTCTACGTCTCCGTGGGACCTTTATATACATCAATAACGTAATATAACCTAACGTAATCCAACCTGACATCTCGGCGGTAATATTTCACAGCATTCCTTGCGAGCTATCCTCTACGTGGGACATTCATATGCATCAATAACGTAATATAACCTAACCTAACCCACCTGACATCTCAGCGGTAATATTTGACGACATTCCTGGCGAGTTGGCCCCGACGTCTGCGTAGGTCCTTCGTATACGTCATTAACGTAATGTAACCTAACCTAACCCAACCTAACATCTCGGCGGTAATGTTTGACAACATTCCTGGTGAGCTATCCTGTACGTGGGACATTAATATGCATCAATAACGTAATATAACCTAACCTAACCCACCTGACATCTCGGCGGTAATATTAGACGACATTCCTGGCGAGTTGGACTCTACGTCTCCGTGGGACCTTTACATACTTCAATTACGTAATATAACCTAACCTAACCCAACATAACATCTCGGCGGTAACATTTGACAACATTCCTGGCGAGCTATCCTCTACGTGGGACATTCGTATACATCATTAACGTAATGTAACCTAACCTAACCCAACCTAACATCTCGGCGGTATTATTTGACGACATTCCTGGCGAGTTGGACTCTACGTCTCCGTGGGACCTTTATATACTTCAATTACGTAATATAGCCTAACCTAACCCAACCTGACATCTCGACGGTAATATTTGACGATATTCCTGGCGAGTTGGCATCTACGTGTCCGTGGGACCTTTATATACATCAGAATCCTAATATAACCTAACCTAACCCAACTTAATCTCTCGGGGTACCGTTTAACAACATTCCTTGCTGATCGGCCCCTACTTCTCCGTGGGAACACTGTATACGTCTATGAAGTAATACAACCTAACCTAACACAACCTGACATCTCGGCGGTAATATTTGACAACATTCCTGGCGAGTTGGCCCCGACGTCTGTGTAGGTCCTTCGTATACATCATTAACGTAATGTAACCTAACCTAACCCAACCTAACATCTCGGCGGTAACATTTGACAACATTCCTGGCGATCTATCCTCTACGTGGGACATGCATATGCATCAATAACGTAATATAACCTAACCTAACCCAAGCTAACATCTCGGCGGTAATATTTGACAACATTCCTCGCGAGCTATCCTCTACGTGGGACATTGATATGCATCAATTACGTAATATAACCTAACCTAACCCAACCTAACATCTCGGCGGTAACATTTGACAACATTCCTGGCGAGCTATCCTCTACCTGGGACATTCGTATACATCATTAACGTAATGTAACCTAACCGAACCCAACCTAACATCTCGGCGGTAATGTTTGACAACATTCCTGGCGAGCTATCCTCTACGTGGGACATTCATATGCATCAATAACGTAACATAACCTAACCTAACCCAACCCGACATCTCGGCGTTAATATTTGAAGACATTCTTGGCGAGTTCGACTCTACGTCTCCGTGGGACCTTTATATACATCAATAACGTAATATAACCTAACCTAACCCAACCTGACATCTCGGCGGTAATATTTGACAACATTCCTGGCGAGTTGGCCCCGACGTCTGTGTGGGTCCTTCGTATACATCATGAACGTAATGTAACATAACCTAACCCAACCTAACATCTCGGCGGTAATATTTGACAACATTCCTGGCGTGCTATCCTCTACGTGGGACATTCATATGCATCAATAACGTAATATAACCTAACCTAACCCAACCTGACATCTCGGCGGTAATATTTGAAGACATTCTTGGCGAGTTCGACTCTACGTCTCCGTGGGACCTTTATATACATCAATAACGTAATATAACCTAACCTAACCCAACCTGACATCTCGGCGGTAATATTTTACAACATTCCTGGCGAGTTGGCCCCGACGTCTGCGTGCATCCTTCGTATACATCACTAACGTAACATAACCTAACCTAACCCAACCTAACATCTCGGCGGTAACATTTGACAACATTCCTGGCGATCTATCCTCTACGCGGGACATGCATATGCATCAATAACGTAATATAACCTAACCTAACACAACCTGACATCTCGGCGGTAATATTTGACGACATTCCTGGCGAGTTGGCCCCGACGTCTGCGTGGGTCCTTCGTATACATCACTAACGTAATATAACCTAACGTAATCCAACCTGACATCTCGGCGGTAATATTTGACAACATTCCTGGCGAGCTGGCCCCTACGTCTCCGTGGTACCTTTATGTACATCAATAACATAATATAACTTAACCTAACCCAACCTGATATCTCGGCGGGAATATTTTACAAAATTCCTGGCGATTTGGCATCTACGTGTCCGTGGGACCTTTATATACATCAGTATCCTAATATAACCTAACCTAACCCAACCTAATCTCTCAGGGTAACGTTTAACCACATTCCTTGCTTGTCGGCCCCTACATCTCGGTGGGAACACTGTATACGTCTGTGAAGTAATATAACCTAACCTAAGACAACCTGACATCTCGGCGGTAAAATTTGACAACATTCCTGGCGAGTTGACCTCTACGACTATGTGGGACCTTTATATACATCAATAACGTAATATAACCTAACCTAACCCAACCTGACATGTAGGCGGTAATATTTGACAACATTCCTGGCGAGTTGGCCAAGACGTCTGCGTGGGTCCTTCATATACATCATTAACGTAATATAATCTAACCTAACCCAACCTAACATCTCGGCGGTAATATTTGACAACTTGCATGGCGAGTTATCCTCTACGTGGGACATTCATATGCATCAATAACGTATTATAATCTAACCTAACCCAACCTGACATCTCGGCGGTAATATTTGACAACATTCCTGGCGAGTTGGCCCCGACGTCTGTGTGGGTCCTTCGTATACATCATGAACGTAATGTAACATAACCTAACCCAACCTGACATCTCAGCGGTAATATTTGACAACATTCCTGGCGAGCTATCCTCTACGTGGGACATTCATATGCATCAATAACGTAACATAACCTAACCTAACCCAACCCGACATCTCGGCGTTAATATTTGAATACATTCTTGGCGAGTTCGAATCTACGTCTCCGTGGGACCTTTATATACATCAATAACGTTATATAACCTAACCTAACCCAACCTGACATCTCGGCGGTAATATTTGACAACATTCCTGGCGAGTTGTCCTCTACGTATACGTGGGACCTTCGTATACATCAATAACGTAATGTAACCTAATCTAACCCAACCTGACATCTCGGCATTAAAATTTGCCAACGTTCCTGGCGAGTTGGCCTCTACGTGTCCGTGGGACCTTTATATACATCAATAACGTAATATAACCTAACCTAACCCAACCTGACATGTAGGCGGTAATATTTGACAACATTTCTGGCGAGTTGGCCAAGACGTCTGCGTGGGTCCTTCATATACATCTTTAACGTAATATAATCTAACCTAACCCAACCTAACATCTCGGCGGTAATATTTGACAACTTGCCTGGCGAGTTATCCTCTACGTGGGACATTCATATGCATCAATAATGTATTATAATCTAACCTAACCCAACCTGACATCTCGGCGGTAATATTTGACAACATTCCTGGCGAGTTGGCCCCGACGTCTGTGTGGGTCCTTCGTATACATCATGAACGTAATGTAACATAACCTAACCCAACCTAACATCTCGGCGGTAATATTTGACAACATTCCTGGCGTGCTATCCTCTACGTGGGACATTCATATGCATCAATAACGTAATATAACCCAACCTAACACAACCTGACATTTCGGCGGTAATACTTGAAGACATTCTTGGCGAGTTCGACTCCAAGTCTCCGACGGACCTTTATATACATCAATAACGTAATATAACCTAACCTAACCCAACCTGACAACTCGGCGGTAATATTTGACGACATTCCTGGCGAGCTGGGCTCTACGTCTCCGTGGGACCTTTATATACATCAATAACGTAATATAACCTAACGTAATCCAACCTGACATCTCGGCGGTAATATTTCACAGCATTCCTTGCGAGCTATCCTCTACGTGGGACATTCATATGCATCAATAACGTAATATAACCTAACCTAACCCACCTGACATCTCAGCGGTAATATTTGACGACATTCCTGGCGAGTTGGCCCCGACGTTTGCGTGGGTCCTTCGTATACATCACTAACGTAATATAACCTAACCTAACCCAACCTAACATCTCGGCGGTAACATTTGACAACATTCCTGGCGAGCTATCCTCTACGTGGGACCTTCATATGCATCAATAACGTAATATAACCTAACCTAACCCACCTGACATCTCGGCGGTAATATTTGACGACATTCCTGGCGAGTTGGATTCTACGTCTCCGTGGGACCATTATAGACTTCAATTACGTAATACAACCTAACCTAACCCAACCTGACAACTCCCCGGTAATATTTGACGACATTCCTGGCGAGCTGGACTCTACGTCTCCGTGGGACCTTTATATACATCAATAACGTAATATAACCTAACGTAATCCAACCTGACATCTCGGCGGTAATATTTGACAACATTCCTGGCGAGCTATCCTCTACGTGGGACATTCATATGCATCAATAACGTAATATAACCTAACTTAACCCAACCTGACATTTCGGCGGTAATATTTGAAGACATTCTTTGCGAGTTCGACTCTACGTCTCCGACGGACTTTTATATACATCAATAACGTAATATAACCTAACCTAACCCAACCTGACATCTCGGCGGTAATATTTGACAACATTCCTGGCGAGCTATCCTCTACGTGGGACATTCATATGCATCAATAACGTAACATAACCTAACCTAACCCAACCCGACATCTCGGCGTTAATATTTGAAGACATTCTTGGCGAGTTCGAATCTACGTCTCCGTGGGACCTTTATATACATCAATAACGTAATATAACCTAACCTAACCCAACCTGACATCTCGGCGGTAACATTTGACAACATTCCTGGCGAGCTATCCTCTACCTGGGACATTCGTATACATCATTAACGTAATGTAACCTAACCGAACCCAACCTAACATCTCGGCGGTAATGTTTGACAACATTCCTGGCGAGCTATCCTCTACGTGGGACATTAATATGCGTCAATAACGTAATATAAACTAACCTAACCCAACCTGACATCTCGGCGGTAATATTTGACAACATTCCTGGCGAGTTGGCCCCGACGTCTGTGTGGGTCCTTCGTATACATCATGAACGTAATGTAACATAACCTAACCCAACCTAACATCTCGGCGGTAATATTTTACAACATTCCTGGCGAGTTGGCCCCGACGTCTGCGTGGGTCCTTCGTGTACATCACTAACGTAACATAACCTAACCTAACCCAACCTAACATCTCGGCGGTAACATTTGACAACATTCCTGGCGATCTATCCTCTACGTGGGACATGCATATGCATCAATAACGTAATATAACCTAACCTAACACAACCTGACATCTCGGCGGTAATATTTGACGACATTCCTGGCGAGTTGGCCCCGACGTCTGCGTGGGTCCTTCGTATACATCACTAACGTAATATAACCTAACGTGATCCAACCTGACATCTCGGCGGTAATATTTGATGACATTCCTGGCGAGCTATCCTCTACGTGGGACATTCATATGCATCAGTAACGTGATATAACCTAACCTAACCCAACCTGACATCTCGGCGCTAATATTTGACGACATTCCTGGCGAGTTGGTCTCTACGTCTCCGTGGGACCTTTATATACATCAATAACGTAGTATAACCTAACCTAATCCAACCTGACATCTCGGCGGTAATATTTGACAACATTCCTGGCGAGTTGGCCCCGACGTCTGTGTAGGTCCTTCGTATACATCATTAACGTAATGTAACCTAACCTAACTCAACCTAACATCTCGGCGGTAATATTTGACGACATTCCTGGCAAGTTGGACTCTACGTCTCCGTGGGACCTTTATATACTTCAATTACGTAATATAACCTAACCTAACCCAACCTGACATCTCGGCGGTAATATTTGACAACATTCCTGGCGAGTTGGACTCTACGTGTCCGTCGGACCTTTATATACATCAATAACGTAATATAACCTAACGTAATCCAACCTCACATCTCGGCGGTAATATTTGACAACATTCCTTGCGAGTTGGCCTCTACGTGCCCGTTGGACCTTTATATACATCAGTATCCTAATATAACCTAACCTAACCCAACCTTATCTCTCGGGGTACCGTTTAACAACATTCCTTGCTTGTCGGCCCGTACTTCTCAGTGGGAACACTGTATACGTCTATGAAGTAATATAACCTAACCTAACACAACCTGACATCTCGGCGGTAATATTTGAGAACATTCCTGGCGAGTTGGCCCCGACGTCTGCGTGGGTCCTTCGTATACATCACTAACGTAATATAACCTAACCTAACCCAACCTAACATCTCGGCGGTAACATTTAACAACATTCCTGGCGAGCTATCCTCTACGTGGGACCTTCATATGCATCAATAACGTAATATAACCTAACTTAACCCACCTGACATCTCGGCGGTAATATTTGACGACATTCCTGGCGAGTTGGACTCTACGTCTCCGTGGGACCTTTATAGACTTCAATTACGTAATATAACCTAACCTAACCCAACCTGACAACTCGGCGGTAATATTTGACGACATTCCTGGCGAGCTGGGCTCTACGTCTCCGTGGCACCTTTATATACATCAATAACGTAATATAACCTAACGTAATCCAACCTGACATCTCGGCGGTAATATTTCACAGCATTCCTTGCGAGCTATCCTCTACGTGGGACATTCATATGCATCAATAACGTAATATAACCTAACCTAACCCAACCTGACATTTCGGCGGTAATATTTGAAAACATTCTTTGCGAGCTCGACTCTACGTCTCCGACGGACCTTTATATACATCAATAACGTAATATAACCTAACCTAACCCAACCTGACATCTCGGCGGTAATATTTGACAACATTCCTGGCGAGCTATCCTCTACGTGGGACATTCATATGCATCAATAACGTAATATAACCTAACCTAACCCAACCTAACATCTAGGCGGTAATATTTGACAACATTCCGGGCGAGCTATCCTCTACGTGGGACATTCATATGCATCAATAACGTAATATAACCTAACCTAACCCACCTGACATCTCAGCGGTAATATTTGACGACATTCCTGGCGAGTTGGCCCCGACGTTTGCGTGGGTCCTTCGTATACATCACTAACGTAATATAACCTAACCTAACCCAACCTAACATCTCGGCGGTAACATTTGACAACATTCCTGGCGAGCTATCCTCTACGTGGGACCTTCATATGCATCAATAACGTAATATAACCTAACCTAACCCACCTGACATCTCGGCGGTAATATTTGACGACATTCCTGGCGAGTTGGACTCTACGTCTCCGTGGGACCCTTATGTACTTCAATTACGTAATATAACCTAACCTAACCCAACCTAACATCTCGGCGGTAACATTTGACAACATTCCTGGCGAGCTATCCTCTACGTGGGACATTCATATGCATCAATAACGTAATATAACCTAACTTAACCCAACCTGACATTTCGGCGGTAATATTTGAAGACATTCTTTGCGAGTTCGACTCTACGTCTCCGACGGACTTTTATATACATCAATAACGTAACATAACCTAACCTAACCCAACCCGACATCTCGGCGTTAATATTTGAAGACATTCTTGGCGAGTTCGAATCTACGTCTCCGTGGGACCTTTATATACATCAATAACGTAATATAACCTAACCTAACCCAACCTGACATCTCGGCGGTAACATTTGACAACATTCCTGGCGAGCTATCCTCTACCTGGGACATTCGCATACATCATGAACGTAATGTAACATAACCTAACCCAACCTAACATCTCGGCGGTAATATCTGACAACATTCCTGGCGTGCTATCCTCTACGTGGGACATTCATATGCATCAATAACGTAATATAACCTAAGCTAACCCAACCTGACATCTCAGCGGTAATATTTGACAACATTCCTGGCGAGCTATCCTCTACGTGGGACATTCATATGCATCAATAACGTAACATAACCTAACCTAACCCAACCCGACATCTCGGCGTTAATATTTGAAGACATTCTTGGCGAGTTCGAATGTGTCTCCGTGGGACCTTTATATACATCAATAACGTAATATAACCTAACCTAACCCAACCTGACATCTCGGCGGTAATATTTGACAACATTCCTGGCGAGTTGGCCCCGACGTCTGTGTGGGTCCTTCGTATACATCATGAACGTAATGTAACATAACCTAACCCAACCTAACATCTCGGCGGTAATATTTGACAACATTCCTGGCGTGCTATCCTCTACGTGGGACATTCATATGCATCAATAACGTAATATAACCTAACCTAACACAACCTGACATCTCGGCGGTAATATTTGAAGACATTCTTGGCGAGTTCGGCTCTACGTCTCCGTGGGACCTTTATATACATCAATAACGTAATATAACCTAACCTAACCCAACCTGACATCTCGGCGGTAATATTTGACAACATTCCTGGCGAGCTGGCCCCTACGTCTCCGTGGGACCTTTATGTACATCAATAACATAATATAACTTAACCTAACCCAACCTAACATCTCGGCGGTAATATTTGACAACTTGCCTGGCGAGTTATCCTCTACGTGGGACATTCATATGCATCAATAACGTATTATAATCTAACCTGACCCAACCCGACATCTCGGCGGTAATATTTGACAACATTCCTGGCGAGTTGGCCCCGACGTCTGTGTGGGTCCTTCGTATACATCATGAACGTAATGTAACATAACCTAACCCAACCTAACATCTCGGCGGTAATATTTTACAACATTCCTGGCGAGTTGGCCCCGACGTCTGCGTGGGTCCTTCGTATACATCACTAACGTAACATAACCTAACCTAACCCAACCTAACATCTCGGCGGTAACATTTGACAACATTCCTGGCGATCTATCCTCTCCGTGGGACCCTTATATACATCAATAACGTAATATAACCTAACCTAACCCAACCTGACATCTCGGCGGTAATATTTGACGACATTCCTGGCGAGTTGGTCTCTACGTCTCCGTGGGACCTTTATATACATCAATAACGTAGTATAACCTAACCTAATCCAACCTGACATCTCGGCGGTAATATTTGACAACATTCCTGGCGAGTTGGCCCCGACGTCTGTGTAGGTCCTTCGTATACATCATTAACGTAATGTAACCTAACCTAACTCAACCTAACATCTCGGCGGTAATATTTGACGACATTCCTGGCAAGTTGGACTCTACGTCTCCGTGGGACCTTTATATACTTCAATTACGTAATATAACCTAACGTAACTCAACCTGACATCTCGGCGGTAATATTTGACGACATTCCTGGCGAGTTGGACTCTACGTGTCCGTCGGACCTTTATATACATCAATAACGTAATATAACCTAACGTAATCCAACCTGACATCTCGGCGGTAATATTTGACAACATTCCTTGCGAGTTGGCCTCTGCGTGTCCGTTGGACCTTTATATACATCAGTATCCTAATATAACCTAACCTAACCCAACCTTATCTCTCGGGGTACCGTTTAACAACATTCCTTGCTTGTCGGCCCGTACTTCTCAGTGGGAACACTGTATACGTCTATGAAGTAATATAACCTAACCTAACACAACCTGACATCTCGGCGGTAATATTTGAGAACATTCCTGGCGAGTTGGCCCCGACGTCTGCGTCGGTCCTTCGTATACATCACTAACGTAATATAACCTAACCTAACCCAACCTAACATCTCGGCGGTAATATTTAACAACATTCCTGGCGAGCTATCCTCTATGTGGGACCTTCATATGCATCAATAACGTAATATAACCTAACCTAACCCACCTGACATCTCGGCGGTAATATTTGACGACATTCCTGGCGAGTTGGACTCTACGTCTCCGTGGGACCTTTATAGACTTCAATTACGTAATATAACCTAACCTAACCCAACCTGACAACTCGGCGGTAATATTTGACGACATTCCTGGCGAGCTGGGCTCTACGTCTCCGTGGGACCTTTATATACATCAATAACGTAATATAACCTAACGTAATCCAACCTGACATCTCGGCGCTAATATTTCACAGCATTCCTTGCGAGCTATCCTCTACGTGGGACATTCATATGCATCAATAACTTAATATAACCTAACCTAACCCAACCTGACATTTCGGCGGTAATATTTGAAAACATTCTTTGCGAGCTCGACTCTACGTCTCCGACGGACCTTTATATACATCAATAACGTAATATAACCTAACCTAACCCAACCTGACATCTCGGCGGTAATATTTGACAACATTCCTGGCGAGCTATCCTCTACGTGGGACATTCATATGCATCAATAACGTAATATAACCTAACCTAACCCAACCTAACATCTAGGCGGTAATATTTGACAACATTCCTGGCGAGCTATCCTCTACGTGGGACATTCATAAGCATCAATAACGTAATATAACCTAACCTAACCCACCTGACATCTCAGCGGTAATATTTGACGACATTCCTGGCGAGTTGGCCCCGACGTTTGCGTGGGTCCTTCGTATACATCACTAACGTAATATAACCTAACCTAACCCAACCTAACATCTCGGCGGTAACATTTGACAACATTCCTGGCGAGCTATCCTCTACGTGGGACCTTCATATGCATCAATAACGTAATATAACCTAACCTAACCCAGCTGACATCTCGGCGGTAATATTTGACGACATTCCTGGCGATCTATCCTCTCCGTGGGACCCTTATATACATCAATAACGTAATATAACCTAACCTAACCCAACCTGACATCTCGGCGGTAAAATTTGACAACATTCCTGGCGAGTTGACCTCTACGACTATGTGGGACCTTTATATACATCAATAACGTAATATAACCTAACCTAACCCAACCTGACATGTAGGCGGTAATATTTGACAACATTCCTGGCGAGTTGGACTCTACGTCTCCGTGGCACCTTTATATACATCAATAACGTAATATAACCTAACGTAATCCAACCTGACATCTCGGCGGTAATATTTGACAACATTCCTTGCGAGTTGGCCTCTACGTGTCCGTTGGACCTTTATATACATCAGAATCCTAATATAACCTAACCTAACCCAACCTAATCTCTCGGAGTACCGTTTAACAACATTCCTTGCTGATCGGCCCCTACTTCTCCGTGGGAAGACTGTATACGTCTATGAAGTAATACAACCTAACCTAACACAACCTGACATCTCGGCGGTAATATTTGACAACATTCCTGGCGAGTTGGCCCCGACGTCTGTGTAGGTCCTTCGTATACATCATTAACGTAATGTAACCTAACCTAACTCAACCTAACATCTCGGCGGTAATATTTGACGACATTCCTGGCAAGTTGGACTCTACGTCTCCGTGGGATCTTTATATACTTCAATTACGTAATATAACCTAACCTAACCCAACCTGACAACTCGGCGGTAATATTTGACGACATTCCTGGCGAGCTGGGCTCTACGTCTCCGTGGGACCTTTATATACATCAATAACGTAATATAACCTAACGTAATCCAACCTGACATCTCGGCGGTAATATTTCACAGCATTCCTTGCGAGCTATCCTCTACGTGGGACATTCATATGCATCAATAACGTAATATAACCTAACCTAACCCAACCTGACATTTCGGCGGTAATATTTGACGACATTCCTGGCGAGCTGGGCTCTACGTCTCCGTGGGACCTTTATATACATCAATAACGTAATATAACCTAACGTAATCCAACCTGACATGTCGGCGGTAATATTTCACAGCATTCCTTGCGAGCTATCCTCTACGTGGGACATTCATATGCATCAATAACGTAATATAACCTAACCTAACCCAACCTGACATTTCGGCGGTAATATTTGAAAACATTCTTTGCGAGCTCGACTCTACGTCTCCGACGGACCATTATATACATCAATAACGTAATATAACCTAACCTAACCCAACCTGACATCTCGGCGGTAATATTTGACAACATTCCTGGCGAGCTATCCTCTACGTGGGACATTCATATGCATCAATAACGTAATATAACCTAACCTAACCCAACCTAACATCTAGGCGGTAATATTTGACAACATTCCTGGCGAGCTATCCTCTACGTGGGACATTCATATGCATCAATAACGTAATATAACCTAACCTAACCCACCTGACATCTCAGCGGTAATATTTGACGACATTCCTGGCGAGTTGGCCCCGACGTTTGCGTGGGTCCTTCGTATACATCACTAACGTAATATAACCTAACCTAACCCAACCTAACATCTCGGCGGTAACATTTGACAACATTCCTGGCGAGCTATCCTCTACGTGGGACCTTCATATGCATCAATAACGTAATATAACCTAACCTAACCCACCTGACATCTCGGCGGTAATATTTGACGACATTCCTGGCGAGTTGGACTCTACGTCTCCGTGGGACCCTTATGTACTTCAATTACGTAATATAACCTAACCTAACCCAACCTAACATCTAGGCGGTAATATTTGACAACATTCCTGGCGAGCTATCCTCTACGTGGGACATTCATATGCATCAATTACGTAATATAACCTAACCTAACCCAACCTAACATCTCGGCGGTAACATTTGACAACATTCCTGGCGAGCTATCCTCTACGTGGGACATTCATATGCATCAATAACGTAATATAACCTAACCTAACCCACCTGACATCTCAGCGGTAATATTTGACGACATTCCTGGCGAGTTGGCCCCGACGTTTGCGTGGGTCCTTCGTATAAATCACTAACGTAATATAACCTAACCTAACCCAACCTAACATCTCGGCGGTAACATTTGACAACATTCCTGGCGAGCTATCCTCTACGTGGGACCTTCATATGCATCAATAACGTATTATAATCTAACCTGACCCAACCCGACATCTCGGCGGTAATATTTGACAACATTCCTGGCGAGTTGGCCCCGACGTCTGTGTGGGTCCTTCGTATACATCATGAACGTAATGTAACATAACCTAACCCAACCTAACATCTCGGCGGTAATATTTTACAACATTCCTGGCGAGTTGGCCCCGACGTCTGCGTGGGTCCTTCGTATACATCACTAACGTAACATAACCTAACCTAACCCAACCTAACATCTCGGCGGTAACATTTGACAACATTCCTGGCGATCTATCCTCTCCGTGGGACCCTTATATACATCAATAACGTAATATAACCTAACCTAACCCAACCTGACATCTCGGCGGTAAAATTTGACAACATTCCTGGCGAGTTGACCTCTACGACTATGTGGGACCTTTATATACATCAATAACGTAATATAACCTAACCTAACCCAACCTGACATGTAGGCGGTAATATTTGACAACATTCCTGGCGAGTTGGCCCCGACGTCTGTGTGGGTCCTTCGCATACATCATGAACGTAATGTAACATAACCTAACCCAACCTAACATCTCGGCGGTAATATCTGACAACATTCCTGGCGTACTATCCTCTACGTGGGACATTCATATGCATCAATAACGTAATATAACCTAAGCTAACCCAACCTGACATCTCGACGGTAATATTTGACGACATTCCTGGCGAGTTGGACTCTACGTCTCCGTGGGACCTTTATATACATCAATAACGTAATATAACCTAACGTAATCCAACCTGACATCTCGGCGGTAATATTTGACAACATTCCTTGCGAGTTGGCCTCTACGTGTCCGTTGGACCTTTATATACATCAGAATCCTAATATAACCTAACCTAACCCAACCTAATCTCTCGGGGTACCGTTTAACAACATTTCTTGCTGATCGGCCCCTACTTCTCTGTGGGAAGACTGTATACGTCTATGAAGTAATACAGCCTAACCTAACACAACCTGACATCTCGGCGGTAATATTTGACAACATTCCTGGCGAGTTGGCCCCGACGTCTGTGTAGGTCCTTCGTATACATCATTAACGTAATGTAACCTAACCTAACTCAACCTAACATCTCGGCGGTAATATTTGACGACATTCCTGGCAAGTTGGACTCTACGTCTCCGTGGGATCTTTATATACTTCAATTACGTAATATAACCTAACCTAACCCAACCTGACAACTCGGCGGTAATATTTGACGACATTCCTGGCGAGCTGGGCTCTACGTCTCCGTGGGACCTTTATATACATCAATAACGTAATATAACCTAACGTAATCCAACCTGACATCTCGGCGGTAATATTTCACAGCATTCCTTGCGAGCTATCCTCTACGTGGGACATTCATATGCATCAATAACGTAATATAACCTAACCTAACCCAACCTGACATTTCGGCGGTAATATTTGAAAACATTCTTTGCGAGCTCGACTCTACGTCTCCGACGGACCTTTATATACATCAATAACGTAATATAACCTAACCTAACCCAACCTGACATCTCGGCGGTAATATTTGACAACATTCCTGGCGAGCTATCCTCTACGTGGGACATTCATATGCATCAATAACGTAATATAACCTAACCTAACCCAACCTAACATCTAGGCGGTAATATTTGACAACATTCCTGGCGAGCTATCCTCTACGTGGGACATTCATATGCATCAATAACGTAATATAACCTAACCTAACCCACCTGACATCTCAGCGGTAATATTTGACGACATTCCTGGCGAGTTGGCCCCGACGTTTGCGTGGGTCCTTCGTATACATCACTAACGTAATATAACCTAACCTAACCCAACCTAACATCTCGGCGGTAACATTTGACAACATTCCTGGCGAGCTATCCTCTACGTGGGACATTAATATGCGTCAATAACGTAATATAAACTAACCTAGCGCAACCTGACATCTCGGCGGTAATATTTGAAGACATTCTTGGCGAGTTCGGCTCTACGTCTCCGTGGGACCTTTATATACATCAATAACGTATTATAATCTAACCTAACCCAACCTGACATCTCGGCGGTAATATTTGACAACATTCCTGGCGAGTTGGCCCCGACGTCTGTGTGGGTCCTTCGTATACATCATGAACGTAATGTAACATAACCTAACCCAACCTAACATCTCGGCGGTAATATCTGACAACATTCCTGGCGTGCTATCCTCTACGTGGGACATTCATATGCATCAATAACGTAATATAACCTAAGCTAACCCAACCTGACATCTCAGCGGTAATATCTGACAACATTCCTGGCGAGCTATCCTCTACGTGGGACATTCATATGCATCAATAACGTAACATAACCTAACCTAACCCAACCCGACATCTCGGCGTTAATATTTGAAGACATTCTTGGCGAGTTCGAATGTGTCTCCGTGGGACCTTTATATACATCAATAACGTAATATAACCTAAACTAACCCAACCTGACATCTCGGCGGTAATATTTGACAACATTCCTGGCGAGTTGGCCCCGACGTCTGTGTGGGTCCTTCGTATACATCATGAACGTAATGTAACATAACCTAACCCAACCTAACATCTCGGCGGTAATATTTGACAACATTCCTGGCGTGCTATCCTCTACGTGGGACATTCATATGCATCAATAACGTAATATAACCTAACCTAACACAACCTGACATCTCGGCGGTAATATTTGAAGACATTCTTGGCGAGTTCGGCTCTACGTCTCCGTGGGACCTTTATATACATCAATAACGTAATATAACCTAACCTAACCCAACCTGACATCTCGGCGGTAATATTTGACAACATTCCTGGCGAGCTGGCCCCTACGTCTCCGTGGGACCTTTATGTACATCAATAACATAATATAACTTAACCTAACCCAACCTGATATCTCGGCGGGAATATTTGACAAAATTCCTGGCGATTTGGCATCTACGTGTCCGTGGGACCTTTATATACATCAGTATCCTAATATAACCTAACCTAACCCAACCTAATCTCTCGGGGTAACGTTTAACCACATTCCTTGCTTGTCGGCCCCCACATCTCGGTGGGAACACTGTATACGTCTGTGAAGTAATATAACCTAACCTAAGACAACCTTACATCTCGGCGGTAAAATTTAACAACATTCCTGGCGAGTTGTCCTCTACGTCTGTGTGGGACCTTTATATACATCAATAACGTAATATAACTTATCCTAACCCAACCTGACATGTCGGCCGTAATATTTGACAACATTCCTGGCGAGTTGTCCAAGACGTCTGCGTGGGTCCTTCATATACATCATTAACGTAATATAATCTAACCTAACCCAACCTAACATCTCGGCGGTAATATTTGACAACTTGCCTGGCGAGTTATCCTCTACGTGGGACATTCATATGCATCAATAACGTATTATAATCTAACCTGACCCAACCCGACATCTCGGCGGTAATATTTGACAACATTCCTGGCGAGTTGGCCCCGACGTCTGTGTGGGTCCTTCGTATACATCATGAACGTAATGTAACATAACCTAACCCAACCTAACATCTCGGCGGTAATATTTTACAACATTCCTGGCGAGTTGGCCCCGACGTCTGCGTGGGTCCTTCGTATACATCACTAACGTAACATAACCTAACCTAACCCAACCTAACATCTCGGCGGTAACATTTGACAACATTCCTGGCGATCTATCCTCTCCGTGGGACCCTTATATACATCAATAACGTAATATAACCTAACCTAACCCAACCTGACATCTCGGCGGTAATATTTGACGACATTCCTGGCGAGTTGGTCTCTACGTCTCCGTGGGACCTTTATATACATCAATAACGTAGTATAACCTAACCTAATCCAACCTGACATCTCGGCGGTAATATTTGACAACATTCCTGGCGAGTTGGCCCCGACGTCTGTGTAGGTCCTTCGTATACATCATTAACGTAATGTAACCTAACCTAACTCAACCTAACATCTCGGCGGTAATATTTGACGACATTCCTGGCAAGTTGGACTCTACGTCTCCGTGGGACCTTTATATACTTCAATTACGTAATATAACCTAACGTAACTCAACCTGACATCTCGGCGGTAATATTTGACGACATTCCTGGCGAGTTGGACTCTACGTGTCCGTCGGACCTTTATATACATCAATAACGTAATATAACCTAACGTAATCCAACCTGACATCTCGGCGGTAATATTTGACAACATTCCTTGCGAGTTGGCCTCTGCGTGTCCGTTGGACCTTTATATACATCAGTATCCTAATATAACCTAACCTAACCCAACCTTATCTCTCGGGGTACCGTTTAACAACATTCCTTGCTTGTCGGCCCGTACTTCTCAGTGGGAACACTGTATACGTCTATGAAGTAATATAACCTAACCTAACACAACCTGACATCTCGGCGGTAATATTTGAGAACATTCCTGGCGAGTTGGCCCCGACGTCTGCGTCGGTCCTTCGTATACATCACTAACGTAATATAACCTAACCTAACCCAACCTAACATCTCGGCGGTAATATTTAACAACATTCCTGGCGAGCTATCCTCTATGTGGGACCTTCATATGCATCAATAACGTAATATAACCTAACCTAACCCACCTGACATCTCGGCGGTAATATTTGACGACATTCCTGGCGAGTTGGACTCTACGTCTCCGTGGGACCTTTATAGACTTCAATTACGTAATATAACCTAACCTAACCCAACCTGACAACTCGGCGGTAATATTTGACGACATTCCTGGCGAGCTGGGCTCTACGTCTCCGTGGGACCTTTATATACATCAATAACGTAATATAACCTAACGTAATCCAACCTGACATCTCGGCGCTAATATTTCACAGCATTCCTTGCGAGCTATCCTCTACGTGGGACATTCATATGCATCAATAACTTAATATAACCTAACCTAACCCAACCTGACATTTCGGCGGTAATATTTGAAAACATTCTTTGCGAGCTCGACTCTACGTCTCCGACGGACCTTTATATACATCAATAACGTAATATAACCTAACCTAACCCAACCTGACATCTCGGCGGTAATATTTGACAACATTCCTGGCGAGCTATCCTCTACGTGGGACATTCATATGCATCAATAACGTAATATAACCTAACCTAACCCAACCTAACATCTAGGCGGTAATATTTGACAACATTCCTGGCGAGCTATCCTCTACGTGGGACATTCATAAGCATCAATAACGTAATATAACCTAACCTAACCCACCTGACATCTCAGCGGTAATATTTGACGACATTCCTGGCGAGTTGGCCCCGACGTTTGCGTGGGTCCTTCGTATACATCACTAACGTAATATAACCTAACCTAACCCAACCTAACATCTCGGCGGTAACATTTGACAACATTCCTGGCGAGCTATCCTCTACGTGGGACCTTCATATGCATCAATAACGTAATATAACCTAACCTAACCCAGCTGACATCTCGGCGGTAATATTTGACGACATTCCTGGCGATCTATCCTCTCCGTGGGACCCTTATATACATCAATAACGTAATATAACCTAACCTAACCCAACCTGACATCTCGGCGGTAAAATTTGACAACATTCCTGGCGAGTTGACCTCTACGACTATGTGGGACCTTTATATACATCAATAACGTAATATAACCTAACCTAACCCAACCTGACATGTAGGCGGTAATATTTGACAACATTCCTGGCGAGTTGGACTCTACGTCTCCGTGGCACCTTTATATACATCAATAACGTAATATAACCTAACGTAATCCAACCTGACATCTCGGCGGTAATATTTGACAACATTCCTTGCGAGTTGGCCTCTACGTGTCCGTTGGACCTTTATATACATCAGAATCCTAATATAACCTAACCTAACCCAACCTAATCTCTCGGAGTACCGTTTAACAACATTCCTTGCTGATCGGCCCCTACTTCTCCGTGGGAAGACTGTATACGTCTATGAAGTAATACAACCTAACCTAACACAACCTGACATCTCGGCGGTAATATTTGACAACATTCCTGGCGAGTTGGCCCCGACGTCTGTGTAGGTCCTTCGTATACATCATTAACGTAATGTAACCTAACCTAACTCAACCTAACATCTCGGCGGTAATATTTGACGACATTCCTGGCAAGTTGGACTCTACGTCTCCGTGGGATCTTTATATACTTCAATTACGTAATATAACCTAACCTAACCCAACCTGACAACTCGGCGGTAATATTTGACGACATTCCTGGCGAGCTGGGCTCTACGTCTCCGTGGGACCTTTATATACATCAATAACGTAATATAACCTAACGTAATCCAACCTGACATCTCGGCGGTAATATTTCACAGCATTCCTTGCGAGCTATCCTCTACGTGGGACATTCATATGCATCAATAACGTAATATAACCTAACCTAACCCAACCTGACATTTCGGCGGTAATATTTGACGACATTCCTGGCGAGCTGGGCTCTACGTCTCCGTGGGACCTTTATATACATCAATAACGTAATATAACCTAACGTAATCCAACCTGACATGTCGGCGGTAATATTTCACAGCATTCCTTGCGAGCTATCCTCTACGTGGGACATTCATATGCATCAATAACGTAATATAACCTAACCTAACCCAACCTGACATTTCGGCGGTAATATTTGAAAACATTCTTTGCGAGCTCGACTCTACGTCTCCGACGGACCATTATATACATCAATAACGTAATATAACCTAACCTAACCCAACCTGACATCTCGGCGGTAATATTTGACAACATTCCTGGCGAGCTATCCTCTACGTGGGACATTCATATGCATCAATAACGTAATATAACCTAACCTAACCCAACCTAACATCTAGGCGGTAATATTTGACAACATTCCTGGCGAGCTATCCTCTACGTGGGACATTCATATGCATCAATAACGTAATATAACCTAACCTAACCCACCTGACATCTCAGCGGTAATATTTGACGACATTCCTGGCGAGTTGGCCCCGACGTTTGCGTGGGTCCTTCGTATACATCACTAACGTAATATAACCTAACCTAACCCAACCTAACATCTCGGCGGTAACATTTGACAACATTCCTGGCGAGCTATCCTCTACGTGGGACCTTCATATGCATCAATAACGTAATATAACCTAACCTAACCCACCTGACATCTCGGCGGTAATATTTGACGACATTCCTGGCGAGTTGGACTCTACGTCTCCGTGGGACCCTTATGTACTTCAATTACGTAATATAACCTAACCTAACCCAACCTAACATCTAGGCGGTAATATTTGACAACATTCCTGGCGAGCTATCCTCTACGTGGGACATTCATATGCATCAATTACGTAATATAACCTAACCTAACCCAACCTAACATCTCGGCGGTAACATTTGACAACATTCCTGGCGAGCTATCCTCTACGTGGGCCATTCATATGCATCAATAACGTAATATAACCTAACCTAACCCACCTGACATCTCAGCGGTAATATTTGACGACATTCCTGGCGAGTTGGCCCCGACGTTTGCGTGGGTCCTTCGTATAAATCACTAACGTAATATAACCTAACCTAACCCAACCTAACATCTCGGCGGTAACATTTGACAACATTCCTGGCGAGCTATCCTCTACGTGGGACCTTCATATGCATCAATAACGTATTATAATCTAACCTGACCCAACCCGACATCTCGGCGGTAATATTTGACAACATTCCTGGCGAGTTGGCCCCGACGTCTGTGTGGGTCCTTCGTATACATCATGAACGTAATGTAACATAACCTAACCCAACCTAACATCTCGGCGGTAATATTTTACAACATTCCTGGCGAGTTGGCCCCGACGTCTGCGTGGGTCCTTCGTATACATCACTAACGTAACATAACCTAACCTAACCCAACCTAACATCTCGGCGGTAACATTTGACAACATTCCTGGCGATCTATCCTCTCCGTGGGACCCTTATATACATCAATAACGTAATATAACCTAACCTAACCCAACCTGACATCTCGGCGGTAAAATTTGACAACATTCCTGGCGAGTTGACCTCTACGACTATGTGGGACCTTTATATACATCAATAACGTAATATAACCTAACCTAACCCAACCTGACATGTAGGCGGTAATATTTGACAACATTCCTGGCGAGTTGGCCCCGACGTCTGTGTGGGTCCTTCGCATACATCATGAACGTAATGTAACATAACCTAACCCAACCTAACATCTCGGCGGTAATATCTGACAACATTCCTGGCGTACTATCCTCTACGTGGGACATTCATATGCATCAATAACGTAATATAACCTAAGCTAACCCAACCTGACATCTCGACGGTAATATTTGACGACATTCCTGGCGAGTTGGACTCTACGTCTCCGTGGGACCTTTATATACATCAATAACGTAATATAACCTAACGTAATCCAACCTGACATCTCGGCGGTAATATTTGACAACATTCCTTGCGAGTTGGCCTCTACGTGTCCGTTGGACCTTTATATACATCAGAATCCTAATATAACCTAACCTAACCCAACCTAATCTCTCGGGGTACCGTTTAACAACATTTCTTGCTGATCGGCCCCTACTTCTCTGTGGGAAGACTGTATACGTCTATGAAGTAATACAGCCTAACCTAACACAACCTGACATCTCGGCGGTAATATTTGACAACATTCCTGGCGAGTTGGCCCCGACGTCTGTGTAGGTCCTTCGTATACATCATTAACGTAATGTAACCTAACCTAACTCAACCTAACATCTCGGCGGTAATATTTGACGACATTCCTGGCAAGTTGGACTCTACGTCTCCGTGGGATCTTTATATACTTCAATTACGTAATATAACCTAACCTAACCCAACCTGACAACTCGGCGGTAATATTTGACGACATTCCTGGCGAGCTGGGCTCTACGTCTCCGTGGGACCTTTATATACATCAATAACGTAATATAACCTAACGTAATCCAACCTGACATCTCGGCGGTAATATTTCACAGCATTCCTTGCGAGCTATCCTCTACGTGGGACATTCATATGCATCAATAACGTAATATAACCTAACCTAACCCAACCTGACATTTCGGCGGTAATATTTGAAAACATTCTTTGCGAGCTCGACTCTACGTCTCCGACGGACCTTTATATACATCAATAACGTAATATAACCTAACCTAACCCAACCTGACATCTCGGCGGTAATATTTGACAACATTCCTGGCGAGCTATCCTCTACGTGGGACATTCATATGCATCAATAACGTAATATAACCTAACCTAACCCAACCTAACATCTAGGCGGTAATATTTGACAACATTCCTGGCGAGCTATCCTCTACGTGGGACATTCATATGCATCAATAACGTAATATAACCTAACCTAACCCACCTGACATCTCAGCGGTAATATTTGACGACATTCCTGGCGAGTTGGCCCCGACGTTTGCGTGGGTCCTTCGTATACATCACTAACGTAATATAACCTAACCTAACCCAACCTAACATCTCGGCGGTAACATTTGACAACATTCCTGGCGAGCTATCCTCTACGTGGGACATTAATATGCGTCAATAACGTAATATAAACTAACCTAGCGCAACCTGACATCTCGGCGGTAATATTTGAAGACATTCTTGGCGAGTTCGGCTCTACGTCTCCGTGGGACCTTTATATACATCAATAACGTATTATAATCTAACCTAACCCAACCTGACATCTCGGCGGTAATATTTGACAACATTCCTGGCGAGTTGGCCCCGACGTCTGTGTGGGTCCTTCGTATACATCATGAACGTAATGTAACATAACCTAACCCAACCTAACATCTCGGCGGTAATATCTGACAACATTCCTGGCGTGCTATCCTCTACGTGGGACATTCATATGCATCAATAACGTAATATAACCTAAGCTAACCCAACCTGACATCTCAGCGGTAATATCTGACAACATTCCTGGCGAGCTATCCTCTACGTGGGACATTCATATGCATCAATAACGTAACATAACCTAACCTAACCCAACCCGACATCTCGGCGTTAATATTTGAAGACATTCTTGGCGAGTTCGAATGTGTCTCCGTGGGACCTTTATATACATCAATAACGTAATATAACCTAAACTAACCCAACCTGACATCTCGGCGGTAATATTTGACAACATTCCTGGCGAGTTGGCCCCGACGTCTGTGTGGGTCCTTCGTATACATCATGAACGTAATGTAACATAACCTAACCCAACCTAACATCTCGGCGGTAATATTTGACAACATTCCTGGCGTGCTATCCTCTACGTGGGACATTCATATGCATCAATAACGTAATATAACCTAACCTAACACAACCTGACATCTCGGCGGTAATATTTGAAGACATTCTTGGCGAGTTCGGCTCTACGTCTCCGTGGGACCTTTATATACATCAATAACGTAATATAACCTAACGTAATCCAACCCGACATCTCGGCGGTAATATTTGACGACATTCCTGGCGAGTTGGTCTCTACGTCTCCGTGGGACCTTTATATACATCAATAACGAAGTATAACCTAACCTAATCCAACCTGACATCTCGGCGGTAATATTTGACAACATTCCTGGCGAGCTGGCCCCTACGTCTCCGTGGGACCTTTATGTACATCAATAACATAATATAACTTAACCTAACCCAACCTGATATCTCGGCGGGAATATTTGACAAAATTCCTGGCGATTTGGCATCTACGTGTCCGTGGGACCTTTATATACATCAGTATCCTAATATAACCTAACATAACCCAACCTAATCTCTCGGGGTAACGTTTAACCACATTCCTTGCTTGTCGGCCCCTACATCTCGGTGGGAACACTGTATACGTCTGTGAAGTAATATAACCTAACCTAAGACAACCTGACATCTCGGCGGTAAAATTTGACAACATTCCTGGCGAGTTGACCTCTACGTCTGTGTGGGACCTTTATATACATCAATAACGTAATATAACTTAACCTAACCCAACCTGACATGTCGGCCGTAATATTTGACAACATTCCTGGCGAGTTGGCCAAGACGTCTGCGTGGGTCCTTAATATACATCATTAACGTAATATAATCTAACCTAACCCAAACTAACATCTCGGCGGTAATATTTGACAACTTGCCTGGCGAGTTATCCTCTACGTGGGACATTGATATGCATCAATAACGTAATATAACCTAACCTAACCCAACCTGACACCTCGGCGGTAATATTTGACAACATTCCTGGCGAGTTGGCCCGACATCTGCGTAGGTCCTTCGTATACATCATTAACGTAATGTAACCTAACCTAACCCAACCTATCATCTCGGCGGTGACATTTGACAACATTCCTGGCGAGCTATCCTCTACGTGGGACATTCATATGCATCAATAACGTAATATAACCTAACCTAACCCACCTGACATCTCGGCGGTAATATTTGACGACATTCCTTGCGAGTTGGCCTCTACGTGTCCGTGGGACCTTTATATACATCAGTATCCTAATATAACCTACCTAACTCAACCTAATCTCTCGGGGTACCGTTTAAAACCATTCCTTGCTTGTCGGCCCCTACTTCTCATTGGGAACACTGTATACGTCTATGAAGTAATATAACCTAACCTAATACAACCTGACATCTCGGCGGTAATATTTGACAACATTCCTGGCGAGTTGGCTCCGACATCTGCGTAGGTCCTTCGTATACATCATTAACGTAATGTAACCTAACCCAACCCAACCTAACATCTCGGCGGTAATATTGGACAACATTGCTGGCGAGCTATCCTCTATGTGGGACATTCATATGCATCAATAACGTAATATAATCTAACCTAACACAACCTGACATCTCGGCGGTAATATTTGACAACATTCCTGGCGAGTTGGCCCCGCCGTCTGCGTAGGTCCTTCGTATACATCATTAACGTAATGTACCCTAACCTAACCCAACCTAACATCTCGGCGGTAATGTTTGGCAACATTCCTGGTGAGCTATCCTGTACGTGGGACATTAATATGCGTCAATAACATAATATAACCTAACGTAACCCAACCTGACATCTCGGCGGTAATATTTGACAACATTCCTGTCGAGTTGGCCCCGACGTCTCCGTGGGACCTTTATATACATCAATAACGTAATATAACCTAACCTGACCCAACCTGACTTCTCGGCGGTAATATTAGACAACATTCCTGGCGAGTTGGCCCCGACGTCTGCGTGGGTCCTTCGTATACATCACTAACGTAACAAAACCTAACCTAACCCAACCTAACATCTCGGCGGTAACATTTGACAACATTCCTGGCGATCTATCCTCTACGTGGGACATGCATATGCATCAATAACGTAATATAACCTAACCTAATACAACCTAACATCTCGGCGGTAATATTTGACGACATTCCTGGCGAGATGGACTCTACGTTTCCGTGGGACCTTTATATACTTCACTTACGTAATATAACCTAACCTAACCCAACCTGACATCTCGGCGGTAATATTTGACGGCATTCCTGGCGAGTTGGCCCCGACGTCTGCGTGGGTCCTTCGTATACATCACTAACGTAATATAACCTAACGTAATCCAACCTGACATCTCGGCGGTAATATTTGAAGACATTCCTGGCGAGCTATCCTCTACGTGGGACATTCATATGCATCAATAACGTAATATAACCTAACCTAACCCAACCTGACACCTCGGCGGTAATATTTGACAACATTCCTGGCGAGTTGGCCCCGACATCTGCGTAGGTCCTTCGTATACATCATTAACGTAATGTAACCTAACCTAACCCAACCTAACGTCTCGGCGGTAACATTTGACAACATTCCTGGCGAGCTATCCTCTACGTGGGACATTCATATGCATCAATAACGTAATATAACCTAACCTAACCCACCTGACATCTCGGCGGTAATATTTGACGGCATTCCTGGCGAGTTGGACTCTACGTCTCCGTGGGACCTTTATATACTTCAATTACGTAATATAACCTAACCTAACCCAACCTGACATCTCGACGGTAATACTTGACGACATTCCTGGCGAGTTGGACTCTACGTCTCCGTGGGACCTTTATATACATCAATAACGTAATATAACCTAACGTAATCCAATCTGACATCTCGGCGGTAATATTTGACAACATTCCTTGCGAGTTGGCATCTACGTGTCCGTGGGACCTTTATATACATCGGAATCCTAATATAACCTAACCTAACCCAACCTTATCTCTCGGGGTACCGTTTAACAACATTCCTTGCTGGTCGGCCCCTACTTCTCCGTGGGAACACTGTATACGTCTATGAAGTAATATAACCTAACCTAACACAACCTGACATCTCGGCGGTAATATTTGACAACATTCCTGGCGAGTTGGCCCCGACGTCTGCGTAGGTCCTTCGTATACATCATTAACGTAATGTAACCTAACCTAACTCAACCTAACATCTCGGCGGTAATATTTGACGACATTCCTGGCGAGTTGGACTCTACGTCTCCGTGGGACCTTTATAGACTTCAATTACGTAATATAACCTAACCTAACCCAACCTGACATCTCGGCGGTAATATTTGACGTCATTCCTGGCGAGTTGGCCCCGACGTCTGCGTGGGTCCTTCGTATACATCACTAACGTAATATAACCTAACGTAATCCAACCTGACATCTCGGCGGTAATATTTGAAGACATTCCTGGCGAGCTATCCTCTACGTGGGACATTCATATGCATCAATAACGTAATATAACCTAACCTAACCCAACCTGACACCTCGGCGGTAATATTTGACAACATTCCTGGCGAGTTGGCCCGACATCTGCGTAGGTCCTTCGTATACATCATTAACGTAATGTAACCTAACCTAACCCAACCTAACGTCTCGGCGGTAACATTTGACAACATTCCTGGCGAGCTATCCTCTACGTGGGACATTCATATGCATCAATAACGTAATATAACCTAACCTAACCCACCTGACATCTCGGCGGTAATATTTGACGACATTCCTGGCGAGTTGGACTCTACGTCTCCGTGGGACCTTTATATACTTCAATTACGTAATATAACCTAACCTAACCCAACCTGACATCTCGACGGTAATACTTGACGACATTCCTGGCGAGTTGGACTCTACGTCTCCGTGGGACCTTTATATACATCAATAACGTAATATAACCTAACGTAATCCAATCTGACATCTCGGCGGTAATATTTGACAACATTCCTTGCGAGTTGGCATCTACGTGTCCGTGGGACCTTTATATACATCGGAATCCTAATATAACCTAACCTAACCCAACCTTATCTCTCGGGGTACCGTTTAAGAACATTCCTTGCTGGTCGGCCCCTACTTCTCCGTGGGAACACTGTATACGTCTATGAAGTAATATAACCTAACCTAACACAACCTGACATCTCGGCGGTAATATTTGACAACATTCCTGGCGAGTTGGCCCCGACGTCTGCGTAGGTCCTTCGTATACATCATTAACGTAATGTAACCTAACCTAACTCAACCTAACATCTCGGCGGTAATATTTGACGACATTCCTGGCGAGTTGGACTCTACGTCTCCGTGGGACCTTTATAGACTTCAATTACGTAATATAACCTAACCTAACCCAACCTGACATCTCGGCGGTAATATTTGACGACATTCCTGGCGAGTTGGACTCTACGTCTCCGTGGGACCTTTATAGACTTCAATTACGTAATATAACCTAACCTAACCCAACCTGACATATCGGCGGTAATATTTGACGACATTCCTGGCGAGTTGGACTCTACGTCTCCGTGGGACCTTTATATACATCAATAACGTAATATAACCTAACGTAATCCAACCTGACATCTCGGCGGTAATATTTGACAACATTCCTTGCGAGTTGGCCTCTACGTGTCCGTGGGACCTTTATATACATCAGTATCCTAATATAACCTAACCTAACCCAACCTTATCTCTCGGGGTACCGTTTAACAACATTCCTTGCTTGTCGGCCCGTACTTCTCAGTGGGAACACTGTCTACGTCTATGAAGTAATATAACCTAACCTAACACAACCTGACATCTCGGCGGTAATATTTGACAACATTCCTGGCGAGTTGGCCCCGACGTCTGCGTGGGTCCTTCGTATACATCACTAACGTAATATAACCTAACCTAACCCAACCTAACATCTCGGCGGTAACATTTGGCAACATTCCTGGCGAGCTATCCTCTACGTGGGACCTTCATATGCATCAATAACGTAATATAACCTAACCTAACCCACCTGACATCTCGGCGGTAATATTTGACGACATTCCTGGCGGGTTGGACTCTACGTCTCCGTGGGACCTTTATAGACTTCAATTACGTAATATAACCTAACCTAACCCAACCTGACAACACGGCGGTAATATTTGACGACATTCCTGGCGAGCTGGACTCTACGTCTCCGTGGGACCTTTATATACATCAATAACGTAATATAACCTAACGTAATCCAACCTGACATCTCGGCGGTAATATTTCACAACATTTCTTGCGAGCTATCCTCTACGTGGGACATTCATATGCATCAATAACGTAATATAACCTAACCTAACCCAACCTGACATTTCGGCGGTAATATTTGAAGACATTCTTTGCGAGTTCGACTCTACGTCTCCGACGGACCTTTATATACATCAATAACGTAATATAACCTAACGTAATCCAACCTGACATCTCGGCGGTAATATTTGACAACATTCCTTGCGAGTTGGCCTCTACGTGTCCGTGGGACCTTTATATACATCAGTATCCTAATATAACCTAACCTAACCCAACCTTATCTCTCGGGGTACCGTTTAACAACATTCCTTGCTTGTCGCCCCGTACTTCTCAGTGGGAACACTGTCTACGTCTATGAAGTAATATAACCTAACCTAACACAACCTGACATCTCGGCGGTAATATTTGACAACATTCCTGGCGAGTTGGCCCCGACGTCTGCGTGGGTCCTTCGTATACATCACTAACGTAATATAACCTAACCTAACCCAACCTAACATCTCGGCGGTAACATTTGGCAACATTCCTGGCGAGCAATCCTCTACGTGGGACCTTCATATGCATCAATAACGTAATATAACCTAACCTAACCCACCTGACATCTCGGCGGTAATATTTGACGACATTCCTGGCGGGTTGGACTCTACGTCTCCGTGGGACCTTTATAGACTTCAATTACGTAATATAACCTAACCTAACCCAACCTGACAACACGGCGGTAATATTTGACGACATTCCTGGCGAGCTGGACTCTACGTCTCCGTGGGACCTTTATATACATCAATAACGTAATATAACCTAACGTAATCCAACCTGACATCTCGGCGGTAATATTTCACAACATTTCTTGCGAGCTATCCTCTACGTGGGACATTCATATGCATCAATAACGTAATATAACCTAACCTAACCCAACCTGACATTTCGGCGGTAATATTTGAAGACATTCTTTGCGAGTTCGACTCTACGTCTCCGACGGACCTTTATATACATCAATAACGTAATATAACCTAACCTAACCCAACCTGACATCTCGGCGGTAATATTTGACAACATTCCTGGCGGGCTGTCCTCTACGTGGGACATTCATATGCATCAATAACGTAATATAACCTAACCTAACCCAACCTAACATCTCGGCGGTAATATTTGACAACATTCCTGGCGAGCTATCCTCTACGTGGGACATTCATATGCATCAATTACGTAATATAACCTAACCTAACCCAACCTAACATCTCGGCGGTAACATTTGACAACATTCCTGGCGAGCTATCCTCTACGTGGGACATTCATATGCATCAATAACGTAATATAACCTAACCTAACCCACCTGACATCTCGACGGTAATATTTGACGACATTCCTGGCGAGTTGGACTCTACGTCTCCGTGGGACCTTTATATACTTCAATTACGTAATATAACCTAACCTAACCCAACCTGACATCTCGGCGGTAATATTTGACGACATTCCTGGCGAGTTGGACTCTACGTCTCCGTTGGACCTTTATATACATCAATAACGTAATATAACCTAACGTAATCCAACCTAACATCTCGGCGGTAATATTTGACGACATTCCTGGCGAGTTGGACTCTACGTCTCCGTGGGACCTTTATATACATCAGTATCCTAATATAACCTAACCTAACCCAACCTTATCTCTCGGGGTACCGTTTAACAACATTCCTTGCTTGTCGGCCCCTACTTCTCAGTGGGAACACTGTATACGTCTATGAAGTAATATAACCTAACCTAACACAACCTGACATCTCGGCGGTAATATTTGACAACATTCCTGGCGAGTTGGCCCCGACGTCTGCGTGGGTCATTCGTATACATCACTAACGTAATATAACCTAACCTAACCCAACCTAACATCTCGGCGGTAATATTTGACAACTTGCCTGGCGAGTTATCCTCTACGTGGGACATTCATATTCATCAATAACGTATTATAATCTAACCTGACCCACCTGAGATCTCGGCGGTAATATTTGACGACATTCCTGGCGAGTTGGACTCTACGTCTCCGTGGGACCCTTAAGTAGTTCAATTACGTAATATAACCTAACCTAACCCAACCTGACATCTCGGCGGTAATATTTGACAACATTCCTGGCGAGCTATCCTCTACGTGGGACATTCATATGCATCAATTACGTAATATAACCTAACCTAACCCAACCTAACATCTCGGCGATAACATTTGACAACATTCCTGGCGAGCTATCCTCTACGTGGGACATTCATATGCATCAATAACGTAATATAACCTAACCTAACCCACCTGACATCTCGGCGGTAATATTTGACGACATTCCTGGCGAGTTGGACTCTACGTCTCCGTGGGACCTTTATATACTTCAATTACGTAATATAACCTAACCTAACCCAACCTGACATCTCGGCGGTAATATTTGACGACATTCCTGGCGAGTTGGACTCTACGTCTCCGTGGGACCTTTATATACATCAATAACGTAATATAACTTAACCTAACCCAACCTGACATCTCGGCGGTAATATTTGACAACATTCCTGGCGAGTTGGCCCCGACGTCTGCGTGGGTCCTTCGTATACATCACTAACGTAATATAACCTAACCTAACCCAACCTAACATCTCGGCGGTAATATTTGACAACTTGCCTGGCGAGTTATCCTCTACGTGGGACATTCATATTCATCAATAACGTATTATAATCTAACCTGACCCACCTGAGATCTCGGCGGTAATATTTGACGACATTCCTGGCGAGTTGGACTCTACGTCTCCGTGGGACCTTTATGTACTTCAATTACGTAATATAACCTAACCTAACCCAACCTGACATCTCGGCGGTAATATTTGACAACATTCCTGGCGAGTTGGCCCCGACGTCTACGTGGGTCCTTCGTATACATCACTAACGTAATATAACCTAACGTAATCCAACCTGACATCTCGGCGGTAATATTTGATGACATTCCTGGCGAGCTATCCTCTACGTGGGACATTCATATGCATCAATAACGTAATATAACCTAATCTAAGACAACCTGACATCTCGGCGGTAAAATTTGACAACATTCCCGGAGAGTTGTCCTCTACGTCTATGTGGGACCTTTATATACATCAATAACGTAACATAACCTAACCTAACCCATCCTAACATCTCGGCGGTAACATTTGACAACATTCCTGGCGATCTATCCTCTACGTGGGACATGCATATGCATCAATAACGTAATATAACCTAACCTAACACAACCTGACATCTCGGCGGTAATATTTGACGACATTCCTGGCGAGATGGACTATACGTTTCCGTGGGACCTTTATATACTTCAATTACGTAATATAACCTAACCTAACCCAACCTGACATCTCGGCGGTAATATTTGACGACATTCCTGGCGAGTTGGCCCCGACGTCTGCGTGGGTCCTTCGTATACATCACTAACGTAATATAACCTAACGTAATCCAACCTGACATCTCGGCGGTAATATTTGAAGACATTCCTGGCGAGCTATCCTCTACGTGGGACATTCATATGCCTCAATTACGTAATATAACCTAACCTAACCCACCTGACATCTCGGCGGTAATATTTGACGACATTCCTGGCGAGTTGGACTCTACGTCTCCGTGGGACCTTTGTATACTTCAATTACGTAATATAACCTAACCTAACCCAACCTGACATCTCGGCGGTAACATTTGACAACATTCCTGGCGAGCTATCCTCTACGTGGGACATTCATATGCATCAATAACGTAATATAACCTAACCTAACCCACCTGACATCTCGGCGGTAATATTTGACGACATTCCTGGCGAGTTGGACTCTACGTCTCCGTGGGACCTTTATATACTTCAATTACGTAATATAACCTAACCTAACACAACCTGACATCTCGGCGGTAATATTTGACAACATTCCTGGCGATCTATCCTCTACGTGGGACATTCATATGCATCAATAACGTAATATAACCTAACCTAACCCACCTGACATCTCGGCGGTAATATTTGACGACATTCCTGGCGAGTTGGACTCTACGTCTCCGTGGGACCTTTATATACTTCAATTACGTAATATAACCTAACCTAACCCAACCTGACATCTCGGCGGTAATATTTGACGACATTCCTCGTGAGTTGGACTCTACGTCTCCGTGGGACCTTTATATACATCAATAACGTAATATAACCTAACGTAATCCAACCTGACATCTCGGCGGTAACATTTGACAACATTCCTGGCGAGCTATCCTCTACGTGGGACATTCGTATACATCATTAACGTAATGTAACCTAACCTAACCCAACCTAACATCTCGACGGTAATATTTGACGACATTCCTGGCGAGTTGGACTCTACGTCTCCGTGGGACCTTTATATACATCAATAACGTAATATAACCTAACGTAATCTAATCTGACATCTCGGCGGTAATATTTGACAACATTCCTTGCGAGTTGGCATCTACGTGTCCGTGGGACCTTTATATACATCAGAATCCTAATATAACCTAACCTAACCCAACCTAATCTCTCGGGGTACCGTTTAACAACATTCCTTGCTGGTCGGCCCCTACTTCTCCGTGGGAACACTGTATACGTCTATGAAGTAATATAACCTAACCTAACACAACCTGACATCTCGGCGGTAATATTTAACAACATTCCTGGCGAGTTGGCCCCGACGTCTGCGTAGGTCCTTCGTATACATCATTAACGTAATGTAACCTAACCTAACTCAACCTAACATCTCGGCGGTAATATTTGACGACATTCCTGGCGAGTTGGACTCTACGTCTCCGTGGGACCTTTATATACTTCAATTACGTAATATAACCTAACCTAACCCAACCTGACATCTCGGCGGTAATATTTGACGACATTCCTGGCGAGTTGGACTCTACGTCTCCGTGGGACCTTTATATACATCAGTATCCTAATATAACCTAACCTAACCCAACCTTATCTCTCGGGGTACCGTTTAACAACATTCCTTGCTTGTCGGCCCCTACTTCTCAGTGGGAACACTGTATACGTCTATGAAGTAATATAACCTAACCTAACACAACCTGACATCTCGGCGGTAATATTTGACAACATTCCTGGCGAGTTGGCCCCGACGTCTGCGTGGGTCCTTAATATACATCATTAACGTAATATAATCTAACCTAACCCAAACTAACATCTCGGCGGTAATATTTGACAACTTGCCTGGCGAGTTATCCTCTACGTGGGACATTGATATGCATCAATAACGTAATATAACCTAACCTAACCCAACCTGACACCTCGGCGGTAATATTTGACAACATTCCTGGCGAGTTGGCCCGACATCTGCGTAGGTCCTTCGTATACATCATTAACGTAATGTAACCTAACCTAACCCAACCTATCATCTCGGCGGTGACATTTGACAACATTCCTGGCGAGCTATCCTCTACGTGGGACATTCATATGCATCAATAACGTAATATAACCTAACCTAACCCACCTGACATCTCGGCGGTAATATTTGACGACATTCCTTGCGAGTTGGCCTCTACGTGTCCGTGGGACCTTTATATACATCAGTATCCTAATATAACCTACCTAACTCAACCTAATCTCTCGGGGTACCGTTTAAAACCATTCCTTGCTTGTCGGCCCCTACTTCTCATTGGGAACACTGTATACGTCTATGAAGTAATATAACCTAACCTAATACAACCTGACATCTCGGCGGTAATATTTGACAACATTCCTGGCGAGTTGGCTCCGACATCTGCGTAGGTCCTTCGTATACATCATTAACGTAATGTAACCTAACCCAACCCAACCTAACATCTCGGCGGTAATATTGGACAACATTGCTGGCGAGCTATCCTCTATGTGGGACATTCATATGCATCAATAACGTAATATAATCTAACCTAACACAACCTGACATCTCGGCGGTAATATTTGACAACATTCCTGGCGAGTTGGCCCCGCCGTCTGCGTAGGTCCTTCGTATACATCATTAACGTAATGTACCCTAACCTAACCCAACCTAACATCTCGGCGGTAATGTTTGGCAACATTCCTGGTGAGCTATCCTGTACGTGGGACATTAATATGCGTCAATAACATAATATAACCTAACGTAACCCAACCTGACATCTCGGCGGTAATATTTGACAACATTCCTGTCGAGTTGGCCCCGACGTCTCCGTGGGACCTTTATATACATCAA
Organism: Xylocopa violacea; assembly: GCA_963969225.1. Classification (NCBI taxonomy): domain Eukaryota; kingdom Metazoa; phylum Arthropoda; class Insecta; order Hymenoptera; family Apidae; genus Xylocopa; species Xylocopa violacea. Next base: position 1,276,255 of record CAXAJV010000168.1, on the reverse strand, counting down.
TAACGTAATATAACCTAACCTGACCCAACCTGACTTCTCGGCGGTAATATTAGACAACATTCCTGGCGAGTTGGCCCCGACGTCTGCGTGGGTCCTTCGTATACATCACTAACGTAACAAAACCTAACCTAACCCAACCTAACATCTCGGCGGTAACATTTGACAACATTCCTGGCGATCTATCCTCTACGTGGGACATGCATATGCATCAATAACGTAATATAACCTAACCTAATACAACCTAACATCTCGGCGGTAATATTTGACGACATTCCTGGCGAGATGGACTCTACGTTTCCGTGGGACCTTTATATACTTCACTTACGTAATATAACCTAACCTAACCCAACCTGACATCTCGGCGGTAATATTTGACGGCATTCCTGGCGAGTTGGCCCCGACGTCTGCGTGGGTCCTTCGTATACATCACTAACGTAATATAACCTAACGTAATCCAACCTGACATCTCGGCGGTAATATTTGAAGACATTCCTGGCGAGCTATCCTCTACGTGGGACATTCATATGCATCAATAACGTAATATAACCTAACCTAACCCAACCTGACACCTCGGCGGTAATATTTGACAACATTCCTGGCGAGTTGGCCCCGACATCTGCGTAGGTCCTTCGTATACATCATTAACGTAATGTAACCTAACCTAACCCAACCTAACGTCTCGGCGGTAACATTTGACAACATTCCTGGCGAGCTATCCTCTACGTGGGACATTCATATGCATCAATAACGTAATATAACCTAACCTAACCCACCTGACATCTCGGCGGTAATATTTGACGACATTCCTGGCGAGTTGGACTCTACGTCTCCGTGGGACCTTTATATACTTCAATTACGTAATATAACCTAACCTAACCCAACCTGACATCTCGACGGTAATACTTGACGACATTCCTGGCGAGTTGGACTCTACGTCTCCGTGGGACCTTTATATACATCAATAACGTAATATAACCTAACGTAATCCAATCTGACATCTCGGCGGTAATATTTGACAACATTCCTTGCGAGTTGGCATCTACGTGTCCGTGGGACCTTTATATACATCGGAATCCTAATATAACCTAACCTAACCCAACCTTATCTCTCGGGGTACCGTTTAACAACATTCCTTGCTGGTCGGCCCCTACTTCTCCGTGGGAACACTGTATACGTCTATGAAGTAATATAACCTAACCTAACACAACCTGACATCTCGGCGGTAATATTTGACAACATTCCTGGCGAGTTGGCCCCGACGTCTGCGTAGGTCCTTCGTATACATCATTAACGTAATGTAACCTAACCTAACTCAACCTAACATCTCGGCGGTAATATTTGACGACATTCCTGGCGAGTTGGACTCTACGTCTCCGTGGGACCTTTATAGACTTCAATTACGTAATATAACCTAACCTAACCCAACCTGACATCTCGGCGGTAATATTTGACGACATTCCTGGCGAGTTGGACTCTACGTCTCCGTGGGACCTTTATAGACTTCAATTACGTAATATAACCTAACCTAACCCAACCTGACATATCGGCGGTAATATTTGACGACATTCCTGGCGAGTTGGACTCTACGTCTCCGTGGGACCTTTATATACATCAATAACGTAATATAACCTAACGTAATCCAACCTGACATCTCGGCGGTAATATTTGACAACATTCCTTGCGAGTTGGCCTCTACGTGTCCGTGGGACCTTTATATACATCAGTATCCTAATATAACCTAACCTAACCCAACCTTATCTCTCGGGGTACCGTTTAACAACATTCCTTGCTTGTCGGCCCGTACTTCTCAGTGGGAACACTGTCTACGTCTATGAAGTAATATAACCTAACCTAACACAACCTGACATCTCGGCGGTAATATTTGACAACATTCCTGGCGAGTTGGCCCCGACGTCTGCGTGGGTCCTTCGTATACATCACTAACGTAATATAACCTAACCTAACCCAACCTAACATCTCGGCGGTAACATTTGGCAACATTCCTGGCGAGCTATCCTCTACGTGGGACCTTCATATGCATCAATAACGTAATATAACCTAACCTAACCCACCTGACATCTCGGCGGTAATATTTGACGACATTCCTGGCGGGTTGGACTCTACGTCTCCGTGGGACCTTTATAGACTTCAATTACGTAATATAACCTAACCTAACCCAACCTGACAACACGGCGGTAATATTTGACGACATTCCTGGCGAGCTGGACTCTACGTCTCCGTGGGACCTTTATATACATCAATAACGTAATATAACCTAACGTAATCCAACCTGACATCTCGGCGGTAATATTTCACAACATTTCTTGCGAGCTATCCTCTACGTGGGACATTCATATGCATCAATAACGTAATATAACCTAACCTAACCCAACCTGACATTTCGGCGGTAATATTTGAAGACATTCTTTGCGAGTTCGACTCTACGTCTCCGACGGACCTTTATATACATCAATAACGTAATATAACCTAACGTAATCCAACCTGACATCTCGGCGGTAATATTTGACAACATTCCTTGCGAGTTGGCCTCTACGTGTCCGTGGGACCTTTATATACATCAGTATCCTAATATAACCTAACCTAACCCAACCTTATCTCTCGGGGTACCGTTTAACAACATTCCTTGCTTGTCGCCCCGTACTTCTCAGTGGGAACACTGTCTACGTCTATGAAGTAATATAACCTAACCTAACACAACCTGACATCTCGGCGGTAATATTTGACAACATTCCTGGCGAGTTGGCCCCGACGTCTGCGTGGGTCCTTCGTATACATCACTAACGTAATATAACCTAACCTAACCCAACCTAACATCTCGGCGGTAACATTTGGCAACATTCCTGGCGAGCAATCCTCTACGTGGGACCTTCATATGCATCAATAACGTAATATAACCTAACCTAACCCACCTGACATCTCGGCGGTAATATTTGACGACATTCCTGGCGGGTTGGACTCTACGTCTCCGTGGGACCTTTATAGACTTCAATTACGTAATATAACCTAACCTAACCCAACCTGACAACACGGCGGTAATATTTGACGACATTCCTGGCGAGCTGGACTCTACGTCTCCGTGGGACCTTTATATACATCAATAACGTAATATAACCTAACGTAATCCAACCTGACATCTCGGCGGTAATATTTCACAACATTTCTTGCGAGCTATCCTCTACGTGGGACATTCATATGCATCAATAACGTAATATAACCTAACCTAACCCAACCTGACATTTCGGCGGTAATATTTGAAGACATTCTTTGCGAGTTCGACTCTACGTCTCCGACGGACCTTTATATACATCAATAACGTAATATAACCTAACCTAACCCAACCTGACATCTCGGCGGTAATATTTGACAACATTCCTGGCGGGCTGTCCTCTACGTGGGACATTCATATGCATCAATAACGTAATATAACCTAACCTAACCCAACCTAACATCTCGGCGGTAATATTTGACAACATTCCTGGCGAGCTATCCTCTACGTGGGACATTCATATGCATCAATTACGTAATATAACCTAACCTAACCCAACCTAACATCTCGGCGGTAACATTTGACAACATTCCTGGCGAGCTATCCTCTACGTGGGACATTCATATGCATCAATAACGTAATATAACCTAACCTAACCCACCTGACATCTCGACGGTAATATTTGACGACATTCCTGGCGAGTTGGACTCTACGTCTCCGTGGGACCTTTATATACTTCAATTACGTAATATAACCTAACCTAACCCAACCTGACATCTCGGCGGTAATATTTGACGACATTCCTGGCGAGTTGGACTCTACGTCTCCGTTGGACCTTTATATACATCAATAACGTAATATAACCTAACGTAATCCAACCTAACATCTCGGCGGTAATATTTGACGACATTCCTGGCGAGTTGGACTCTACGTCTCCGTGGGACCTTTATATACATCAGTATCCTAATATAACCTAACCTAACCCAACCTTATCTCTCGGGGTACCGTTTAACAACATTCCTTGCTTGTCGGCCCCTACTTCTCAGTGGGAACACTGTATACGTCTATGAAGTAATATAACCTAACCTAACACAACCTGACATCTCGGCGGTAATATTTGACAACATTCCTGGCGAGTTGGCCCCGACGTCTGCGTGGGTCCTTCGTATACATCACTAACGTAATATAACCTAACCTAACCCAACCTAACATCTCGGCGGTAATATTTGACAACTTGCCTGGCGAGTTATCCTCTACGTGGGACATTCATATTCATCAATAACGTATTATAATCTAACCTGACCCACCTGAGATCTCGGCGGTAATATTTGACGACATTCCTGGCGAGTTGGACTCTACGTCTCCGTGGGACCCTTAAGTAGTTCAATTACGTAATATAACCTAACCTAACCCAACCTGACATCTCGGCGGTAATATTTGACAACATTCCTGGCGAGCTATCCTCTACGTGGGACATTCATATGCATCAATTACGTAATATAACCTAACCTAACCCAACCTAACATCTCGGCGATAACATTTGACAACATTCCTGGCGAGCTATCCTCTACGTGGGACATTCATATGCATCAATAACGTAATATAACCTAACCTAACCCACCTGACATCTCGGCGGTAATATTTGACGACATTCCTGGCGAGTTGGACTCTACGTCTCCGTGGGACCTTTATATACTTCAATTACGTAATATAACCTAACCTAACCCAACCTGACATCTCGGCGGTAATATTTGACGACATTCCTGGCGAGTTGGACTCTACGTCTCCGTGGGACCTTTATATACATCAATAACGTAATATAACTTAACCTAACCCAACCTGACATCTCGGCGGTAATATTTGACAACATTCCTGGCGAGTTGGCCCCGACGTCTGCGTGGGTCCTTCGTATACATCACTAACGTAATATAACCTAACCTAACCCAACCTAACATCTCGGCGGTAATATTTGACAACTTGCCTGGCGAGTTATCCTCTACGTGGGACATTCATATTCATCAATAACGTATTATAATCTAACCTGACCCACCTGAGATCTCGGCGGTAATATTTGACGACATTCCTGGCGAGTTGGACTCTACGTCTCCGTGGGACCTTTATGTACTTCAATTACGTAATATAACCTAACCTAACCCAACCTGACATCTCGGCGGTAATATTTGACAACATTCCTGGCGAGTTGGCCCCGACGTCTGCGTGGGTCCTTCGTATACATCACTAACGTAATATAACCTAACGTAATCCAACCTGACATCTCGGCGGTAATATTTGATGACATTCCTGGCGAGCTATCCTCTACGTGGGACATTCATATGCATCAATAACGTAATATAACCTAATCTAAGACAACCTGACATCTCGGCGGTAAAATTTGACAACATTCCCGGAGAGTTGTCCTCTACGTCTATGTGGGACCTTTATATACATCAATAACGTAACATAACCTAACCTAACCCATCCTAACATCTCGGCGGTAACATTTGACAACATTCCTGGCGATCTATCCTCTACGTGGGACATGCATATGCATCAATAACGTAATATAACCTAACCTAACACAACCTGACATCTCGGCGGTAATATTTGACGACATTCCTGGCGAGATGGACTATACGTTTCCGTGGAACCTTTATATACTTCAATTACGTAATATAACCTAACCTAACCCAACCTGACATCTCGGCGGTAATATTTGACGACATTCCTGGCGAGTTGGCCCCGACGTCTGCGTGGGTCCTTCGTATACATCACTAACGTAATATAACCTAACGTAATCCAACCTGACATCTCGGCGGTAATATTTGAAGACATTCCTGGCGAGCTATCCTCTACGTGGGACATTCATATGCCTCAATTACGTAATATAACCTAACCTAACCCACCTGACATCTCGGCGGTAATATTTGACGACATTCCTGGCGAGTTGGACTCTACGTCTCCGTGGGACCTTTATATACTTCAATTACGTAATATAACCTAACCTAACCCAACCTGACATCTCGGCGGTAACATTTGACAACATTCCTGGCGAGCTATCCTCTACGTGGGACATTCATATGCATCAATAACGTAATATAACCTAACCTAACCCACCTGACATCTCGGCGGTAATATTTGACGACATTCCTGGCGAGTTGGACTCTACGTCTCCGTGGGACCTTTATATACTTCAATTACGTAATATAACCTAACCTAACACAACCTGACATCTCGGCGGTAATATTTGACAACATTCCTGGCGATCTATCCTCTACGTGGGACATTCATATGCATCAATAACGTAATATAACCTAACCTAACCCACCTGACATCTCGGCGGTAATATTTGACGACATTCCTGGCGAGTTGGACTCTACGTCTCCGTGGGACCTTTATATACTTCAATTACGTAATATAACCTAACCTAACCCAACCTGACATCTCGGCGGTAATATTTGACGACATTCCTCGTGAGTTGGACTCTACGTCTCCGTGGGACCTTTATATACATCAATAACGTAATATAACCTAACGTAATCCAACCTGACATCTCGGCGGTAACATTTGACAACATTCCTGGCGAGCTATCCTCTACGTGGGACATTCGTATACATCATTAACGTAATGTAACCTAACCTAACCCAACCTAACATCTCGACGGTAATATTTGACGACATTCCTGGCGAGTTGGACTCTACGTCTCCGTGGGACCTTTATATACATCAATAACGTAATATAACCTAACGTAATCTAATCTGACATCTCGGCGGTAATATTTGACAACATTCCTTGCGAGTTGGCATCTACGTGTCCGTGGGACCTTTATATACATCAGAATCCTAATATAACCTAACCTAACCCAACCTAATCTCTCGGGGTACCGTTTAACAACATTCCTTGCTGGTCGGCCCCTACTTCTCCGTGGGAACACTGTATACGTCTATGAAGTAATATAACCTAACCTAACACAACCTGACATCTCGGCGGTAATATTTAACAACATTCCTGGCGAGTTGGCCCCGACGTCTGCGTAGGTCCTTCGTATACATCATTAACGTAATGTAACCTAACCTAACTCAACCTAACATCTCGGCGGTAATATTTGACGACATTCCTGGCGAGTTGGACTCTACGTCTCCGTGGGACCTTTATATACTTCAATTACGTAATATAACCTAACCTAACCCAACCTGACATCTCGGCGGTAATATTTGACGACATTCCTGGCGAGTTGGACTCTACGTCTCCGTGGGACCTTTATATACATCAGTATCCTAATATAACCTAACCTAACCCAACCTTATCTCTCGGGGTACCGTTTAACAACATTCCTTGCTTGTCGGCCCCTACTTCTCAGTGGGAACACTGTATACGTCTATGAAGTAATATAACCTAACCTAACACAACCTGACATCTCGGCGGTAATATTTGACAACATTCCTGGCGAGTTGGCCCCGACGTCTGCGTGGGTCCTTCGTATACATCACTAACGTAATATAACCTAACCTAACCCAACCTAACATCTCGGCGGTAATATTTGACAACTTGCCTGGCGAGTTATCCTCTACGTGGGACATTCATATTCATCAATAACGTATTATAATCTAACCTGACCCACCTGAGATCTCGGCGGTAATATTTGACGACATTCCTGGCGAGTTGGACTCTACGTCTCCGTGGGACCTTTATGTACTTCAATTACGTAATATAACCTAACCTAACCCAACCTGACATCTCGGCGGTAATATTTGACAACATTCCTGGCGAGTTGGCCCCGACGTCTGCGTGGGTCCTTCGTATACATCACTAACGTAATATAACCTAACGTAATCCAACCTGACATCTCGGCGGTAATATTTGATGACATTCCTGGCGAGCTATCCTCTACGTGGGACATTCATATGCATCAATAACGTAATATAACCTAATCTAAGACAACCTGACATCTCGGCGGTAAAATTTGACAACATTCCCGGAGAGTTGTCCTCTACGTCTATGTGGGACCTTTATATACATCAATAACGTAACATAACCTAACCTAACCCATCCTAACATCTCGGCGGTAACATTTGACAACATTCCTGGCGATCTATCCTCTACGTGGGACATGCATATGCATCAATAACGTAATATAACCTAACCTAACACAACCTGACATCTCGGCGGTAATATTTGACGACATTCCTGGCGAGATGGACTATACGTTTCCGTGGGACCTTTATATACTTCAATTACGTAATATAACCTAACCTAACCCAACCTGACATCTCGGCGGTAATATTTGACGACATTCCTGGCGAGTTGGCCCCGACGTCTGCGTGGGTCCTTCGTATACATCACTAACGTAATATAACCTAACGTAATCCAACCTGACATCTCGGCGGTAATATTTGAAGACATTCCTGGCGAGCTATCCTCTACGTGGGACATTCATATGCATCAATTTCGTAATATAACCTAACCTACCCCACCTGACATCTCGGCGGTAATATTTGACGACATTCCTGGCGAGTTGGACTCTACGTCTCCGTGGGACCTTTATATACTTCAATTACGTAATATAACCTAACATAACCCAACCTGACATCTCGGCGGTAACATTTGACAACATTCCTGGCGAGCTATCCTCTACGTGGGACATTCATATGCATCAATAACGTAATATAACCTAACCTAACCCACCTGACATCTCGGCGGTAATATTTGACGACATTCCTGGCGAGTTGGACTCTACGTCTCCGTGGGACCTTTATATACTTCAATTACGTAATATAACCTAACCTAACACAACCTGACATCTCGGCGGTAATATTTGACAACATTCCTGGCGATCTATCCTCTACGTGGGACATTCATATGCATCAATAACGTAATATAACCTAACCTAACCCACCTGACATCTCGGCGGTAATATTTGACGACATTCCTGGCGAGTTGGACTCTACGTCTCCGTGGGACCTTTATATACATCAATAACGTAATATAACCTAACGTAATCCAACCTGACATCTCGGCGGTAATATCTGACAACATTCCTTGCGAGTTGGCATCTACGTGGCCGTGGGACCTTTATATACCTCAGAATCCTAATATAACCTAACCTAACCCAACCTAATCTCTCGGGGTACCGTTTAACAACATTCCTTGCTTGTCGGCCCCTACTCCTCCGTGGGAACACTGTATACGTCTATGAAGTAATGTAACCTAACCTAACACAACATGACATCTCGGCGGTAATATTTGACAATATTCCTGGCGAGTTGGCCCCGACGTCTGCGTAGGTCCTTCGTATACATCATTAACGTAATGTAACCTAACCTAACCCAACCTAACATCTCGGCGGTAATATTTGACGACATTCCTGGCGAGTTGGACTCTACGTCTCCGTGGGACCTTTATATACTTCAATTACGTAATATAACCTAACCTAACCCAACCTGACATCTCGGCGGTAATATTTGACGACATTCCTGGCGAGTTGGACTCTACGTCTCCGTGGGACCTTTATATACATCAATAACGTAATATAACCTAACGTAATCCAACCTGACATCTCGGCGGCAATATTTGACAACATTCCTTGCGAGTTGGCCTCTTCGTGTCTGTGGGACCTTTATATACATCAGTATCCTAATATAACCTAACCTAACCCAACCTTATCTCTCGGGGTACCGTTTAACAACATTCCTTGCTTGCCGGCCCCTACTTCTCAGTGGGAACACTGTATACGTCTATGAAGTAATATAACCTAACCTAACACAACCTGACATCTCGGCGGTAACATTTGACAACATTCCTGGCGAGCTATCCTCTACGTGGGACCTTCATATGCATCAATAACGTAATATAACCTAACCTAACCCACCTGACATCTCGGCGGTAATATTTGACGACATTCCTGGCGAGTTGGACTCTACGTCTCCGTGGGACCTTTATAGACTTCAATTACGTAATATAACCTAACCTAACCCAACCTGACAACTCGGCGGTAATATTTGACGACATTCCTGGCGAGCTGGACTCTACGTCTCCGTGGGACCTTTATAGACTTCAATTACGTAATATAACCTAACCTAACCCAACCTGACAACTCGGCGGTAATATTTGACGACATTCCTGGCGAGCTGGACTCTACGTCTCCGTGGGACCTTTATATACATCAATAACGTAATATAACCTAACGTAGTCCAACCTGACATCTCGGCGGTAACATTTGACAACATTCCTGGCGAGCTATCCTCTACGTGGGACATTCATATGCATCAATAACGTAATATAACCTAACCTAACCCACCTGACATCTCGGCGGTATTATTTGACGACATTCCTGGCGAGTTGGACTCTACGTCTCCGTGGGACCTTTATATACTTCAATTACGTAATATAACCTAACCTAACCCAACCTGATATCTCGGCGGTAATATTTGACGACATTCCTGGCGAGTTGGCCCCGACGTCTGCGTGGGTCCTTCGTATACATCACTAACGTAATATAACCTAACGTAATCCAACATGACATCTCGGCGGTAATATTTGAAGACATTCCTGGCGAGCTGGAGTCTACGCCTCCGTGGGACCTTTATAGAATTCAATTACGTAATATAACCTAACCTAACCCAACCTGACAACTCGGCGGTAATATTTGACGACATTCCTGGCGAGCTGGACTCTACGTCTCCGTGGGACCTTTATATACATCAATAACGTAATATAACCTAACGTAATCCAACCTGACATCTCGGCGGTAATATTTGACAACATTCCTGGCGAGCTATCCTCTACGTGGGACATTCATATGCATCAATAACGTAATATAACCTAACCTAACCCAACCTAACATCTCGGCGGTAACATTTGACAACATTCCTGGCGAGCTATCCTCTACGTGGGACATTCGTATACATCATTAACGTAATGTAACCTAACCTAACCCAACCTAACATCTCGGCGGTAATATTTGACGACATTCCTGGCGAGTTGGACTCTACGTCTCCGTGGGACCTTTATACACTTCAATTACGTAATTTAACCTAACCTAACCCACCTGACATCTCGACGGTAATATTTGACGACATTCCTGGCGAGTTGGACTCTACGTCTCCGTGGGACCTTTATATACATCAATAACGTAATATAACCTAACGTAATCTAATCTGACATCTCGGCGGTAATATTTGACAACATTCCTTGCGAGTTGGCATCTACGTGTCCGTGGGACCTTTATATACATCAGAATCCTAATATAACCTAACCTAACCCAACCTAATCTCTCGGGGTACCGTTTAACAACATTCCTTGCTGGTCGGCCCCTACTTCTCCGTGGGAACACTGTATACGTCTATGAAGTAATATAACCTAACCTAACACAACCTGACATCTCGGCGGTAATATTTAACAACATTCCTGGCGAGTTGGCCCCGACGTCTGCGTAGGTCCTTCGTATACATCATTAACGTAATGTAACCTAACCTAACTCAACCTAACATCTCGGCGGTAATATTTGACGACATTCCTGGCGAGTTGGACTCTACGTCTCCGTGGGACCGTTATATACTTCAATTACGTAATATAACCTAACCTAACCCAACCTGACATCTCGGCGGTAATATTTGACGACATTCCTGGCGAGTTGGACTCTACGTCTCCGTTGGACCTTTATATACATCAATAACGTAATATAACCTAACGTAATCCAACCTAACATCTCGGCGGTAATATTTGACGACATTCCTGGCGAGTTGGACTCTACGTCTCCGTGGGACCTTTATATACATCAGTATCCTAATATAACCTAACCTAACCCAACCTTATCTCTCGGGGTACCGTTTAACAACATTCCTTGCTTGTCGGCCCCTACTTCTCAGTGGGAACACTGTATACGTCTATGAAGTAATATAACCTAACCTAACACAACCTGACATCTCGGCGGTAATATTTGACAACATTCCTGGCGAGTTGGCCCCGACGTCTGCGTGGGTCCTTCGTATACATCACTAACGTAATATAACCTAACCTAACCCAACCTAACATCTCGGCGGTAATATTTGACAACTTGCCTGGCGAGTTATCCTCTACGTGGGACATTCATATTCATCAATAACGTATTATAATCTAACCTGACCCACCTGAGATCTCGGCGGTAATATTTGACGACATTCCTGGCGAGTTGGACTCTACGTCTCCGTGGGACCTTTATGTACTTCAATTACGTAATATAACCTAACCTAACCCAACCTGACATCTCGGCGGTAATATTTGACAACATTCCTGGCGAGTTGGCCCCGACGTCTGCGTGGGTCCTTCGTATACATCACTAACGTAATATAACCTAACGTAATCCAACCTGACATCTCGGCGGTAATATTTGATGACATTCCTGGCGAGCTATCCTCTACGTGGGACATTCATATGCATCAATAACGTAATATAACCTAATCTAAGACAACCTGACATCTCGGCGGTAAAATTTGACAACATTCCCGGAGAGTTGTCCTCTACGTCTATGTGGGACCTTTATATACATCAATAACGTAACATAACCTAACCTAACCCATCCTAACATCTCGGCGGTAACATTTGACAACATTCCTGGCGATCTATCCTCTACGTGGGACATGCATATGCATCAATAACGTAATATAACCTAACCTAACACAACCTGACATCTCGGCGGTAATATTTGACGACATTCCTGGCGAGATGGACTATACGTTTCCGTGGGACCTTTATATACTTCAATTACGTAATATAACCTAACCTAACCCAACCTGACATCTCGGCGGTAATATTTGACAACATTCCTGGCGAGTTGGCCCCGACGTCTGCGTGGGTCCTTCGTATACATCACTAACGTAATATAACCTAACGTAATCCAACCTGACATCTCGGCGGTAATATTTGAAGACATTCCTGGCGAGCTATCCTCTACGTGGGACATTCATATGCATCAATTACGTAATATAACCTAACCTACCCCACCTGACATCTCGGCGGTAATATTTGACGACATTCCTGGCGAGTTGGACTCTACGTCTCCGTGGGACCTTTATATACTTCAATTACGTAATATAACCTAACATAACCCAACCTGACATCTCGGCGGTAACATTTGACAACATTCCTGGCGAGCTATCCTCTACGTGGGACATTCATATGCATCAATAACGTAATATAACCTAACCTAACCCACCTGACATCTCGGCGGTAATATTTGACGACATTCCTGGCGAGTTGGACTCTACGTCTCCGTGGGACCTTTATATACTTCAATTACGTAATATAACCTAACCTAACACAACCTGACATCTCGGCGGTAATATTTGACAACATTCCTGGCGATCTATCCTCTACGTGGGACATTCATATGCATCAATAACGTAATATAACCTAACCTAACCCACCTGACATCTCGGCGGTAATATTTGACGACATTCCTGGCGAGTTGGACTCTACGTCTCCGTGGGACCTTTATATACATCAATAACGTAATATAACCTAACGTAATCCAACCTGACATCTCGGCGGTAATATCTGACAACATTCCTTGCGAGTTGGCATCTACGTGGCCGTGGGACCTTTATATACCTCAGAATCCTAATATAACCTAACCTAACCCAACCTAATCTCTCGGGGTACCGTTTAACAACATTCCTTGCTTGTCGGCCCCTACTCCTCCGTGGGAACACTGTATACGTCTATGAAGTAATGTAACCTAACCTAACACAACATGACATCTCGGCGGTAATATTTGACAATATTCCTGGCGAGTTGGCCCCGACGTCTGCGTAGGTCCTTCGTATACATCATTAACGTAATGTAACCTAACCTAAGCCAACCTAACATCTCGGCGGTAATATTTGACGACATTCCTGGCGAGTTGGACTCTACGTCTCCGTGGGACCTTTATATACTTCAATTACGTAATATAACCTAACCTAACCCAACCTGACATCTCGGCGGTAATATTTGACGACATTCCTGGCGAGTTGGACTCTACGTCTCCGTGGGACCTTTATATACATCAATAACGTAATATAACCTAACGTAATCCAACCTGACATCTCGGCGGCAATATTTGACAACATTCCTTGCGAGTTGGCCTCTACGTGTCTGTGGGACCTTTATATACATCAGTATCCTAATATAACCTAACCTAACCCAACCTTATCTCTCGGGGTACCGTTTAACAACATTCCTTGCTTGCCGGCCCCTACTTCTCAGTGGGAACACTGTATACGTCTATGAAGTAATATAACCTAACCTAACACAACCTGACATCTCGGCGGTAATATTTCACAACATTCCTGGCGAGTTGGCCCCGACGTCTGCGTGGGTCCTTCGTATACATCACTAACGTAATATAACCTAACCTAACCCAACCTAACATCTCGGCGGTAACATTTGACAACATTCCTGGCGAGCTATCCTCTACGTGGGACCTTCATATGCATCAATAACGTAATATAACCTAACCTAACCCACCTGACATCTCGGCGGTAATATTTGACGACATTCCTGGCGAGTTGGACTCTACGTCTCCGTGGGACCTTTATAGACTTCAATTACGTAATATAACCTAACCTAACCCAACCTGACAACTCGGCGGTAATATTTGACGACATTCCTGGCGAGTTGGACTCTACGTCTCCGTGGGACCTTTATATACTTTAATTACGTAATATAACCTAACCTAACCCAACCTAACATCTCGGCGATAACATTTGACAACATTCCTGGCGAGCTATCCTCTACGTGGGACATTCATATGCATCAATAACGTAATATAACCTAACCTAACCCACCTGACATCTCGGCGGTAATATTTGACGACATTCCTGGCGAGTTGGACTCTACGTCTCCGTGGGACCTTTATATACTTCAATTACGTAATATAACCTAACCTAACCCAACCTGACATCTCGGCGGTAATATTTGACGACATTCCTGGCGAGTTGGACTCTACGTCTCCGTGGGACCTTTATATACATCAATAACGTAATATAACTTAACCTAACCCAACCTGACATGTCGGCGGTAATATTTGTCAACATTCCTGGCTAGTTGGCCAAGACGTCTGCGTGGGTCCTTCATATACATTATTAACGTAATATAATCTAACCTAACCCAACCTAACATCTCGGCGGTAATATTTGACAACTTGCCTGGCGAGTTATCCTCTACGTGGGACATTCATATGCATCAATAACGTATTATAATCTAACCTGACCCACCTGACATCTCGGCGGTAATATTTGACGACATTCCTGGCGAGTTGGACTCTACGTCTCCGTGGGACCTGTATGTACTTCAATTACGTAATATAACCTAACCTAACACAACCTGACATCTCGGCGGTAATATTTGACAACATTCCTGGCGATCTATCCTCTACGTGGGACATTCATATGCATCAATAACGTAATATAACCTAACCTAACCCACCTGACATCTCGGCGGTAATATTTGACGACATTCCTGGCGAGCTATCCTCCACGTGGGACATTCGTATACATCATTAACGTAATGTAACCTAACCTAACCCAACCTAACATCTCGACGGTAATATTTGACGACATTCCTGGCGAGTTGGACTCTACGTCTCCGTGGGACCTTTATATACATCAATAACGTAATATAACCTAACGTAATCTAATCTGACATCTCGGCGGTAATATTTGACAACATTCCTTGCGAGTTGGCATCTACGTGTCCGTGGGACCTTTATATACATCAGAATCCTAATATAACCTAACCTAACCCAACCTAATCTCTCGGGGTACCGTTTAACAACATTCCTTGCTGGTCGGCCCCTACTTCTCCGTGGGAACACTGTATACGTCTATGAAGTAATATAACCTAACCTAACACAACCTGACATCTCGGCGGTAATATTTAACAACATTCCTGGCGAGTTGGCCCCGACGTCTGCGTAGGTCCTTCGTATACATCATTAACGTAATGTAACCTAACCTAACTCAACCTAACATCTCGGCGGTAATATTTGACGACATTCCTGGCGAGCTATCCTCTACGTGGGACATTCATATGCATCAATAACGTAATATAACCTAACCTAACCCACCTGACATCTCGGCGGTAATATTTGACGACATTCCTGGCGAGTTGGACTCTACGTCTCCGTGGGACCTTTATATACTTCAATTACGTAATATAACCTAACCTAACCCAACCTGACATCTCGGCGGTAATATTTGACGACATTCCTGGCGAGTTGGACTCTACGTCTCCGTGGGACCTTTATATACATCAATAACGTAATATAACTTAACCTAACCCAACCTGACATGTCGGCGGTAATATTTGTCAACATTCCTGGCTAGTTGGCCAAGACGTCTGCGTGGGTCCTTCATATACATCATTAACGTAATATAATCTAACCTAACCCAACCTAACATCTCGGCGGTAATATTTGACAACTTGCCTGGCGAGTTATCCTCTACGTGGGACATTCATATGCATCAATAACGTATTATAATCTAACCTGACCCACCTGACATCTCGGCGGTAATATTTGACGACATTCCTGGCGAGTTGGACTCTACGTCTCCGTGGGACCTGTATGTACTTCAATTACGTAATATAACCTAACCTAACACAACCTGACATCTCGGCGGTAATATTTGACAACATTCCTGGCGATCTATCCTCTACGTGGGACATTCATATGCATCAATAACGTAATATAACCTAACCTAACCCACCTGACATCTCGGCGGTAATATTTGACGACATTCCTGGCGAGTTGGACTCTACGTCTCCGTGGGACCTTTATATACTTCAATTACGTAATATAACCTAACCTAACCCAACCTGACATCTCGGCGGTAATATTTGACGACATTCCTCGTGAGTTGGACTCTACGTCTCCGTGGGACCTTTATATACATCAATAACGTAATATAACCTAACGTAATCCAACCTGACATCTCGGCGGTAACATTTGACAACATTCCTGGCGAGCTATCCTCTACGTGGGATATTCGTATACATCATTAACGTAATGTAACCTAACCTAACCCAACCTAACATCTCGGCGGTAATATTTGACGACATTCCTGGCGAGTTGGACTCTACGTCTCCGTGGGACCTTTATAGACTTCAATTACGTAATATAACCTAACCTAACCCAACCTGACAACTCGGCAGTAATATTTGACGACATTCCTTGCGAGCTGGACTCTACGTCTCCGTGGGACCTTTATATACATCAATAACGTAATATAACCGAACGTAATCCAACCTGACATCTCGGCGGTAATATTTCACAACATTCCTTGCGAGCTATCCTCTACGTGGGACATTCATATGCATCAATAACGTAATATAACCTAACCTAACCCAACCTGACATTTCGGCGGTAATATTTGAAGACATTCTTTGCGAGTTCGACTCTACGTCTCCGACGGACCTTTATATACATCAATAACGTAATATAACCTAACCTAACCCAACCTGACATCTCGGAGGTAATATTTGACAACATTCCTGGCGAGCTATCCTCTACGTGGGACATTCATATGCATCAATAACGTAATATAACCTAACCTAACACAACCTAACATCTCGGCGGTAATATTTGACAACATTCCTGGCGAGCTATCCTCTACGTGGGACATTCATATGCATCAATTACGTAATATAACCTAACCTAACCCAACCTAACATCTCGGCGGTAACATTTGACAACATTCCTGGCGAGCTACCCTCTACGTGGGACATTCATATGCATCAATAACGTAATATAACAAACCTAACCCACCTGTCATCTCGGCGGTAATATTTGACGACATTCCTGGCGAGTTGGACTCTACGTCTCCGTGGGACCTTTATATACGTCAATTACGTAATATAACCTAACCTATCCCAATCTGACATCTCGGCGGTAATATTTGACGACATTCCTGGCGAGTTGGACTCTACGTCTCCGTGGGACCTTTATATACATCAATAACGTAATATAACCTAACGTAATCCAACCTGACATCTCGGCGGTAATATCTGACAACATTCCTTGCGAGTTGGCATCTACGTGTCCGTGGGACCTTTATATACCTCAGAATCCTAATATAACCTAACCTAACCCAACCTAATCTCTCGGGGTACCGTTTAACAACATTCCTTGCTTGTCGGCCCCTACTCCTCCGTGGGAACACTGTATACGTCTATGAAGTAATGTAACCTAACCTAACACAACATGACATCTCGGCGGTAATATTTGACAATATTCCTGGCGAGTTGGCCCCGACGTCTGCGTAGGTCCTTCGTATACATCATTAACGTAATGTAACCTAACCTAACCCAACCTGACAACTCGGCGGTAATATTTGACGACATTCCTTGCGAGCTGGACTCTACGTCTCCGTGGGACCTTTATATACATCAATAACGTAATATAACCGAACGTAATCCAACCTGACATCTCGGCGGTAATATTTCACAACATTCCTTGCGAGCTATCCTCTACGTGGGACATTCATATGCATCAATAACGTAATATAACCTAACCTAACCCAACCTGACATTTCGGCGGTAATATTTGAAGACATTCTTTGCGAGTTCGACTCTACGTCTCCGACGGACCTTTATATACATCAATAACGTAATATAACCTAACCTAACCCAACCTGACATCTCGGAGGTAATATTTGACAACATTCCTGGCGAGCTATCCTCTACGTGGGACATTCATATGCATCAATAACGTAATATAACCTAACCTAACACAACCTAACATCTCGGCGGTAATATTTGACAACATTCCTGGCGAGCTATCCTCTACGTGGGACATTCATATGCATCAATTACGTAATATAACCTAACCTAACCCAACCTAACATCTCGGCGGTAACATTTGACAACATTCCTGGCGAGCTACCCTCTACGTGGGACATTCATATGCATCAATAACGTAATATAACAAACCTAACCCACCTGTCATCTCGGCGGTAATATTTGACGACATTCCTGGCGAGTTGGACTCTACGTCTCCGTGGGACCTTTATATACGTCAATTACGTAATATAACCTAACCTATCCCAATCTGACATCTCGGCGGTAATATTTGACGACATTCCTGGCGAGTTGGACTCTACGTCTCCGTGGGACCTTTATATACATCAATAACGTAATATAACCTAACGTAATCCAACCTGACATCTCGGCGGTAATATCTGACAACATTCCTTGCGAGTTGGCATCTACGTGTCCGTGGGACCTTTATATACCTCAGAATCCTAATATAACCTAACCTAACCCAACCTAATCTCTCGGGGTACCGTTTAACAACATTCCTTGCTTGTCGGCCCCTACTCCTCCGTGGGAACACTGTATACGTCTATGAAGTAATGTAACCTAACCTAACACAACATGACATCTCGGCGGTAATATTTGACAATATTCCTGGCGAGTTGGCCCCGACGTCTGCGTAGGTCCTTCGTATACATCATTAACGTAATGTAACCTAACCTAACCCAACCTAACATCTCGGCGGTAATATTTGACGACATTCCTGGCGAGTTGGACTCTACGTCTCCGTGGGACCTTTATATACTTCAATTACGTAATATAACCTAACCTAACCCAACCTGACATCTCGGCGGTAATATTTGACGACATTCCTGGCGAGTTGGACTCTACGTCTCCGTGGGACCTTTATATACATCAATAACGTAATATAACCTAACGTAATCCAACCTGACATCTCGGCGGCAATATTTGACAACATTCCTTGCGAGTTGGCCTCTACGTGTCTGTGGGACCTTTATATACATCAGTATCCTAATATAACCTAACCTAACCCAACCTTATCTCTCGGGGTACCGTTTAACAACATTCCTTGCTTGCCGGCCCCTACTTCTCAGTGGGAACACTGTATACGTCTATGAAGTAATATAACCTAACCTAACACAACCTGACATCTCGGCGGTAATATTTCACAACATTCCTGGCGAGTTGGCCCCGACGTCTGCGTGGGTCCTTCGTATACATCACTAACGTAATATAACCTAACCTAACCCAACCTAACATCTCGGCGGTAACATTTGACAACATTCCTGGCGAGCTATCCTCTACGTGGGACCTTCATATGCATCAATAACGTAATATAACCTAACCTAACCCACCTGACATCTCGGCGGTAATATTTGACGACATTCCTGGCGAGTTGGACTCTACGTCTCCGTGGGACCTTTATAGACTT
This sequence comes from Xylocopa violacea, assembly GCA_963969225.1. Classification (NCBI taxonomy): domain Eukaryota; kingdom Metazoa; phylum Arthropoda; class Insecta; order Hymenoptera; family Apidae; genus Xylocopa; species Xylocopa violacea. The sequence continues at coordinate 1,256,030 of CAXAJV010000168.1, read as the reverse complement.
CAATTACGTAATATAACCTAACCTAACCCAACCTGACAACTCGGCGGTAATATTTGACGACATTCCTGGCGAGTTGGACTCTACATCTCCGTGGGACCTTTATATACTTTAATTACGTAATATAACCTAACCTAACCCAACCTGACATCTCGGCGGTAATATTTGACGACATTCCTGGCGAGTTGGACTCTACGTCTCCGTGGGACCTTTATATACTTCAATTACGTAATATAACCTAACCTATCCCAACCTGACATCTCGGCGGTAATATTTGACGACATTCCTGGCGAGTTGGACTCTACGTCTCCGTGGGACCTTTATATACATCAATAACGTAATATAACCTAACGTAATCCAACCTGACATCTCGGCGGTAATATCTGACAACATTCCTTGCGAGTTGGCATCTACGTGTCCGTGGGACCTTTATATACCTCAGAATCCTAATATAACCTAACCTAACCCAACCTAATCTCTCGGGGTACCGTTTAACAACATTCCTTGCTTGTCGGCCCCTACTCCTCCGTGGGAACACTGTATACGTCTATGAAGTAATGTAACCTAACCTAACACAACCTGACATCTCGGCGGTAATATTTGACAATATTCCTGGCGAGTTGGCCCCGACGTCTGCGTAGGTCCTTCGTATACATCATTAACGTAATGTAACCTAACCTAACCCAACCTAACATCTCGGCGGTAATATTTGACGACATTCCTGGCGAGTTGGACTCTACGTCTCCGTGGGACCTTTATATACTTCAATTACGTAATATAACCTAACCTAACCCAACCTGACATCTCGGCGGTAATATTTGACGACATTCCTGGCGAGTTGGACTCTACGTCTCCGTGGGACCTTTATATACATCAATAACGTAATATAACCTAACGTAATCCAACCTGACATCTCGGCGGCAATATTTGACAACATTCCATGCGAGTAGGCCTCTACGTTTCCGTGGGACCTTTATATACATCAGTATCCTAATATAACCTAACCTAACCCAACCTTATCTCTCGGGGTACCGTTTAACAACATTCCTTGCTTGCCGGCCCCTACTTCTCAGTGGGAACACTGTATACATCTATGAAGTAATATAACATAACCTAACACAACCTGACACCTCGGCGGTAATATTTGACAACATTCCTGGCGAGTTGGCCCCGACGTCTCCGTGGGACCTTTATATACTTCAATTACGTAATATAACCTAACCTATCCCAACCTGACATCTCGGCGGTAATATTTGACGACATTCCTGGCGAGTTGGACTCTACGTCTCCGTGGGACCTTTATATACATCAATAACGTAATATAACCTAACGTAATCCAACCTGACATCTCGGCAGCAATATTTGACAACATTCCCTGCGAGTTAGCCTCTACGTGTCCGTGGGACCTTTATATACATCAGTATCCTAATATAACCTAACCTAACCCAACCTTATCTCTCGGGGTACCGTTTAACAACATTCCTTGCTTGTCGGCCCCTACTTCTCAGTGGGAACACTGTATACGTCTATGAAGTAATATAACCTAACCTAACACAACCTGACATCTCGGCGGTAATATTTCACAACATTCCTGGCGAGTTGGCCCCGACGTCTGCGTGGGTCCTTCGTATACATCACTAACGTAATATAACCTAACCTAACCCAACCTAACATCTCGGCGGTAACATTTGACAACATTCCTGGCGAGCTATCCTCTACGTGGGACCTTCATATGCATCAATAACGTAATATAACCTAACCTAACCCACCTGACATCTCGGCGGTAATATTTGACGACATTCCTGGCGAGTTGGACTCTACGTCTCCGTGGGACCTTTATATACGTCAATTACGTAATATAACCTAACCTATCCCAACCTGACATCTCGGCGGTAACATTTGACAACATTCCTGGCGAGCTATCCTCTACGTGGGACCTTCATATGCATCAATAACGTAATATAACCTAACCTAACCCAACCTGACAACTCGGCGGTAATATTTGACGACATTCCTGGCGAGTTTGACTCTACGTCTCCGTGGGACCTTTATAGACTTCAATTACGTAATATAACCTAACGTAACCCAACCTGACAATTCGGCGGTAATATTTGACAACATTCCTGGCGAGCTATCCTCTACGTGGGACATTCATATGCATCAATAACGTAATATAACCTAACATAACACAACCTGACATTTCGGCGGTAATATTTGAAGACATTCTTGGCGAGTTCGACTCCACGTCTCCGACAGACCTTTATATACATCAATAACGTAATATAACCTAACCTAACCCAACCTGACATCTCGGCGGTAATATTTGACAACATTCCTGGCGAGCTATCCTCTACGTGGGACATTCATATGCATCAATAACGTAATATAACCTAACCTAACCCAACCTGACAACTCGGCGGTAATATTTGACGACATTCCTGGCGAGCTGGACTCTACGTCTCCGTGGGACCTTTATATACATCAATAACGTAATATAACCTAACGTAATCCAACCTGACATCTCGGCGGTAACATTTGACAACATTCCTGGCGAGCTATCCTCTACGTGGGACATTCATATGCATCAATAACGTAATATAACCTAACCTAACCCAACCTGACAACTCGGCGGTAATATTTGACGACATTCCTGTCGAGCTGGACTCTACGTCTCCGTGGGACCTTTATAGACTTCAATTACGTAATATAACCTAACCTAACCCAACCTGACATCTCGGCGGTAACATTTGACAACATTCCTGGCGAGCTATCCTCTACCTGGGACATTCGTATACATCATTAACGTAATGTAACCTAACCGAACCCAACCTAACATCTCGGCGGTAACGTTTGACAACATTCCTGGCGAGCTATCCTCTACGTGGGACATTCGTACACATCATTAACTTAATGTAACCTAACATAACCCAACCTAACATCTCGGCGGTAATTTTTGACAACATTCCTGGCGAGTTGGCCCCGACGTCTGCGTGGGTCCTTCGTATACATCACTAACGTAATATAACCTAACCTAACCCAACCTAACATCTCGGCGGTAATATTTGACAACATTCCTGGCGAGCTATCCTCTACGTGGGACATTCATATGCATCAATAACGTAATATAGCCTAACCTAACCCAACCTGACATCTCGGCGATAATATTTGACGACATTCCTGGCGAGTTCGACTCTACGTCTCCGTGGGACCTTTATATACATCAATTACGTAATATAACCTTACCTAACCCAACCTGACATTTCGGCGGTAATATTTGACGACATTCCTGGCGAGTTGGGCTCTACGTCTCCGTGGGACCCTTATATACATCAATAACGTAATATAACCTAACCTAACCCAACCTGACATCTCGGCGGTAATATTTGACGACATTCCTGGCGAGTTGGTCTCTACGTCTCCGTGGGACCTTTATATACATCAATAACGTAGTATAACCTAACCTAGTCCAACCTGACATCTCGGCAGTAATATTTGACAACATTCCTGTCGAGTTGGCACCGACGTCTGCGTGGGTCCTTCGTATACATCGCTAACGTAATATAACCTAACCTAACCCAACCTGACATCTCGGCGGTAACATTTGACAACATTCCTGGCGAGCTATCCTCTACCTGGGACATTCGTATACATCATTAACGTAATGTAACCTAACCGAACCCAACCTAACATCTCGGCGGTAACGTTTGACAACATTCCTGGCGAGCTATCCTCTACGTGGGACATTAATATGCGTCAATAACGTAATATAAACTAACCTAACCCAACCTGACATTTCGGCGGTAATATTTGAAGACATTCTTGGCGAGTTCGATCTACGTCTCCGACGGACCTTTATATACATCAATAACGTAATATAACCTAACCTAATCCAACCTGACATCTCGGCGGTAATATTTGACAACATTCCTGTCGAGTTGGCCCCGACGTCTGCGTGGGTCCTTCGTATACATCAATAACGTAATATAACCTTACCTAACCCAACCTAACATCTCGGCGGTAACATTTGACAACATTCCTGGCGAGCTATCCTCTACGTGGGACATTCGTACACATCATTAACTTAATGTAACCTAACCTAACCCAACCTAACATCTCGGCGTTAATTTTTGACAACATTCCTGGCGAGTTGGCCCCGACGTCTGCGTGGGTCCTTCGTATACATCACTAACGTAATATAACCTAACCTAACCCAAACTAACATCTCGGCGGTAATATTTGACAACATTCCTGGCGAGCTGTCCTCTACGTGGTACATTCATATGCATCAATAACGTAATATAGCCTAACCTAACCCAACCTGACATCTCGGCGGTAATATTTGACGACATTCCTGGCGAGTTCGACTCTACGTCTCCGTGGGACCTTTATATACATCAATTACGTAATATAACCTTACCTAACCCAACCTGACATTTCGGCGGTAATATTTGACGACATTCCTGGCGAGTTGGGCTCTACGTCTCCGTGGGACCCTTATATACATCAATAACGTAATATAACCTAACCTAACCCAACCTGACATCTCGGCGGTAATATTTGACGACATTCCTGGCGAGTTGGTCTCTACGTCTCCGTGGGACCTTTATATACATCAATAACGTAGTATAACCTAACCTAATCCAACCTGACATCTCGGCGGTAATATTTGACAACATTGCTGGCGAGCTGGCCCCTACGTCTCCGTGGGACCTTTATGTACATCAATAACATAATATAACTTAACATAACCCAACCTGACATCTCGGCGGTAAAATTTGACAACATTCCTGGCGAGCTATCCTCTACGTGGGACATTCATATGCATCAATAACGTAACATAACCTAACCTAACCCAACCCGACATCTCGGTGTTAATCTTTGAAGACTATCTTGGCGAGTTCGACTCTACGTCTCCGTGGGACCTTTATATACATCAGTATCCTAATATAACCTAACCTAACCCAACCTAATCCCTCAGGGTACCGTTTAACCGCATTCCTTGCTTGTCGGCCTCTACTTCGCGGTGGGAACACTGTATACGTTTATGGAGTAATGTAACCTAACCTAACCCAACCTGACATCTCGGCGGTAATATTTGAAAACATTCCCGGCGAGATGGCCTCTACGTCTGCGAGGGACCTTTATATACATCAATAACGTAATATAACCTAACCTAACCCAACCTAACATCTCGGCGGCAATATTTGACAACATTCCTGGCGAGCTATTCTCTACGCGGGACATTCATATGCATCAATAACGTAATATAACCTAACCTAACCCAACCTGACATTTCGGCGGTAATATTTGAAGACATTCTTGGCGAGTTCGATCGACGTCTCCGACGGACCTTTATATACATCAATAACGTAATATAACCTAACCTAACCCAACCTGACATCTCGGCGGTAATATTTGACAACATTCCTGTCGAGTTGGCACCGACGTCTGCGTGGGTCCTTCGTATACATCGCTAACGTAATATAACCTTACCTAACCCAACCTAACATCTCGGCGGTAACATTTGACAACATTCCTGGCGAGCTATCCTCTACGTGGGACATTCGTATACATCATTAACTTATTGTAACCTAACCTAACCCAACCTAACATCTCGGCGGTAATTTTTGACAACATTCCTGGCGAGCTATCCTCTACGTGGGACATTAATATGCGTCAATAACGTAATATAACCTAATCTAACCCAACCTGACATCTCGGCGGTAATATTTGTAGACATTCTTGGCGAGTTCGACTCTACGTCTCCGTGGGACCTTTATATACATCAATAACGTAATATAACCTAACCTAACCCAACCTGACATCTCGGCGGTAACATTTGACAACATTCCTGGCGAGCTATCCTCTACCTGGGACATTCGTATACATCATTAACGTAATGTAACCTAACCGAACCCAACCTAACATCTCGGCGGTAACGTTTAACAACATTCCTGGCGAGCTATCCTCTACGTGGGACATTCGTACACATCATTAACTTAATGTAACCTAACCTAACCCAACCTAACATCTCGGCGGTAATTTTTGACAACATTCCTGGCGAGTTGGCCCCGACGTCTGCGTGGGTCCTTCGTATACATCACTAACGTAATATAACCTAACCTAACCCAACCTAACATCTCGGCGGTAATATTTGACAACATTCCTGGCGAGCTATCCTCTACGTGGGACATTCATATGCATCAATAACGTAATATAGCCTAACCTAACCCAACCTGACATCTCGGCGGTAATATTTGACGACATTCCTGGCGAGTTGGTCTCTACGTCTCCGTGGGACCTTTATATACATCAATAACGTAGTATAACCTAACCTAATCCAACCTGACATCTCGGCAGTAATATTTGACAACATTCCTGTCGAGTTGGCACCGACGTCTGCGTGGGTCCTTCGTATACATCGCTAACGTAATATAACCTTACCTAACCCAACCTAACATCTCGGCGGTAACATTTGACAACATTCCTGGCGAGCTATCCTCTACGTGGGACATTCGTATACATCATTAACTTATTGTAACCTAACATAACCCAACCTAACATCTCGGCGGTAATTTTTGACAACATTCCTGGCGAGCTATCCTCTACGTGGGACATTAATATGCGTCAATAACGTAATATAACCTAATCTAACCCAACCTGACATCTCGGCGGTAATATTTGAAGACATTCTTGGCGAGTTCGACTCTTCGTCTCCGACGGACCTTTATATACATCAATAACGTAATATTACCTAACCTAATCCAACCTGACATCTCGGCGGTAATATTTGACAACATTCCTGTCGAGTTGGCCCCGACGTCTGCGTGGGTCCTTCGTATACATCACTAACGTAATATAACCTTACCTAACCCAACCTAACATCTCGGCGGTAACATTTGACAACATTCCTGGCGAGCTATCCTCTACGTGGGACATTCGCACACATCATTAACGTAATGTAACCTAACCGAACCCAACCTAACATCTCGGCGGTAACGTTTGACAACATTCCTGGCGAGCTATCCTCTACGTGGGACATTCGTACACATCATTAACTTAATGTAACCTAACCTAACCCAACCTAACATCTCGGCGGTAATTTTTGACAACATTCCTGGCGAGTTGGCCCCGACGTCTGCGTGGGTCCTTCGTATACATCACTAACGTAATATAACCTAACCTGACCCAACCTAACATCTCGGCGGTAATATTTGACAACATTCCTGGCGAGCTATCCTCTACGTGGGACATTCATATGCATCAATAACGTAATATAGCCTAACCTAACCCAACCTGACATCTCGGCGATAATATTTGACGACATTCCTGGCGAGTTCGACTCTACGTCTCCGTGGGACCTTTATATACATCAATTACGTAATATAACCTTACCTAACCCAACCTGACATTTCGGCGGTAATATTTGACGACATTCCTGGCGAGTTGGGCTCTACGTCTCCGTGGGACCCTTATATACATCAATAACGTAATATAACCTAACCTAACCCAACCTGACATCTCGGCGGTAATATTTGACGACATTCCTGGCGAGTTGGTCTCTACGTCTCCGTGGGACCTTTATATACATCAATAACGTAGTATAACCTAACCTAATCCAACCTGACATCTCGGCAGTAATATTTGACAACATTCCTGTCGAGTTGGCACCGACGTCTGCGTGGGTCCTTCGTATACATCGCTAACGTAATATAACCTTACCTAACCCAACCTAACATCTCGGCGGTAACATTTGACAACATTCCTGGCGAGCTATCCTCTACGTGGGACATTCGTATACATCATTAACTTATTGTAACCTAACCTAACCCAACCTAACATCTCGGCGGTAATTTTTGACAACATTCCTGGCGAGCTATCCTCTACGTGGGACATTAATATGCGTCAATAACGTAATATAACATAATCTAACCCAACCTGACATCTCGGCGGTAATATTTGAAGACATTCTTGGCGAGTTCGACTCTACGTCTCCGTGGGACCTTTATATACATCAATAACGTAATATAACCTAACCTAACCCAACCTGACATCTCGGCGGTAACATTTGACAACATTCCTGGCGAGCTATCCTCTACCTGGGACATTCGTATACATCATTAACGTAATGTAACCTAACCGAACCCAACCTAACATCTCGGCGGTAACGTTTGACAACATTCCTGGCGAGCTATCCTCTACGTGGGACATTAATATGCGTCAATAACGTAATATAAACTAACCTAACCCAACCTGACATTTCGGCGGTAATATTTGAAGACATTCTTGGCGAGTTCGATCTACGTCTCCGACGGACCTTTATATACATCAATAACGTAATATAACCTAACCTAATCCAACCTGACATCTCGGCGGTAATATTTGACAACATTCCTGTCGAGTTGGCCCCGACGTCTGCGTGGGTCCTTCGTATACATCACTAACGTAATATAACCTTACCTAACCCAACCTAACATCTCGGCGGTAACATTTGACAACATTCCTGGCGAGCTATCCTCTACGTGGGACATTCGTACACATCATTAACTTAATGTAACCTAACCTAACCCAACCTAACATCTCGGCGTTAATTTTTGACAACATTCCTGGCGAGTTGGCCCCGACGTCTGCGTGGGTCCTTCGTATACATCACTAACGTAATATAACCTAACCTAACCCAAACTAACATCTCGGCGGTAATATTTGACAACATTCCTGGCGAGCTGTCCTCTACGTGGTACATTCATATGCATCAATAACGTAATATAGCCTAACCTAATCCAACCTGACATCTCGGCGGTAATATTTGACAACATTGCTGGCGAGCTGGCCCCTACGTCTCCGTGGGACCTTTATGTACATCAATAACATAATATAACTTAACATAACCCAACCTGACATCTCGGCGGTAAAATTTGACAACATTCCTGGCGAGCTATCCTCTACGTGGGACATTCATATGCATCAATAACGTAACATAACCTAACCTAACCCAACCCGACATCTCGGTGTTAATCTTTGAAGACATTCTTGGCGAGTTCGACTCTACGTCTCCGTGGGACCTTTATATACATCAGTATCCTAATATAACCTAACCTAACCCAACCTAATCCCTCAGGGTACCGTTTAACCGCATTCCTTGCTTGTCGGCCTCTACTTCTCGGTGGGCACACTGTATACGTTTATGAAGTAATGTAACCTAACCTAACCCAACCTGACATCTCGGCGGTAATATTTGAAAACATTCCCGGCGAGATGGCCTCTACGTCTGCGAGGGACCTTTATATACATCAATAACGTAATATAACCTAACCTAACCCAACCTAACATCTCGGCGGCAATATTTGACAACATTCCTGGCGAGCTATTCTCTACGCGGGACATTCATATGCATCAATAACGTAATATAACATAACCTAATCCAACCTGACATTTCGGCGGTAATATTTGAAGACATTCTTGGCGAGTTCGATCGACGTCTCCGACGGACCTTTATATACATCAATAACGTAATATAACCTAACCTAACCCAACCTGACATCTCGGCGGTAATATTTGACAACATTCCTGTCGAGTTGGCACCGACGTCTGCGTGGGTCCTTCGTATACATCGCTAACGTAATATAACCTTACCTAACCCAACCTAACATCTCGGCGGTAACATTTGACAACATTCCTGGCGAGCTATCCTCTACGTGGGACATTCGTATACATCATTAACTTATTGTAACCTAACCTAACCCAACCTAACATCTCGGCGGTAATTTTTGACAACATTCCTGGCGAGCTATCCTCTACGTGGGACATTAATATGCGTCAATAACGTAATATAACCTAATCTAACCCAACCTGACATCTCGGCGGTAATATTTGAAGACATTCTTGGCGAGTTCGACTCTACGTCTCCGTGGGACCTTTATATACATCAATAACGTAATATAACCTAACCTAACCCAACCTGACATCTCGGCGGTAACATTTGACAACATTCCTGGCGAGCTATCCTCTACCTGGGACATTCGTATACATCATTAACGTAATGTAACCTAACCGAACCCAACCTAACATCTCGGCGGTAACGTTTGACAACATTCCTGGCGAGCTATCCTCTACGTGGGACATTCGTACACATCATTAACTTAATGTAACCTAACCTAACCCAACCTAACATCTCGGCGGTAATTTTTGACAACATTCCTGGCGAGTTGGCCCCGACGTCTGCGTGGGTCCTTCGTATACATCACTAACGTAATATAACCTAACCTAACCCAACCTAACATCTCGGCGGTAATATTTGACAACATTCCTGGCGAGCTATCCTCTACGTGGGACATTCATATGCATCATTAACTTATTGTAACCTAACCTAACCCAACCTAACATCTCGGCGGTAATTTTTGACAACATTCCTGGCGAGCTATCCTCTACCTGGGACATTCGTATACATCATTAACGTAATGTAACCTAACCGAACCCAACCTAACATCTCGGCGGTAACGTTTGACAACATTCCTGGCGAGCTATCCTCTACGTGGGACATTAATATGCGTCAATAACGTAATATAAACTAACCTAACCCAACCTGACATTTCGGCGGTAATATTTGAAGACATTCTTGGCGAGTTCGATCTACGTCTCCGACGGACCTTTATATACATCAATAACGTAATATAACCTAACCTAATCCAACCTGACATCTCGGCGGTAATATTTGACAACATTCCTGTCGAGTTGGCCCCGACGTCTGCGTGGGTCCTTCGTATACATCACTAACGTAATATAACCTTACCTAACCCAACCTAACATCTCGGCGGTAACATTTGACAACATTCCTGGCGAGCTATCCTCTACGTGGGACATTCGTACACATCATTAACTTAATGTAACCTAACCTAACCCAACCTAACATCTCGGCGTTAATTTTTGACAACATTCCTGGCGAGTTGGCCCCGACGTCTGCGTGGGTCCTTCGTATACATCACTAACGTAATATAACCTAACCTAACCCAAACTAACATCTCGGCGGTAATATTTGACAACATTCCTGGCGAGCTGTCCTCTACGTGGTACATTCATATGCATCAATAACGTAATATAGCCTAACCTAATCCAACCTGACATCTCGGCGGTAATATTTGACAACATTGCTGGCGAGCTGGCCCCTACGTCTCCGTGGGACCTTTATGTACATCAATAACATAATATAACTTAACATAACCCAACCTGACATCTCGGCGGTAAAATTTGACAACATTCCTGGCGAGCTATCCTCTACGTGGGACATTCATATGCATCAATAACGTAACATAACCTAACCTAACCCAACCCGACATCTCGGTGTTAATCTTTGAAGACATTCTTGGCGAGTTCGACTCTACGTCTCCGTGGGACCTTTATATACATCAGTATCCTAATATAACCTAACCTAACCCAACCTAATCCCTCAGGGTACCGTTTAACCGCATTCCTTGCTTGTCGGCCTCTACTTCTCGGTGGGCACACTGTATACGTTTATGAAGTAATGTAACCTAACCTAACCCAACCTGACATCTCGGCGGTAATATTTGAAAACATTCCCGGCGAGATGGCCTCTACGTCTGCGAGGGACCTTTATATACATCAATAACGTAATATAACCTAACCTAACCCAACCTAACATCTCGGCGGCAATATTTGACAACATTCCTGGCGAGCTATTCTCTACGCGGGACATTCATATGCATCAATAACGTAATATAACATAACCTAATCCAACCTGACATTTCGGCGGTAATATTTGAAGACATTCTTGGCGAGTTCGATCGACGTCTCCGACGGACCTTTATATACATCAATAACGTAATATAACCTAACCTAACCCAACCTGACATCTCGGCGGTAATATTTGACAACATTCCTGTCGAGTTGGCACCGACGTCTGCGTGGGTCCTTCGTATACATCGCTAACGTAATATAACCTTACCTAACCCAACCTAACATCTCGGCGGTAACATTTGACAACATTCCTGGCGAGCTATCCTCTACGTGGGACATTCGTATACATCATTAACTTATTGTAACCTAACCTAACCCAACCTAACATCTCGGCGGTAATTTTTGACAACATTCCTGGCGAGCTATCCTCTACGTGGGACATTAATATGCGTCAATAACGTAATATAACCTAATCTAACCCAACCTGACATCTCGGCGGTAATATTTGAAGACATTCTTGGCGAGTTCGACTCTACGTCTCCGTGGGACCTTTATATACATCAATAACGTAATATAACCTAACCTAACCCAACCTGACATCTCGGCGGTAACATTTGACAACATTCCTGTCGAGCTATCCTCTACCTGGGACATTCGTATACATCATTAACGTAATGTAACCTAACCGAACCCAACCTAACATCTCGGCGGTAACGTTTGACAACATTCCTGGCGAGCTATCCTCTACGTGGGACATTCGTACACATCATTAACTTAATGTAACCTAACCTAACCCAACCTAACATCTCGGCGGTAATTTTTGACAACATTCCTGGCGAGTTGGCCCCGACGTCTGCGTGGGTCCTTCGTATACATCACTAACGTAATATAACCTAACCTAACCCAACCTAACATCTCGGCGGTAATATTTGACAACATTCCTGGCGAGCTATCCTCTACGTGGGACATTCATATGCATCATTAACTTATTGTAACCTAACCTAACCCAACCTAACATCTCGGCGGTAATTTTTGACAACATTCCTGGCGAGCTATCCTCTACGTGGGACATTAATATGCGTCAATAACGTAATATAACCTAATCTAACCCAACCTGACATCTCGGCGGTAATATTTGAAGACATTCTTGGCGAGTTCGACTCTTCGTCTCCGTGGGACCTTTATATACATCAATAACGTAATATAACCTAACCTAACCCAACCTGACATCTCGGCGGTAACATTTGACAACATTCCTGGCGAGCTATCCTCTACCTGGGACATTCGTATACATCATTAACGTAATGTAACCTAACCGAACCCAACCTAACATCTCGGCGGTAACGTTTGACAACATTCCTGGCGAGCTATCCTCTACGTGGGACATTAATATGCGTCAATAACGTAATATAAACTAACCTAACCCAACCTGACATTTCGGCGGTAATATTTGAAGACATTCTTGGCGAGTTCGATCTACGTCTCCGACGGACCTTTATATACATCAATAACGTAATATTACCTAACCTAATCCAACCTGACATCTCGGCGGTAATATTTGACAACATTCCTGTCGAGTTGGCCCCGACGTCTGCGTGGGTCCTTCGTATACATCACTAACGTAATATAACCTTACCTAACCCAACCTAACATCTCGGCGGTAACATTTGACAACATTCCTGGCGAGCTATCCTCTACGTGGGACATTCGTATACATCATTAACTTATTGTAACCTAACCTAACCCAACCTAACATCTCGGCGGTAATTTTTGACAACATTCCTGGCGAGCTATCCTCTACGTGGGACATTAATATGCGTCAATAACGTAATATAACCTAATCTAACCCAACCTGACATCTCGGCGGTAATATTTGAAGACATTCTTGGCGAGTTCGACTCCTCGTCTCCGTGGGACCTTTATATACATCAATAACGTAATATAACCTAACCTAACCCAACCTGACATCTCGGCGGTAATATTTGACGACATTCCTGGCGAGTTGGTCTCTACGTCTCCGTGGGACCTTTATATACATCAATAACGTTGTATAACCTAACCTAATCCAACGTGACATCTCGGCGGTAATATTTGACAACATTGCTGGCGAGCTGGCCCCTACGTCTCCGTGGGACCTTTATGTACATCAATAACATAATATAACTTAACATAACCCAAACTGACATCTCGGCGGTAAAATTTGACAACATTCCTGGCGAGCTATCCTCTACGTGGGACATTCATATGCATCAATAACGTAACATAACCTAACCTAACCCAACCCGACATCTCGGTGTTAATCTTTGAAGACATTCTTGGCGAGTTCGACTCTACGTCTCCGTGGGACCTTTATATACATCAGTATCCTAATATAACCTAACCTAACCCAACCTAATCCCTCAGGGTACTGTTTAACCGCATTCCTTGCTTGTCGGCCTCTACTTCTCGGTGGGAACACTGTATACGTTTATGAAGTAATGTAACCTAACCTAACCCAACCTGACATCTCGGCGGTAATATTTGAAAACATTCCCGGCGAGATGGCCTCTACGTCTGCGTGGGACCTTTATATACATCAATAACGTAATATAACCTAACCTAACCCAACCTAACATCTCGGCGGCAATATTTGCCAACATTCCTGGCGAGCTGTCCTCTACGTGGGACATTCATATGCATCAATAACGTAATATAGCCTAACCTAACCCAACCTGACATCTCGGCGGCAATATTTGACGACATTCCTGGCGAGTTCGACTCTACGTCTCCGTGGGACCTTTATATACATCAATTACGTAATATAACCTTACCTAACCCAACCTGACATTTCGGCGGTAATATTTGACGACATTCCTGGCGAGTTGGGCTCTACGTCTCCGTGGGACCCTTATATACATCAATAACGTAATATAACCTAACCTAACCCAACCTGACATCTCGGCGGTAATATTTGACGACATTCCTGGCGAGTTGGTCTCTACGTCTCCGTGGGACCTTTATATACATCAATAACGTAGTATAACCTAACCTAATCCAACCTGACATCTCGGCGGTAATATTTGACAACATTGCTGGCGAGCTGGCCCCTACGTCTCCGTTGGACCTTTATGTACATCAATAACATAATATAACTTAACATAACCCAACCTGACATCTCGGCGGTAAAATTTGACAACATTCCTGGCGAGCTATCCTCTACGTGGGACATTCATATGCATCAATAACGTAACATAACCTAACCTAACCCAACCCGACATCTCGGTGTTAATCTTTGAAGACATTCTTGGCGAGTTCGACTCTACGTCTCCGTGGGACCTTTATATACATCAGTATCCTAATATAACCTAACCTAACCCAACCTAATCCCTCAGGGTACCGTTTAACCGCATTCCTTGCTTGTCGGCCTCTACTTCTCGGTGGGAACACTGTATACGTTTATGAAGTAATGTAACCTAACCTAACCCAACCTGACATCTCGGCGGTAATATTTGAAAACATTCCCGGCGAGATGGCCTCTACGTCTGCGTGGGACCTTTATATACATCAATAACGTAATATAACCTAACCTAACCCAACCTAACATCTCGGCGGCAATATTTGACAACATTCCTGGCGAGCTATCCTCTACGCGGGACATTCATATGCATCAATAACGTAATATAACCTAACCTAACCCAACCTGACATTTCGGCGGTAATATTTGAAGACATTCTTGGCGAGTTCGATCGACGTCTCCGACGGACCTTTATATACATCAATAACGTAATATAACCTAACCTAACCCAACCTGACATCTCGGCGGTAATATTTGACAACATTCCTGTCGAGTTGGCACCGACGTCTGCGTGGGTCCTTCGTATACATCGCTAACGTAATATAACCTTACCTAACCCAACCTAACATCTCGGCGGTAACATTTGACAACATTCCTGGCGAGCTATCCTCTACGTGGGACATTCGTATACATCATTAACTTATTGTAACCTAACCTAACCCAACCTAACATCTCGGCGGTAATTTTTGACAACATTCCTGGCGAGCTATCCTCTACGTGGGACATTAATATGCGTCAATAACGTAATATAACCTAATCTAACCCAACCTGACATCTCGGCGGTAATATTTGAAGACATTCTTGGCGAGTTCGACTCCTCGTCTCCGTGGGACCTTTATATACATCAATAACGTAATATAACCTAACCTAACCCAACCTGACATCTCGGCGGTAATATTTGACGACATTCCTGGCGAGTTGGTCTCTACGTCTCCGTGGGACCTTTATATACATCAATAACGTTGTATAACCTAACCTAATCCAACCTGACATCTCGGCGGTAATATTTGACAACATTGCTGGCGAGCTGGCCCCTACGTCTCCGTGGGACCTTTATGTACATCAATAACATAATATAACTTAACATAACCCAACCTGACATCTCGGCGGTAAAATTTGACAACATTCCTGGCGAGCTATCCTCTACGTGGGACATTCATATGCATCAATAACGTAACATAACCTAACCTAACCCAACCCGACATCTCGGTGTTAATCTTTGAAGACATTCTTGGCGAGTTCGACTCTACGTCTCCGTGGGACCTTTATATACATCAGTATCCTAATATAACCTAACCTAACCCAACCTAATCCCTCAGGGTACCGTTTAACCGCATTCCTTGCTTGTCGGCCTCTACTTCTCGGTGGGAACACTGTATACGTTTATGAAGTAATGTAACCTAACCTAACCCAACCTGACATCTCGGCGGTAATATTTGAAAACATTCCCGGCGAGATGGCCTCTACGTCTGCGTGGGACCTTTATATACATCAATAACGTAATATAACCTAACCTAACCCAACCTAACATCTCGGCGGCAATATTTGACAACATTCCTGGCGAGCTATCCTCTACGCGGGACATTCATATGCATCAATAACGTAATATAACCTAACCTAACCCAACCTGACATTTCGGCGGTAATATTTGAAGACATTCTTGGCGAGTTCGATCGACGTCTCCGACGGACCTTTATATGCATCAATAACGTAATATAACCTAACCTAACCCAACCTGACATCTCGGCGGTAATATTTGACAACATTCCTGTCGAGTTGGCACCGACGTCTGCGTGGGTCCTTCGTATACATCGCTAACGTAATATAACCTTACCTAACCCAACCTAACATCTCGGCGGTAACATTTGACAACATTCCTGGCGAGCTATCCTCTACGTGGGACATTCGTATACATCATTAACTTATTTTAACCTAACCTAACCCAACCTAACATCTCGGCGGTAATTTTTGACAACATTCCTGGCGAGCTATCCTCTACGTGGGACATTAATATGCGTCAATAACGTAATATAACCTAATCTAACCCAACCTGACATCTCGGCGGTAATATTTGAAGACATTCTTGGCGAGTTCGACTCTTCGTCTCCGTGGGACCTTTATATACATCAGTATCCTAATATAACCTAACCTAACCCAACCTAATCCCTCAGGGTACCGTTTAACCGCATTCCTTGCTTGTCGGCCTCTACTTCTCGGTGGGAACACTGTATACGTTTATGAAGTAATGTAACCTAACCTAACCCAACCTGACATCTCGGCGGTAATATTTGAAAACATTCCCGGCGAGATGGCCTCTACGTCTGCGTGGGACCTTTATATACATCAATAACGTAATATAACCTAACCTAACCCAACCTAACATCTCGGCGGCAATATTTGACAACATTCCTGGCGAGCTATCCTCTACGCGGGACATTCATATGCATCAATAACGTAATATAACCTAACCTAACCCAACCTGACATTTCGGCGGTAATATTTGAAGACATTCTTGGCGAGTTCGATCGACGTCTCCGACGGACCTTTATATACATCAATAACGTAATATAACCTAACCTAACCCAACCTGACATCTCGGCGGTAATATTTGACAACATTCCTGTCGAGTTGGCACCGACGTCTGCGTGGGTCCTTCGTATACATCGCTAACGTAATATAACCTTACCTAACCCAACCTAACATCTCGGCGGTAACATTTGACAACATTCCTGGCGAGCTATCCTCTACGTGGGACATTCGTATACATCATTAACTTATTGTAACCTAACCTAACCCAACCTAACATCTCGGCGGTAATTTTTGACAACATTCCTGGCGAGCTATCCTCTACGTGGGACATTAATATGCGTCAATAACGTAATATAACCTAATCTAACCCAACCTGACATCTCGGCGGTAATATTTGAAGACATTCTTGGCGAGTTCGACTCTTCGTCTCCGTGGGACCTTTATATACATCAATAACGTAATATAACCTAACCTAACCCAACCTGACATCTCGGCGGTAACATTTGACAACATTCCTGGCGAGCTATCCTCTACCTGGGACATTCGTATACATCATTAACGTAATGTAACCCAACCGAACCCAACCTAACATCTCGGCGGTAACGTTTGACAACATTCCTGGCGAGCTATCCTCTACGTGGGACATTAATATGCGTCAATAACGTAATATAAACTAACCTAACCCAACCTGACATTTCGGCGGTAATATTTAAAGACATTCTTGGCGAGTTCGATCTACGTCTCCGACGGACCTTTATATACATCAATAACGTAATATAACCTAACCTAATCCAACCTGACATCTCGGCGGTAATATTTGACAACATTCCTGTCGAGTTGGCCCCGACGTCTGCGTGGGTCCTTCGTATACATCACTAACGTAATATAACCTTACCTAACCCAACCTAACATCTCGGCGGTAACATTTGACAACATTCCTGGCGAGCTATCCTCTACGTGGGACATTCGTACACATCATTAACTTAATGTAACCTAACCTAACCCAACCTAACATCTCGGCGGTAATATTTGACGACATTCCTGGCGAGTTGGGCTCTACGTCTCCGTGGGACCCTTATATACATCAATAACGTAATATAACCTAACCTAACCCAACCTGACAACTCGGCGGTAATATTTGACGACATTCCTGGCGAGTTGGTCTCTACGTCTCCGTGGGACCTTTATATACATCAATAACGTAGTACAACCTAACCTAATCCAACCTGACATCTCGGCGGTAATATTTGACAACATTGCTGGCGAGCTGGCCCCTACGTCTCCGTGGGACCTTTATGTACATCAATAACATAATATAACTTAACATAACCCAACCTGACATCTCGGCGGTAAAATTTGACAACATTCCTGGCGATCTATCCTCTACGTGGGACATTCATATGCATCAATAACGTAACATAACCTAACCTAACCCAACCCGACATCTCGGTGTTAATCTTTGAAGACATTCTTGGCGAGTTCGACTCTACGTCTCCGTGGGACCTTTATATACATCAGTATCCTAATATAACCTAACCTAACCCAACCTAATCCCTCAGGGTACCGTTTAACCGCATTCCTTGCTTGTCGGCCTCTACTTCTCGGTGGGAACACTGTATACGTTTATGAAGTAATGTAACCTAACCTAACCCAACCTGACATCTCGGCGGTAATATTTGAAAACATTCCCGGCGAGATGGCCTCTACGTCTGCGTGGGACCTTTATATACATCAATAACGTAATATAACCTAACCTAACCCAACCTAACATCTCGGCGGCAATATTTGACAACATTCCTGGCGAGCTATCCTCTACGCGGGACATTCATATGCATCAATAACGTAATATAACCTAACCTAACCCAACCTGACATTTCGGCGGTAATATTTGAAGACATTCTTGGCGAGTTCGATCGACGTCTCCGACGGACCTTTATATACATCAATAACGTAATATAACCTAACCTAACCCAACCTGACATCTCGGCGGTAATATTTGACAACATTCCTGTCGAGTTGGCACCGACGTCTGCGTGGGTCCTTCGTATACATCGCTAACGTAATATAACCTTACCTAACCCAACCTAACATCTCGGCGGTAACATTTGACAACATTCCTGGCGAGCTATCCTCTACGTGCGACATTCGTATACATCATTAACTTATTGTAACCTAACCTAACCCAACCTAACATCTCGGCGGTAATTTTTGACAACATTCCTGGCGAGCTATCCTCTACGTGGGACATTAATATGCGTCAATAACGTAATATAACCTAATCTAACCCAACCTGACATCTCGGCGGTAATATTTGAAGACATTCTTGGCGAGTTCGACTCTACGTCTCCGTGGGACCTTTATATACATCAATAACGTAATATAACCTAACCTAACCCAACCTGACATCTCGGCGGTAACATTTGACAACATTCCTGGCGAGCTATCCTCTACCTTGGACATTCGTATACATCATTAACGTAATGTAACCTAACCAAACCCAACCTAACATCTCGGCGGTAACGTTTGACAACATTCCTGGCGAGCTATCCTCTACGCGGGACATTCGTACACATCATTAACTTAATGTAACCTAACCTAACCCAACCTAACATCTCGGCGGTAATTTTTGACAACATTCCTGGCGAGTTGGCCCCGACGTCTGCGTGTGTCCTTCGTATACATCACTAACGTAATATAACCTAACCTAACCCAACCTAACATCCCGGCGGTAATATTTGACAACATTCCTGGCGAGCTATCCTCTACGTGGGACATTCATATGCATCAATGACGTAATATAGCCTAACCTAACCCAACCTGACATCTCGGCGGTAATATTTGACGACATTCCTGGCGAGTTCGACTCTACGTCTCCGTGGGACCTTTATATACATCAATTACGTAATATAACCTTACCTAACCCAACCTGACATTTCGGCGGTAATATTTGACGGCATTCCTGGCGAGTTGGGCTCTACGTCTCCGTGGGACCCTTATATACATCAATAACGTAATATAACCTAACCTAACCCAACCTGACATCTCGGCGGTAATATTTGACGACATTCCTGGGAGTTGGTCTCTACGTCTCCGTGGGACCTTTATATACATCAATAACGTAGTATAACCTAACCTAATCCAACCTGACATCTCGGCAGTAATATTTGACAACATTCCTGTCGAGTTGGCACCGACGTCTGCGTGGGTCCTTCGTATACATCGCTAACGTAATATAACCTTACCTAACCCAACCTAACATCTCGGCGGTAACATTTGACAACATTCCTGGCGAGCTATCCTCTACGTGGGACATTCGTATACATCATTAACTTATTGTAACCTAACCTAACCCAACCTAACATCTCGGCGGTAATTTTTGACAACATTCCTGGCGAGCTATCCTCTACGTGGGCCATTAATATGCGTCAATAACGTAATATAACCTAATCTAACCCAACCTGACATCTCGGCGGTAATATTTGAAGACATTCTTGGCGAGTTCGACTCTACGTCTCCGTGGGACCTTTATATACATCAATAACGTAATATAACCTAACCTAACCCAACCTGACATCTCGGCGGTAACATTTGACAACATTCCTGGCGAGCTATCCTCTACCTGGGACATTCGTATACATCATTAACGTAATGTAACCTAACTGAACCCAACCTAACATCTCGGCGGTAACGTTTGACAACATTCCTGGCGAGCTATTCTCTACGTGGGACATTAATATGCGTCAATAACGTAATATAAACTAACCTAACCCAACCTGACATTTCGGCGGTAATATTTGAAGACATTCTTGGCGAGTTCGATCTACGTCTCCGACGGACCTTTATATACATCAATAACGTAATATAACCTAACCTAATCCAACCTGACATCTCGGCGGTAATATTTGACAACATTCCTGTCGAGTTGGCCCCGACGTCTGCGTGGGTCCTTCGTATACATCACTAACGTAATATAACCTTACCTAACCCAACCTAACATCTCGGCGGTAACATTTGACAACATTCCTGGCGAGCTATCCTCTACGTGGGACATTCGTACACATCATTAAATTAATGTAACCTAACCTAACCCAACCTAACATCTCGGCGGTAATTTTTGACAACATTCCTGGCGAGTTGGCCCCGACGTCTGCGTGGGTCCTTCGTATACATCACTAACGTAATATAACCTAACCTAACCCAACCTAACATCTCGGCGGTAATATTTGACAACATTCCTGGCGAGCTGTCCTCTACGTGGGACATTCATATGCATCAATAACGTAATATAGCCTAACCTAACCCAAACCTGACATCTCGGCGGTAATATTTGACGACATTCCTGGCGAGTTCGACTCTACGTCTCCGTGGGACCTTTATATACATCAATTACGTAATATAACCTTACCTAACCCAACCTGACATTTCGGCGGTAATATTTGACGACATTCCTGGCGAGTTGGGCTCTACGTCTCCGTGGGACCCTTATATACATCAATAACGTAATATAACCTAACCTAACCCAACCTGACATCTCGGCGGTAATATTTGACGACATTCCTGGCGAGTTGGTCTCTACGTCTCCGTGGGACCTTTATATACATCAATAACGTAGTATAACCTAACCTAATCCAACCTGACATCTCGGCGGTAATATTTGACAACATTGCTGGCGAGCTGGCCCCTACGTCTCCGCGGGACCTTTATGTACATCAATAACATAATATAACTTAACATAACCCAACCTGACATCTCGGCGGTAAAATTTGACAACATTCCTGGCGAGTTGTCCTCTACGTCTGTGTGGGACCTTTATATACATCAATAACGTAATATAACTTAACCTAACCCAACCTGACATGTCGGCGGTAATATTTGACAACATTCCTGGCGAGTTGGCCAAGACGTCTGCGTGGGTCCTTCATATACATCATTAACGTAATATAATCTAACCTAACCCAACCTAACATCTCGGCGGTAATATTTGACAACTTGCCTGGCGAGTTATCCTCTACGTGGGACATTCATATGCATCAATAACGTGTTATAATCTAACCTGACCCAACCCGACATCTCGGCGGTAATATTTGACAACATTCCTGGCGAGATGGCCCCGACGTCTGTGTGGGTCCTTCGTATACATCATGAACGTAATGTAACATAACCTAACCCAACCTAACATCTCGGCGGTAATATCTGACAACATTCCTGGCGTGCTATCCTCTACGTGGGACATTCATATGCATCAATAACGTATTATAATCTAACCTGACCCAACCCGACATCTCGGCGGTAATAGTTGACAACATTCCTGGCGAGTTGGCCCCGACGTCTGTGTCGGTCCTTCGTATACATCATGAACGTAATGTAACATAACCTAACCCAACCTAACATCTCGGCGGTAATATCTGACAACATTCCTGGCGTGCTATCCTCTACGTGGGACAATCATATGCATCAATAACGTAATATAACCTAACCTAAACCAACCTGACATCTCGGCGGTAATATTTGAAGACATTCGTGGCGAGTTCGACTCTACGTCTCCGTGGGACCTTTATATACATCAATAACGTAATATAACCTAACCTAACCCAACCTGACATCTCAGCGGTAATATTTGACAACATTCCTGGCGAGCTATCCTCTACGTGGGACATTCATATGCATCAATAACGTAACATAACCTAACCTAACCCAACCCGACATCTCGGCGTTAATCTTTGAAGACATTCTTGGCGAGTTCGACTCTACGTCTCCGTGGGACCTTTATATACATCAGTATCCTAATATAACCTAACCTAACCCAACCTAATCCCTCAGGGTACCGTTTAACCGCATTCCTTGCTTGTCGGCCTCTACTTCTCGGTGGGAGCACTGTATACGTTTATGAAGTAATGTAACCTAACCTAACCCAACCTGACATCTCGGCGGTAATATTTGAAAACATTCCCGGCGAGATGGCCTCTACGTCTGCGTGGGACCTTTATATACATCAATAACGTAATATAACCTAACCTAACCCAACCTAACATCTCGGCGGCAATATTTGACAACATTCCTGGCGAGCTATCCTCTACACGGGACATTCATATGCATCAATAACGTAATATAACCTAACCTAACCCAACCTGACATTTCGGCGGTAATATTTGAAGACATTCTTGGCGAGTTCGATCGACGTCTCCGACGGACATTTATATACATCAATAACGTAATATAACCTAACCTAACCCAACCTGACATCTCGGCGGTAATATTTGACAACTTTCCTGTCGAGTTGGCCCCGACGTCTGCGTGGGTCCTTCGTATACATCGCTAACGTAATATAACCTTACCTAACCCAACCTAACATCTCGGCGGTAACATTTGACAACATTCCTGGCGAGCTATCCTCTACGTGGGACATTCGTATACATCATTAACTTATTGTAACCTAACCTAACCCAACCTAACATCTCGGCGGTAATTTTTGAAGACATTCTTGGCGAGTTCGACTCTACGTCTCCGTGGGACCTTTATATACATCAATAACGTAATATAACCTAACCTAACCCAACCTGACATCTCGGCGGTAACATTTGACAACATTCCTGGCGAGCTATCCTCTACCTGGGACATTCGTATACATCATTAACGTAATGTAACCTAACCGAACCCAACCTAACATCTCGGCGGTAACATTTGACAACATTCCTGGCGAGCTATCCTCTACGTGGGACATTCGTACACATCATTAACTTAATGTAACCTAACCTAACCCAACCTAACATCTCGGCGGTAATTTTTGACAACATTCCTGGCGAGTTGGCCCCGACGTCTGCGTGGGTCCTTCGTATACATCACTAACGTAATATAACCTAACCTAACCCAACCTAACATCTCGGCGGTAACATTTGACAACATTCCTGTCGAGTTGGCCAAGACGTCTGCGTGGGTCCTTCATATACATCATTAACGTAATATAATCTAACCTAACCCAACCTAACATCTCGGCGGTAATATTTGACAACTTGCCTGGCGAGTTATCCTCTACGTGGGACCTTCATATGCATCAATAACGTATTATAATCTAACCTGACCCAACCCGACATCTCGGCGGTAATATTTGACAACATTCCTGGCGAGATGGCCCCGACGTCTGTGTGGGTCCTTCGTATACATCATGAACGTAATGTAACATAACCTAACCCAACCTAACATCTCGGCGGTAATATCTGACAACATTCCTGGCGTGCTATCCTCTACGTGGGACATTCATATGCATCAATAACGTATTATAATCTAACCTGATCCAACCCGACATCTCGGCGTTAATATTTGAAGACATTCTTGGCGAGTTCGAATCTACGTCTCCGTGGGACCTTTATATACATCAATAACGTAATATAACCTAACCTAACCCAACCTGACATCTCGGCGGTAATATTTGACAACATTCCTGGCGAGTTGGCCAAGACGTCTGCGTGGGTCCTTCATATACATCATTAACGTAATATAATCTAAGCTAACCCAACCTAACATCTCGCCGGCAATATTTGAAAACTTGCCTGGCGAGTTATCATCTGCGTGGGACATTCATATGCATCAATAACGTATTGTAATCTAACCTAACCCAACTTGTCAACTCGGCGGTAATATTTGACAACATTCCTGGCGAGTTGGCCCCGACGTCTGTGTGGGTCCTTCGTATACATCATTAACGTAATGTAGCCTAACCTAACCCAACCTAACATCTCGGCGGTAATATTTGACAACATTCCTGGCGAGCTATCCTCTACGTGGGACATTCATATGCATCAATAACGTAATATAACCTAACCTAACCCAACCTGACATTTCGGCGGTAATATTTGAAGACATTCTTGGCGAGTTCGATCTACGTCTCCGACGGACTTTTATATACATCAATAACGTAATATAACCTAACCTAACCCAACCTGACATCTCGGCGGTAATATTTGACAACATTCCTGTCGAGTTGGCCCCGACGTCTGCGTGGGTCCTTCGTATACATCACTAACGTAATATAACCTAACCTAACCCAACCTAACATCTCGGCGGTAACATTTGACAACATTCCTGGCGAGCTATCCTCTACGTGGGACATTCGTACACATCATTAACTTAATGTAACCTAACCTAACCCAACCTAACATCTCGGCGGTAATATTTGACGACATTCCTGGCGAGTTCGACTCTACGTCTCCGTGGGACCTTTATATACATCAATTACGTAATATAACCTTACCTAACCCAACCTGACATTTCGGCGGTAATATTTGACGACATTCCTGGCGAGTTGGGCTCTGCGTCTCCGCGGGACCCTTATATACATCAATAACGTAATATAACCTAACCTAACCCAACCTGACATCTCGGCGGTAATATTTGACGACATTCCTGGCGAGTTGGTCTCTACGTCTCCGTGGGACCTTTATATACATCAATAACGTAGTATAACCTAACCTAATCCAACCTGACATCTCGGCGGTAATATTTGACAACATTCCTGGCGAGCTGGCCCCTACGTCTCCGTGGGACCTTTATGTACATCAATAACATAATATAACTTAACATAACCCAACCTGACATCTCGGCGGTAAAATTTGACAACATTCCTGGCGAGTTGTCCTCTACGTCTGTGTGGGACCTTCATATACATCAATAACGTAATATAACTTAACCTAACCCAACCTGACATGTCGGCGGTAATATTTGACAACATTCCTGTCGAGTTGGCCAAGACGTCTGCGTGGGTCCTTCATATACATCATTAACGTAATATAATCTAACCTAACCCAACCTAACATCTCGGCGGTAATATTTGACAACTTGCCTGGCGAGTTATCCTCTACGTGGGACATTCATATGCATCAATAACGTATTATAATCTAACCTGACCCAACCCGACATCTCGGCGGTAATATTTGACAACATTCCTGGCGAGATGGCCCCGACGTCTGTGTGGGTCCTTCGTATACATCATGAACGTAATGTAACATAACCTAACCCAACCTAACATCTCGGCGGTAATATCTGACAACATTCCTGGCGTGCTATCCTCTACGTGGGACATTCATATGCATCAATAACATATTATAATCTAACCTGACCCAACCCGACATCTCGGCGTTAATATTTGAAGACATTCTTGGCGAGTTCGAATCTACGTCTCCGTGGGACCTTTATATACATCAATAACGTAATATAACCTAACCTAACCCAACCTGACATCTCGGCGGTAATATTTGACAACATTCCTGGCGAGTTGGCCAAGACGTCTGCGTGGGTCCTTCATATACATCATTAACGTAATATAATCTAACCTAACCCAACCTAACATCTCGCCGGCAATATTTGAAAACTTGCCTGGCGAGTTATCATCTGCGTGGGGCATTCATATGCATCAATAACGTATTGTAATCTAACCTAACCCAACTTGTCAACTCGGCGGTAATATTTGACAACATTCCTGGCGAGTTTTCCCCGACGTCTGTGTGGGTCCTTCGTATACATCATTAACGTAATGTAGCCTAACCTAACCCAACCTAACATCTCGGCGGTAATATTTGACAACATTCCTGGCGAGCTATCCTCTACGTGGGACATTCATATGCATCAATAACGTAATATAACCTAACCTAACCCAACCTGACATTTCGGCGGTAATATTTGAAGACATTCTTGGCGAGTTCGATCTACGTCTCCGACGGACTTTTATATACATCAATAACGTAATATAACCTAACCTAACCCAACCTGACATCTCGGCGGTAATATTTGACAACATTCCTGTCGAGGTGGCCCCGACGTCTGCGTGGGTCCTTCGTATACATCACTAACGTAATATAACCTAACCTAACCCAACCTAACATCTCGGCGGTAACATTTGACAACATTCCTGGCGAGCTATCCTCTACGTGGGACATTCGTACACATCATTAACTTAATGTAACCTAACCTAACCCAACCTAACATCTCGGCGGTAATATTTGACGACATTCCTGGCGAGTTCGACTCTACGTCTCCGTGGGACCTTTATATACATCAATTACGTAATATAACCTTACCTAACCCAACCTGACATTTCGGCGGTAATATTTGACGACATTCCTGGCGAGTTGGGCTCTGCGTCTCCGTGGGACCCTTATATACATCAATAACGTAATATAACCTAACCTAACCCAACCTGACATCTCGGCGGTAATATTTGACGACATTCCTGGCGTGTTGGTCTCTACGTCTCCGTGGGACCTTTATATACATCAATAACGTAGTATAACCTAACCTAATCCAACCTGACATCTCGGCGGTAATATTTGACAACATTCCTGGCGAGCTGGCCCCTACGTCTCCGTGGGACCTTTATGTACATCAATAACATAATATAACTTAACATAACCCAACCTGACATCTCGGCGGTAAAATTTGACAACATTCCTGGCGAGTTGTCCTCTACGTCTGTGTGGGACCTTCATATACATCAATAACGTAATATAACTTAACCTAACCCAACCTGACATGTCGGCGGTAATATTTGACAACATTCCTGTCGAGTTGGCCAAGACGTCTGCGTGGGTCCTTCATATACATCATTAACGTAATATAATCTAACCTAACCCAACCTAACATCTCGGCGGTAATATTTGACAACTTGCCTGGCGAGTTATCCTCTACGTGGGACATTCATATGCATCAATAACGTATTATAATCTAACCTGACCCAACCCGACATCTCGGCGGTAATATTTGACAACATTCCTGGCGAGATGGCCCCGACGTCTGTGTGGGTCCTTCGTATACATCATGCACGTAATGTAACATAACCTAACCAAACCTAACATCTCGGCGGTAATATTTGACAACATTCCTGGCGAGCTGTCCTCTACGTGGGACAGTCATATGCATCAATAACGTAACATAACCTAACCTAACCCAACCCGACATCTCGGCGTTAATATTTGAAGACATTCTTGGCGAGTTCGAATCTACGTCTCCGTGGGACCTTTATATACATCAATAACGTAATATAACCTAACCTAACCCAACCTGACATCTCGGCGGTAATATTTGACAACATTCCTGGCGAGTTGGCCAAGACGTCTGCGTGGGTCCTTCATATACATCATTAACGTAATATAATCTAACCTAACCCAACCTAACATCTCGCCGGCAATATTTGAAAACTTGCCTGGCGAGTTATCATCTGCGTGGGACATTCATATGCATCAATAACGTATTGTAATCTAACCTAACCCAACTTGTCAACTCGGCGGTAATATTTGACAACATTCCTGGCGAGTTGGCCCCGACGTCTGTGTGGGTCCTTCGTATACATCATTAACGTAATGTAACCTAACCTAACCCAACCTAACATCTCGGCGGTAATATTTGACAACATTCCTGGCGAGCTATCCTCTACGTGGGTCATTCATATGCATCAATAACGTAATATAACCTAACCTAACCCAACCTGACATTTCGGCGGTAATATTTGAAGACATTCTTGGCGAGTTCGATCTACGTCTCCGACGGACTTTTATATACATCAATAACGTAATATAACCTAACCTAACCCAACCTGACATCTCGGCGGTAATATTTGACAACACTCCTGTCGAGTTGGCCCCGACGTCTGCGTGGGTCCTTCGTATACATCACTAACGTAATGTAACCTAACCGAACCCAACCTAACATCTCGGCGGTAATGTTTGACAACATTCCTGGCGAGCTATCCTCTACGTGGGACATTAATATGCGTCAATAACGTAATATAACCTAATCTAACCCAACCTGACATCTCGGCGGTAATATTTGAAGACATTCTTGGCGAGTTCGACTCTACGTCTCCGTGGGACCTTTATATACATCAATAACGTAATATAACCTAACCTAACCCAACCTGACATCTCGGCGGTAACATTTGACAACATTCCTGGCGAGCTATCCTCTACCTGGGACATTCGTATACATCATTAACGTAATGTAACCTAACCGAACCCAACCTAACATCTCGGCGGTAATGTTTGACAACATTCCTGGCGAGCTATCCTCTACGTGGGACATTAATATGCGTCAATAACGTAATATGAACTAACCTAGCCCAACCTGACATCTCGGCGGTAATATTTGAAGACATTCTGGGCGAGTTCGGCTCTACGTCTCCGCGGGACCTTTATATACATCAATAACGCAATATAACCTAACCTAACCCAACCTGACATCTCGGCGGTAATATTTGACAACATTCCTGGCGAGTTGGCCCCCACGTCTGCGTGGGTCCTTCGTATACATCACTAACGTAATATAACCTAACCTAACCCAACCTAACATCTCGGCGGTAATATTTGACAACATTCCTGGCGAGCTGGCCCCTACGTCTCCGTGGGACCTTTATGTACATCAATAACATAATATAACTTAACCTAACCCAACCTGATATCTCGGCGGGAATATTTGACAAAATTCCTGGCGAGTTGGCATCTACGTGTCCGTGGGACCTTTATATACATCAGTATCCTAATATAACCTAACCTAACCCAACCTAATCTCTCGGGGTAACGTTTAACCACATTCCTTGCTTGTCGGCCCCTACATCTCGGTGGGAACACTGTATACGTCTGTGAAGTAATATAACCTAACCTAAGACAACCTGACATCTCGGCGGTAAAATTTGACAACATTCCTGGCGAGTTGACCTCTACGTCTCCGTGGGACCTTTATATACATCAATAACGTAATATAACCTATCCTAACCCAAACTGACATGTCAGCGGTAATATTTGACAACATTCCTGGCGAGCTGTCCTCTATGCGGGACATTCATATGCATCAATAACGTATTATAATCTAACCTAACCCAACCTGACATCTCGGCGGTAATATTTGACAACATTCCTGTCGAGTTGGCCCCGACGTCTGCGTGGGTCCTTCGTATACATCACTAACGTAATATAACATAACCTAACCCAACCTAACATCTCGGCGGTAACATTTGACAACATTCCTGGCGAGCTATCCTCTACGTGGGACATTCGTATACATCATTAACTTAATGTAACCTAACCTAACCCAACCTAACATCTCGGCGGTAATTTTTGACAACATTCCTGGCGAGCTATCCTCTACGTGGGACATTAATATGCGTCAATAACGTAATATAACCTAATCTAACCCAACCTGACATCTCGGCGGTAATATTTGAAGACATTCTTGGCGAGTTCGACTCTACGTCTCCGTGGGACCTTTATATACATCAATAACGTAATATAACCTAACCTAACCCAACCTGACATCTCGGCGGTAACATTTGACAACATTCCTGGCGAGCTATCCTCTACCTGGGACATTCGTATACATCATTAACGTAATGTAACCTAACCGAACCCAACCTAACATCTCGGCGGTAATGTTTGACAACATTCCTGGCGAGCTATCCTCTACGTGGGACATTAATATGCGTCAATAACGTAATATGAACTAACCTAGCCCAACCTGACATCTCGGCGGTAATATTTGAAGACATTCTGGGCGAGTTCGGCTCTACGTCTCCGCGGGACCTTTATATACATCAATAACGCAATATAACCTAACCTAACCCAACCTGACATCTCGGCGGTAATATTTGACAACATTCCTGGCGAGTTGGCCCCCACGTCTGCGTGGGTCCTTCGTATACATCACTAACGTAATATAACCTAACCTAACCCAACCTAACATCTCGGCGGTAATATTTGACAACATTCCTGGCGAGCTGGCCCCTACGTCTCCGTGGGACCTTTATGTACATCAATAACATAATATAACTTAACCTAACCCAACCTGATATCTCGGCGGGAATATTTGACAAAATTCCTGGCGAGTTGGCATCTACGTGTCCGTGGGACCTTTATATACATCAATAACGCAATATAACCTAACCTAACCCAACCTGACATCTCGGCGGTAATATTTGACAACATTCCTGGCGAGTTGGCCCCGACGTCTGCGTGGGTCCTTCGTATACATCACTAACGTAATATAACCTAACCTAACCCAACCTAACATCTCGGCGGTAATATTTGACAACATTCCTGGCGAGCTGGCCCCTACGTCTCCGTGGGACCTTTATGTACATCAATAACATAATATAACTTAACCTAACCCAACCTGATATCTCGGCGGGAATATTTGACAACATTCCTGGCGAGTTGGCCACGACGTCTGTGTGGGTCCTTCGTATACATCATGAACGTAATGTAACATAACCTAACCCAACCTAACATCTCGGCGGTAATATTTGACAACATTCCTGGCGTGCTATCCTCTACGTGGGACATTCATATGCATCAATAACGTAATATAACCTAACCTAACCCAACCTGACATCTCGGCGGTAATATTTGAAGACATTGTTGGCGAGTTCGACTCTACGTCTCCGTGGGACCTTTATATACATCAATAACGTAATTTAACCTAACCTAACCCAACCTGACATCTCAGCGGTAATATTTGACAACATTCCTGGCGAGCTATCCTCTTCGTGGGACATTCATATGCATCAATAACGTAATATAACCTAACCTAACCCAACCTGACATCTCGGCGGTAATATTTGAAGACATTCTTGGCGAGTTCGACTCTACGTCTCCGTGGGACCTTTATATACATCAATAACGTAATATAACCTAACCTAACCCAACCTGACATCTCAGCGGTAATATTTGACAACATTCCTGGCGAGCTATCCTCTACGTGGGACAGTCATATGCATCAATAACGTAACATAACCTAGCCTAACCCAACCCGACATCTCGGCGTTAATATTTGAAGACATTCTTGGCGAGTTCGAATCTACGTCTCCGTGGGACCTTTATATACATCAATAACGTAATATAACCTAACCTAACCCAACCTGACATCTCGGCGGTAATATTTGACAACATTCCTGGCGAGTTGGCCAAGACGTCTGCGTGGGTCCTTCATATACATCATTAACGTAATATAATCTAACCTAACCCAACCTAACATCTCGCCGGCAATATTTGAAAACTTGCCTGGCGAGTTATCATCTGCGTGGGACATTCATATGCATCAATAACGTATTGTAATCTAACCTAACCCAACTTGTCAACTCGGCGGTAATATTTGACAACATTCCTGGCGAGTTGGCCCCGACGTCTGTGTGGGTCCTTCGTATACATCATTAACGTAATGTAACCTAACCTAACCCAACCTAACATCTCGGCGGTAATATTTGACAACATTCCTGGCGAGCTATCCTCTACGTGGGACATTCATATGCATCAATAACGTAATATAACCTAACCTAACCCAACCTGACATTTCGGCGGTAATATTTGAAGACATTCTTGGCGAGTTCGATCTACGTCTCCGACGGACTTTTATATACATCAATAACGTAATACAACCTAACCTAACCCAACCTGACATCTCGGCGGTAATATTTGACAACATTCCTGTCGAGTTGGCCCCGACGTCTGCGTGGGTCCTTCGTATACATCACTAACGTAATATAACCTAACCTAACCCAACCTAACATCTCGGCGGTAACATTTGACAACATTCCTGACGAGCTATCCTCTACGTGGGACATTCGTACACATCATTAACTTAATGTAACCTAACCTAACCCAACCTAACATCTCGGCGGTAATATTTGACTACATTCCTGGCGAGTTCGACTCTACGTCTCCGTGGGACCTTTATATACATCAATTACGTAATATAACCTTACCTAACCCAACCTGACATTTCGGCGGTAATATTTGACGACATTCCTGGCGAGTTGGGCTCTGCGTCTCCGTGGGACCCTTATATACATCAATAACGTAATATAACCTAACCTAACCCAACCTGACATCTCGGCGGTAATATTTGACGACATTCCTGGCGAGTTGGTCTCTACGTCTCCGTGGGACCTTTATATACATCAATAACGTAGTATAACCTAACCTAATCCAACCTGACATCTCGGCGGTAATATTTGACAACATTCCTGGCGAGCTGGCCCCTACGTCTCCGTGGGACCTTTATGTACATCAATAACATAATATAACTTAACGTAACCCAACCTGACATCTCGGCGGTAAAATTTGACAACATTCCTGGCGAGTTGTCCTCTACGTCTGCGTGGGTCCTTCATATACATCATTAACGTAATATAATCTAACCTAACCCAACCTAACATCTCGGCGGTAATATTTGACAACTTGCCTGGCGAGTTATCCTCTACGTGGGACATTCATATGCATCAATAACGTATTATAATCTAACCTGACCCAACCCGACATCTCGGCGGTAATATTTGACAACATTCCTGGCGAGATGGCCCCGACGTCTGTGTGGGTCCTTCGTATACATCATGAACGTAATGTAACATAACCTAACCCAACCTAACATCTCGGCGGTAATATCTGACAACATTCCTGGCGTGCTATCCTCTACGCGGGACATTCATATGCATCAATAACGTATTATAATCTAACCTGACCCAACCCGACATCTCGGCGTTAATATTTGAAGACATTCTTGGCGAGTTCGAATCTACGTCTCCGTGGGACCTTTATATACATCAATAACGTAATATAACCTAACCTAACCCAACCTGACATCTCGGCGGTAATATTTGACAACATTCCTGGCGAGTTGGCCAAGACGTCTCCGTGGGACATTTATATACATCAATAACGTAATATAACCTATCCTAACCCAAACTGACATCTCAGCGGTAATATTTGACAACATTCCTGGCGAGCTGTCCTCTACGTGGGACATTCATATGCATCAATAACGTATTATAATCTAACCTAACCCAACCTGACATCTCGGCGGTAATATTTGAAGACATTCTTGGCGAGTTCGACTCTACGTCTCCGTGGGACCTTTATATACATCAATAACGTAATATAACCTAACCTAACCCAACCTGACATCTCGGCGGTAACATTTGACAACATTCCTGGCGAGCTATCCTCTACCTGGGACATTCGTATACATCATTAACGTAATGTAACCTAACCGAACCCAACCTAACATCTCGGCGGTAATGTTTGACAACATTCCTGGCGAGCTATCCTCTACGTGGGACATTAATATGCGTCAATAACGTAATATGAACTAACCTAGCCCAACCTGACATCTCGGCGGTAATATTTGAAGACATTCTGGGCGAGTTCGGCTCTACGTCTCCGTGGGACCTTTATATACATCAATAACGCAATATAACCTAACCTAACCCAACCTGACATCTCGGCGGTAATATTTGACAACATTCCTGGCGAGTTGGCCCCGACGTCTGCGTGGGTCCTTCGTATACATCACTAACGTAATATAACCTAACCTAACCCAACCTAACATCTCGGCGGTAATATTTGACAACATTCCTGGCGAGCTGGCCCCTACGTCTCCGTGGGACCTTTATGTACATCAATAACATAATATAACTTAACCTAACCCAACCTGATATCTCGGCGGGAATATTTGACAAAATTCCTGGCGAGTTGGCATCTACGTGTCCGTGGGACCTTTATATACATCAGTATCCTAATATAACCTAACCTAACCCAACCTAATCTCTCGGGGTAACGTTTAACCACATTCCTTGCTTGTCGGCCCCTACATCTCGGTGGGAACACTGTATACGTCTGTGAAGTAATATAACCTAACCTAAGACAACCTGACATCTCGGCGGTAAAATTTGACAACATTCCTGGCGAGTTGACCTCTACGTCTCCGTGGGACCTTTATATACATCAATAACGTAATATAACCTATCCTAACCCAAACTGACATGTCAGCGGTAATATTTGACAACATTCCTGGCGAGCTGTAGTCTACGCGGGACATTCATATGCATCAATAACGTATTATAATCTAACCTAACCCAACCTGACATCTCGGCGGTAATATTTGACAACATTCCTGGCGAGTTGGCCACGACGTCTGTGTGGGTCCTTCGTATACATCATGAACGTAATGTAACATAACCTAACCCAACCTAACATCTCGGCGGTAATATTTGACAACATTCCTGGCGTGCTATCCTCTACGTGGGACATTCATATGCATCAATAACGTAATATAACCTAACCTAACCCAACCTGGCATCTCGGCGGTAATATATGAAGACATTGTTGGCGAGTTCGACTCTACGTCTCCGTGGGACCTTTATATACATCAATAACGTAATTTAACCTAACCTAACCCAACCTGACATCTCAGCGGTAATATTTGACAACATTCCTGGCGAGCTATCCTCTTCGTGGGACATTCATATGCATCAATAACGTAATATAACCTAACCTAACCCAACCTGACATCTCGGCGGTAATATTTGAAGACATTCTTGGCGAGTTCGTCTCTACGTCTCCGTGGGACCTTTATATACATCAATAACGTAATATAACCTAACCTAACCCAACCTGACATCTCAGCGGTAATATTTGACAACATTCCTGGCGAGCTATCCTCTACGTGGGACAGTCATATGCATCAATAACGTAACATAACCTAACCTAACCCAACCCGACATCTCGGCGGTAATATTTGAAGACATTCTTGGCGAGTTCGACTCTACGTCTCCGTGGGACCTTTATATACATCAATAACGTAATATAACCTAACCTAACCCAACCTGACATCTCGGCGGTAACATTTGACAACATTCCTGGCGAGCTATCCTCTACCTGGGACATTCGTATACATCATTAACGTAATGTAACCTAACCGAACCCAACCTAACATCTCGGCGGTAATGTTTGACAACATTCCTAGCGAGCTATCCTCTACGTGGGACATTAATATGCGTCAATAACGTAATATGAACTAACCTAGCCCAACCTGACATCTCGGCGGTAATATTTGAAGACATTCTTGGCGAGTTCGACTCTACGTCTCCGTGGGACCTTTATATACATCAATAACGTAATATAACCTAACCTAACCCAACCTGACATCTCAGCGGTAATATTTGACAACATTCCTGGCGAGCTATCCTCTACGTGGGACAGTCATATGCATCAATAACGTAACATAACCTAACCTAACCCAACCCGACATCTCGGCGTTAATATTTGAAGACATTCTTGGCGAGTTCGAATCTACGTCTCCGTGGGACCTTTATATACATCAATAACGTAATATAACCTAACCTAACCCAACCTGACATCTCGGCGGTAATATTTGACAACATTCCTGGCGAGTTGGCCAAGACGTCTGCGTGGGTCCTTCATATACATCATTAACGTAATATAATCTAACCTAACCCAACCTAACATCTCGGCGGTAATATTTGACAACATTCCTGGCGTGCTATCCTCTACGTGGGACATTCATATGCATCAATAACGTTATATAACCTAACCTAACCCAACCTGGCATCTCGGCGGTAATATTTGAAGACATTGTTGGCGAGTTCGACTCTACCTCTCCGTGGGACCTTTATATACATCAATAACGTAATTTAACCTAACCTAACCCAACCTGACATCTCAGCGGTAATATTTGACAACATTCCTGGCGAGCTATCCTCTTCGTGGGACATTCATATGCATCAATAACGTAATATAACCTAACCTAACCCAACCTGACATCTCGGCGGTAATATTTGAAGACATTCTTGGCGAGTTCGACTCTACGTCTCCGTGGGACCTTTATATACATCAATAACGTAATATAACCTAACCTAACCCAACCTGACATCTCAGCGGTAATATTTGACAACATTCCTGGCGAGCTATCCTCTACGTGGGACAGTCATATGCATCAATAACGTAACATAACCTAACCTAACCCAACCCGACATCTCGGCGTTAATATTTGAAGACATTCTTGGCGAGTTCGAATCTACGTCTCCGTGGGACCTTTATATACATCAATAACGTAATATAACCTAACCTAACCCAACCTGACATCTCGGCGGTAATATTTGACAACATTCCTGGCGAGTTGGCCAAGACGTCTGCGTGGGTCCTTCATATACATCATTAACGTAATATAATCTAACCTAACCCAACCTAACATCTCGCCGGCAATATTTGAAAACTTGCCTGGCGAGTTATCATCTGCGTGGGACATTCATATGCATCAATAACGTATTGTAATCTAACCTAACCCAACTTGTCAACTCGGCGGTAATATTTGACAACATTCCTGGCGAGTTGGCCCCGACGTCTGTGTGGGTCCTTCGTATACATCATTAACGTAATGCAACCTAACCTAACCCAACCTAACATCTCGGCGGTAATATTTGACAACATTCCTGGCGAGCTATCCTCTACGTGGGACATTCATATGCATCAATAACGTAATATAACCTAACCTAACCCAACCTGACATTTCGGCGGTAATATTTGAAGACATTCTTGGCGAGTTCGATCTACGTCTCCGACGGACTTTTATATACATCAATAACGTAATATAACCTAACCTAACCCAACCTGACATCTCAGCGGTAATATTTGACAACATTCCTGGCGAGCTATCCTCTACGTGGGACAGTCATATGCATCAATAACGTAACATAACCTAACCTAACCCAACCCGACATCTCGGCGTTAATATTTGAAGACATTCTTGGCGAGTTCGAATCTACGTCTCCGTGGGACCTTTATATACAT
Source organism: Xylocopa violacea (assembly GCA_963969225.1). Classification (NCBI taxonomy): domain Eukaryota; kingdom Metazoa; phylum Arthropoda; class Insecta; order Hymenoptera; family Apidae; genus Xylocopa; species Xylocopa violacea. The sequence continues at coordinate 1,217,858 of CAXAJV010000168.1, read as the reverse complement.
CAATAACGTAATATAACCTAACCTAACCCAACCTGACATCTCGGCGGTAATATTTGACAACATTCCTGGCGAGTTGGCCAAGACGTCTGCGTGGGTCCTTCATATACATCATTAACGTAATATAATCTAACCTAACCCAACCTAACATCTCGCCGGCAATATTTGAAAACTTGCCTGGCGAGTTATCATCTGCGTGGGACATTCATATGCATCAATAACGTATTGTAATCTAACCTAACCCAACTTGTCAACTCGGCGGTAATATTTGACAACATTCCTGGCGAGTTGGCCCCGACGTCTGTGTGGGTCCTTCGTATACATCATTAACGTAATGCAACCTAACCTAACCCAACCTAACATCTCGGCGGTAATATTTGACAACATTCCTGGCGAGCTATCCTCTACGTGGGACATTCATATGCATCAATAACGTAATATAACCTAACCTAACCCAACCTGACATTTCGGCGGTAATATTTGAAGACATTCTGGGCGAGTTCGGCTCTACGTCTCCGTGGGACCTTTATATACATCAATAACGCAATATAACCTAACCTAACCCAACCTGACATCTCGGCGGTAATATTTGACAACATTCCTGGCGAGTTGGCCCCGACGTCTGCGTGGGTCCTTCGTATACATCACTAACGTAATATAACCTAACCTAACCCAACCTAACATCTCGGCGGTAATATTTGACAACATTCCTGGCGAGCTGGCCCCTACGTCTCCGTGGGACCTTTATGTACATCAATAACATAATATAACTTAACCTAACCCAACCTGATATCTCGGCGGGAATATTTGACAAAATTCCTGGCGAGTTGGCATCTACGTGTCCGTGGGACCTTTATATATATCAGTATCCTAATATAACCTAACCTAACCCAACCTAATCTCTCGGGGTAACGTTTAACCACATTCCTTGCTTGTCGGCCCCTACATCTCGGTGGGAACACTGTATACGTCTGTGAAGTAATATAACCTAACCTAAGACAACCTGACATCTCGGCGGTAAAATTTGACAACATTCCTGGCGAGTTGACCTCTACGTCTCCGTGGGACCTTTATATACATCAATAACGTAATATAACCTATCCTAACCCAAACTGACATGTCAGCGGTAATATTTGACAACATTCCTGGCGAGCTGTAGTCTACGCGGGACATTCATATGCATCAATAACGTATTATAATCTAACCTAACCCAACCTGACATCTCGGCGGTAATATTTGACAACATTCCTGGCGAGTTGGCCACGACGTCTGTGTGGGTCCTTCGTATACATCATGAACGTAATGTAACATAACCTAACCCAACCTAACATCTCGGCGGTAATATTTGACAACATTCCTGGCGTGCTATCCTCTACGTGGGACATTCATATGCATCAATAACGTAATATAACCTAACCTAACCCAACCTGGCATCTCGGCGGTAATATATGAAGACATTGTTGGCGAGTTCGACTCTACGTCTCCGTGGGACCTTTATATACATCAATAACGTAATTTAACCTAACCTAACCCAACCTGACATCTCAGCGGTAATATTTGACAACATTCCTGGCGAGCTATCCTCTTCGTGGGACATTCATATGCATCAATAACGTAATATAACCTAACCTAACCCAACCTGACATCTCGGCGGTAATATTTGAAGACATTCTTGGCGAGTTCGTCTCTACGTCTCCGTGGGACCTTTATATACATCAATAACGTAATATAACCTAACCTAACCCAACCTGACATCTCAGCGGTAATATTTGACAACATTCCTGGCGAGCTATCCTCTACGTGGGACAGTCATATGCATCAATAACGTAACATAACCTAACCTAACCCAACCCGACATCTCGGCGGTAATATTTGAAGACATTCTTGGCGAGTTCGACTCTACGTCTCCGTGGGACCTTTATATACATCAATAACGTAATATAACCTAACCTAACCCAACCTGACATCTCGGCGGTAACATTTGACAACATTCCTGGCGAGCTATCCTCTACCTGGGACATTCGTATACATCATTAACGTAATGTAACCTAACCGAACCCAACCTAACATCTCGGCGGTAATGTTTGACAACATTCCTAGCGAGCTATCCTCTACGTGGGACATTAATATGCGTCAATAACGTAATATGAACTAACCTAGCCCAACCTGACATCTCGGCGGTAATATTTGAAGACATTCTTGGCGAGTTCGACTCTACGTCTCCGTGGGACCTTTATATACATCAATAACGTAATATAACCTAACCTAACCCAACCTGACATCTCAGCGGTAATATTTGACAACATTCCTGGCGAGCTATCCTCTACGTGGGACAGTCATATGCATCAATAACGTAACATAACCTAACCTAACCCAACCCGACATCTCGGCGTTAATATTTGAAGACATTCTTGGCGAGTTCGAATCTACGTCTCCGTGGGACCTTTATATACATCAATAACGTAATATAACCTAACCTAACCCAACCTGACATCTCGGCGGTAATATTTGACAACATTCCTGGCGAGTTGGCCAAGACGTCTGCGTGGGTCCTTCATATACATCATTAACGTAATATAATCTAACCTAACCCAACCTAACATCTCGGCGGTAATATTTGACAACATTCCTGGCGTGCTATCCTCTACGTGGGACATTCATATGCATCAATAACGTTATATAACCTAACCTAACCCAACCTGGCATCTCGGCGGTAATATTTGAAGACATTGTTGGCGAGTTCGACTCTACCTCTCCGTGGGACCTTTATATACATCAATAACGTAATTTAACCTAACCTAACCCAACCTGACATCTCAGCGGTAATATTTGACAACATTCCTGGCGAGCTATCCTCTTCGTGGGACATTCATATGCATCAATAACGTAATATAACCTAACCTAACCCAACCTGACATCTCGGCGGTAATATTTGAAGACATTCTTGGCGAGTTCGACTCTACGTCTCCGTGGGACCTTTATATACATCAATAACGTAATATAACCTAACCTAACCCAACCTGACATCTCAGCGGTAATATTTGACAACATTCCTGGCGAGCTATCCTCTACGTGGGACAGTCATATGCATCAATAACGTAACATAACCTAACCTAACCCAACCCGACATCTCGGCGTTAATATTTGAAGACATTCTTGGCGAGTTCGAATCTACGTCTCCGTGGGACCTTTATATACATCAATAACGTAATATAACCTAACCTAACCCAACCTGACATCTCGGCGGTAATATTTGACAACATTCCTGGCGAGTTGGCCAAGACGTCTGCGTGGGTCCTTCATATACATCATTAACGTAATATAATCTAACCTAACCCAACCTAACATCTCGCCGGCAATATTTGAAAACTTGCCTGGCGAGTTATCATCTGCGTGGGACATTCATATGCATCAATAACGTATTGTAATCTAACCTAACCCAACTTGTCAACTCGGCGGTAATATTTGACAACATTCCTGGCGAGTTGGCCCCGACGTCTGTGTGGGTCCTTCGTATACATCATTAACGTAATGCAACCTAACCTAACCCAACCTAACATCTCGGCGGTAATATTTGACAACATTCCTGGCGAGCTATCCTCTACGTGGGACATTCATATGCATCAATAACGTAATATAACCTAACCTAACCCAACCTGACATTTCGGCGGTAATATTTGAAGACATTCTTGGCGAGTTCGATCTACGTCTCCGACGGACTTTTATATACATCAATAACGTAATATAACCTAACCTAACCCAACCTGACATCTCAGCGGTAATATTTGACAACATTCCTGGCGAGCTATCCTCTACGTGGGACAGTCATATGCATCAATAACGTAACATAACCTAACCTAACCCAACCCGACATCTCGGCGTTAATATTTGAAGACATTCTTGGCGAGTTCGAATCTACGTCTCCGTGGGACCTTTATATACATCAATAACGTAATATAACCTAACCTAACCCAACCTGACATCTCGGCGGTAATATTTGACAACATTCCTGGCGAGTTGGCCAAGACGTCTGCGTGGGTCCTTCATATACATCATTAACGTAATATAATCTAACCTAACCCAACCTAACATCTCGCCGGCAATATTTGAAAACTTGCCTGGCGAGTTATCATCTGCGTGGGACATTCATATGCATCAATAACGTATTGTAATCTAACCTAACCCAACTTGTCAACTCGGCGGTAATATTTGACAACATTCCTGGCGAGTTGGCCCCGACGTCTGTGTGGGTCCTTCGTATACATCATTAACGTAATGCAACCTAACCTAACCCAACCTAACATCTCGGCGGTAATATTTGACAACATTCCTGGCGAGCTATCCTCTACGTGGGACATTCATATGCATCAATAACGTAATATAACCTAACCTAACCCAACCTGACATTTCGGCGGTAATATTTGAAGACATTCTTGGCGAGTTCGATCTACGTCTCCGTGGGACCTTTATATACATCAGTAACGCAATATAACCTAACCTAACCCAACCTGACATCTCGGCGGTAATATTTGACAACATTCCTGGCGAGTTGGCCCCGACGTCTGCGTGGGTCCTTCGTATACATCACTAACGTAATATAACCTAACCTAACCCAACCTAACATCTCGGCGGTAATATTTGACAACATTCCTGGCGAGCTGGCCCCTACGTCTCCGTGGGACCTTTATGTACATCAATAACATAATATAACTTAACCTAACCCAACCTGATATCTCGGCGGGAATATTTGACAAAATGCCTGGCGAGTTGGCATCTACGTGTCCGTGGGACCTTTATATACATCAGTATCCTAATATAACCTAACCTAACCCAACCTAATCTCTCGGGGTAACGTTTAACCACATTCCTTGCTTGTCGGCCCCTACATCTCGGTGGGAACACTGTATACGTCTGTGAAGTAATATAACCTAACCTAAGACAACCTGACATCTCGGCGGTAAAATTTGACAACATTCCTGGCGAGTTGACCTCTACGTCTCCGTGGGACCTTTATATACATCAATAACGTAATATAACCTATCCTAACCCAAACTGACATGTCAGCGGTAATATTTGACAACATTCCTGGCGAGCTGTCCTCTATGCGGGACATTCATATGCATCAATAACGTATTATAATCTAACCTAACCCAACCTGACATCTCGGCGGTAATATTTGACAACATTCCTGGCGAGTTGGCCACGACGTCTGTGTGGGTCCTTCGTATACATCATGAACGTAATGTAACATAACCTAACCCAACCTAACATCTCGGCGGTAATATTTGACAACATTCCTGGCGTGCTATCCTCTACGTGGGACATTCATATGCATCAATAACGTAATATAACCTAACCTAACCCAACCTGGCATCTCGGCGGTAATATTTGAAGACATTGTTGGCGAGTTCGACTCTACGTCTCCGTGGGACCTTTATATACATCAATAACGTAATTTAACCTAACCTAACCCAACCTGACATCTCAGCGGTAATATTTGACAACATTCCTGGCGAGCTATCCTCTTCGTGGGACATTCATATGCATCAATAACGTAATATAACCTAACCTAACCCAACCTGACATCTCGGCGGTAATATTTGAAGACATTCTTGGCGAGTTCGACTCTACGTCTCCGTGGGACCTTTATATACATCAATAACGTAATATAACCTAACCTAACCCAACCTGACATCTCAGCGGTAATATTTGACAACATTCCTGGCGAGCTATCCTCTACGTGGGACAGTCATATGCATCAATAACGTAACATAACCTAACCTAACCCAACCCGACATCTCGGCGTTAATATTTGAAGACATTCTTGGCGAGTTCGAATCTACGTCTCCGTGGGACCTTTATATACATCAATAACGTAATATAACCTAACCTAACCCAACCTGACATCTCGGCGGTAATATTTGACAACATTCCTGTCGAGTTGGCCCCGACGTCTGCGTGGGTCCTTCGTATACATCACTAACGTAATATAACCTAACCTAACCCAACCTAAAATCTCGGCGGTAACATTTGACAACATTCCTGGCGAGCTATCCTCTACGTGGGACATTCGTATACATCATTAACTTAATGTAACCTAACCTAACCCAACCTAACATCTCGGCGGTAATTTTTGACAACATTCCTGGCGAGCTATCCTCTACGTGGGACATTAATATGCGTCAATAACGTAATATAACCTAATCTAACCCAACCTGACATCTCGGCGGTAATATTTGAAGACATTCTTGGCGAGTTCGACTCTACGTCTCCGTGGGACCTTTATATACATTAATAACGTAATATAACCTAACCTAACCCAACCTGACATCTCGGCGGTAACATTTGACAACATTCCTGGCGAGCTATCCTCTACCTGGGACATTCGTATACATCATTAACGTAATGTAACCTAACCGAACCCAACCTAACATATCGGCGGTAATGTTTGACAACATTCCTGGCGAGCTATCCTCTACGTGGGACATTAATATGCGTCAATAACGTAATATGAACTAACCTAGCCCAACCTGACATCTCGGCGGTAATATTTGAAGACATTCTGGGCGAGTTCGGCTCTACGTCTCCGTGGGACCTTTATATACATCAATAACGCAATATAACCTAACCTAACCCAACCTGACATCTCGGCGGTAATATTTGACATCATTCCTGGCGAGTTGGCCCCGACGTCTGCGTGGGTCCTTCGTATACATCACTAACGTAATATAACCTAACCTAACCCAACCTAACATCTCGGCGGTAATATTTGACAACATTCCTGGCGAGCTGGTCCCTACGTCTCCGTGGGACCTTTATGTACATCAATAACATAATATAACTTAACCTAACCCAACCTGATATCTCGGCGGGAATATTTGACAAAATTCCTGGCGAGTTGGCATCTACGTGTCCGTGGGACCTTTATATACATCAGTATCCTAATATAACCTAACCTAACCCAACCTAATCTCTCGGGGTAACGTTTAACCACATTCCTTGCTTGTCGGCCCCTACATCTCGGTGGGAACACTGTATACGTCTGTGAAGTAATATAACCTAACCTAAGACAACCTGACATCTCGGCGGTAAAATTTGACAACATTCCTGGCGAGTTGACCTCTACGTCTCCGTGGGACCTTTATATACATCAATAACGTAATATAACCTATCCTAACCCAAACTGACATCTCAGCGGTAATATTTGACAACATTCCTGGCGAGCTGTCCTCTATGCGGGACATTCATATGCATCAATAACGTATTATAATCTAACCTAACCCAACCTGACATCTCGGCGGTAATATTTGACAACATTCCTGGCGAGTTGGCCACGACGTCTGTGTGGGTCCTTCGTATACATCATGAACGTAATGTAACCTAACCGAACCCAACCTAACATCTCGGCGGTAATGTTTGACAACATTCCTGGCAAGCTATCCTCTACGTGGGACATTAATATGCGTCAATAACGTAATATAAACTAACCTAGCCCAACCTGACATCTCGGCGGTAATATTTGAAGACATTCCTGGCGAGCTATCCTCTACGTGGGACATTCATATGCATCAATAACGTAATATGACCTAACCTAACACAACCTGACATTTCGGCGGTAATATTTGAAGACATTCTTGGCGAGTTCGACTCCACGTCTCCGACAGACCTTTATGTACATCAATAACGTAATATAACCTAACCTAACCCAACCTGACATCTCGGCGGTAATATTTGACAACTTGCCTGGCGAGTTATCCTCTACGTGGGACATTCATATGCATCAATAACGTATTATAATCTAACCTAACCCAACCTGACATCTCGGCGGTAATATTTGACAACATTCCTGGCGAGTTGGCCCCGACGTCTGTGTGGGTCCTTCGTATACATCATGAACGCAATGTAACATAACCTAACCCAACCTGACATCTCAGCGGTAATATTTGACAACATTCCTGGCGAGCTATCCTCTTCGTGGGACATTCATATGCATCAATAACGTAATATAACCTAACCTAACCCAACCTGACATCTCGGCGGTAATATTTGAAGACATTCTTGGCGAGTTCGACTCTACGTCTCCGTGGGACCTTTATATACATCAATAACGTAATATAACCTAACCTAACCCAACCTGACATCTCAGCGGTAATATTTGACAACATTCCTGGCGAGCTATCCTCTACGTGGGACATTCATATGCATCAATAACGTAACATAACTTAACGTAACCCAACCCGACATCTCGGCGTTAATATTTGAAGACATTCTTGGCGAGTTCGAATCTACGTCTCCGTGGGACCTTTATATACATCAATAACCTAATATAACCTAACCTAACCCAACCTGACATCTCGGCATTAAAATTTGACAACGTTCCTGACGAGTTGGCCTCTACTTGACCGTGGGACCTTTATATACATCAGTATCCTAATATAACCTAACCTAACCCAACCTAATCTCTCGGGGTACCGTTTAACAACATTCCTTGCTTGTCGGCCCCTACTTCTCAGTGGGAACACTGTATACGTCTATGAAGTAATGTAACCTAACCTAACCCAACCTGACATCTCGGCGGTAATATTTGAAAACATTCCTGGCGAGATGGCCTCTACGTCTGCGTGGGACCATTATATACATCAATAACGTAATATAACCTAACCTAACCTAACCTAACATCTCGGCGGCAATATTTGACAACATTCCTGGCGAGCTATCCTCTACGTGGGACATTCATATGCATCAATAACGTAATATAACCTAACCTAACCCAACCTGACATTTCGGCGGTAATATTTGAAGACATTCTTGGCGAGTTCGATCTACGTCTCGGACGGACCTTTATATACATCAATAACGTAATATAACCTAACCTAACCCAACCTGACATCTCGGCGGTAATATTTGACAACATTCCTGTCGAGTTGGCCAAGACGTCTGCGTGGGTCCTTCATATAAATCATTAACGTAATATAATCTAACCTAACCCAAACTAACATCTCGGCGGTAATATTTGACAACTTGCCTGGCGAGTTATCCTCTACGTGGGACATTCATATGCATCAATAACGTATTATAATCTAACCTGACCCAACCCGACATCTCGGCGGTAATATTTGACAACATTCCTGGCGAGATGGCCCCGACGTCTGTGTGGGTCCTTCGTATACATCATGAACGTAATGTAACATAACCTAACCCAACCTAACATCTCGGTGGTAATATCTGACAACATTCCTGGCGTGCTATCCTCTACGTGGGACATTCATATGCATCAATAACGTATTATAATCTAACCTGACCCAACCCGACATCTCGGCGTTAATATTTGAAGACATTCTTGGCGAGTTCGAATCTACGTCTCCGTGGGACCTTTATATACATCAATAACGTAATATAACCTAACCTAACCCAACCTGACATCTCGGCGGTAACATTTGACAACATTCCTGGCGAGTTGGCCAAGACGTCTGCGTGGGTCCTTCATATACATCATTAACGTAATATAATCTATCCTAACCCAACCTAACATCTCGCCGGCAATATTTGAAAACTTGCCTGGCGAGTTATCATCTGCGTGGTACATTCATATGCACCAATAAGGTATTGTAATCTAACCTAACCCAACTTGTCAACTCGGCGGTAATATTTGACAACATTCCTGGCGAGTTGGCCCCGACGTCTGTGTGGGTCCTTCGTCTACATCATTAACGTAATGTAACCTAACCTAACCCAACCTAACATCTCGGCGGTAATATTTGACAACATTCCTGGCGATCTATCCTCTACGTGGGACATTCATATGCATCAATAACGTAATATAACCTAACGTAACCCAACCTGACATTTCGGCGGTAATATTTGAAGACATTCTTGGCGAGTTCGATCTACGTCTCCGACGGACTTTTATATACATCAATAACGTAATATAACCTAGCCTAACCCAACCTGACATCTCGGCGGTAATTTTTGACAACATTCCTGGCGAGCTATCCTCTACGTGGGACATTAATATGCGTCAATAACGTAATATAACCTAATCTAACCCAACCTGACATCTCGGCGGTAATATTTGAAGACATTCTTGGCGAGTTCGACTCTACGTCTCCGTCGGAACTTTATATACATCAATAATGTAATATAACCTAACCTAACCCAACCTGACATCTCGGCGGTAACATTTGACAACATTCCTGGCGAGCTATCCTCTACCTGGGACATTCGTATACATCATTAACGTAATGTAACCTAACCGAACCCAACCTAACATCTCGGCGGTAATGTTTGACAACATTCCTGGCGAGCTATCCTCTACGTGGGACATTAATATGCGTCAATAACGTAATATAAACTAACCTAGCCCAACCTGACATCTCGGCGGTAATATTTGACGACATTCCTGGCGAGTTCGAATCTACGTCTCCGTGGGACCTTTATATACATCAATAACGTAATATAACCTAACCTAACCCAACCTGACATCTCGGCGGTAATATTTGACAACATTCCTGTCGAGTTGGCCAAGACGTCTGCGTGGGTCCTTCATATACATCATTAACGTAATATAATCTAACCTAACCCAACCTAACATCTCGGCGGTAATATTTGACAACTTGCCTGGCGAGTTATCCTCTACGTGGGACATTCATATGCATCAATAACGTATTATAATCTAACCTGACCCAACCCGACATCTCGGCGGTAATATTTGACAACATTCCTGGCGAGATGGCCCCGACGTCTGTGTGGGTCCTTCGTATACATCATGAACGTAATGTAACATAACCTAACCCAACCTAACATCTCGGCGGTAATATCTGACAACATTCCTGGCGTGCTATCCTCTACGTGGGACCTTTATATACATCAATAACGTAATATAACCTAACCTAACCCAACCTGACATCTCGGCGGTAATATTTGACAACATTCCTGGCGAGTTGGCCAAGACGTCTGCGTGGGTCCTTCATATACATCATTAACGTAATATAATCTAACCTAACCCAACCTAACATCTCGGCGGTAATATTTGACAACTTGCCTGGCGAATTATCCTCTACGTGGGACATTCATATGCATCAATAACGTATTGTAATCTAACCTAACCCAACTTGTCAACTCGGCGGTAATATTTGACAACATTCCTGGCGAGATGGCCCCGACGTCTGTGTGGGTCCTTCGTATACATCATGAACGTAATGTAACATAACCTAACCCAACCTAACATCTCGGCGGTAATATCTGACAACATTCCTGGCGTGCTATCCTCTACGTGGGACATTCATATGCATCAATAACGTATTATAATCTAACCTGACCCAACCCGACATCTCGGCGTTAATATTTGAAGACATTCTTGGCGAGTTCGAATCTACGTCTCCGTGGGACCTTTATATACATCAATAACGTAATATAACCTAACCTAACCCAACCTGACATCTCGGCGGTAATATCTGACAACATTCCTGGCGTGCTATCCTCTACGTGGGACATTCATATGCATCAATAACGTATTATAATCTAACCTGACCCAACCCGACATCTCGGCGTTAATATTTGAAGACATTCTTGGCGAGTTCGAATCTACGTCTCCGTGGGACCTTTATATACATCAATAACGTAATATAACCTAACCTAACCCAACCTGACATCTCGGCGGTAATATTTGACAACATTCCTGGCGAGTTGGCCAAGACGTATGCGTGGGTCCTTCATATACATCATTAACGTAATATAATCTAACCTAACCCAACCTAACATCTCGCCGGCAATATTTGACAACATTCCTGGCGAGATGGCCCCGACGTCTGCGTGGGTCCTTCGTATACATCACTAACGTAATATAACCTAACCTAACCCAACCTAACATCTCGGCGGTAACATTTGACAACATTCCTGGCGAGCTATCCTCTACGTGGGACATTCGTATACATCATTAACTTAATGTAACCTAACCTAACCCAACCTAACATCTCGGCGGTAATTTCTGACAACATTCCTGGCGAGCTATCCTCTACGTGGGACATTAATATGCATCAATAACGTAATATAACCTAATCTAACCCAACCTGACATCTCGGCGGTAATATTTGAAGACATTCTTGGCGAGTTCGACTCTACGTCTCCGTGGGACCTTTATATACATCAATAACGTAATATAACCTAACCTAACCCAACCTGACATCTCGGCGGTAACATTTGACAACATTCCTGGCGAGCTATCCTCTACCTGGGACATTCGTATACATCATTAACGTAATGTAACCTAACCGAACCCAACCTAACATCTCGGCGGTAATGTTTGACAACATTCCTGGCGAGCTATCCTCCACGTGGGACATTAATATGCGTCAATAACGTAATATGAACTAACCTAGCCCAACCTGACATCTCGGCGGTAATATTTGAAGACATTCTGGGCGAGTTCGGCTCTACGTCTCCGTGGGACCTTTATATACATCAATAATGTAATATAACCTAACCTAACCCAACCTGACATCTCGGCGGTAACATTTGACAACATTCCTGGCGAGCTATCCTCTACCTGGGACATTCGTATACATCATTAACGTAATGTAACCTAACCGAACCCAACCTAACATCTCGGCGGTAATGTTCGACAACATTCCTGGCGAGCTATCCTCTACGTGGGACATTAATATGCGTCAATAACGTAATATAAACTAACCTAGCCCAACCTGACATCTCGGCGGTAATATTTGACGACATTCCTGGCGAGTTCGACTCTACGTCTCCGTGGGACCTTTATATACATCAATAACGTAATATAACCTAACCTAACCCAACCTGACATCTCGGCGGTAATATTTGACAACATTCCTTTCGAGTTGGCCAAGACGTCTGCGTGGGTCCTTCATATACATCATTAACGTAATATAATCTAACCTAACCCAACCTAACATCTCGGCGGTAATATTTGACAACTTGCCTGGCGAGTTATCCTCTACGTGGGACATTCATATGCATCAATAACGTATTATAATCTAACCTGACCCAACCCGACATCTCGGCGGTAATATTTGACAACATTCCTGGCGAGATGGCCCCGACGTCTGTGTGGGTCCTTCGTATACATCATGAACGTAATGTAACATAACCTAACCCAACCTAACATCTCGGCGGTAATATCTGACAACATTCCTGGCGTGCTATCCTCTACGTGGGACATTCATATGCATCAATAACGTATTATAATCTAACCTGACCCAACCCGACATCTCGGCGTTAATATTTGAAGACATTCTTGGCGAGTTCGAATCTACGTCTCCGTGGGACCTTTATATACATCAATAACGTAATATAACCTAACCTAACCCAACCTGACATCTCGGCGGTAATATTTGACAACATTCCTGGCGAGTTGGCCATGACGTCTGCGTGGGTCCTTCATATACATCATTAACGTAATATAATCTAACCTAACCCAACCTAACATCTCGCCGGCAATATTTGAAAACTTGCCTGGCGAGTTACCATCTGCGTGGGACATTCATATGCATCAATAACGTATTGTAATCTAACCTAACCCAACTTGTCAACTCGGCGGTAATATTTGACAACATTCCTGGCGAGTTGGCCCCGACGTCTGTGTGGGTCCTTCGTATACATCATTAACGTAATGTAGCCTAACCTAACCCAACCTAACATCTCGGCGGTAATATTTGACAACATTCCTGGCGAGCTATCCTCTACGTGGGACATTCATATGCATCAATAACGTAATATAACCTAACCTAACCCAACCTGACATTTCGGCGGTAATATTTGAAGACATTCTTGGCGAGTTCGATCTACGTCTCCGACGGACTTTTATATACATCAATAACGTAATGTAACCTAACCGAACCCAACCTAACATCTCGGCGGTAATGTTTGACAACATTCCTGGCGAGCTATCCTCTACGTGGGACATTAATATGCGTCAATAACGTAATATAAACTAACCTAGCCCAACCTGACATCTCGGCGGTAATATTTGACGACATTCCTGGCGAGTTCGACTCTACGTCTCCGTGGGACCTTTATATACATCAATAACGTAATATAACATAACCTAACCCAACCTGACATCTCGGCGGTAATATTTGACAACATTCCTGTCGAGTTGGCCAAGACGTCTGCGTGGGTCCTTCATATACATCATTAACGTAATATAATCTAACCTAACCCAACCTAACATCTCGGCGGTAATATTCGACAACTTGCCTGGCGAGTTATCCTCTACGTGGGACATTCATATGCATCAATAACGTATTATAATCTAACCTGACCCAACCCGACATCTCGGCGGTAATATTTGACAACATTCCTGGCGAGATGGCCCCGACGTCTGCGTGGGTCCTTCGTATACATCACTAACGTAATATAACCTAACCTAACCCAACCTAACATCTCGGCGGTAACATTTGACAACATTCCTGGCGAGCTATCCTCTACGTGGGACATTCGTATACATCATTAACTTAATGTAACCTAACCTAACCCAACCTAACATCTCGGCGGTAATTTTTGACAACATTCCTGGCGAGCTATCCTCTACGTGGGACATTAATATGCGTCAATAACGTAATATAACCTAATCTAACCCAACCTGACATCTCGGCGGTAATATTTGAAGACATTCTTGGCGAGTTCGATCTACGTCTCCGACGGACTTTTATATACATCAATAACGTAATATAACCTAACCTAACCCAACCTGACATCTCGGCGGTAATTTTTGACAACATTCCTGGCGAGCTATCCTCTACGTGGGACATTAATATGCGTCAATAACGTAATATAACCTAATCTAACCCAACCTGACATCTCGGCGGTAATATTTGAAGACATTCTTGGCGAGTTCGACTCTACGTCTCCGTGGGACCTTTATATACATCAATAATGTAATATAACCTAACCTAACCCAGCCTGACATCTCGGCGGTAACATTTGACAACATTCCTGGCGAGCTATCCTCTACCTGGGACATTCGTATACATCATTAACGTAATGTAACCTAACCGAACCCAACCTAACATCTCGGCGGTAATGTTTGACAACATTCCTGGCGAGCTATCCTCTACGTGGGACATTAATATGCGTCAATAACGTAATATAAACTAACCTAGCCCAACCTGACATCTCGGCGGTAATATTTGACGACATTCCTGGCGAGTTCGACTCTACGTCTCCGTGGGACCTTTATATACATCAATAACGTAATATAACCTAACCTAACCCAACCTGACATCTCGGCGGTAATATTTGACAACATTCCTGTCGAGTTGGCCAAGACGTCTGCGTGGGTCCTTCATATACATCATTAACGTAATATAATCTAACCTAACCCAACCTAACATCTCGGCGGTAATATTTGACAACTTGCCTGGCGAGTTATCCTCTACGTGGGACATTCATATGCATCAATAACGTATTATAATCTAACCTGACCCAACCCGCCATCTCGGCGGTAATATTTGACAACATTCCTGGCGAGATGGCCCCGACGTCTGCGTGGGTCCTTCGTATACATCACTAACGTAATATAACCTAACCTAACCCAACCTAACATCTCGGCGGTAACATTTGACAACATTCCTGGCGAGCTATCCTCTACGTGGGACATTCGTATACATCATTAACTTAATGTAACCTAACCTAACCCAACCTAACATCTCGGCGGTAATTTTTGACAACATTACTGGCGAGCTATCCTCTACGTGGGACATTAATATGCGTCAATAACGTAATATAACCTAATCTAACCCAACCTGACATCTCGGCGGTAATATTTGAAGACATTCTTGGCGAGTTCGACTCTACGTCTCCGTGGGACCTTTATATACATCAATAACGTAATATAACCTAACCTAACCCAACCTGACATCTCGGCGGTAACATTTGACAACATTCCTGGCGAGCTATCCTCTACCTGGGACATTCGTATACATCATTAACGTAATGTAACCTAACCGAACCCAACCTAACATCTCGGCGGTAATGTTTGACAACATTCCTGGCGAGCTATCCTCTACGTGGGACATTAATATGCGTCAATAACGTAATATGAACTAACCTAGCCCAACCTGACATCTCGGCGGTAATATTTGAAGACATTCTGGGCGAGTTCGGCTCTACGTCTCCGTGGGACCTTTATATACATCAATAACGCAATATAACCTAACCTAACCCAACCTGACATCTCGGCGGTAATATTTGACTACATTCCTGGCGAGCTATCCTCTACCTGGGACATTCGTATACATCATTAACGTAATGTAACCTAACCGAACCCAACCTAACATCTCGGCGGTAATGTTCGACAACATTCCTGGCGAGCTATCCTCTACGTGGGACATTAATATGCGTCAATAACGTAATATAAACTAACCTAGCCCAACCTGTCATCTCGGCGGTAATATTTGACGACATTCCTGGCGAGTTCGACTCTACGTCTCCGTGGGACCTTTATATACATCAATAACGTAATATAACCTAACCTAACCCAACCTG
The DNA here is from genome assembly GCA_963969225.1 of Xylocopa violacea. Classification (NCBI taxonomy): domain Eukaryota; kingdom Metazoa; phylum Arthropoda; class Insecta; order Hymenoptera; family Apidae; genus Xylocopa; species Xylocopa violacea. Next base: position 1,201,346 of record CAXAJV010000168.1, on the reverse strand, counting down.
ACATCTCGGCGGTAATATTTGACAACATTCCTGTCGAGTTGGCCAAGACGTCTGCGTGGGTCCTTCATATACATCATTAACGTAATATAATCTAACCTAACCCAACCTAACATCTCGGCGGTAATATTTGACAACTTGCCTGGCGAGTTATCCTCTACGTGGGACATTCATATGCATCAATAACGTATTATAATCTAACCTGACCCAACCCGACATCTCGGCGGTAATATTTGACAACATTCCTGGCGAGATGGCCCCGACGTCTGTGTGGGTCCTTCGTATACATCATGAACGTAATGTAACATAACCTAACCCAACCTAACATCTCGGCGGTAATATCTGACAACATTCCTGGCGTGCTATCCTCTACGTGGGACATTCATATGCATCAATAACGTATTATAATCTAACCTGACCCAACCCGACATCTCGGCGTTAATATTTGAAGACATTCTTGGCGAGTTCGAATCTACGTCTCCGTGGGACCTTTATATACATCAATAACGTAATATAACCTAACCTAACCCAACCTGACATCTCGGCGGTAATATTTGACAACATTCCTGGCGAGTTGGCCAAGACGTCTGCGTGGGTCCTTCATATACATCATTAACGTAATATAATCTAACCTAACCCAACCTAACATCTCGCCGGCAATATTTGAAAACTTGCCTGGCGAGTTACCATCTGCGTGGGACATTCATATGCATCAATAACGTATTGTAATCTAACCTAACCCAACTTGTCAACTCGGCGGTAATATTTGACAACATTCCTGGCGAGTTGGCCCCGACGTCTGTGTGGGTCCTTCGTATACATCATTAACGTAATGTAACCTAACCTAACCCAACCTAACATCTCGGCGGTAATATTTGACAACATTCCTGGCGAGCTATCCTCTACGTGGGACATTCATATGCATCAATAACGTAATATAACCTAACCTAACCCAACCTGACATTTCGGCGGTAATATTTGAAGACATTCTTGGCGAGTTCGATCTACGTCTCCGACGGACTTTTATATACATCAATAACGTAATGTAACCTAACCGAACCCAACCTAACATCTCGGCGGTAATGTTTGACAACATTCCTGGCGAGCTATCCTCTACGTGGGACATTAATATGCGTCAATAACGTAATATAAACTAACCTAGCCCAACCTGACATCTCGGCGGTAATATTTGACGACATTCCTGGCGAGTTCGACTCTACGTCTCCGTGGGACCTTTATATACATCAATAACGTAATATAACATAACCTAACCCAACCTGACATCTCGGCGGTAATATTTGACAACATTCCTGTCGAGTTGGCCAAGACGTCTGCGTGGGTCCTTCATATACATCATTAACGTAATATAATCTAACCTAACCCAACCTAACATCTCGGCGGTAATATTTGACAACTTGCCTGGCGAGTTATCCTCTACGTGGGACATTCATATGCATCAATAACGTATTATAATCTAACCTGACCCAACCCGACATCTCGGCGGTAATATTTGACAACATTCCTGGCGAGATGGCCCCGACGTCTGCGTGGGTCCTTCGTATACATCACTAACGTAATATAACCTAACCTAACCCAACCTAACATCTCGGCGGTAACATTTGACAACATTCCTGGCGAGCTATCCTCTACGTGGGACATTCGTATACATCATTAACTTAATGTAACCTAACCTAACCCAACCTAACATCTCGGCGGTAATTTTTGACAACATTACTGGCGAGCTATCCTCTACGTGGGACATTAATATGCGTCAATAACGTAATATAACCTAATCTAACCCAACCTGACATCTCGGCGGTAATATTTGAAGACATTCTTGGCGAGTTCGACTCTACGTCTCCGTGGGACCTTTATATACATCAATAACGTAATATAACCTAACCTAACCCAACCTGACATCTCGGCGGTAACATTTGACAACATTCCTGGCGAGCTATCCTCTACCTGGGACATTCGTATACATCATTAACGTAATGTAACCTAACCGAACCCAACCTAACATCTCGGCGGTAATGTTTGACAACATTCCTGGCGAGCTATCCTCTACGTGGGACATTAATATGCGTCAATAACGTAATATGAACTAACCTAGCCCAACCTGACATCTCGGCGGTAATATTTGAAGACATTCTGGGCGAGTTCGGCTCTACGTCTCCGTGGGACCTTTATATACATCAATAACGCAATATAATCTAACCTAACCCAACCTGACATCTCGGCGGTAATATTTGACTACATTCCTGGCGAGTTGGCCCCGACGTCTGCGTGGGTCCTTCGTATACATCACTAACGTAATATAACCTAACCTAACCCAACCTAACATCTCGGCGGTAATATTTGACAACATTCCTGGCGAGCTGGCCCCTACGTCTCCGTGGGACCTTTATGTACATCAATAACATAATATAACTTAACCTAACCCAACCTGATATCTCGGCGGGAATATTTGACAAAATTCCTGGCGAGTTGGCATCTACGTGTCCGTGGGACCTTTATATACATCAGTATCCTAATATAACCTAACCTAACCCAACCTAATCTCTCGGGGTAACGTTTAACCACATTCCTTGCTTGTCGGCCCCTACATCTCGGTGGGAACACTGTATACGTCTGTGAAGTAATATAACCTAACCTAACCCAACCTGACATCTCGGCGGTAATATTTGACAACATTCCTGGCGAGTTAGCCAAGACGTATGCGTGGGTCCTTCATATACATCATTAACGTAATAGAATCTAACCTAACCCAACCTAACATCTCGCCGGCAATATTTGAAAACTTGCCTGGCGATTTGTCCTCTGCGTGGGACATTCATATGCATCAATATCGTATTGTAATCTAACCTAATCCAACCTGACAACTCGGCGGTAATATTTGACAACATTCCTGGCGAGCTGGCCCCTACGTCTCCGTGGGACCTTTATGTACATCAATAACATAATATAACTTAACCTAACCCAACCTGATATCTCGGCGGGAATATTTGACAAAATTCCTGGCGAGTTGGCATCTACGTGTCCGTGGGACCTTTATATACATCAGTATCCTAATATAACCTAACCTAACCCAAACTAATCTCTCGGGGTAACGTTTGACCACATTCCTTGCTTGTCGGCCCCTACATCTCGGTGGGAACACTGTATACGTCTGTGAAGTAATATAACCTAACCTAAGACAACCTGACATCTCGGCGGTAAAATTTGACAACATTCCTGGCGAGTTGTCCTCTACGTCTATGTGGGACCTTTATATACATCAATAACGTAATATAACCTAACCTAACCCAACCTGACATGTAGGCGGTAATATTTGACAACATTCCTGGCGAGTTGGCCAAGACGTCTGCGTGGGTCCTTCATATACATCATTAACGTAATATAATCTAACCTAACCCAACCTAACATCTCGGCGGTAATATTTGACAACTTGCCTGGCGAATTATCCTCTACGTGGGACATTCATATGCATCAATAACGTATTATAATCTAACCTAACCCAACCTGACATCTCGGCGGTAATATTTGACAACTTTCCTGGCGAGTTGGCCCCGACGTCTGTGTGGGTCCTTCGTATACATCATGAACGCAATGTAACATAACCTAACCAAACCTAACATCTCGGCGGTAATATTTGACAACTTTCCTGGCGTGCTATCCTCTACGTGGGACATTCATATGCATCAATAACGTAATATAACCTAACCTAACCCAACCTGACATCTCGGCGGTAATATTTGAAGACACTCTTGGCCAGTTCGACTCTACGTCTCCGTGGGACCTTTATATACATCAATAACGTAATATAACCTAACCTAACCCAACCTGACATCTCAGCGGTAATATTTGACAACATTCCTGGCGAGCTATCCTCTTCGTGGGACATTCATATGCATCAATAACGTAATATAACCTAACCTAACCCAACCTGACATCTCGGCGGTAATATTTGAAGACATTCTTGGCGAGTTCGAATCTACGTCTCCGTGGGACCTTTATATACATCAATAACCTAATATAACCTAACCTAACCCAACCTGACATCTCGGCATTAAAATTTGACAACGTTCCTGGCGAGTTGGCCTCTACTTGACCGTGGGACCTTTATATACATCAGTATCCTAATATAACCTAACCTAACCCAACCTAATCTCTCGGGGTACCGTTTAACAACATTCCTTGCTTGTCGGCCCCTACTTCTCAGTGGGAACACTGTATACGTCTATGAAGTAATGTAACCTAACCTAACACAACCTGACATCTCGGCGGTAATATTTGAAAACATTCCTGGCGAGATGGCCTCTACGTCTGCGTGGGACCATTATATACATCAATAACGTAATATAACCTAACCTAACCCAACCTAACATCTCGGCGGCAATATTTCACAACATTCCTGGCGAGCTATCCTCTACGTGGGACATTCATATGCATCAATAACGTAATATAACCTAACCTAACCCAACCTGACATTTCGGCGGTAATATTTGAAGACATTCTTGGCGAGTTGGCCTCTACGTACCCGTGGGACATTTATAGACATCAATAACGTAATATAACCTAACCTAACCCAACCTAACATCTCGGCGGTAATTTTTGACAACATTCCTGGCGAGCTATCCTCTATGTGGGACATTAATATGCGTCAATAACGTAATATAACCTAATCTAACCCAACCTGACATCTCGGCGGTAATATTTGACGACATTCCTGGCGAGTTCGACTCTACGTCTCCGTGGGACCTTTATATACATCAATTACGTAATATAACCTTACCTAACCCAACCTGACATTTCGGCGGTAATATTTAAAGACATTCCTGGCGAGCTATCCTCTACGTGGGACATTCATATGCATCAATAACGTAACATAACCTAACCTAACCCAACCCTACATCTCGGCGTTAATATTTGAAGACATTCTTGGCGAGTTGGTCTCTACGTCTCCGTGGGACCTTTATATACATCAATAACGTAGTATAACCTAACCTAATCCAACCTGACATCTCGGCGGTAATATTTGACAACATTCCTGGCGAGCTGGCCCCTACGTCTCCGTGGGACCTTTATGTACATCAATAACATAATATAACTTAACCTAACCCAACCTGATATCTCGGCGGGAATATTTGACAAAATTCCTGGCGAGTTGGCATCTACGTGTCCGTGGGACCTTTATATACATCAGTATCCTAATATAACCTAACCTAACCCAACCTAATCTCTCGGGGTAACGTTTAACCACATTCCTTGCTTGTCGGCCCCTACATCTCGGTGGGAACACTGTATACGTCTGTGAAGTAATATAACCTCACCTAAGACAACCTGACATCTCGGCTTTAAAATTTGACAACATTCCTGGCGAGTTGGCCCCGCCGTCTGTGTGGGTCCTTCGTATACATCATGAACGCAATGTAACATAACCTAACCCAACCTAACATCTCGGCGGTAATATTTGACATCATTCCTGGCGTGCTATCCTCTACGTGGGACATTCATATGCATCAATAACGTAATATAACCTAACCTAACCCAACCTGACATCGCGGCGGTAATATTTGAAGACATTCTTGGCGAGTTCGACTCTACGTCTCCGTGGGACCTTTATATACATCAATTACGTAATATAACCTTACCTAACCCAACCTGACATTTCGGCGGTAATATTTGACGACATTCCTGGCGAGCTATCCTCTACGTGGGACATTCATATGCATCAATAACGTAATATAACCTAACCTAACCCAACCTAACATCTCGGCGGTAATATTTGACAACATTCCTGGCGAGCTATCCTCTACGTGGGACATTCATATGCATCAATAACGTAATATAGCCTAACCTAACCCAACCTGACATCTCGGCGGTAATATTTGACGACATTCCTGGCGAGTTCGACTCTACGTCTCCGTGGGACCTTTATATACATCAATTACGTAATATAACCTAACCTAACCCAACCTGACATTTCGGCGGTAATATTTGACGACATTCCTGGCGAGTTGGGCTCTACGTCTTCGTGGGACCCTTATATACATCAATAACGTAATATAACCTAACCTAATCCAACCTGACATCTCGGCGGTAATATTTGACAACATTCCTGGCGAGCTGGCCCCTACGTCTCCGTGGGACCTTTATGTACATCAATAACGTAGTATAACGTAACCTAATCCAACCTGACATCTCGGCGGTAATATTTGACAACATTCCTGGCGAGCTGGCCCCTACGTCTCCGTGGGACCTTTATGTACATCAATAACATAATATAACTTAACCTAACCCAACCTGATATCTCGGCGGGAATATTTGACAAAATTCCTGGCGAATTGGCATCTACGTGTCCGTGGGACCTTTATATACATCAGTATCCTAATATAACCTAACCTAACCCAACCTGACATCTCGGCGGTAATATTTGACAACATTCCCGGCGAGTTGGCCCCGACGTCTGCGTGGGTCCTTCGTATACATCACTAACGTAATATAACCTAACCTAACCCAACCTAACATCTCGGCGGCAATATGTGACAACATTCCTGGCGAGCTATCCTCTACGTGGGACATTCATATGCATCAATAACGTAATATAACCTGACCTAACCCAACCTGACATCTCGGCGGTAATATCTGACGACATTCCTGGCGAGTTGTCCTCTACGTCTATGTGGGACCTTTATATACATCAATAACGTAATATAACCTAACCTAACCCAAACTGACATGTAGGCGGTAATATTTGACAACATTCCTGGCGAGTTGGCCCCGAGGTCTGTGTGGGTCCTTCGTATACATCATTAACGTAATGTAACCTAACCTAACCCAACCTAACATCTCGGCGGTAATATTTGACAACATTCCTGGCGAGTTATCCTCTACGTGGGACATTCATATGCATCAATAACGTATTATAATCTAACCTAACCCAACCTGACATCTCGGCGGTAATATTTCACAACATTCCTGGCGAGTTGGCCCCGACGTCTGTGTGGGTCCTTCGTATACATCATGAACGCAATGTAACATAACCTAACCCAACCTAACATCTCGGCGGTAATATTTGAAGACATTCTTGGCGAGTTCGAAATTACCTCTCCGTGGGACCTTTATATACATCAATAACGTAATATAACCTAACCTAACCCAACCTGACATCTCAGCGGTAATATTTGACAACATTCCTGGCGAGCTATCCTCTACGTGGGACATTCATATGCATCAATAACGTAACATAATCTAACCTAACCCAACCCGACATCTCGGCGTTAATATTTGAAGACATTCTTGGCGAATTCGAATCTACGTCTCTGTGTGACCTTTATATACATCAATAACGTAATATAACCTAACCTAACCCAACCTGACATCACGGCGGTAATATTTGACAACATTCCTGGCGAGCTATACTCTACGTGGGACATTCATATGCATCAATAACGTAATATAACCTAACCTAACCCAACCTGACATCTCGGCGGTAATATTTGAAGACATTCTTGGCGAGTTCGAATCTACGTCTCCGTGGGACCATTATATACATCAGTAACCTAATATAACCTAACCTAACCCAACCTGACATGTCGGCATTAAAATTTGACAACGTTCCTGGCGAGTTTGCCTCTACGTGACCGTGGGACCTTTATATACATCAGTATCCTAATAAAACCTAACCTAACCAAACCTAATCTCTCGGGGTACCGTTTAACAACATTCCTTGCTTGTCGGCCCCTACTTCTCAGTGGGAACACTGTATACGTCTATGAAGTAATGTAACCTAACCTAACCCAACCTGACATCTCGGCGGTAATATTTGAAAACATTCCTGGCGAGATGGCCTCTACGTCTGCGTGGGACTTTTATATACATCAATAACGTAATATAACCTAACCTAACCCAACCTAACATCTCGGCGGCAATATTTGACAACATTCCTGGCGAGCTATCCTTTACGTGGAACATTCATATGCATCAATAACGTAATATAACCTAACCTAACCCAACCTGACATTTCGGCGGTAATATTTGAAGACATTCTTGGCGAGTTCGATCTACGTCTCCGACGGACTTTTATATACATCAATAACGTAATATAACCTAACCTAACCCAACCTGACATGTCGGCGGTAATATTTGACAACATTCCTGGCGAGTTGGCCAAGACGTCTTCGTGGGTCCTTCATATACATCATTAACGTAATATAACCTAACCTAACCCAACCTGACATCTCGGCGGTAATATTTGACGACATTCCTGGCGAGTTGGTCTCTACGTCTCCGTGGTACCTTTATATACACCAATAACGTAATATAACCTAACCTAACCCAACCTGACATCTCGGCGGTAATATTTGACAACATTCCTGGCCAGCTATCCTCTACGTGGGACATTCATATGCATCAATAACGTAATATAACCTAACCTAACCCAACCTGACATCTCGGCGGTAATATTTGAAGACATTCTTGGCGAGTTCGAATCTACGTCTCCGTGGGACCTTTATATACATCAATAACCTAATATAACCTAACCTAACCCAACCTGACATCTCGGCGGTAATATTTGACAACATTCCCGGCGAGTTGGCCCCGACGTCTGCGTGGGTCCTTCGTATACATCACTAACGTAATATAACCTAACCTAACCCAACCTAACATCTCGGCGGCAATATGTGACAACATTCCTGGCGAGCTATCCTCTACGTGGGACATTCATATGCATCAATAACGTAATATAACCTAACCTAACCCAACCTGACATTTCGGCGGTAATATTTGAAGACATTCTTGGCGAGTTCGATCTACGTCTGCGACGGACCTTTATATACATCAATAACGTAATATAACCTAACCTAACCCAACCTGACATCTCGGCGGTAATATTTGACAACATTCCTGGCGAGTTGGCCCCGACGTCTGCGTGGGTCCTTCGTATACATCACTAACGTAATATAACCTAACCTAACCCAACCTAACATCTCGGCGGTAATATTTGACAACATTCCTGGCGAGCTATCCTCTACGTGGGACATTCATATGCATCAATAACGTAATATAGCCTAACCTAACCCAACCTGACATCTCGGCGGTAATATCTGACGACATTCCTGGCGAGTTGTCCTCTACGTCTATGTGGGACCTTTATATACATCAATAACGTAATATAACCTAACCTAACCCAAACTGACATGTAGGCGGTAATATTTGACAACATTCCTGGCGAGTTGGCCCCGACGTCTGTGTGGGTCCTTCGTATACATCATTAACGTAATGTAACCTAACCTAACCCAACCTAACATCTCGGCGGTAATATTTGACAACATTCCTGGCGAGTTATCCTCTACGTGGGACATTCATATGCATCAATAACGTAATATAACCTAACCTAACCCAACCTGACATCTCGGCGGTAATATTTGAAGACATTCTTGGCGAGTTCGAAATTACCTCTCCGTGGGACCTTTATATACATCAATAACGTAATATAACCTAACCTAACCCAACCTGACATCTCAGCGGTAATATTTGACAACATTCCTGGCGAGCTATCCTCTACCTGGGACATTCGTATACATCATTAACGTAATGTAACCTAACCGAACCCAACCTAACATCTCGGCGGTAATGTTTGACAACATTCCTGGCAAGCTATCCTCTACGTGGGACATTAATATGCGTCAATAACGTAATATAAACTAACCTAGCCCAACCTGACATCTCGGCGGTAATATTTGAAGACATTCCTGGCGAGCTATCCTCTACGTGGGACATTCATATGCATCAATAACGTAATATGACCTAACCTAACACAACCTGACATTTCGGCGGTAATATTTGAAGACATTCTTGGCGAGTTCGACTCCACGTCTCCGACAGACCTTTATATACATCAATAACGTAATATAACCTAACCTAACCCAACCTGACATCTCGGCGGTAATATTTGACAACATTCCTGGCGAGCTATCCTCTACGTGGGACATTCATATGCATCAATAACGTAATATAGCCTAACCTAACCCAACCTGACATCTCGGCGGTAATATTTGACGATTTTCCTGGCGAGTTCGACCCTACGTCTCCGTGGGACCTTTATGTACATCAATAACATAATATAACTTAACCTAACCCAACCTGATATCTCGGCGGGAATATTTGACAAAATTCCTGGCGAGTTGGCATCTACGTGTCCGTGGGACCTTTATATACATCAGTATCCTAATATAACCTAACCTAACCCAACCTGACATCTCGGCGGTAATATTTGAAGACATTCTTGGCGAGTTCGAATCTACGTCTCCGTGGGACCTTTATATACATCAATAACGTAATATAACCTATCCTAACCCAAACTGACATCTCAGCGGTAATATTTGACATCATTCCTGGCGAGCTATCCTCTACGTGGGACATTCATATGCATCAATAACGTAATATAGCCTAACCTAACCCAACCCGACATCTCGGCGTTAATATTTGAAGACATTCTTGGCGAGTTCGAATCTACGTCTCCGTGGGACCTTTATATACATCAATATCGTAATACAACCTAACCTAACCCAACCTGACATTTCGGCGGTAATATTTGACAACATTCCTGGCGAGTTAGCCAAGACGTATGCGTGGGTCCTTCATATACATGATTAACGTAATATAATCTAACCTAACCCAACCTAACATCTCGCCGGCAATATTTGAAAACTTGCCTGGCGATTTATCCTCTGCGTGGGACATTCATATGCATCAATATCGTATTGTAATCTAACCTAATCCAACCTGACAACTCGGCGGTAATATTTGACAACATTCCTGGCGAGCTGGCCCCTACGTCTCCGTGGGACCTTTATGTACATCAATAACATAATATAGCTTAACCTAACCCAACCTGATATCTCGGCGGGAATATTTGACAAAATTCCTGGCGAGTTGGCATCTACGTGTCCGTGGGACCTTTATATACATCAGTATCCTAATATAACCTAACCTAACCCAAACTAATCTCTCGGGGTGACGTTTGACCACATTCCTTGCTTGTCGGCCCCTACATCTCGGTGGGAACACTGTATACGTCTGTGAAGTAATATAACCTAACCTAAGACAACCTAACATCTCGGCGGTAATATTTGACAACATTCCTGGCGAGCTATCCTCTACGTGGGACATTCATATGCATCAATAACGTAATATAGCCTAACCTAACCCAACCTGACATCTCGGCGGTAATATTTGACGACATTCCTGGCGAGTTCGACTCTACGTCTCCGTGGGACCTTTATATACATCAATTACGTAATATAACCTAACCTAACCCAACCTGACATTTCGGCGGTAATATTTGACGACATTCCTGGCGAGTTGGGCTCTACGTCTTCGTGGGACCCTTATATACATCAATAACGTAATATAACCTAACCTAATCCAACCTGACATCTCGGCGGTAATATTTGACAACATTCCTGGCGAGCTGGCCCCTACGTCTCCGTGGGACCTTTATGTACATCAATAACGTAGTATAACGTAACCTAATCCAACCTGACATCTCGGCGGTAATATTTGACAACATTCCTGGCGAGCTGGCCCCTACGTCTCCGTGGGACCTTTATGTACATCAATAACATAATATAACTTAACCTAACCCAACCTGATATCTCGGCGGGAATATTTGACAAAATTCCTGGCGAATTGGCATCTACGTGTCCGTGGGACCCTTATATACATCAGTATCCTAATATAACCTAACCTAACCCAACCTGACATCTCGGCGGTAATATTTGACAACATTCCTGGCGAGCTATCCTCTACGTGGGACATTCATATGCATCAATAACGTAATATAGCCTAACCTAACCCAACCTGACATCTCGGCAGAAATATTTGACGACATTCCTGGCGAGTTCGACTCTACGTCTCCGTGGGACCTTTATATACATCAATTACGTAATATAACCTTACCTAACCCAACCTGACATTTCGGCGGTAATATTTGACGACATTCCTGGCGAGTTGGGCTCTACGTCTTCGTGGGACCCTTATATACATCAATAACGTAATATAACCTAACCTAACCCAACCTGACATCTCGGCGGTAATATTTGACAACATTCCTGGCGAGCTGGCCCCTACGTCTCCGTGGGACCTTTATGTACATCAATAACATAATATAACCTAACCTAACCCAACCTAACATCTCGCTGGCAATATTTGAAAACTTGCCTGGCGAGCTATCCTCTACGTGGGACATTCGTATACATCATTAACTTATTGTAACCTAACCTAACCCAACCTAACATCTCGGCGGTAATTTTTGACAACATTCCTGGCGAGCTATCCTCTACGTGGGACATTCATATGCATCAATAACGTAATATAACCTAACCTAACCCAACCTGACATCTCGGCGGTAATATTTGAAGACATTCTTGGCGAGTTCGAATCTACGTCTCCGTGGGACCTTTATATACATCAATAACCTAATATAACCTAACCTAACCCAACCTGACATCTCGGCGGTAATATTTGACAACATTCCCGGCGAGTTGGCCCCGACGTCTGCGTGGGTCCTTCGTATACATCACTAACGTAATATAACCTAACCTAACCCAACCTAACATCTCGGCGGCAATATGTGACAACATTCCTGGCGAGCTATCCTCTACGTGGGACATTCATATGCATCAATAACGTAATATAACCTAACCTAACCCAACCTGACATTTCGGCGGTAATATTTGAAGACATTCTTGGCGAGTTCGATCTACGTCTGCGACGGACCTTTATATACATCAATAACGTAATATAACCTAACCTAACCCAACCTGACATCTCGGCGGTAATATTTGACAACATTCCTGGCGAGTTGGCTCCGACGTCTGCGTGGGTCCTTCGTATACATCACTAACGTAATATAACCTAACCTAACCCAACCTAACATCTCGGCGGTAATATTTGACAACATTCCTGGCGAGCTATCCTCTACGTGGGACATTCATATGCATCAATAACGTAATATAGCCTAACCTAACCCAACCTGACATCTCGGCGGTAATATCTGACGACATTCCTGGCGAGTTGTCCTCTACGTCTATGTGGGACCTTTATATACATCAATAACGTAATATAACCTAACCTAACCCAAACTGACATGTAGGCGGTAATATTTGACAACATTCCTGGCGAGTTGGCCCCGACGTCTGTGTGGGTCCTTCGTATACATCATTAACGTAATGTAACCTAACCTAACCCAACCTAACATCTCGGCGGTAATATTTGACATCATTCCTGGCGAGTTATCCTCTACGTGGGACATTCATATGCATCAATAACGTATTATAATCTAACCTAACCCAACCTGACATCTCGGCGGTAATATTTCACAACATTCCTGGCGAGTTGGCCCCGACGTCTGTGTGGGTCCTTCGTATACATCATGAACGCAATGTAACATAACCTAACCCAACCTAACATCTCGGCGGTAATATTTGACAACTTTCCTGGCGTGCTATCCTCTACGTGGGACATTCATATGCATCAATAACGTAATATAACCTAACCTAACCCAACCTGACATCTCGGCGGTAATATTTGAAGACATTCTTGGCGAGTTCGAAATTACCTCTCCGTGGGACCTTTATATACATCAATAACGTAATATAACCTAACCTAACCCAACCTGACATCTCAGCGGTAATATTTGACAACATTCCTGGCGAGCTATCCTCTACGTGGGACATTCATATGCATCAATAACGTAACATAATCTAACCTAACCCAACCCGACATCTCGGCGTTAATATTTGAAGACATTCTTGGCGAATTCGAATCTACGTCTCTGTGGGACCTTTATATACATCAATAACGTAATATAACCTAACCTAACCCAACCTGACATCCCGGCGGTAATATTTGACAACATTCCTGGCGAGCTATACTCTACGTGGGACATTCATATGCATCAATAACGTAATATAACCTAACCTAACCCAACCTGACATCTCGGCGGTAATATTTGAAGACTTTCTTGGCGAGTTCGAATCTACGTCTCCGTGGGACCATTATATACATCAGTAACCTAATATAACCTAACCTAACCCAACCTGACATATCGGCATTAAAATTTGACAACGTTCCTGGCGAGTTTGCCTCTACGTGACCGTGGGACCTTTATATACATCAGTATCCTAATAAAACCTAACCTAACCAAACCTAATCTCTCGGGGTACCGTTTAACATCATTCCTTGCTTGTCGGCCCCTACTTCTCAGTGGGAACACTGTATACGTCTATGAAGTAATGTAACCTAACCTAACCCAACCTGACATCTCGGCGGTAATATTTGAAAACATTCCTGGCGAGATGGCCTCTACGTCTGCGTGGGACTTTTATATACATCAATAACGTAATATAACCTAACCTAACCCAACCTAACATATCGGCGGCAATATTTGACAACATTCCTGGCGAGCTATCCTTTACGTGGGACATTCATATGCATCAATAACGTAATATAACCTAACCTAACCCAACCTGACATTTCGGCGGTAATATTTGAAGACATTCTTGGCGAGTTCGATCTACGTCTCCGACGGACTTTTATATACATCAATAACGTAATATAACCTAACCTAACCCAACCTGACATGTCGGCGGTAATATTTGACAACATTCCTGGCGAGTTGGCCAAGACGTCTTCGTGGGTCCTTCATATACATCATTAACGTAATATAACCTAACCTAACCCAACCTGACATCTCGGCGGTAATATTTGACGACATTCCTGGCGAGTTGGTCTCTACGTCTCCGTGGTACCTTTATATACACCAATAACGTAATATAACCTAACCTAACCCAACCTGACATCGCGGCGGTAATATTTGAAGACATTCTTGGCGAGTTCGACTCTACGTCTCCGTGGGACCTTTATATACATCAATTACGTAATATAACCTTACCTAACCCAACCTGACATTTCGGCGGTAATATTTGACGACATTCCTGGCGAGCTATCCTCTACGTGGGACATTCATATGCATCAATAACGTAATATAACCAAACCTAACCCAACCTAACATCTCGGCGGTAATATTTGACAACATTCCTGGCGAGCTATCCTCTACGTGGGACATTCATATGCATCAATAACGTAATATAGCCTAACCTAACCCAACCTGACATCTCGGCGGTAATATTTGACGACATTCCTGGCGAGTTCGACTTTACGTCTCCGTGGGACCTTTATATACATCAATTACGTAATATAACCTAACCTAACCCAACCTGACATTTCGGCGGTAATATTTGACGACATTCCTGGCGAGTTGGGCTCTACGTCCTCGTGGGACCCTTATATACATCAATAACGTAATATAACCTAACCTAATCCAACCTGGCATCTCGGCGGTAATATTTGACAACATTCCTGGCGAGCTGGCCCCTACGTCTCCGTGGGACCTTTATGTACATCAATAACGTAGTATAACGTAACCTAATCCAACCTGACATCTCGGCGGTAATATTTGACAACATTCCTGGCGAGCTGGCCCCTACGTCTCCGTGGGACCTTTATGTACATCAATAACATAATATAACTTAACCTAACCCAACCTGATATCTCGGCGGGAATATTTGACAAAATTCCTGGCGAGTTGGCATCTACGTGTCCGTGGGACCTTTATATACATCAGTATCCTAATATAACCTAACCTAACCCAACCTGACATCTCGGCGGTAATATTTGACAATATTCCTGGCGAGCTATCCTCTACGTGGGACATTCATATGCATCAATAACGTAATATAGCCTAACCTAACCCAACCTGACATCTCGGCGGTAATATTTGACGACATTCCTGGCGAGTTCGACTCTACGTCTCCGTGGGACCTTTATTTACATCAATTACGTAATATAACCTTACCTAACCCAACCTGACATTTCGGCGGTAATATTTGACGACATTCCTGGCGAGTTGGGCTCTACGTCTTCGTGGGACCCTTATATACATCAATAACGTAATATAACCTAACCTAACCCAACCTGACATCTCAGCGGTAATATTTGACGACATTCCTGGCGAGTTGGTCTCTACGTCTCCGTGGGACCTTTATATACATCAATAACGTAGTATAACGTAACCTAATCCAACCTGACATCTCTGCGGTAATATTTGACAACATTCCTGGCGAGCTGGCCCCTACATCTCCGTGGGACCTTTATGTACATCAATAACATAATATAACTTAACCTAACCCAACCTGACATCTCGGCGGTAATATTTGACGACATTCCTGGCGAGTTCGACTCTACGTCTCCGTGGGACCTTTATATACATCAATTACGTAATATAACCTTACCTAACCCAACCTGACATTTCGGCGGTAATATTTGACGACATTCCTGGCGAGTTGGGCTCTACGTCTTCGTGGGACCCTTATATACATCAATAACGTAATATAACCTAACCTAACCCAACCTGACATCTCAGCGGTAATATTTGACGACATTCCTGGCGAGTTGGTCTCTACGTCTCCGTGGGACCTTTATATACATCAATAACGTAGTATAACGTAACCTAATCCAACCTGACATCTCGGCGGTAATATTTGACAACATTCCTGGCGAGCTGGCCCCTACGTCTCCGTGGGACCTTTATGTACATCAATAGCATAATATAACTTAACCTAACCCAACCTGATATCTCGGCGGGAACATTTGACAAAATTCCTGGCGAGTTGGCATCTACGTGTCCGTGGGACCTTTATATACATCAGTATCCTAATATAACCTAACCTAACCCAACCTAATCTCTCGGGGTAACGTTTGACCACATTCCTTGCTTGTCGGCCCCTACATCTCGGTGGGAACACTGTATACGTCTGTGAAGTAATATAACCTAACCTAAGACAACCTGACATCTCGGCGGTAAAATTTGACAACGTTCCTGGCGAGTTGGTCTCTACGTCTCCGTGGTACCTTTATATACATCAATAACGTAGTATAACGTAACCTAATCCAATCTGACATCTCGGCGGTAATATTTGACAACATTCCTGGCGAGCTGGCCCCTACGTCTCCGTGGGACCTTTATGTACATCAATAACATAATATAACTTAACCTAACCCAACCTGATATCTCGGCGGGAATATTTGACAAAATTCCTGGCGAGTTGGCATCTACGTGTCCGTGGGACCTTTATATACATCAGTATCCTAATATAACCTAACCTAACCCAACCTGACATCTCGGCGGTAATATTTGACAACATTCCTGGCGAGCTATCCTCTACGTGGGACATTCATATGCATCAATAACGTAATATAGCCTAACCTAACCCAACCTGACATCTCGGCAGTAATATTTGACGACATTCCTGGCGAGTTCGACTCTACGTCTCCGTGGGACCTTTATATACATCAATTACGTAATATAACCTTACCTAACCCAACCTGACATTTCGGCGGTAATATTTGACGACATTCCTGGCGAGTTGGGCTCTACGTCTTCGTGGGACCCTTATATACATCAATAACGTAATATAACCTAACCTAACCCAACCTGACATCTCGGCGGTAATATTTGACGACATTCCTGGCGAGTTGGTCTCTACGTCTCCGTGGGACCTTTATATACATCAATAACGTAGTATAACCTAACCTAATCCAACCTGACATCTCGGCGGTAATATTTGACAACATTCCTGGCGAGCTGGCCCCTACGTCTCCGTGGGACCTTTATGTACATCAATAACATAATATGACTTAACCTAACCCAACCTGATATCTCGGCGGGAACATTTGACAAAATTCCTGGCGAGTTGGCATCTACGTGTCCGTGGGACCTTTATATACATCAGTATCCTAATATAACCTAACCTAACCCAACCTAATCTCTCGGGGTAACGTTTGACCACATTCCTTGCTTGTCGGCCCCTACATCTCGGTGGGAACACTGTATACGTCTGTGAAGTAATATAACCTAACCTAAGACAACCTGACATCTCGGCGGTAAAATTTGACAACATTCCTGGCGAGTTGTCCTCTACGTCTATGTGGGACCTTTATATACATCAATAACGTAATATAACCTAACCTAACCCAACCTGACATGTAGGCGGTAATATTTGACAACATTCCTGGCGAGCTATCCTCTACGTGGGACATTCATATGCATCAATAACGTAATATAGCCTAACCTAACCCAACCTGACATCTCGGCGGTAATATTTGACGACATTCCTGGCGAGTTCGACTCTACGTCTCCGTGGGACCTTTATATACATCAATTACGTAATATAACCTTACCTAACCCAACCTGACATTTCGGCGGTAATATTTGACGACATTCCTGGCGAGTTGGGCTCTACGTCTTCGTGGGACCCTTATATACATCAATAACGTAATATAACCTAACCTAACACAACCTGACATCTCAGCGGTAATATTTGACGACATTCCTGGCGAGTTGGTCTCTACGTCTCCGTGGGACCTTTATATACATCAATAACGTAGTATAACGTAACCTAATCCAACCTGACATCTCGGCGGTAATATTTGACAACATTACTGGCGAGCTGGCCCCTACGTCTCCGTGGGACCTTTATGTACATCAATAACATAATATAACTTAACCTAACCCAACCTGATATCTCGGCGGGAACATTTGACAAAATTCCTGGCGAGTTGGCATCTACGTGTCCGTGGGACCTTTATATACATCAGTATCCTAATATAACCTAACCTAACCCAACCTAATCTCTCGGGGTAACGTTTGACCACATTCCTTGCTTGTCGGCCCCTACATCTCGGTGGGAACACTGTATACGTCTGTGAAGTAATATAACCTAACCTAAGACAACCTGACATCTCGGCGGTAAAATTTGACAACATTCCTGGCGAGTTGCCCTCTACGTCTATGTGGGACCTTTATATACATCAATAACGTAATATAACCTAACCTAACCCAACCTGACATGTAGGCGGTAATATTTGACAACATTCCTGGCGAGCTATCCTCTACGTGGGACATTCATATGCATCAATAACGTAATATAGCCTAACCTAACCCAACCTGACATCTCGGCGGTAATATTTGAAGACATTCTTGGCGAGTTCGACTCTACGTCTCCGTGGGACCTTTATATACATCAATAACGTAATATAACCTAACCTAACCCAACCTGACATCTCAGCGGTAATATTTGACAACATTCCTGGCGAGCTATCCTCTTCGTGGGACATTCATATGCATCAATAACGTAATATAACCTAACCTAACCCAACCTGACATCTCGGCGGTAATATTTGAAGACATTCTTGGCGAGTTCGAATCTACGTCTCCGTGGGACCTTTATATACATCAATAACCTAATATAACCTAACCTAACCCAACCTGACATCTCGGCATTAAAATTTGACAACGTTCCTGGCGAGTTGGTCTCTACGTCTCCGTGGTACCTTTATATACATCAATAACGTAATATAACCTAACCTAACCCAACCTGACATCTCGGCGGTAATATTTGACAACATTCCTGGCCAGCTATCCTCTACGTGGGACATTCATATGCATCAATAACGTAATAGAAACTAACCTAACCCAACCTGACATCTCGGCGGTAATATTTGAAGACATTCTTGGCGAGTTCGACTCTACGTCTCCGTGGGACCTTTATATACACCAATAACGTAATATAACCTAACCTAACCCAACCTGACATCTCGACGGTAATATTTGACAACATTCCTGGCGAGCTATCCTCTACGTGGGACATTCATATGCATCAATAACGTAATATAACCTAACCTTACCCAACCTAACATCTCGGCGGTAATATTTGACAACATTCCTGGCGAGCTATCCTCTACGTGGGACATTCATATGCATCAATAACGTAATATAGCCTAACCTAACCCAACCTGACATCTCGGCGGTAATATTTGACGACATTACTGGCGAGTTCGACTCTACGTCTCCGTGGGACCTTTATATACATCAATTACGTAATATAACCTTACCTAACCCAACCTGACATTTCGGCGGTAATATTTGACGACATTCCTGGCGAGTTGTCCTCTACGTCTATGTGGGACCTTTATATACATCAATAACGTAATATAACCTAACCTAACCCAACATGACATGTAGGCGGTAATATTTGACAACATTCCTGGCGAGTTGGACAAGACGTCTGCGTGGGTCCTTCATATACATCATTAACGTAATATAATCTAACCTAATCCAACCTAACATCGCGGCGGTAATATTTGACAACTTGCCTGGCGAGTTATCCTCTACGTGGGACATTCATATGCATCAATAACGTATTATAATCTAACCTAACCCAACCTGACATCTCGGCGGTAATATTTGACAACATTCCTGGCGAGTTGGCCCCGACGTCTGTGTGGGTCCTTCGTATACATCATGAACGCAATGTAACATAACCTAACCCAACCTAACATCTCGGCGGTAATATTTGACAACATTCCTGGCGTGCTATCCTCTACGTGGGACATTCATATGCATCAATAACGTAATATAACCTAACCTAACCCAACCTGACATCTCGGCGGTAATATTTGAAGACATTCTTGGCGAGTTCGACTCTACGTCTCCGTGGGACCTTTATATACATCAATAACGTAATATAACATAACCTAACCCAACCTGACATCTCAGCGGTAATATTTGACAACATTCCTGGCGAGCTATCCTCTTCGTGGGACATTCATATGCATCAATAACGTAATATAACCTAACCTAACCCAACCTGACATCTCGGCGGTAATATTTGAAGACATTCTTGGCGAGTTCGAATCTACGTCTCCGTGGGACCTTTATATACATCAATAACCTAATATAACCTAACCTAACCCAACCTGACATCTCGGCATTAAAATTTGACAACGTTCCTGGCGAGTTGGTCTCTACGTCTCCGTGGTACCTTTATATACATCAATAACGTAATATAACCTAACCTAACCCAACCTGACATCTAGGCGGTAATATTTGACAACATTCCTGGCCAGCTATCCTCTACGTGGGACATTCATATGCATCAATAACGTAATAGAAACTAACCTAACCCAACCTGACATCTCGGCGGTAATATTTGAAGACATTCTTGGCGAGTTCGACTCTACGTCTCCGTGGGACCTTTATATACACCAATAACGTAATATAACCTAACCTAACCCAACCTGACATCTCGACGGTAATATTTGACAACATTCCTGGCGAGCTATCCTCTACGTGGGACATTCATATGCATCAATAACGTAATATAACCTAACCTAACCCAACCTAACATCTCGGCGGTAATATTTGACAACATTCCTGGCGAGCTATCCTCTTCGTGGGACATTCATATGCATCAATAACGTAATATAGCCTAACCTAACCCAACCTGACATCTCGGCGGTAATATTTGACGACATTACTGGCGAGTTCGACTCTACGTCTCCGTGGGACCTTTATACACATCAATTACGTAATATAACCTTACCTAACCCAACCTGACATTTCGGCGGTAATATTTGACGACATTCCTGGCGAGTTGTCCTCTACGTCTATGTGGGACCTTTATATACATCAATAACGTAATATAACCTAACCTAACCCAACATGACATGTAGGCGGTAATATTTGACAACATTCCTGGCGAGTTGGACAAGACGTCTGCGTGGGTCCTTCATATACATCATTAACGTAATATAATCTAACCTAATCCAACCTAACATCGCGGCGGTAATATTTGACAACTTGCCTGGCGAGTTATCCTCTACGTGGGACATTCATATGCATCAATAACGTATTATAATCTAACCTAACCCAACCTGACATCTCGGCGGTAATATTTGACAACATTCCTGGCGAGTTGGCCCCGACGTCTGTGTGGGTCCTTCGTATACATCATGAACGCAATGTAACATAACCTAACCCAACCTAACATCTCGGCGGTAATATTTGACAACATTCCTGGCGTGCTATCCTCTACGTGGGACATTCATATGCATCAATAACGTAATATAACCTAACCTAACCCAACCTGACATCTCGGCGGTAATATTTGAAGACATTCTTGGCGAGTTCGACTCTACGTCTCCGTGGGACCTTTATATACATCAATAACGTAATATAACCTAACCTAACCCAACCTGACATCTCAGCGGTAATATTTGACAACATTCCTGGCGAGCTATCCTCTTCGTGGGACATTCATATGCATCAATAACGTAATATAACCTAACCTAACGCAACCTGACATCTCCGCGGTAATATTTGAAGACATTCTTGGCGAGTTCGAATCTACGTCTCCGTGGGACCTTTATATACATCAATAACCTAATATAACCTAACCTAACCCAACCTGACATCTCGGCATTAAAATTTGACAACGTTCCTGGCGAGTTGGTCTCTACGTCTCCGTGGTACCTTTATATACATCAATAACGTAATATAACCTAACCTAACCCAACCTGACATCTCGGCGGTAATATTTGACAACATTCCTGGCCAGCTATCCTCTACGTGGGACATTCATATGCATCAATAACGTAATATAACCTAACCTAACGCAACCTGACATCTCGGCGGTAATATTTGAAGACATTCTTGGCGAGTTCGAATCTACGTCTCCGTGGGACCTTTATATACATCAATAACCTAATATAGCCTAACCTAACCCAACCTGACATCTCGGCATTAAAATTTGACAACGTTCCTGGCGAGTTGGTCTCTACGTATCCGTGGTACCTTTATATACATCAATAACGTAATATAACCTAACCTAACCCAACCTGACATCTCGGCGGTAATATTTGACAACATTCCTGGCGAGTTGGCCAAGACGTCTGCGTGGGTCCTTCATATACATCATTAACGTAATATAATCTAACCTAATCCAACCTAACATCGCGGCGGTAATATTTGACAACTTGCCTGGCGAGTTATCCTCTACGTGGGACATTCATATGCATCAATAACGTATTATAATCTAACCTAACCCAACCTGACATCTCGGCGGTAATATTTGACAACATTCCTGGCGAGTTGGCCCCGACGTCTGTGTGGGTCCTTCGTATACATCATGAACGCAATGTAACATAACCTAACCCAAACTAACATCTCGGCGGTAATATTTGACAACATTCCTGGCGTGCTATCCTCTACGTGGGACATTCATATGCATCAATAACGTAATATAGCCTAACCTAACCCAACCTGACATCTCGGCGGTAATATTTGACGACATTACTGGCGAGTTCGACTCTACGTCTCCGTGGGACCTTTATATACATCAATAACGTAATATAACCTAACCTAACCCAACCTGACATCTCGACGGTAATATTTGACAACATTCCTGGCGAGCTATCCTCTACGTGGGACATTCATATGCATCAATAACGTAATATAGCCTAACCTAACCCAACCTGACATCTCGGCGGTAATATTTGACGACATTACTGGCGAGTTCGACTCTACGTCTCCGTGGGACCTTTATATACATCAATTACGTAATATAACCTTACCTAACCCAACCTGACATTTCGGCGGTAATATTTGACAACATTCCTGGCGAGCTGGCCCCTACGTCTCCGTGGGACCTTTATGTACATCAATAACATAATATAACTTAACCTAACCCAACCTGATATCTCGGCGGGAATATTTGACAAAATTCCTGGCGAGTTGGCATCTACGTGTCCGTGGGACCTTTATATACATCAGTATCCTAATATAACCTAACCTAACCCAACCTGACATCTCGGCGGTAATATTTGACAACATTCCTGGCGAGCTATCCTCTACGTGGGACATTCATATGCATCAATAACGTAATATAACCTAACCTAACCCAACCTAACATCTCGGCGGTAATATTTGACAACATTCCTGGCGAGCTATCCTCTACGTGGGACATTCATATGCATCAATAACGTAATATAGCCTAACCCAACCCAACCTGACATCTCGGCGGTAATATTTGACAACATTCCTGGCGAGTTGGCCCCGACGTCTGTGTGGGTCCTTCGTATACATCATGAACGCAATGTAACATAACCTAACCCAAACTAACATCTCGGCGGTAATATTTGACAACATTCCTGGCGTGCTATCCTCTACGTGGGACATTCATATGCATCAATAACGTAATATAACCTAACCTAACCCAACCTGACATCTCGGCGGTAATATTTGAAGACATTCTTGGCGAGTTCGACTCTCCGTCTCCGTGGGACCTTTACATACATCAATAACGTAATATAACCTAACCTAACCCAACCTGACATCTCAGCGGTAATATTTGACAACATTCCTGGCGAGCTATCCTCTTCGTGGGACATTCATATGCATCAATAACGTAATATAACCTAACCTAACGCAACCTGACATCTCGGCGGTAATATTTGAAGACATTCTTGGCGAGTTCGAATCTACGTCTCCGTGGGACCTTTATATACATCAATAACCTAATATAACCTAACCTAACCCAACCTGACATCTTGGCATTAAAATTTGACAACGTTCCTGGCGAGTTGGTCTCTACGTCTCCGTGGTACCTTTATATACATCAATAACGTAATATAACCTAACCTAACCCAACCTGACATCTCGGCGGTAATATTTGACAACATTCCTGGCCAGCTATCCTCTACGTGGGACATTCATATGCATCAATAACGTAATAGAACCTAACCTAACCCAACCTGACATCTCGGCGGTAATATTTGAAGACATTCTTGGCGAGTTCGACTCTACGTCTCCGTGGGACCTTTATATACATCAATAACGTAATATAACCTAACCTAACCCAACCTGACATCTCGACGGTAATATTTGACAACATTCCTGGCGAGCTATCCTCTACGTGGGACATTCATATGCATCAATAACGTAATATAGCCTAACCTAACCCAACCTGACATCTCGGCGGTAATATTTGACGACATTACTGGCGAGTTCGACTCTACGTCTCCGTGGGACCTTTATATACATCAATTACGTAATATAACCTTACCTAACCCAACCTGACATTTCGGCGGTAATATTTGACAACATTCCTGGCGAGCTGGCCCCTACGTCTCCGTGGGACCTTTATGTACATCAATAACATAATATAACTTAACCTAACCCAACCTGATATCTCGGCGGGAATATTTGACAAAATTCCTGGCGAGTTGGCATCTACGTGTCCGTGGGACCTTTATATACATCAGTATCCTAATATAACCTAACCTAACCCAACCTGACATCTCGGCGGTAATATTTGACAACATTCCTGGCGAGCTATCCTCTACGTGGGACATTCATATGCATCAATAACGTAATATAACCTAACCTAACCCAACCTAACATCTCGGCGGTAATATTTGACAACATTCCTGGCGAGCTATCCTCTACGTGGGACATTCATATGCATCAATAACGTAATATAGCCTAACCCAACCCAACCTGACATTTCGGCGGTAATATTTGACGACATTCCTGGCGAGTTGCCCTCTACGTCTATGTGGGACCTTTATATACATCAATAACGTAATATAACCTAACCTAACCCAACTTGACATGTAGGCGGTAATATTTGACAACATTCCTGGCGAGTTGGACAAGACGTCTGCGTGGGTCCTTCATATACATCATTAACGTAATATAATCTAACCTAATCCAACCTAACATCGCGGCGGTAATATTTGACAACTTGCCTGGCGAGTTATCCTCTACGTGGGACATTCATATGCATCAATAACGTATTATAATCTAACCTAACCCAACCTGACATCTCGGCGGTAATATTTGACAACATTCCTGGCGAGTTGGCCCCGACGTCTGTGTGGGTCCTTCGTATACATCATGAACGCAATGTAACATAACCTAACCCAACCTAACATTTCGGCGGTAATATTTGACAACATTCCTGGCGTGCTATCCTCTACGTGGGACATTCATATGCATCAATAACGTAATATAACCTAACCTAACCCAACCTGACATCTCGGCGGTAATATTTGACAACATTCTTGGCGAGTTCGACTCTACGTCTCCGTGGGACCTTTATATACATCAATAACGTAATATAACCTAACCTAACCCAACCTGACATCTCAGCGGTAATATTTGACAACATTCCTGGCGAGCTATCCTCTTCGTGGGACATTCATATGCATCAATAACGTAATATAACCTAACCTAACGCAACCTGACATCTCCGCGGTAATATTTGAAGACATTCTTGGCGAGTTCGAATCTACGTCTCCGTGGGACCTTTATATACATCAATAACCTAATATAACCTAACCTAACCCAACCTGACATCTCGGCATTAAAATTTGACAACGTTCCTGGCGAGTTGGTCTCTACGTCTCCGTGGTACCTTTATATACATCAATAACGTAATATAACCTAACCTAACCCAAACTGACATCTCGGCGGTAATATTTGACAACATTCCTGGCCAGCTATCCTCTACGTGGGACATTCATATGCATCAATAACGTAATATAACCTAACCTAACGCAACCTGACATCTCGGCGGTAATATTTGAAGACATTCTTGGCGAGTTCGAATCTACGTCTCCGTGGGACCTTTATATACATCAATAACCTAATATAGCCTAACCTAACCCAACCTGACATCTCGGCATTAAAATTTGACAACGTTCCTGGCGAGTTGGTCTCTACGTATCCGTGGTACCTTTATATACATCAATAACGTAATATAACCTAACCTAACCCAACCTGACATCTCGGCGGTAATATTTGACAACATTCCTGGCGAGTTGGCCAAGACGTCTGCGTGGGTCCTTCATATACATCATTAACGTAATATAATCTAACCTAATCCAACCTAACATCGCGGCGGTAATATTTGACAACTTGCCTGGCGAGTTATCCTCTACGTGGGACATTCATATGCATCAATAACGTATTATAATCTAACCTAACCCAACCTGACATCTCGGCGGTAATATTTGACAACATTCCTGGCGAGTTGGCCCCGACGTCTGTGTGGGTCCTTCGTATACATCATGAACGCAATGTAACATAACCTAACCCAAACTAACATCTCGGCGGTAATATTTGACAACATTCCTGGCGTGCTATCCTCTACGTGGGACATTCATATGCATCAATAACGTAATATAACCTAACCTAACCCAACCTGACATCTCGGCGGTAATATTTGAAGACATTCTTGGCGAGTTCGACTCTCCGTCTCCGTGGGACCTTTATATACATCAATAACGTAATATAACCTAACCTAACCCAACCTGACATCTCGACGGTAATATTTGACAACATTCCTGGCGAGCTATCCTCTACGTGGGACATTCATATGCATCAATAACGTAATATAACCTAACCTAACCCAACCTAACATCTCGGCGGTAATATTTGACAACATTCCTGGCGAGCTATCCTCTACGTGGGACATTCATATGCATCAATAACGTAATATAGCCTAACCTAACCCAACCTGACATCTCGGCGGTAATATTTGACGACATTACTGGCGAGTTCGACTCTACGTCTCCGTGGGACCTTTATATACATCAATAACGTAATATAACCTAACCTAACCCAACCTGACATCTCGACGGTAATATTTGACAACATTCCTGGCGAGCTATCCTCTACGTGGGACATTCATATGCATCAATAACGTAATATAGCCTAACCTAACCCAACCTGACATCTCGGCGGTAATATTTGACGACATTACTGGCGAGTTCGACTCTACGTCTCCGTGGGACCTTTATATACATCAATTACGTAATATAACCTTACCTAACCCAACCTGACATTTCGGCGGTAATATTTGACAACATTCCTGGCGAGCTGGCCCCTACGTCTCCGTGGGACCTTTATGTACATCAATAACATAATATAACTTAACCTAACCCAACCTGATATCTCGGCGGGAATATTTGACAAAATTCCTGGCGAGTTGGCATCTACGTGTCCGTGGGACCTTTATATACATCAGTATCCTAATATAACCTAACCTAACCCAACCTGACATCTCGGCGGTAATATTTGACAACATTCCTGGCGAGCTATCCTCTACGTGGGACATTCATATGCATCAATAACGTAATATAACCTAACCTAACCCAACCTAACATCTCGGCGGTAATATTTGACAACATTCCTGGCGAGCTATCCTCTACGTGGGACATTCATATGCATCAATAACGTAATATAGCCTAACCCAACCCAACCTGACATTTCGGCGGTAATATTTGACGACATTCCTGGCGAGTTGCCCTCTACGTCTATGTGGGACCTTTATATACATCAATAACGTAATATAACCTAACCTAACCCAACTTGACATGTAGGCGGTAATATTTGACAACATTCCTGGCGAGTTGGACAAGACGTCTGCGTGGGTCCTTCATATACATCATTAACGTAATATAATCTAACCTAATCCAACCTAACATCGCGGCGGTAATATTTGACAACTTGCCTGGCGAGTTATCCTCTACGTGGGACATTCATATGCATCAATAACGTATTATAATCTAACCTAACCCAACCTGACATCTCGGCGGTAATATTTGACAACATTCCTGGCGAGTTGGCCCCGACGTCTGTGTGGGTCCTTCGTATACATCATGAACGCAATGTAACATAACCTAACCCAACCTAACATCTCGGCGGTAATATTTGACAACATTCCTGGCGTGCTATCCTCTACGTGGGACATTCATATGCATCAATAACGTAATATAACCTAACCTAACCCAACCTGACATCTCGGCGGTAATATTTGACAACATTCCTGGCCAGCTATCCTCTACGTGGGACATTCATATGCATCAATAACGTAATATAACCTAACCTAACCCAACCTGACATCTCGGCGGTAATATTTGACGACATTCCTGGCGAGTTGGTCTCTACGTCTCCGTGGGACCTTTATATACATCAATAACGTAGTATAACCTAACCTAATCCAACCTGACACCTCGGCGGTAATATTTGACAACATTCCTGGCGAGCTGGCCCCTACGTCTCCGTGGGACCTTTATGTACATCAATAACCTAATATAACCTAACCTAACCCAACCTGACATCTCGGCATTAAAATTTGACAACGTTCCTGGCGAGTTGGACTCTACGTGTCCGTGGGATCTTTATATACATCAGTATCCTAATATAACCTAACCTAACCCAACCTAATCCCTCAGGGTACCGTTTAACCGCATTCCTTGCTTGTCGGCCTCTACTTTTGGTGGGAACACTGTATACGTCTATGAAGTAATGTAACCTAACCTAACCCAACCTGACATCTCGGCGGTAAAATTTGACAACATTCCTGGCGAGTTGGCCTCTACGTCTATGTGGGACCTTTATATACATCAATAACGTAATATAACCTAACCTAACCCAACCTGACATGTCGGCGGTAATATTTGACAACATTCCTGGCGAGTTGGCCAAGACGTCTGCGTGGGTCCTTCATATACATCATTAACGTAATATAATCTAACCTAATCCAACCTAACATCGCGGCGGTAATATTTGACAACTTGCCTGGCGAGTTATCCTCTACGTGGGACATTCATATGCATCAATAACGTATTATAATCTAACCTAACCCAACCTGACATCTCGGCGGTAATATTTGACAACATTCCTGGCGAGTTGGCCCCGACGTTTGTGTGGGTCCTTCGTATACATCATGAACGCAATGTAACATAACCTAACCCAACCTAACATCTCGGCGGTAATATTTGACAACATTCCTGGCGTGCTATCCTCTACGTGGGACATTCATATGCATCAATAACGTAATATAACCTAACCTAACCCAACCTGACATCTCGGCGGTAATATTTGAAGTCATTCTTGGCGAGTTCGACTCTACGTCTCCGTGGGACCTTTATATACAACAGTATCCTAATATAACCGAACCTAACCCAACCAAATCCCTCAGGGTACCGTTTAACCGCATTCCTTGCTTGTCGGCCTCTACTTCTCGGTGGGAACACTGTATACGTCTATGAAGTAATGTAACCTAACCTAACCCAACCTGACATCTCGGCGGTAATATTTGACAACATTCCTGTCGAGTTGGCCCCGACGTCTGCGTGGGTCCTTCGTATACATCACTAACGTAATATAACCTAACCTAACCCAACCTAACATCTCGGCGGTAACATTTGACAACATTCCTGGCGAGCTATCGTCTACGTGGGACATTCGTATACATCATTAACTTAATGTAACCTAACCTAACCCAACCTAACATCTCGGCGGTAATTTTTGACAACATTCCTGGCGAGCTATCCTCTACGTGGGACATTAATATGCGTCAATAACGTAATATAACCTAATCTAACCCAACCTGACATCTCGGCGGTAATATTTGAAGACATTCTTGGCGAGTTCGACTCTACGTCTCCGTGGGACCTTTATATACATGAATAACGTAATATAACCTAACCTAACCCAACCTGACATCTCGGCGGTAACATTTGACAACATTCCTGGCGAGCTATCCTCTACCTGGGACATTCGTATACATCATTAACGTAATTTAACCTAACCGAACCCAACCTAACATCTCGGCGGTAATGTTTGACAACATTCCTGGCGAGCTATCCTCTACGTGGGACATTCATATGCATCAATAACGTAATATAGCCTAACCTAACCCAACCT
Organism: Xylocopa violacea; assembly: GCA_963969225.1. Lineage (NCBI taxonomy): Eukaryota > Metazoa > Arthropoda > Insecta > Hymenoptera > Apidae > Xylocopa > Xylocopa violacea. The sequence goes on along the minus strand of CAXAJV010000168.1, from coordinate 1,170,664 downwards.
GACATCTCGGCGGTAATATTTGACGACATTCCTGGCGAGTTCGACTCTACGTCTCCGTGGGACCTTTATATACATCAATTACGTAATATAACCTTACCTAACCCAACCTGACATTTCGGCGGTAATATTTGACGACATTCCTGGCGAGTTGGGCTCTACGTCTCCGTGGGACCCTTATATACATCAATAACGTAATATAGCCTAACCTAACCCAACCTGACATCTCGGCGGTAATATTTGACGACATTCCTGGCGAGTTGGTCTCTACGTCTCCGTGGGACCTTTATATACATCAATAACGTAGTATAACCTAACCTAATCCAACCTGACACCTCGGCGGTAATATTTGACAACATTCCTGGCGAGCTGGCCCCTACGTCTCCGTGGGACCTTTATGTACATCAATAACCTAATATAACCTAACCTAACCCAACCTGACATCTCGGCATTAAAATTTGACAACGTTCCTGGCGAGTTGGACTCTACGTGTCCGTGGGATCTTTATATACATCAGTATCCTAATATAACCTAACCTAACCCAACCTAATCCCTCAGGGTACCGTTTAACCGCATTCCTTGCTTGTCGGCCTCTACTTCTCGGTGGGAACACTGTATACGTCTATGAAGTAATGTAACCTAACCTAACCCAACCTGACATCTCGGCATTAAAATTTGACAACGTTCCTGGCGAGTTGGTCTCTACGTCTCCGTGGTACCTTTATATACATCAATAACGTAATATAACCTAACCTAACCCAAACTGACATCTCGGCGGTAATATTTGACAACATTCCTGGCCAGCTATCCTCTACGTGGGACATTCATATGCATCAATAACGTAATATAACCTAACCTAACGCAACCTGACATCTCGGCGGTAATATTTGAAGACATTCTTGGCGAGTTCGAATCTACGTCTCCGTGGGACCTTTATATACATCAATAACCTAATATAGCCTAACCTAACCCAACCTGACATCTCGGCATTAAAATTTGACAACGTTCCTGGCGAGTTGGTCTCTACGTATCCGTGGTACCTTTATATACATCAATAACGTAATATAACCTAACCTAACCCAACCTGACATCTCGGCGGTAATATTTGACAACATTCCTGGCGAGTTGGCCAAGACGTCTGCGTGGGTCCTTCATATACATCATTAACGTAATATAATCTAACCTAATCCAACCTAACATCGCGGCGGTAATATTTGACAACTTGCCTGGCGAGTTATCCTCTACGTGGGACATTCATATGCATCAATAACGTATTATAATCTAACCTAACCCAACCTGACATCTCGGCGGTAATATTTGACAACATTCCTGGCGAGTTGGCCCCGACGTCTGTGTGGGTCCTTCGTATACATCATGAACGCAATGTAACATAACCTAACCCAAACTAACATCTCGGCGGTAATATTTGACAACATTCCTGGCGTGCTATCCTCTACGTGGGACATTCATATGCATCAATAACGTAATATAACCTAACCTAACCCAACCTGACATCTCGGCGGTAATATTTGAAGACATTCTTGGCGAGTTCGACTCTCCGTCTCCGTGGGACCTTTATATACATCAATAACGTAATATAACCTAACCTAACCCAACCTGACATCTCGACGGTAATATTTGACAACATTCCTGGCGAGCTATCCTCTACGTGGGACATTCATATGCATCAATAACGTAATATAACCTAACCTAACCCAACCTAACATCTCGGCGGTAATATTTGACAACATTCCTGGCGAGCTATCCTCTACGTGGGACATTCATATGCATCAATAACGTAATATAGCCTAACCTAACCCAACCTGACATCTCGGCGGTAATATTTGACGACATTACTGGCGAGTTCGACTCTACGTCTCCGTGGGACCTTTATATACATCAATAACGTAATATAACCTAACCTAACCCAACCTGACATCTCGACGGTAATATTTGACAACATTCCTGGCGAGCTATCCTCTACGTGGGACATTCATATGCATCAATAACGTAATATAGCCTAACCTAACCCAACCTGACATCTCGGCGGTAATATTTGACGACATTACTGGCGAGTTCGACTCTACGTCTCCGTGGGACCTTTATATACATCAATTACGTAATATAACCTTACCTAAACCAACCTGACATTTCGGCGGTAATATTTGACAACATTCCTGGCGAGCTGGCCCCTACGTCTCCGTGGGACCTTTATGTACATCAATAACATAATATAACTTAACCTAACCCAACCTGATATCTCGGCGGGAATATTTGACAAAATTCCTGGCGAGTTGGCATCTACGTGTCCGTGGGACCTTTATATACATCAGTATCCTAATATAACCTAACCTAACCCAACCTGACATCTCGGCGGTAATATTTGACAACATTCCTGGCGAGCTATCCTCTACGTGGGACATTCATATGCATCAATAACGTAATATAACCTAACCTAACCCAACCTAACATCTCGGCGGTAATATTTGACAACATTCCTGGCGAGCTATCCTCTACGTGGGACATTCATATGCATCAATAACGTAATATAGCCTAACCCAACCCAACCTGACATTTCGGCGGTAATATTTGACGACATTCCTGGCGAGTTGCCCTCTACGTCTATGTGGGACCTTTATATACATCAATAACGTAATATAACCTAACCTAACCCAACTTGACATGTAGGCGGTAATATTTGACAACATTCCTGGCGAGTTGGACAAGACGTCTGCGTGGGTCCTTCATATACATCATTAACGTAATATAATCTAACCTAATCCAACCTAACATCGCGGCGGTAATATTTGACAACTTGCCTGGCGAGTTATCCTCTACGTGGGACATTCATATGCATCAATAACGTATTATAATCTAACCTAACCCAACCTGACATCTCGGCGGTAATATTTGACAACATTCCTGGCGAGTTGGCCCCGACGTCTGTGTGGGTCCTTCGTATACATCATGAACGCAATGTAACATAACCTAACCCAACCTAACATCTCGGCGGTAATATTTGACAACATTCCTGGCGTGCTATCCTCTACGTGGGACATTCATATGCATCAATAACGTAATATAACCTAACCTAACCCAACCTGACATCTCGGCGGTAATATTTGACAACATTCCTGGCCAGCTATCCTCTACGTGGGACATTCATATGCATCAATAACGTAATATAACCTAACCTAACCCAACCTGACATCTCGGCGGTAATATTTGACGACATTCCTGGCGAGTTGGTCTCTACGTCTCCGTGGGACCTTTATATACATCAATAACGTAGTATAACCTAACCTAATCCAACCTGACACCTCGGCGGTAATATTTGACAACATTCCTGGCGAGCTGGCCCCTACGTCTCCGTGGGACCTTTATGTACATCAATAACCTAATATAACCTAACCTAACCCAACCTGACATCTCGGCATTAAAATTTGACAACGTTCCTGGCGAGTTGGACTCTACGTGTCCGTGGGATCTTTATATACATCAGTATCCTAATATAACCTAACCTAACCCAACCTAATCCCTCAGGGTACCGTTTAACCGCATTCCTTGCTTGTCGGCCTCTACTTTTGGTGGGAACACTGTATACGTCTATGAAGTAATGTAACCTAACCTAACCCAACCTGACATCTCGGCGGTAAAATTTGACAACATTCCTGGCGAGTTGGCCTCTACGTCTATGTGGGACCTTTATATACATCAATAACGTAATATAACCTAACCTAACCCAACCTGACATGTCGGCGGTAATATTTGACAACATTCCTGGCGAGTTGGCCAAGACGTCTGCGTGGGTCCTTCATATACATCATTAACGTAATATAATCTAACCTAATCCAACCTAACATCGCGGCGGTAATATTTGACAACTTGCCTGGCGAGTTATCCTCTACGTGGGACATTCATATGCATCAATAACGTATTATAATCTAACCTAACCCAACCTGACATCTCGGCGGTAATATTTGACAACATTCCTGGCGAGTTGGCCCCGACGTTTGTGTGGGTCCTTCGTATACATCATGAACGCAATGTAACATAACCTAACCCAACCTAACATCTCGGCGGTAATATTTGACAACATTCCTGGCGTGCTATCCTCTACGTGGGACATTCATATGCATCAATAACGTAATATAACCTAACCTAACCCAACCTGACATCTCGGCGGTAATATTTGAAGTCATTCTTGGCGAGTTCGACTCTACGTCTCCGTGGGACCTTTATATACAACAGTATCCTAATATAACCGAACCTAACCCAACCAAATCCCTCAGGGTACCGTTTAACCGCATTCCTTGCTTGTCGGCCTCTACTTCTCGGTGGGAACACTGTATACGTCTATGAAGTAATGTAACCTAACCTAACCCAACCTGACATCTCGGCGGTAATATTTGACAACATTCCTGTCGAGTTGGCCCCGACGTCTGCGTGGGTCCTTCGTATACATCACTAACGTAATATAACCTAACCTAACCCAACCTAACATCTCGGCGGTAACATTTGACAACATTCCTGGCGAGCTATCGTCTACGTGGGACATTCGTATACATCATTAACTTAATGTAACCTAACCTAACCCAACCTAACATCTCGGCGGTAATTTTTGACAACATTCCTGGCGAGCTATCCTCTACGTGGGACATTAATATGCGTCAATAACGTAATATAACCTAATCTAACCCAACCTGACATCTCGGCGGTAATATTTGAAGACATTCTTGGCGAGTTCGACTCTACGTCTCCGTGGGACCTTTATATACATCAATAACGTAATATAACCTAACCTAACCCAACCTGACATCTCGGCGGTAACATTTGACAACATTCCTGGCGAGCTATCCTCTACCTGGGACATTCGTATACATCATTAACGTAATTTAACCTAACCGAACCCAACCTAACATCTCGGCGGTAATGTTTGACAACATTCCTGGCGAGCTATCCTCTACGTGGGACATTCATATGCATCAATAACGTAATATAGCCTAACCTAACCCAACCTGACATCTCGGCGGTAATATTTGACGACATTCCTGGCGAGTTCGACTCTACGTCTCCGTGGGACCTTTATATACATCAATTACGTAATATAACCTTACCTAACCCAACCTGACATTTCGGCGGTAATATTTGACGACATTCCTGGCGAGTTGGGCTCTACGTCTCCGTGGGACCCTTATATACATCAATAACGTAATATAGCCTAACCTAACCCAACCTGACATCTCGGCGGTAATATTTGACGACATTCCTGGCGAGTTGGTCTCTACGTCTCCGTGGGACCTTTATATACATCAATAACGTAGTATAACCTAACCTAATCCAACCTGACACCTCGGCGGTAATATTTGACAACATTCCTGGCGAGCTGGCCCCTACGTCTCCGTGGGACCTTTATGTACATCAATAACCTAATATAACCTAACCTAACCCAACCTGACATCTCGGCATTAAAATTTGACAACGTTCCTGGCGAGTTGGACTCTACGTGTCCGTGGGATCTTTATATACATCAGTATCCTAATATAACCTAACCTAACCCAACCTAATCCCTCAGGGTACCGTTTAACCGCATTCCTTGCTTGTCGGCCTCTACTTCTCGGTGGGAACACTGTATACGTCTATGAAGTAATGTAACCTAACCTAACCCAACCTGACATCTCGGCGGTAAAATTTGACAACATTCCTGGCGAGTTGGCCTCTACGTCTATGTGGGACCTTTATATACATCAATAACGTAATATAACCTAACCTAACCCAACCTGACATGTCGGCGGTAATATTTGACAACATTCCTGGCGAGTTGGCCAAGACGTCTGCGTGGGTCCTTCATATACATCATTAACGTAATATAATCTAACCTAATCCAACCTAACATCGCGGCGGTAATATTTGACAACTTGCCTGGCGAGTTATCCTCTACGTGGGACATTCATATGCATCAATAACGTATTATAATCTAACCTAACCCAACCTGACATCTCGGCGGTAATATTTGACAACATTCCTGGCGAGTTGGCCCCGACGTCTGTGTGGGTCCTTCGTATACATCATGAACGCAATGTAACATAACCTAACCCAACCTAACATCTCGGCGGTAATATTTGACAACATTCCTGGCGTGCTATCCTCTACGTGGGAAATTCATATGCATCAATAACGTAATATAACCTAACCTAACCCAACCTGACATCTCGGCGGTAATATTTGAAGACATTCTTGGCGAGTTCGACTCTACGTCTTCGTGGGACCTTTATATACATCAGTATCCTAATATAACCGAACCTAACCCAACCAAATCCCTCAGGGTACCGTTTAACCGCATTCCTTGCTTGTCGGCCTCTACTTCTCGGTGGGAACACTGTATACGTCTATGAAGTAATGTAACCTAACCTAACCCAACCTGACATCTCGGCGGTAATATTTGACAACATTCCTGGCGAGTTGGTCTCTACGTCTCCGTGGTACCTTTATATACATCAATAACGTAATATAACCTAACCTAACCCAACCTGACATCTCGGCGGTAATATTTGACAACATTCCTGGCCAGCTATCCTCTACGTGGGACATTCATATGCATCAATAACGTAATAGAACCTAACCTAACCCAACCTGACATCTCGGCGGTAATATTTGAAGACATTCTTGGCGAGTTCGACTCTACGTCTCCGTGGGACCTTTATATACATCAATAACGTAATATAACCTAACCTAACCCAACCTGACATCTCGACGGTAATATTTGACAACATTCCTGGTGAGCTATCCTCTACGTGGGACATTCATATGCATCAATAACGTAATATAGCCTAACCTAACCCAACCTGACATCCCGGCGGTAATATTTGACGAAATTACTGGCGAGTTCGACTCTACGTCTCCGTGGGACCTTTATATACATCAATTACGTAATATAACCTTACCTAACCCAACCTGACATTTCGGCGGTAATATTTGACGACATTCCTGGCGAGTTGGGCTCTACGTCTCCGTGGGACCCTTATAAACATCAATAACGTAATATAACCTAACCTAACCCAACCTGACATCTCGGCATTAAAATTTGACAACGTTCCTGGCGAGTTGGACTCTACGTGTCCGTGGGATCTTTATATACATCAGTATCCTAATATAACCTAACCTAACCCAACCTAATCCCTCAGGGTACCGTTTAACCGCATTCCTTGCTTGTCGGCCTCTACTTCTCGGTGGGAACACTGTATACGTCTATGAAGTAATGTAACCTAACCTAACCCAACCTAACATCGCGGCGGTAATATTTGACAACTTGCCTGGCGAGTTATCCTCTACGTGGGACATTCATATGCATCAATAACGTATTATAATCTAACCTAACCCAACCTGACATCTCGGCGGTAATATTTGACAACATTCCTGGCGAGTTGGCCCCGACGTCTGTGTGGGTCCTTCGTATACATCATGAACGCAATGTAACATAACCTAACCCAACCTAACATCTCGGCGGTAATATTTGACAACATTCCTGGCGTGCTATCCTCTACGTGGGACATTCATATGCATCAACAACGTAATATAACCTAACCTAACCCAACCTGACATCTCGGCGGTAATATTTGAAGACATTCTTGGCGAGTTCGGCTCTACGTCTCCGTGGGACCTTTATATACATCAATAACGTAATATAACCTAACCTAACCCAACCTGACATCTCAGCGGTAATATTTGACAACATTCCTGGCGAGCTATCCTCTTCGTGGGACATTCATATGCATCAATAACGTAATATAACCTAACCTAACCCAACCTGACATCTCGGCGGTAATATTTGAAGACATTCTTGGCGAGTTCGAATCTACGTCTCCGTGGGACCTTTATATACATCAATAACCATATATAACCTAACCTAACCCAACCTGACATCTCGGCATTAAAATTTGACAACGTTCCTGGCGAGTTGGTCTCTACGTCTCCGTGGTACCTTTATATACATCAATAACGTAATATAACCTAACCTAACCCAACCTGACATCTCGGCGGTAATATTTGACAACATTCCTGGCCAGCTATCCTCTACGTGGGACATTCATATGCATCAATAACGTAATAGAACCTAACCTAACCCAACCTGACATCTCGGCGGTAATATTTGAAGACATTCTTGGCGAGTTCGACTCTACGTCTCCGTGGGACCTTTATATACATCAATAACGTAATATAACCTAACCTAACCCAACCTGACATCTCGACGGTAATATTTGACAACATTCCTGGTGAGCTATCCTCTACGTGGGACATTCATATGCATCAATAACGTAATATAGCCTAACCTAACCCAACCTGACATCCCGGCGGTAATATTTGACGAAATTACTGGCGAGTTCGACTCTACGTCTCCGTGGGACCTTTATATACATCAATTACGTAATATAACCTTACCTAACCCAACCTGACATTTCGGCGGTAATATTTGACAACATTCCTGGCGATTTGGCATCTACGTGTCCGTGGGACCTTTATGTACATCAGTATCCTAATATAACCTAACCTAACCCAACCTGACATCTCGGCGGTAATATTTGACAACATTCCTGGCGAGCTATCCTCTACGTGGGACATTCATATGCATCAATAACGTAATATAACCTAACCTAACCCAACCTAACATCTCGGCGGTAATATTTGACAACATTCCTGGCGAGCTATCCTCTACGTGGGACATTCATATGCATCAATAACGTAATATAGCCTAACCTAACCCAACCTGACATTTCGGCGGTAATATTTGACGACATTCCTGGCTAGTTGCCCTCTACGTCTATGTGGGACCTTTATATACATCAATAACGTAATATAACCTAACCTAACCCAACCTGACATGCAGGCGGTAATATTTGACAACATTCCTGGCGAGTTGGCCAAGACGTCTGCGTGGGTCCTTCATATACATCATTAACGTAATATAATCTAACCTAATCCAACCTAACATCGCGGCGGTAATATTTGACAACTTGCCTGGCGAGTTATCCTCTACGTGGGACATTCATATGCATCAATAACGTATTATAATCTAACCTAACCCAACCTGACATCTCGGCGGTAATATTTGACAACATTCCTGGCGAGTTGGCCCCGACGTCTGTGTGGGTCCTTCGTATACATCATGAACGCAATGTAACATAACCTAACCCAAACTAACATCTCGGCGGTAATATTTGACAACATTCCTGGCGTGCTATCCTCTACGTGGGACATTGATATGCATCAATAACGTAATATAACCTAACCTAACCCAACCTGACATCTCGGCGGTAATATTTGACAACATTCCTGGCCAGCTATCCTCTACGTGGGACATTCATATGCATCAATAACGTAATAGAACCTAACCTAACCCAACCTGACATCTCGGCGGTAATATTTGAAGACATTCTTGGCGAGTTCGACTCTACGTCTCCGTGGGACCTTTATATACATCAATAACGTAATATAACCTAACCTAACCCAACCTGACATGTCGGCGGTAATTTTTGACAACATTCCTGGCGAGTTGTCCTCTACGTCTATGTGGGACCTTTATATACATCAATAACGTAATATAACCTAACCTAACCCAACCTGACATGTAGGCGGTAATATTTGACAACATTCCTGGCGAGCTATCCTCTACGTGGGACATTCATATGCATCAATAACGTAATATAACCTAACCTAACCCAACCTGACATCTCGGCGGTAATATTTGACAACATTCCTGGCGAGCTATCCTCTACGTGGGACATTCATATGCATCAATAACGTAATATAGCCTAACCTAACCCAACCTGACATCTCGGCAGTAATATTTGACGACATTCCTGGCGAGTTCGACTCTACGTCTCCGTGGGACCTTTATATACATCAATAACGTAGTATAACCTAACCTAATCCAACCTGACATCTCGGCGGTAATTTTTGACAACATTCCTGGCGAGTTGTCCTCTACGTCTATGTGGGACCTTTATATACATCAATAACGTAATATAACCTAACCTAACCCAACCTGACATGTAGGCGGTAATATTTGACAACATTCCTGTCGAGTTGGCCCCGACGTCTGCGTGGGTCCTTCGTATACATCACTAACGTAATATAATCTAACCTAATCCAACCTAACATCTCGGCGGTAATATTTGACAACTTGCCTGGCGAGTTATACTCTACGTGGGACATTCACATGCATCAATAACGTATTATAATCTCACCTAACCCAACCTGACATCTCGGCGGTAATATTTGACAACATTCCTGGCGAGTTGGCCCCGACGTCTGTGTGGGTCCTTCGTATACATTATGAACGCAATGTAACCTAACCTAACCCAACCTGACATCTCAGCGGCAATATTTGACAACATTCCTGGCGAGCTATCCTCTTCGTGGGACATTCATATGCATCAATAACGTAATATAACCTAACCTAACCCAACCTGACATCTCGGCGGTAATATTTGACAACTTGCCTGGCGAGTTATACTCTACGTGGGACATTCACATGCATCAATAACGTATTATAATCTCACCTAACCCAACCTGACATCTCGGCGGTAAAATTTGACAACATTCCTGGCGAGTTGGCCTCTACGTCTCCGTGGAACCTTTATATGCATCAATAACGTAATATAACCTAACTTAACCCAACCTGACATTTCGGCGGTAATATTTGAAGACATTCTTGGCGAGTTCGATCTACGTCTCCGACGGACTTTTATATACATCAATAACGTAATATAACCTAACCTAACCCAACCTGACATCTCGGCGGTAATATTTGACAACATTCCTGTCGAGTTGGCCCCGACGTCTGCGTGGGTCCTTCGTATACATCACTAACGTAATATAACCTAACCTAACCCAACCTAACATCTCTGCGGTAACATTTGACAACATTCCTGGCGAGCTATCCTCTACGTGGGACATTCGTATACATCATTAACTTAATGTAACCTAACCTAACCCAACCTAACATCTCGGCGGTAATTTTTGACAACATTCCTGGCGAGCTATCCTCTACGTGGGACATTAATATGCGTCAATAACGTAATATAACCTAATCTAACCCAACCTGACATCTCGGCGGTAATATTTGAAGACATTCTTGGCGAGTTCGACTCTACGTCTCCGTGGGACCTTTATATACATCAATAACGTAATATAACCTAACCTAACCCAACCTGACATCTCGGCGGTAACATTTGACAACATTCCTGGCGAGCTATCCTCTACCTGGGACATTCGTATACATCATTAACGTAATGTAACCTAACCGAACCCAACCTAACATCTCGGCGGTAATGTTTGACAACATTCCTAGCGAGCTCTCCTCTACGTGGGACATTCATATGCATCTATAACGTAATATAGCCTAACCTAACCCAACCTGACATCTCGGCGGTAAAATTTGACGACATTCCTGGCGAGTTCGACTCTACGTCTCCGTGGGACCTTTATAAACATCAATTACGTAATATAACCTTACCTAACCCAACCTGACATTTCGGCGGTAATATTTGACGACATTCCTGGCCAGTTGGGCTCTACGTCTCCGTGGGACCCTTATATACATCAATAACGTAATATAGCCTAACCTAACCCAACCTGACATCTCGGCGGTAATATTTGACGACATTCCTGGCGAGTTGGTCTCTACGTCTCCGTGGGACCTTTATATACATCAATAACGTAGTATAACCTAACCTAATCCAACCTGACACCTCGGCGGTAATATTTGACAACATTCCTGGCGAGCTGGCCCCTACGTCTCCGTGGGACCTTTATGTACATCAATAACCTAATATAACCTAACCTAACCCAACCTGACATCTCGGCATTAAAATTTGACAACGTTCCTGGCGAGTTGGACTCTACGTGTCCGTGGGATCTTTATATACATCAGTATCCTAATATAACCTAACCTAACCCAACCTAATCCCTCAGGGTACCGTTTAACCCCATTCGTTCTTGTCGGCCTCTACTTCTCGGTGGGAACACTGTATACGTCTATGAAGTAATGTAACCTAACCTAACCCAACCTGACATCTCGGCGGTAAAATTTGACAACATTCCTGGCGAGTTGGCCTCTACGTCTATGCGGGACCTTTATATACATCAATAACGTAATATAACCTAACCTAACCCAACCTGACATGTCGGCGGTAATATTTGACAACATTCCTGGCGAGTTGGCCAAGACGTCTTCGTGGGTCCTTCATATACATCATTAACGTAATATAACCTAACCTAACCCAACCTGACATTTCGGCGGTAATATTTGACGACATTCCTGGCGAGTTGGTCTCTACGTCTCCGTGGTACCTTTATATACACCAATAACGTAATATAACCTAACCTAACCCAACCTAACATCTCGGCGGTAATATTTGACAACATTCCTGGCCAGCTATCCTCTACGTGGGACATTCATATGCATCAATAACGTAATATAACCTAACCTAACCCAACCTGACATCTCGGCGGTAATATTTGAAGACATTCTTGGCGAGTTCGACTCTACGTCTCCGTGGGACCTTTATATACATCAATAACGTAATATAACCTAACCTAACCCAACCTGACATCTCGACGGTAATATTTTACAACATTCCTGGCGAGCTATCCTCTACGTGGGATATTCATATGCATCAATAACGTAATATAACCTAACCTAACCCAACCTAACATCTCGGCGGTAATATTTGACAACATTCTTGGCGAGTTCGAATTTACGTCTCCGTGGGACCTTTATATACATCATTAACCTAATATAACCTAACCTAAACCAACCTGACATCTCGGCATTAAAATCTGACAACGTTCCTGGCGAGTTGGGCTCTACGTCTTCGTGGGACCCTTATATACATCAATAACGTAATATAACCTTGCCTAACCCAACCTGACATTTCGGCGGTAATATTTGACGACATTCCTGGCGAGTTGGTCTCTACGTCTTCGTGGGACCCATATACATCAATAACGTAATATAACCTAACCTAATCCAACCTGACATCTCGGCGGTAATATTTGACAACATTCCTGGCGAGCTGGCCCCTACGTCTCCGTGGGACCTTTATGTACATCAATAACATAATATAACTTAACCTAACCCAACCTGATATCTCGGCGGGAATATTTGACAAAATTCCTGGCGAGTTGGCATCTACGTGTCCGTGGGACCTTTATATACATCAGTATCCTAATATAACCTAACCTAACCCAACCTAATCTCTCGGGGTAACGTTTGACCACATTTCTTGCTTGTCGGCCCCTACATCTCGGTGGGAACACTGTATACGTCTGTGAAGTAATATAACCTAACCTAAGACAACCTGACATCTCGGCGGTAAAATTTGGCAACATTCCTGGCGAGTTGTCCTCTACGTCTATGTGGGACCTTTATATACATCAATAACGTAATATAACCTAACCTAACCCAACCTGACATGTAGGCGGTAATATTTGACAACATTCCTGTCGAGTTGGCCCCGACGTCTGCGTGGGTCCTTCGTATACATCACTAACGTAATATAATCTAACCTAATCCAACCTAACATCTCGGCGGTAATATTTGACAACTTGCCTGGCGAGTTATACTCTACGTGGGACATTCACATGCATCAATAACGTATTATAATCTCACCTAACCCAACCTGACATCTCGGCGGTAATATTTGACAACATTCCTGGCGAGTTGGCCCCGACGTCTGTGTGGGTCCTTCGTATACATTATGAACGCAATGTAACCTAACCTAACCCAACCTGACATCTCAGCGGCAATATTTGACAACATTCCTGGCGAGCTATCCTCTTCGTGGGACATTCATATGCATCAATAACGTAATATAACCTAACCTAACCCAACCTGACATCTCGGCGGTAATATTTGACAACTTGCCTGGCGAGTTATACTCTACGTGGGACATTCACATGCATCAATAACGTATTATAATCTCACCTAACCCAACCTGACATCTCGGCGGTAAAATTTGACAACATTCCTGGCGAGTTGGCCTCTACGTCTCCGTGGAACCTTTATATGCATCAATAACGTAATATAACCTAACTTAACCCAACCTGACATTTCGGCGGTAATATTTGAAGACATTCTTGGCGAGTTCGATCTACGTCTCCGACGGACTTTTATATACATCAATAACGTAATATAACCTAACCTAACCCAACCTGACATCTCGGCGGTAATATTTGACAACATTCCTGTCGAGTTGGCCCCGACGTCTGCGTGGGTCCTTCGTATACATCACTAACGTAATATAACCTAACCTAACCCAACCTAACATCTCGGCGGTAACATTTGACAACATTCCTGGCGAGCTATCCTCTACGTGGGACATTCGTATACATCATTAACTTAATGTAACCTAACCTAACCCAACCTAACATCTCGGCGGTAATTTTTGACAACATTCCTGGCGAGCTATCCTCTACGTGGGACATTAATATGCGTCAATAACGTAATATAACCTAATCTAACCCAACCTGACATCTCGGCGGTAATATTTGAAGACATTCTTGGCGAGTTCGACTCTACGTCTCCGTGGGACCTTTATATACATCAATAACGTAATATAACCTAACCTAACCCAACCTGACATCTCGGCGGTAACATTTGACAACATTCCTGGCGAGCTATCCTCTACCTGGGACATTCGTATACATCATTAACGTAATGTAACCTAACCGAACCCAACCTAACATCTCGGCGGTAATGTTTGACAACATTCCTAGCGAGCTCTCCTCTACGTGGGACATTCATATGCATCTATAACGTAATATAGCCTAACCTAACCCAACCTGACATCTCGGCGGTAAAATTTGACGACATTCCTGGCGAGTTCGACTCTACGTCTCCGTGGGACCTTTATATACATCAATAACGTAATATAACCTAACCTAACCCAACCTGACATGTCGGCGGTAATATTTGACAACATTCCTGGCGAGTTGGCCAAGACGTCTTCGTGGGTCCTTCATATACATCATTAACGTAATATAACCTAACCTAACCCAACCTGACATCTCGGCGGTAATATTTGACGACATTCCTGGCGAGTTGGTCTCTACGTCTCCGTGGTACCTTTATATACACCAATAACGTAATATAACCTAACCTAACCCAACCTAACATCTCGGCGGGAATATTTGACAAAATTCCTGGCGAGTTGGCATCTACGTGTCCGTGGGACCTTTATATACATCAGTATCCTAATATAACCTAACCTAACCCAACCTAATCTCTCGGGGTAACGTTTGACCACATTCCTTGCTTGTCGGCCCCTACATCTCGGTGGGAACACTGTATACGTCTGTGAAGTAATATAACCTAACCTAAGACAACCTGACATCTCGGCGGTAAAATTTGGCAACATTCCTGGCGAGTTGTCCTCTACGTCTATGTGGGACCTTTATATACATCAATAACGTAATATAACCTAACCTAACCCAACCTGACATGTAGGCGGTAATATTTGACGACATTCCTGGCGAGTTCGACTCTACGTCTCCGTGGGACCTTTATATACATCAATTACGTAATATAACCTTACCTAACCCAGCCTGACATTTCGGCGGTAATATTTGACGACATTCCTGGCGAGTTCGACTCTACGTCTCCGTGCGACCTTTATATACATCAATAACGTAATATAACCTAACCTAACCCAACCTGACATCTCGACGGTAATATTTTACAACATTCCTGGCGAGCTATCCTCTACGTGGGATATTCATATGCATCAATAACGTAATATAACCTAACCTAACCCAACCTAACATCTTGGCGGTAATATTTGACAACATTCTTGGCGAGTTCGAATTTACGTCTCCGTGGGACCTTTATATACATCATTAACCTAATATAACCTAACCTAAACCAACCTGACATCTCGGCATTAAAATCTGACAACGTTCCTGGCGAGTTGGGCTCTACGTCTTCGTGGGACCCTTATATACATCAATAACGTAATATAACCTTGCCTAACCCAACCTGACATTTCGGCGGTAATATTTGACGACATTCCTGGCGAGTTGGTCTCTACGTCTTCGTGGGACCCATATACATCAATAACGTAATATAACCTAACCTAATCCAACCTGACATCTCGGCGGTAATATTTGACAACATTCCTGGCGAGCTGGCCCCTACGTCTCCGTGGGACCTTTATGTACATCAATAACATAATATAACTTAACCTAACCCAACCTGATATCTCGGCGGGAATATTTGACAAAATTCCTGGCGAGTTGGCATCTACGTGTCCGTGGGACCTTTATATACATCAGTATCCTAATATAACCTAACCTAACCCAACCTAATCTCTCGGGGTAACGTTTGACCACATTTCTTGCTTGTCGGCCCCTACATCTCGGTGGGAACACTGTATACGTCTGTGAAGTAATATAACCTAACCTAAGACAACCTGACATCTCGGCGGTAAAATTTGGCAACATTCCTGGCGAGTTGTCCTCTACGTCTATGTGGGACCTTTATATACATCAATAACGTAATATAACCTAACCTAACCCAACCTGACATGTAGGCGGTAATATTTGACAACATTCCTGTCGAGTTGGCCCCGACGTCTGCGTGGGTCCTTCGTATACATCACTAACGTAATATAATCTAACCTAATCCAACCTAACATCTCGGCGGTAATATTTGACAACTTGCCTGGCGAGTTATACTCTACGTGGGACATTCACATGCATCAATAACGTATTATAATCTCACCTAACCCAACCTGACATCTCGGCGGTAATATTTGACAACATTCCTGGCGAGTTGGCCCCGACGTCTGTGTGGGTCCTTCGTATACATTATGAACGCAATGTAACCTAACCTAACCCAACCTGACATCTCAGCGGCAATATTTGACAACATTCCTGGCGAGCTATCCTCTTCGTGGGACATTCATATGCATCAATAACGTAATATAACCTAACCTAACCCAACCTGACATCTCGGCGGTAATATTTGACAACTTGCCTGGCGAGTTATACTCTACGTGGGACATTCACATGCATCAATAACGTATTATAATCTCACCTAACCCAACCTGACATCTCGGCGGTAAAATTTGACAACATTCCTGGCGAGTTGGCCTCTACGTCTCCGTGGAACCTTTATATGCATCAATAACGTAATATAACCTAACTTAACCCAACCTGACATTTCGGCGGTAATATTTGAAGACATTCTTGGCGAGTTCGATCTACGTCTCCGACGGACTTTTATATACATCAATAACGTAATATAACCTAACCTAACCCAACCTGACATCTCGGCGGTAATATTTGACAACATTCCTGTCGAGTTGGCCCCGACGTCTGCGTGGGTCCTTCGTATACATCACTAACGTAATATAACCTAACCTAACCCAACCTAACATCTCGGCGGTAACATTTGACAACATTCCTGGCGAGCTATCCTCTACGTGGGACATTCGTATACATCATTAACTTAATGTAACCTAACCTAACCCAACCTAACATCTCGGCGGTAATTTTTGACAACATTCCTGGCGAGCTATCCTCTACGTGGGACATTAATATGCGTCAATAACGTAATATAACCTAATCTAACCCAACCTGACATCTCGGCGGTAATATTTGAAGACATTCTTGGCGAGTTCGACTCTACGTCTCCGTGGGACCTTTATATACATCAATAACGTAATATAACCTAACCTAACCCAACCTGACATCTCGGCGGTAACATTTGACAACATTCCTGGCGAGCTATCCTCTACCTGGGACATTCGTATACATCATTAACGTAATGTAACCTAACCGAACCCAACCTAACATCTCGGCGGTAATGTTTGACAACATTCCTAGCGAGCTCTCCTCTACGTGGGACATTCATATGCATCTATAACGTAATATAGCCTAACCTAACCCAACCTGACATCTCGGCGGTAAAATTTGACGACATTCCTGGCGAGTTCGACTCTACGTCTCCGTGGGACCTTTATAAACATCAATTACGTAATATAACCTTACCTAACCCAACCTGACATTTCGGCGGTAATATTTGACGACATTCCTGGCCAGTTGGGCTCTACGTCTCCGTGGGACCCTTATATACATCAATAACGTAATATAGCCTAACCTAACCCAACCTGACATCTCGGCGGTAATATTTGACGACATTCCTGGCGAGTTGGTCTCTACGTCTCCGTGGGACCTTTATATACATCAATAACGTAGTATAACCTAACCTAATCCAACCTGACACCTCGGCGGTAATATTTGACAACATTCCTGGCGAGCTGGCCCCTACGTCTCCATGGGACCTTTATGTACACCAATAACCTAATATAACCTAACCTAACCCAACCTGACATCTCGGCATTAAAATTTGACAACGTTCCTGGCGAGTTGGACTCTACGTGTCCGTGGGATCTTTATATACATCAGTATCCTAATATAACCTAACCTAACCCAACCTAATCCCTCAGGGTACCGTTTAACCCCATTCCTTGCTTGTCGGCCTCTACTTCTCGGTGGGAACACTGTATACGTCTATGAAGTAATGTAACCTAACCTAACCCAACCTGACATCTCGGCGGTAAAATTTGACAACATTCCTGGCGAGTTGGCCTCTACGTCTATGTGGGACCTTTATATACATCAATAACGTAATATAACCTAACCTAACCCAACCTGACATGTCGGCGGTAATATTTGACAACATTCCTGGCGAGTTGGCCAAGACGTCTTCGTGGGTCCTTCATATACATCATTAACGTAATATAACCTAACCTAACCCAACCTGACATCTCGGCGGTAATATTTGACGACATTCCTGGCGAGTTGGTCTCTACGTCTCCGTGGTACCTTTATATACACCAATAACGTAATATAACCTAACCTAACCCAACCTAACATCTCGGCGGGAATATTTGACAAAATTCCTGGCGAGTTGGCATCTACGTGTCCGTGGGACCTTTATATACATCAGTATCCTAATATAACCTAACCTAACCCAACCTAATCTCTCGGGGTAACGTTTGACCACATTCCTTGCTTGTCGGCCCCTACATCTCGGTGGGAACACTGTATACGTCTGTGAAGTAATATAACCTAACCTAAGACAACCTGACATCTCGGCGGTAAAATTTGGCAACATTCCTGGCGAGTTGTCCTCTACGTCTATGTGGGACCTTTATATACATCAATAACGTAATATAACCTAACCTAACCCAACCTGACATGTAGGCGGTAATATTTGACGACATTCCTGGCGAGTTCGACTCTACGTCTCCGTGGGACCTTTATATACATCAATTACGTAATATAACCTTACCTAACCCAGCCTGACATTTCGGCGGTAATATTTGACGACATTCCTGGCGAGTTGGGCTCTACGTCTCCGTGGGACCCTTATATACATCAATAACGTAATATAACCTAACCTAACCCAAACTGACATCTCGGCGGTAATATTTGACGACATTCCTGGCGAGTTGGTCTCTACGTCTCCGTGGGACCTTTATATACATCAATAACGTGGTATAACCTAACCTAATCCAACCTGACATCTCGGCGGTAATATTTGACAACATTCCTGGCGAGCTGGCCCCTACGTCTCCATGGGACCTTTATGTACATCAATAACATAATATAACTTAACCTAACCCAACCTGATATCTCGGCGGGAATATTTGACAAAATTCCTGGCGAGTTGGCATCTACGTGTCCGTGGGACCTTTATATACATCAGTATCCTAATATAACCTAACCTAACCCAACCTGACATCTCGGCGGTAATATTTGACAACATTCCTGGCGAGCTATCCTCTACCTGGGACATTCGTATACATCATTAACGTAATGTAACCTAACCGAACCCAACCTAACATCTCGGCGGTAATGTTTGACAACATTCCTGGCGAGCTATCCTCTACGTGGGACATTCATATGCATCAATAACGTAATATAACCTAACCTAACCCAACCTAACATCTCGGCGGTAATATTTGACAACATTCATGGCGAGCTATCCTCTACGTGGGACATTCATATGCATCAATAACGTAATATAGCCTAACCTAACCCAACCTGACATCTCGGCGGTAATATTTGACGACATTCCTGGCGAGTTCGACTCTACGTCTCCGTGGGACCTTTATATACATCAATTACGTAATATAACCTTACCTAACCCAACCTGACATTTCGGCGGTAATATTTGACGACATTCCTGGCGAGTTGGTCTCTACGTCTTCGTGGGACCCTTATATACATCAATAACGTAATATAACCTAACCTAACCCAACCTGACATCTCGGCGGTAATATTTGACAACATTCCTGGCCAGCTATCCTCTACGTGGGACATTCATATGCATCAATAACGTAATAGAACCTAACCTAACCCAACCTGACATCTCGGCGGTAATATTTGAAGACATTCTTGGCGAGTTCGACTCTACGTCTCCGTGGGACCTTTATATACATCAATAACGTAATATAACCTAACCTAACCCAACCTGACATCTCGACGGTAATATTTGACAACATTCCTGGCGAGTTGGCATCTACGTGTCCGTGGGACCTTTATATACATCAGTATCCTAATATAACCTAACCTAACCCAACCTAATCTCTCGGGGTAACGTTTGACCACATTCCTTGCTTGTCGGCCCCTACATCTCGGTGGGAACACTGTATACGTCTGTGAAGTAATATAACCTAACCTAAGACAACCTGACATCTCGGCGGTAAAATTTGACAACATTCCTGGCGAGTTGTCCTCTACGTCTATGTGGGACCTTTATATACATCAATAACGTAATATAACCTAACCTAACCCAACCTGACATGTAGGCGGTAATATTTGACAACATTCCTGGCGAGTTGGCCAAGACGTCTGCGTGGGTCCTTCATATACAACATTAACGTAATATAATCTAACCTAACCCAACCTAACATCTCGGCGGTAATATTTGACAACTTGCCTGGCGAGTTATCCTCTAGGTGGGACATTCATATGCATCAATAACGTATTATAATCTAACCTAACCCAACCTGACATCTCGGCGGTAATATTTGACGACATTCCTGGCGAGTTGGTCTCTACGTCTCCGTGGGACCTTTATATACATCAATAACGTAGTATAACCTAACCTAATCCAACCTGACATCTCGGCGGTAATATTTGACAACATTCCTGGCGAGCTGGCCCCTACGTCTCCATGGGACCTTTATGTACATCAATAACATAATATAACTTAACCTAACCCAACCTGATATCTCGGCGGGAATATTTGACAAAATTCCTGGCGAGTTGGCATCTACGTGTCCGTGGGACCTTTATATACATCAGTATCCTAATATAACCTAACCTAACCCAACCTGACATCTCGGCGGTAATATTTGACAACATTCCTGGCCAGCTATCCTCTACGTGGGACATTCATATGCATCAATAACGTAATAGAACCTAACCTAACCCAACCTGACATCTCGGCGGTAATATTTGAAGACATTCTTGGCGAGTTCGACTCTACGTCTCCGTGGGACCTTTATATACATCAATAACGTAATATAACCTAACCTAACCCAACCTGACATCTCGACGGTAATATTTGACAACATTCCTGGCGAGCTATCCTCTACGTGGGACATTCATATGCATCAATAACGTAATATAAACTAACCTAACCCAACCTAACATCTCGGCGGTAATATTTGACAACATTCCTGGCGAGCTATCCTCTACGTGGGACATTCATATGCATCAATAACGTAATATAGCCTAACCTAACCCAACCTGACATCTCGGCGGTAATATTTGACGACATTACTGGCGAGTTCGACTCTACGTCTCCGTGGGACCTTTATATACATCAATTACGTAATATAACCTTACCTAACCCAACCTGACATTTCGGCGGTAATATTTGACGACATTCCTGGCGAGTTGGGCTCTACGTCTCCGTGGGACCCTTATATACATCAATAACGTAATATAACCTAACCTAACCCAACCTGACATCTCGGCGGTAATATTTGACAACATTCCTGGCGAGCTGGCCCCTACGTCTCCGTGGGACCTTTATGTACATCAATAACATAATATAACTTAACCTAACCCAACCTGATATCTCGGCGGGAATATTTGACAAAATTCCTGGCGAGTTGGCATCTACGTGTCCGTGGGACCTTTATATACATCAGTATCCTAATATAACCTAACCTAACCCAACCTAATCTCTCGGGGTAACGTTTGACCACATTCCTTGCTTGTCGGCCCCTACATCTCGGTGGGAACACTGTATACGTCTGTGAAGTAATATAACCTAACCTAAGACAACCTGACATCTCGGCGGTAAAATTTGACAACATTCCTGGCGAGTTGTCCTCTACGTCTATGTGGGACCTTTATATACATCAATAACGTAATATAACCTAACCTAACCCAACCTGACATGTAGGCGGTAATATTTGACAACATTCCTGGCGAGTTGGCCAAGACGTCTGCGTGGGTCCTTCATATACAACATTAACGTAATATAATCTAACCTAACCCAACCTAACATCTCGGCGGTAATATTTGACAACTTGCCTGGCGAGTTATCCTCTAGGTGGGACATTCATATGCATCAATAACGTATTATAATCTAACCTAACCCAACCTGACATCTCGGCGGTAATATTTGACAACATTCCTGGCGAGCTATCCTCTACCTGGGACATTCGTATACATCATTAACGTAATGTAACCTAACCGAACCCAACCTAACATCTCGGCGGTAATGTTTGACAACATTCCTGGCGAGCTATCCTCTACGTGGGACATTCATATGCATCAATAACGTAATATAACCTAACCTAACCCAACCTGACATCTCGGCGGTAATATTTGAAGACATTCTTGGCGAGTTCGACTCTACGTCTCCGTGGGACCTTTATATACATCAATTACGTAATATAACCTTACCTAACCCAACCTGACATTTCGGCGGTAATATTTGACGACATTCCTGGCGAGCTATCCTCTACGTGGGACATTCATATGCATCAATAACGTAATATAACCTAACCTAACCCAACCTAACATCTCGGCGGTAATATTTGACAACATTCATGGCGAGCTATCCTCTACGTGGGACATTCATATGCATCAATAACGTAATATAGCCTAACCTAACCCAACCTGACATCTCGGCGGTAATATTTGACGACATTCCTGGCGAGTTCGACTCTACGTCTCCGTGGGACCTTTATATACATCAATTACGTAATATAACCTTACCTAACCCAACCTGACATTTCGGCGGTAATATTTGACGACATTCCTGGCGAGTTGGGCTCTACGTCTCCGTGGGACCCTTATATACATCAATAACGTAATATAACCTAACCTAACCCAACCTGACATCTCGGCGGTAATATTTGACGACATTCCTGGCGAGTTGGTCTCTACGTCTCCGTGGGACCTTTATATACATCAATAACGTAGTATAACCTAACCTAATCCAACCTGACATCTCGGCGGTAATATTTGACAACATTCCTGGCGAGCTGGCCCCTACGTCTCCATGGGACCTTTATGTACATCAATAACATAATATAACTTAACCTAACCCAACCTGATATCTCGGCGGGAATATTTGACAAAATTCCTGGCGAGTTGGCATCTACGTGTCCGTGGGACCTTTATATACATCAGTGTCCTAATATAACCTAACCTAACCCAACCTGACATCTCGGCGGTAATATTTGACAACATTCCTGGCGAGCTATCCTCTACGTGGGACATTCATATGCATCAATAACGTAATATAGCCTAACCTAACCCAACCTGACATCTCGGCAGTAATATTTGACGACATTCCTGGCGAGTTCGACTCTACGTCTCCGTGGGACCTTTATATACATCAATTACGTAATATAACCTTACCTAACCCAACCTGACATTTCGGCGGTAATATTTGACGACATTCCTGGCGAGTTGGGCTCTACGCCTTCGTGGGACCCTTATATACATCAATAACGTAATATAACCTAACCTAACCCAACGTGACATCTCGGCGGTAATATTTGACGACATTCCTGGCGAGTTGGTCTCTACGTCTCCGTGGGACCTTCATATACATCAATAACGTAGTATAACCTAACCTAATCCAACCTGACATTTCGGCGGTAATATTTGACAACATTCCTGGCGAGCTGGCCCCTACGTCTCCGTGGGACCTTTATGTACATCAATAACATAATATAACTTAACCTAACCCAACCTGATATCTCGGCGGGAACATTTGACAAAATTCCTGGCGAGTTGGCATCTACGTGTCCGTGGGACCTTTATATACATCTGTATCATAATATAACCTAACCTAACCCAACCTAATCTCTCGGGGTAACGTTTGACCACATTCCTTGCTTGTCGGCCCCTACATCTCGGTGGGAACACTGTATACATCTGTGAAGTAATATAACCTAACCTAAGACAACCTGACATCTCGGCGGTAAAATTTGACAACATTCCTGGCGAGTTGTCCTCTACGTCTATTGTGGGACCTTTATATACATCAATAACGTAATATAACCTAACCTAACCCAACCTGACATGTAGGCGGTAATATTTGACAACATTCCTGGCGATTTGGCCAAGACGTCTGCGTGGGTCCTTCATATACATCATTAACGTAATATAATCTAACCTAATCCAACCTAACATCGCGGCGGTAATATTTGACAACTTGCCTGGCGAGTTATCCTCTACGTGGGACATTCATATGCATCAATAACGTATTATAATCTAACCTAACCCAACCTGACATCTCGTCGGTAATATTTGACAACATTCCTGGCGAGTTGGCCCCGACGTCTGTGTGGGTCCTTCGTATACATCATGAACGCAATGTAACATAACCTAACCCAACCTAACATCTCGGCGGTAATGTTTGACAACATTCCTGGCGAGCTATCCTCTTCGTGGGACATTCATATGCATCAATAACGTAATATAACCTAACCTAACCCAACCTGACATCTCGGCGGTAATATTTGAAGACATTCTTGGCGAGTTCGAATCAACGTCTCCGTGGGACCTTTATATACATCAATAACCTAATATAACCTAACCTAACCCAACCTGACATCTCGGCATTAAAATTTGACAACGTTCCTAGCGAGTTGGTCTCTACGTCTCCGTGGTACCTTTATATACATCAATAACGTAATATAACCTAACCTAACCCAACCTGACATCTCGGCGGTAATATTTGACAACATTCCTGGCCAGCTATCCTCTACGTGGGACATTCATATGCATCAATAACGTAATAGAACCTAACCTAACCCAACCTGACATCTCGGCGGTAATATTTGAAGACATTCTTGGCGAGTTCGACTCTACGTCTCCGTGGGACCTTTATATACATCAATAACGTAATATAACCTAACCTAACCCAACCTGACATCGCTACGGTAATATTTGACAACATTCCTGGCGAGCTATCCTCTACGTGGGACATTCATATGCATCAATAACGTAATATAAACTAACCTAACCCAACCTAACATCTCGGCGGTAATATTTGACAACATTCCTGGCGAGCTATCCTCTACGTGGGACATTCATATGCATCAATAACGTAATATAGCCTAACCTAACCCAACCTGACATGTCGGCGGTAATATTTGACGACATTACTGGCGAGTTCGGCTCTACGTCTCCGTGGGACCTTTATATACATCAATTACGTAATATAACCTTACCTAACCCAACCTGACATTTCGGCGGTAATATTTGACGACATTCCTGGCGAGTTGGGCTCTACGTCTCCGTGGGACCCTTATATACATCAATAACGTAATATAACCTAACCTAACCCAACCTGACATCTCGGCGGTAATATTTGACAACATTCCTGGCGAGCTGGCCCCTACGTCTCTGTGGGACCTTTATGTACATCAATAACATAATATAACTTAACCTAACCCAACCTGATATCTCGGCGGGAATATTTGACAAAATTCCTGGCGAGTTGGCATCTACGTGTCCGTGGGACCTTTATATACATCAGTATCCTAATATAACCTAACCTAACCCAACCTAATCTCTCGGGGTAACGTTTGACCACATTCCTTGCTTGTCGGCCCCTACATCTCGGTGGGAACACTGTATACGTCTGTGAAGTAATATAACCTAACCTGAGACAACCTGACATCTCGGCGGTAAAATTTGACAACATTCCTGGCGAGTTGTCCTCTACGTCTATGTGGGACCTTTATATACATCAATAACGTAATATAACCTAACCTAACCCAACCTGACATGTAGGCGGTAATATTTGACAACATTCCTGGCGAGTTGGCCAAGACGTCTGCGTGCGTCCTTCATATACATCATTAACGTAATATAATCTAACCTAATCCAACCTAACATCTCGGCGGTAATATTTGACAACTTGCCTGGCGAGTTATCCTCTACGTGGGACATTCATATGCATCAATAACGTATTATAATCTAACCTAACCCAACCTGACATCTCGGCGGTAATATTTGACAACATTCCTGGCGAGTTGGCCCCGACGTCTGTGTGGGTCCTTCGTATACATCATGAACGCAATGTAACATAACCTAACCCAACCTAACATCTCGGCGGTAATATTTCACAACATTCCTGGCGTGCTATCCTCTACGTGGGACATTCATATGCATCAATAACGTAATATAACCTAACCTAACCCAACCTGACATCTCGGCGGTAATATTTGAAGACATTCTTGGCGAGTTCGAATCTACGTCTCCTTGGGACCTTTATATACATCAATAACCTAATATAACCTAACCTAACCCAACCTGACATCTCGGCATTAAAATTTGACAACGTTCCTGGCGAGTTGGCCTCTGCGTCTCCGTGGGACCTTTATATACATCAATAACGTAATATAACCCAACCTAACCAAACCTAATATCTCGGCGGTAATATGTGATAACATTCCTGGCGGGTTGGCCTCTACGTCTCCGTGGGACCTTCATATACATCAATACCGTAATATAGCCTAAGCTAACTCAACCTAACATCCCGGCGGTAATATTTGACTGCATTCCTGGAGAGTTGGCTACTACGTCTCCGTGGGACCTTTATATACATCAATAACGTAATATAACCTAACCTAACCCAATCTAACATCTCGGCGGTAATATTTGACCACATTCCTGGCTCGTTGGCCTCTACGTCTCCGTGGTACCTTTATATATATCAATAACGTAATATAACCAAACCTAACCCAACCTAACATGTCGGCGGTAATATTTAACAACATTCGTGGCGAGTTGGCCTCTACGTGTCCGTGGGACCTTTATATACATCAGTATCCTAATATAACCTAACCTAACCCAACCTAATCCCTCAGGGTACCGTTTAACCGCATTCCTTGCTTGTCGGCCTCTACTTCTCGGTGGGAACACTGTATACGTCTATGAAGTAATGTAACCTAACCTAACCCAACCTGACATCTCGGCGGTAATATTTGACAACATTCCTGTCGAGTTGGCCCCGACGTCTGCGTGGGTCCTTCGTATACATCACTAACGTAATATAACCTAACCTAACCCAACCTAACATCTCGGCAGTAACATTTGACAACATTCCTGGCGAGCTATCCTCTACGTGGGACATTCGTATACATCATTAACTTAATGTAACCTAACCTAACCCAACCTAACATCTCGGCGGTAATTTTTGACAACATTCCTGGCGAGCTATCCTCTACGTGGGACATTAATATGCGTCAATAACGTAATATAACCTAATCTAACCCAACCTGACATCTCGGCGGTAATATTTGAAGACATTCTTGGCGAGTTCGACTCTACGTCTCCGTGGGACCTTTATATACATTAATAACGTAATATAACCTAACCTAACCCAACCTGACATCTCGGCGGTAACATTTGACAACATTCCTGGCGAGCTATCCTCTACCTGGGACATTCGTATACATCATTAACGTAATGTAACCTAACCGAACCCAACCTAACATCTCGGCGGTAATGTTTGACAACATTCCTGGCGAGCTATCCTCTACGTGGGACATTCATATGCATCAATAACGTAATATAGCCTAACCTAACCCAACCTGACATCTCGGCGGTAATATTTGACGACATTCCTGGCGAGATCGACTCTACGTCTCCGTGGGACCTTTATATACATCAATTACGTAATATAACCTTACCTAACCCAACCTGACATTTCGGCGGTAATATTTGACGACATTCCTGGCGAGTTGGGCTCTACGTCTCCGTGGGACCCTTATAAACATCAATAACGTAATATAACCTAACCTAACCCAACCTGACATCTCGACATTAAAATTTGACAACGTTCCTGGCGAGTTGGACTCTACGTGTCCGTGGGATCTTTATATACATCAGTATCCTAATATAACCTAACCTAACCCAACCTAATCCCTCAGGGTACCGTTTAACCGCATTGCTTGCTTGTCGGCCTCTACTTCTCGGTGGGAACACTGTATACGTCTATGAAGTAATGTAACCTAACCTAACCCAACCTGACATCTCGGCGGTAAAATTTGACAACATTCCTGGCGAGTTGGCCTCTACGTCTATGTGGGACCTTTATATACATCAATAACGTAATATAACCTAACCTAACCCAACCTGACATGTCGGCGGTAATATTTGACAACATTCCTGGCGAGTTGGCCAAGACGTCTGCGTGGGTCCTTCATATACATCATTAACGTAATATAATCTAACCTAATCCAACCTAACATCGCGGCGGTAATATTTGACAACTTGCCTGGCGAGTTATCCTCTACGTGGGACATTCATATGCATCAATAACGTAATATAGCCTAACCTAACCCAACCTGACATGTCGGCGGTAATATTTGACGACATTACTGGCGAGTTCGGCTCTACGTCTCCGTGGGACCTTTATATACATCAATTACGTAATATAACCTTACCTAACCCAACCTGACATTTCGGCGGTAATATTTGACGACATTCCTGGCGAGTTGGGCTCTACGTCTCCGTGGGACCCTTATATACATCAATAACGTAATATAACCTAACCTAACCCAACCTGACATCTCGGCGGTAATATTTGACAACATTCCTGGCGAGCTGGCCCCTACGTCTCTGTGGGACCTTTATGTACATCAATAACATAATATAATTTAACCTAACCCAACCTGATATCTCGGCGGGAATATTTGACAACATTCCTGGCGAGTTGGCATCTACGTGTCCGTGGGACCTTTATATACATCAGTATCCTAATATAACCTAACCTAACCCAACCTAATCTCTCGGGGTAACGTTTGACCACATTCCTTGCTTGTCGGCCCCTACATCTCGGTGGGAACACTGTATACGTCTGTGAAGTAATATAACCTAACCTGAGACAACCTGACATCTCGGCGGTAAAATTTGACAACATTCCTGGCGAGTTGTCCTCTACGTCTATGTGGGACCTTTATATACATCAATAACGTAATATAACCTAACCTAACCCAACCTGACATGTAGGCGGTAATATTTGACAACATTCCTGGCGAGTTGGCCAAGACGTCTGCGTGCGTCCTTCATATACATCATTAACGTAATATAATCTAACCTAATCCAACCTAACATCTCGGCGGTAATATTTGACAACTTGCCTGGCGAGTTATCCTCTACGTGGGACATTCATATGCATCAATAACGTATTATAATCTAACCTAACCCAACCTGACATCTCGGCGGTAATATTTGACAACATTCCTGGCGAGTTGGCCCCGACGTCTGTGTGGGTCCTTCGTATACATCATGAACGCAATGTAACATAACCTAACCCAACCTAACATCTCGGCGGTAATATTTCACAACATTCCTGGCGTGCTATCCTCTACGTGGGACATTCATATGCATCAATAACGTAATATAACCTAACCTAACCCAACCTGACATCTCGGCGGTAATATTTGAAGACATTCTTGGCGAGTTCGAATCTACGTCTCCTTGGGACCTTTATATACATCAATAACCTAATATAACCTAACCTAACCCAACCTGACATCTCGGCATTAAAATTTGACAACGTTCCTGGCGAGTTGGCCTCTGCGTCTCCGTGGGACCTTTATATACATCAATAACGTAATATAACCCAACCTAACCAAACCTAATATCTCGGCGGTAATATGTGATAACATTCCTGGCGGGTTGGCCTCTACGTCTCCGTGGGACCTTCATATACATCAATACCGTAATATAGCCTAAGCTAACTCAACCTAACATCCCGGCGGTAATATTTGACTGCATTCCTGGAGAGTTGGCTACTACGTCTCCGTGGGACCTTTATATACATCAATAACGTAATATAACCTAACCTAACCCAATCTAACATCTCGGCGGTAATATTTGACCACATTCCTGGCTCGTTGGCCTCTACGTCTCCGTGGTACCTTTATATATATCAATAACGTAATATAACCAAACCTAACCCAACCTAACATGTCGGCGGTAATATTTAACAACATTCGTGGCGAGTTGGCCTCTACGTGTCCGTGGGACCTTTATATACATCAGTATCCTAATATAACCTAACCTAACCCAACCTAATCCCTCAGGGTACCGTTTAACCGCATTCCTTGCTTGTCGGCCTCTACTTCTCGGTGGGAACACTGTATACGTCTATGAAGTAATGTAACCTAACCTAACCCAACCTGACATCTCGGCGGTAAAATTTGACAACATTCCTGGCGAGTTGGCCTCTACGTCTCCGTGGAACCTTTATATGCATCAATAACGTAATATAACCTAACTTAACCCAACCTATCATCTCGGCGGTAAGATTTGACAACATTCCTGGCGAGCTGGCCTCTACGTCTCCGTGGGACCTTTATGTACGTCAATAACGTAATATAACCTAATCTAAACCAACATATCGTCTCGGCGGTAATATTTGACAACATTCCTGGCGAGTTGTCCTCTACGTATACGTCGGACCTTCGTATACATCAATAACGTAATGTAACCTAACCTAACCCAACCTGACATCTCGGCATTAAAATTTGACAACGTTCCTGGCGAGTTGGCCTCTACGTGTCCGTGGGACCTTTATATACATCAGTATCCTAATATAACCTAACCTAATCCAACCTAATCTCTCGGGGTAACGTTTAACCACATTCCTTGCTTGTCGGCCCCTACATCTCGGTGGGAACACTGTATACGCCTGTGAAGTAATATAACCTAACCTAAAACAACCTGACATCTCGGCGGTAAAATTTGACAACATTCCTGGCGAGTTGTCCTCTACGTCTATGTGGGACCTTTATATACATCAATAACGTAATATAACCTAACCTAACCCAACCTGACATGTAGGCGGTAATATTTGACAACATTCCTGGCGAGTTGGCCAAGACGTCTGCGTGGGTCCTTCATATACATCATTAACGTAATATAATCTAACCTAACCCAACCTAACATCTCGGCGGTAATATTTGACAACTTGCCTGGCGAGTTATCCTCTACGTGGGACATTCATATGCATCAATAACGTATTATAATCTAACCTAACCCAACCTGACATTTCGGCGGTAATATTTGAAGACATTCTTGGCGAGTTCGATCTACGTCTCCGACGGACCTTTATATACATCAATAACGTAATATAACCTAACCTAACCCAACCTGATATCTCGGCGGGAATATTTGACAAAATTCCTGGCGAGTTGGCATCTACGTGTCCGTGGGACCTTTATATACATCAGTATCCTAATATAACCTAACCTAACCCAACCTGACATCTCGGCAGTAATATTTGACGACATTCCTGGCGAGTTCGACTCTACATCTCCGTGGGACCTTTATATACATCAATTACGTAATATAACCTTACATAACCCAACCTGACATTTCGGCGGTAATATTTGACGACATTCCTGGCGAGTTGGGCTCTACGTCTTCGTGGGACCCTTATATACATCAATAACGTAATATAAACTAACCTAACCCAACGTGACATCTCGGCTGTAATATTTGACGACATTCCTGGCGAGTTGGTCTCTACGTCTCCGTGGGACCTTCATATACATCAATAACGTAGTATAACCTAACCTAATCCAACCTGACATCTCGGCGGTAATATTTGACAACATTCCTGGCGAGCTGGCCCCTACGTCTCCGTGGGACCTTTATGTACATCAATAACATAATATAACTTAACCTAACCCAACCTGATATCTCGGCGGGAACATTTGACAAAATTCCTGGCGAGTTGGCATCTACGTGTCCGTGGGACCTTTATATACATCTGTATCATAATATAACCTAACCTAACCCAACCTAATCTCTCGGGGTAACGTTTGACCACATTCCTTGCTTGTCGGCCCCTACATCTCGGTGGGAACACTGTATACGTCTGTGAAGTAATATAACCTAACCTAAGACAACCTGACATCTCGGCGGTAAAATTTGACAACATTCCTGGCGAGTTGTCCTCTACGTCTATTGTGGGACCTTTATATACATCAATAACGTAATATAACCTAACCTAACCCAACCTGACATGTAGGCGGTAATATTTGACAACATTCCTGGCGAGTTGGCCAAGACGTCTGCGTGGGTCCTTCATATACATCATTAACGTAATATAATCTAACCTAATCCAACCTAACATCGCGGCGGTAATATTTGACAACTTGCCTGGCGAGTTATCCTCTACGTGGGACATTCATATGCATCAATAACGTATTATAATCTAACCTAACCCAACCTGACATCTCGGCGGTAATATTTGACAACATTCCTGGCGAGTTGGCCCCGACGTCTGTGTGGGTCCTTCGTATACATCATGAACGCAATGTAACATAACCTAACCCAACCTAACATCTCGGCGGTAATATTTGACAACATTCCTGGCGAGCTATCCTCTTCGTGGGACATTCATATGCATCAATAACGTAATATAACCTAACCTAACCCAACCTGAGATCTCGGCGGTAATATTTGAAGACATTCTTGGCGAGTTCGAATCTACGTCTCCGTGGGACCTTTATATACATCAATAACCTAATATAACCTAACCTAACCCAACCTGACATCTCGGCATTAAAATTTGACAACGTTCCTGGCGAGTTGGACTCTACGTGTCCGTGGGACCTTTATATACATCAGTATCCTAATATAACCTAACCTAACCCAACCTAATCCCTCAGGGTACCGTTTAACCGCATTCCTTGCTTGTCGGCCTCTACTTCTCGGTGGGAACACTGTATACGTCTATGAAGTAATGTAACCTAACCTAACCCAACCTGACATCTCGGCGGTAAAATTTGACAACATTCCTGGCGAGTTGGCCTCTACGTCTCCGTGGAACCTTTATATGCATCAATAACGTAATATAACCTAACTTAACCCAACCTATCATCTCGGCGGTAAGATTTGACAACATTCCTGGCGAGCTGGCCTCTACGTCTCCGTGGGACCTTTATGTACGTCAATAACGTAATATAACCTAATCTAAACCAACATATCGTCTCGGCGGTAATATTTGACAACATTCCTGGCGAGTTGTCCTCTACGTATACGTCGGACCTTCGTATACATCAATAACGTAATGTAACCTAACCTAACCCAACCTGACACCTCGGCATTAAAATTTGACAACGTTCCTGGCGAGTTGGCCTCTACGTGTCCGTGGGACCTTTATATACATCAGTATCCTAATATAACCTAACCTAATCCAACCTAATCTCTCGGGGTAACGTTTAACCACATTCCTTGCTTGTCGGCCCCTACATCTCGGTGGGAACACTGTATACGCCTGTGAAGTAATATAACCTAACCTAAAACAACCTGACATCTCGGCGGTAAAATTTGACAACATTCCTGGCGAGTTGTCCTCTACGTCTATGTGGGACCTTTATATACATCAATAACGTAATATAACCTAACCTAACCCAACCTGACATGTAGGCGGTAATATTTGACAACATTCCTGGCGAGTTGGCCAAGACGTCTGCGTTGGTCCTTCATATACATCATTAACGTAATATAATCTAACCTAACCCAACCTAACATCTCGGCGGTAATATTTGACAACTTGCCTGGCGAGTTATCCTCTACGTGGGACATTCATATGCATCAATAACGTATTATAATCTAACCTAACCCAACCTGACATCTCGGCGGTAATATTTGACAACATTCCTGGCGAGTTGGCCCCGACGTCTGTGTGGGTCCTTCGTATACATCATGAACGCAATGTAACATAACCTAACCCAACCTAACATCTCGGCGGTAATATTTGACAACATTCCTGGCGTGCTATCCTCTACGTGGGACATTCATATGCATCAATAACGTAATATAACCTAACCTAACCCAACCTGACATCTCGGCGGTAATATTTGAAGACATTCTTGGCGAGTTCGACTCTACGTCTCCGTGGGACCTTTATATACATCAGTATCCTAATATAACCGAACCTAACCCAACCAAATCCCTCAGGGTACCGTTTAACCGCATTCCTTGCTTGTCGGCCTCTACTTCTCGGTGGGAACACTGTATACGTCTATGAAGTAATGTAACCTAACCTAACCCAACCTGACATCTCGGCGGTAATATTTGACAACATTCCTGTCGAGTTGGCCCCGACGTCTGCGTGGGTCCTTCGTATACATCACTAACGTAATATAACCTAACCTAACCCAACCTAACATCTCGGCAGTAACATTTGACAACATTCCTGGCGAGCTATCCTCTACGTGGGACATTCGTATACATCATTAACTTAATGTAACCTAACCTAACCCAACCTAACATCTCGGCGGTAATTTTTGACAACATTCCTGGCGAGCTATCCTCTACGTGGGACATTAATATGCGTCAATAACGTAATATAACCTAATCTAACCCAACCTGACATCTCGGCGGTAATATTTGAAGACATTCTTGGCGAGTTCGACTCTACGTCTCCGTGGGACCTTTATATACATTAATAACGTAATATAACCTAACCTAACCCAACCTGACATCTCGGCGGTAACATTTGACAACATTCCTGGCGAGCTATCCTCTACCTGGGACATTCGTATACATCATTAACGTAATGTAACCTAACCGAACCCAACCTAACATCTCGGCGGTAATGTTTGACAACATTCCTGGCGAGCTATCCTCTACGTGGGACATTCATATGCATCAATAACGTAATATAGCCTAACCTAACCCAACCTGACATCTCGGCGGTAATATTTGACGACATTCCTGGCGAGATCGACTCTACGTCTCCGTGGGACCTTTATATACATCAATTACGTAATATAACCTTACCTAACCCAACCTGACATTTCGGCGGTAATATTTGACGACATTCCTGGCGAGTTGGGCTCTACGTCTCCGTGGGACCCTTATAAACATCAATAACGTAATATAACCTAACCTAACCCAACCTGACATCTCGGCATTAAAATTTGACAACGTTCCTGGCGAGTTGGACTCTACGTGTCCGTGGGATCTTTATATACATCAGTATCCTAATATAACCTAACCTAACCCAACCTAATCCCTCAGGGTACCGTTTAACCGCATTCCTTGCTTGTCGGCCTCTACTTCTCGGTGGGAACACTGTATACGTCTATGAAGTAATGTAACCTAACCTAACCCAACCTGACATCTCGGCGGTAAAATTTGACAACATTCCTGGCGAGTTGGCCTCTACGTCTATGTGGGACCTTTATATACATCAATAACGTAATATAACCTAACCTAACCCAACCTGACATGTCGGCGGTAATATTTGACAACATTCCTGGCGAGTTGGCCAAGACGTCTGCGTGGGTCCTTCATATACATCATTAACGTAATGTAATCTAACCTAATCCAACCTAACATCGCGGCGGTAATATTTGACAACTTGCCTGGCGAGTTATCCTCTACGTGGGACATTCATATGCATCAATAACGTATTATAATCTAACCTAACCCAACCTGACATCTCGGCGGTAATATTTGACAACATTCCTGGCGAGTTGGCCCCGACGTCTGTGTGGGTCCTTCGTATACATCATGAACGCAATGTAACATAACCTAACCCAACCTAACATCTCGGCGGTAATATTTGACAACATTCCTGGCGTGCTATCCTCTACGTGGGACATTCATATGCATCAATAACGTAATATAACCTAACCTAACCCAACCTGACATCTCGGCGGTAATATTTGAAGACATTCTTGGCGAGTTCGGCTCTACGTCTCCGTGGGACCTTTATATACATCAATAACGTAATATAACCTAACCTAACCCAACCTGACATCTCAGCGGTAATATTTGACAACATTCCTGGCGAGCTATCCTCTTCGTGGGACATTCATATGCATCAATAACGTAATATAACCTAACCTAACCCAACCTGACATCTCGGCGGTAATATTTGAAGACATTCTTGGCGAGTTCGAATCTACGTCTCCGTGGGACCTTTATATACATCAATAACCTAATATAACCTAACCTAACCCAACCTGACATCTCGGCATTAAAATTTGACAACGTTCCTGGCGAGTTGGTCTCTACGTCTCCGTGGTACCTTTATATACATCAATAACGTAATATAACCTAACCTAACCCAACCTGACATCTCGGCGGTAATATTTGACAACATTCCTGGCCAGCTATCTTCTACGTGGGACATTCATATGCATCAATAACGTAATAGAACCTAACCTAACCCAACCTGACATCTCGGCGGTAATATTTGAAGACATTCTTGGCGAGTTCGACTCTACGTCTCCGTGGGACCTTTATATACATCAATAACGTAATATAACCTAACCTAACCCAACCTGACATCTCGACGGTAATATTTGACAACATTCCTGGCGAGCTATCCTCTACGTGGGACATTCATATGCATCAATAACGTAATATAGCCTAACCTAACCCAACCTGACATCTCGGCGGTAATATTTGACGACATTACTGGCGAGTTCGACTCTACGTCTCCGTGGGACCTTCATATACATCAATAACGTAGTATAACCTAACCTAATCCAACCTGACATCTCGGCGGTAATATTTGACAACATTCCTGGCGAGCTGGCCCCTACGTCTCCGTGGGACCTTTATGTACATCAATTACGTAATATAACCTTACCTAACCCAACCTGACATTTCGGCGGTAATATTTGACAACATTCCTGGCGAGTTGGCATCTACGTGTCCGTGGGACCTTTATGTACATCAGTATCCTAATATAACCTAACCTAACCCAACCTGACATCTCGGCGGTAATATTTGACAACATTCCTGGCGAGCTATCCTCTACGTGGGACATTCATATGCATCAATAACGTAATATAACCTAACCTAACCCAACCTAACATCTCGGCGCTAATATTTGACAACATTCCTGGCGAGCTATCCTCTACGTGGGACATTCATATGCATCAATAACGTAATATAGCCTAACCTAACCCAACCTGACATTTCGGCGGTAATATTTGACGACATTCCTGGCGAGTTGCCCTCTACGTCTATGTGGGACCTTTATATACATCAATAACGTAATATAACCTAACCTAACCCAACCTGACATGCAGGCGGTAATATTTGACAACATTCCTGGCGAGTTGGCCAAGACGTCTGCGTGGGTCCTTCATATACATCATTAACGTAATATAATCTAACCTAATCCAACCTAACATCGCGGCGGTAATATTTGACAACTTGCCTGGCGAGTTATCCTCTACGTGGGACATTCATATGCATCAATAACGTATTATAATCTAACCTAACCCAACCTGACATCTCGGCGGTAATATTTGACAACATTCCTGGCGAGTTGGCCCCGACGTCTGTGTGGGTCCTTCGTATACATCATGAACGCAATGTAACATAACCTAACCCAACCTAACATCTCGGCGGTAATATTTGACAACATTCCTGGCGTGCTATCCTCTACGTGGGACATTCATATGCATCAATAACGTAATATAACCTAACCTAACCCAACCTGACATCTCGGCGGTAATATTTGACAACATTCCTGGCCAGCTATCCTCTACGTGGGACATTCATATGCATCAATAACGTAATAGAACCTAACCTAACCCAACCTGACATCTCGGCGGTAATATTTGAAGACATTCTTGGCGAGTTCGACTCTACGTCACCGTGGGACCTTTATATACATCAATAACGTAATATAACCTAACCTAACCCAACCTGACATCTCGACGGTAATATTTGACAACATTCCTGGCGAGCTATCCTCTACGTGGGACATTCATATGCATCAATAACGTAATATAACCTAACCTAACCCAACCTGACATCTCGGCGGTAATATTTGACAACATTCCTGGCGAGCTATCCTCTACGTGGGACATTCATATGCATCAATAACGTAATATAGCCTAACCTAACCCAACCTGACATCTCGGCAGTAATATTTGACGACATTCCTGGCGAGTTCGACTCTACGTCTCCGTGGGACCTTTATATACATCAATAACGTAGTATAACCTAACCTAATCCAACCTGACATCTCGGCGGTAATTTTTGACAACATTCCTGGCGAGTTGTCCTCTACGTCTATGTGGGACCTTTATATACATCAATAACGTAATATAACCTAACCTAACCCAACCTGACATGTAGGCGGTAATATTTGACAACATTCCTGGCGAGTTGGCCCCGACGTCTGCGTGGGTCCTTCGTATACATCACTAACGTAATATAATCTAACCTAATCCAACCTAACATCTCGGCGGTAATATTTGACAACTTGCCTGGCGAGTTATACTCTACGTGGGACATTCACATGCATCAATAACGTATTATAATCTCACCTAACCCAACCTGACATCTCGGCGGTAATATTTGACAACATTCCTGGCGAGTTGGCCCCGACTTCTGTGTGGGTCCTTCGTATACATCATGAACGCAATGTAACCTAACCTAACCCAACCTGACATCTCAGCGGTAATATTTGACAACATTCCTGGCGAGCTATCCTCTTCGTGGGACATTCATATGCATCAATAACGTAATATAACCTAACCTAACCCAACCTGACATCTCGGCGGTAATATTTGAAGACATTCTTGGCGAGTTCGAATCTACGTCTCCGTGCGACCTTTATATACATCAATAACCTAATATAACCTAACCTAACCCAACCTGACATCTCGGCGGTAAAATTTGACAACATTCCTGGCGAGTTGGCCTCTACGTCTCCGTGGAACCTTTATATGCATCAATAACGTAATATAACCTAACTTAACCCAACCTATCATCTCGGCGGTAAGATTTGACAACATTCCTGGCGAGCTGGCCTCTACGTCTCCGTGGGACCTTTATGTACGTCAATAACGTAATATAACCTAATCTAAACCAACATATCGTCTCGGCGGTAATATTTGACAACATTCCTGGCGAGTTGTCCTCTACGTATACGTCGGACCTTCGTATACATCAATAACGTAATGTAACCTAACCTAACCCAACCTGACATCTCGGCATTAAAATTTGACAACGTTCCTGGCGAGTTGGCCTCTACGTGTCCGTGGGACCTTTATATACATCAGTATCCTAATATAACCTAACCTAATCCAACCTAATCTCTCGGGGTAACGTTTAACCACATTCCTTGCTTGTCGGCCCCTACATCTCGGTGGGAACACTGTATACGCCTGTGAAGTAATATAACCTAACCTAAAACAACCTGACATCTCGGCGGTAAAATTTGACAACATTCCTGGCGAGTTGTCCTCTACGTCTATGTGGGACCTTTATATACATCAATAACGTAATATAACCTAACCTAACCCAACCTGACATGTAGGCGGTAATATTTGACAACATTCCTGGCGAGTTGGCCAAGACGTCTGCGTGGGTCCTTCATATACATCATTAACGTAATATAATCTAACCTAATCCAACCTAACATCGCGGCGGTAATATTTGACAACTTGCCTGGCGAGTTATCCTCTACGTGGGACATTCATATGCATCAATAACGTATTATAATCTAACCTAACCCAACCTGACATCTCGGCGGTAATATTTGACAACATTCCTGGCGAGTTGGCCCCGACGTCTGTGTGGGTCCTTCGTATACATCATGAACGCAATGTAACATAACCTAACCCAACCTAACATCTCGGCGGTAATATTTGACAACATTCCTGGCGAGCTATCCTCTTCGTGGGACATTCATATGCATCAATAACGTAATATAACCTAACCTAACCCAACCTGACATCTCGGCGGTAATATTTGAAGACATTCTTGGCGAGTTCGAATCTACGTCTCCGTGGGACCTTTATATACATCAATAACCTAATATAACCTAACCTAACCCAACCTGACATCTCGGCATTAAAATTTGACAACGTTCCTGGCGAGTTGGACTCTACGTGTCCGTGGGACCTTTATATACATCAGTATCCTAATATAACCTAACCTAACCCAACCTAATCCCTCAGGGTACCGTTTAACCGCATTCCTTGCTTGTCGGCCTCTACTTCTCGGTGGGAACACTGTATACGTCTATGAAGTAATGTAACCTAACCTAACCCAACCCGACATCTCGGAGGTAAAATTTGACAACATTCCTGGCGAGTTGGCCTCTACGTCTCCGTGGAACCTTTATATGCATCAATAACGTAATATAACCTAACTTAACCCAACCTATCATCTCGGCGGTAAGATTTGACAACATTCCTGGCGAGCTGGCCTCTACGTCTCCGTGGGACCTTTATGTACGTCAATAACGTAATATAACCTAATCTAAACCAACATATCGTCTCGGCGGTAATATTTGACAACATTCCTGGCGAGTTGTCCTCTACGTATACGTCGGACCTTCGTATACATCAATAACGTAATGTAACCTAACCTAACCCAACCTGACACCTCGGCATTAAAATTTGACAACGTTCCTGGCGAGTTGGCCTCTACGTGTCCGTGGGACCTTTATATACATCAGTATCCTAATATAACCTAACCTAATCCAACCTAATCTCTCGGGGTAACGTTTAACCACATTCCTTGCTTGTCGGCCCCTACATCTCGGTGGGAACACTGTATACGCCTGTGAAGTAATATAACCTAACCTAAAACAACCTGACATCTCGGCGGTAAAATTTGACAACATTCCTGGCGAGTTGTCCTCTACGTCTATGTGGGACCTTTATATACATCAATAACGTAATATAACCTAACCTAACCCAACCTGACATGTAGGCGGTAATATTTGACAACATTCCTGGCGAGTTGGCCAAGACGTCTGCGTGGGTCCTTCATATACATCATTAACGTAATATAATCTAACCTAACCCAACCTAACATCTCGGCGGTAATATTTGACAACTTGCCTGGCGAGTTATCCTCTACGTGGGACATTCATATGCATCAATAACGTATTATAATCTAACCTAACCCAACCTGACATCTCGGCGGTAATATTTGACAACATTCCTGGCGAGTTGGCCCCGACGTCTGTGTGGGTCCTTCGTATACATCATGAACGCAATGTAACATAACCTAACCCAACCTAACATCGCGGCGGTAATATTTGACAACATTCCTGGCGTGCTATCCTCTACGTGGGACATTCATATGCATCAATAACGTAATATAACCTAACCTAACCCAACCTGACATCTCGGCGGTAATATTTGAAGACATTCTTGGCGAGTTCGACTCTACGTCTCCGTGGGACCTTTATATGCATCAATAACGTAATATAACCTAACTTAACCCAACCTATCATCTCGGCGGTAAGATTTGACAACATTCCTGGCGAGCTGGCCTCTACGTCTCCGTGGGACCTTTATGTACGTCAATAACGTAATATAACCTAATCTAAACCAACATATCGTCTCGGCGGTAATATTTGACAACATTCCTGGCGAGTTGTCCTCTACGTATACGTCGGACCTTCGTATACATCAATAACGTAATGTAACCTAACCTAACCCAACCTGACACCTCGGCATTAAAATTT
The DNA here is from genome assembly GCA_963969225.1 of Xylocopa violacea. Classification (NCBI taxonomy): domain Eukaryota; kingdom Metazoa; phylum Arthropoda; class Insecta; order Hymenoptera; family Apidae; genus Xylocopa; species Xylocopa violacea. The sequence goes on along the minus strand of CAXAJV010000168.1, from coordinate 1,128,624 downwards.
GACAACGTTCCTGGCGAGTTGGCCTCTACGTGTCCGTGGGACCTTTATATACATCAGTATCCTAATATAACCTAACCTAATCCAACCTAATCTCTCGGGGTAACGTTTAACCACATTCCTTGCTTGTCGGCCCCTACATCTCGGTGGGAACACTGTATACGCCTGTGAAGTAATATAACCTAACCTAAAACAACCTGACATCTCGGCGGTAAAATTTGACAACATTCCTGGCGAGTTGTCCTCTACGTCTATGTGGGACCTTTATATACATCAATAACGTAATATAACCTAACCTAACCCAACCTGACATGTAGGCGGTAATATTTGACAACATTCCTGGCGAGTTGGCCAAGACGTCTGCGTGGGTCCTTCATATACATCATTAACGTAATATAATCTAACCTAACCCAACCTAACATCTCGGCGGTAATATTTGACAACTTGCCTGGCGAGTTATCCTCTACGTGGGACATTCATATGCATCAATAACGTATTATAATCTAACCTAACCCAACCTGACATCTCGGCGGTAATATTTGACAACATTCCTGGCGAGTTGGCCCCGACGTCTGTGTGGGTCCTTCGTATACATCATGAACGCAATGTAACATAACCTAACCCAACCTAACATCGCGGCGGTAATATTTGACAACATTCCTGGCGTGCTATCCTCTACGTGGGACATTCATATGCATCAATAACGTAATATAACCTAACCTAACCCAACCTGACATCTCGGCGGTAATATTTGAAGACATTCTTGGCGAGTTCGACTCTACGTCTCCGTGGGACCTTTATATACATCAGTATCCTAATATAACCGAACCTAACCCAACCAAATCCCTCAGGGTACCGTTTAACCGCATTCCTTGCTTGTCGGCCTCTACTTCTCGGTGGGAACACTGTATACGTCTATGAAGTAATGTAACCTAACCTAACCCAACCTGACATCTCGGCGGTAATATTTGACAACATTCCTGTCGAGTTGGCCCCGACGTCTGCGTGGGTCCTTCGTATACATCACTAACGTAATATAACCTAACCTAACCCAACCTAACATCTCGGCAGTAACATTTGACAACATTCCTGGCGAGCTATCCTCTACGTGGGACATTCGTATACATCATTAACTTAATGTAACCTAACCTAACCCAACCTAACATCTCGGCGGTAATTTTTGACAACATTCCTGGCGAGCTATCCTCTACGTGGGACATTAATATGCGTCAATAACGTAATATAACCTAATCTAACCCAACCTGACATCTCGGCGGTAATATTTGAAGACATTCTTGGCGAGTTCGTATCTACGTCTCCGTGGGACCTTTATATACATTAATAACGTAATATAACCTAACCTAACCCAACCTGACATCTCGGCGGTAACATTTGACAACATTCCTGGCGAGCTATCCTCTACCTGGGACATTCGTATACATCATTAACGTAATGTAACCTAACCGAACCCAACCTAACATCTCGGCGGTAATGTTTGACAACATTCCTGGCGAGCTATCCTCTACGTGGGACATTCATATGCATCAATAACGTAATATAGCCTAACCTAACCCAACCTGACATCTCGGCGGTAATATTTGACGACATTCCTGGCGAGATCGACTCTACGTCTCCGTGGGACCTTTATATACATCAATTACGTAATATAACCATACCTAACCCAACCTGACATTTCGGCGGTAATATTTGACGACATTCCTGGCGAGTTGGGCTCTACGTCTCCGTGGGACCCTTATAAACATCAATAACGTAATATAACCTAACCTAACCCAACCTGACATCTCGGCATTAAAATTTGACAACGTTCCTGGCGAGTTGGACTCTACGTGTCCGTGGGATCTTTATATACATCAGTATCCTAATATAACCTAACCTAACCCAACCTAATCCCTCAGGGTACCGTTTAACCGCATTCCTTGCTTGTCGGCCTCTACTTCTCGGTGGGAACACTGTATACGTCTATGAAGTAATGTAACCTAACCTAACCCAACCTGACATCTCGGCGGTAAAATTTGACAACATTCCTGGCGAGTTGGCCTCTACATCTATGTGGGACCTTTATATACATCAATAACGTAATATAACCTAACCTAACCCAACCTGACATGTCGGCGGTAATATTTGACAACATTCCTGGCGAGTTGGCCAAGACGTCTGCGTGGGTCCTTCATATACATCATTAACGTAATATAATCTAACCTAATCCAACCTAACATCGCGGCGGTAATATTTGACAACTTGCCTGGCGAGTTATCCTCTACGTGGGACATTCATATGCATCAATAACGTATTATAATCTAACCTAACCCAACCTGACATCTCGGCGGTAATATTTGACAACATTCCTGGCGAGTTGGCCCCGACGTCTGTGTGGGTCCTTCGTATACATCATGAACGCAATGTAACATAACCTAACCCAACCTAACATCTCGGCGGTAATATTTGACAACATTCCTGGCGAGCTATCCTCTTCGTGGGACATTCATATGCATCAATAACGTAATATAACCTAACCTAACCCAACCTGACATCTCGGCGGTAATATTTGAAGACATTCTTGGCGAGTTCGAATCTACGTCTCCGTGGGACCTTTATATACATCAATAACCTAATATAACCTAACCTAACCCAACCTGACATCTCGGCATTAAAATTTGACAACGTTCCTGGCGAGTTGGACTCTACGCGTCCGTGGGACCTTTATATACATCAGTATCCTAATATAACCTAACCTAACCCAACCTAATCCCTCAGGGTACCGTTTAACCGCATTCCTTGCTTGTCGGCCTCTACTTCTCGGTGGGAACACTGTATACGTCTATGAAGTAATGTAACCTAACCTAACCCAACCCGACATCTCGGCGGTAAAATTTGACAACATTCCTGGCGAGTTGGCCTCTACGTCTCCGTGGAACCTTTATATGCATCAATAATGTAATATAACCTAACTTAACCCAACCTATCATCTCGGCGGTAAGATTTGACAACATTCCTGGCGAGCTGGCCTCTACGTCTCCGTGGGACCTTTATGTACGTCAATAACGTAATATAACCTAATCTAAACCAACATATCGTCTCGGCGGTAATATTTGACAACATTCCTGGCGAGTTGTCCTCTACGTATACGTCGGACCTTCGTATACATCAATAACGTAATGTAACCTAACCTAACCCAACCTGACACCTCGGCATTAAAATTTGACAACGTTCCTGGCGAGTTGGCCTCTACGTGTCCGTGGGACCTTTATATACATCAGTATCCTAATATAACCTAACCTAATCCAACCTAATCTCTCGGGGTAACGTTTAACCACATTCCTTGCTTGTCGGCCCCTACATCTCGGTGGGAACACTGTATACGCCTGTGAAGTAATATAACCTAACCTAAAACAACCTGACATCTCGGCGGTAAAATTTGACAACATTCCTGGCGAGTTGTCCTCTACGTCTATGTGGGACCTTTATATACATCAATAACGTAATATAACCTAACCTAACCCAACCTGACATGTAGGCGGTAATATTTGACAACATTCCTGGCGAGTTGGCCAAGACGTCTGCGTGGGTCCTTCATATACATCATTAACGTAATATAATCTAACCTAACCCAACCTAACATCTCGGCGGTAATATTTGACAACTTGCCTGGCGAGTTATCCTCTACGTGGGACATTCATATGCATCAATAACGTATTATAATCTAACCTAACCCAACCTGACATCTCGGCGGTAATATTTGACAACATTCCTGGCGAGTTGGCCCCGACGTCTGTGTGGGTCCTTCGTATACATCATGAACGCAATGTAACATAACCTAACCCAACCTAACATCTCGGCGGTAATATTTGACAACATTCCTGGCGTGCTATCCTCTACGTGGGACATTCATATGCATCAATAACGTAATATAACCTAACCTAACCCAACCTGACATCTCGGCGGTAATATTTGAAGACATTCTTGGCGAGTTCGACTCTACGTCTCCGTGGGACCTTTATATACATCAGTATCCTAATATAACCGAACCTAACCCAACCAAATCCCTCAGGGTACCGTTTAACCGCATTCCTTGCTTGTCGGCCTCTACTTCTCGGTGGGAACACTGTATACGTCTATGAAGTAATGTAACCTAACCTAACCCAACCTGACATCTCGGCGGTAATATTTGACAACATTCCTGTCGAGTTGGCCCCGACGTCTGCGTGGGTCCTTCGTATACATCACTAACGTAATATAACCTAACCTAACCCAACCTAACATCTCGGCAGTAACATTTGACAACATTCCTGGCGAGCTATCCTCTACGTGGGACATTCGTATACATCATTAACTTAATGTAACCTAACCTAACCCAACCTAACATCTCGGCGGTAATTTTTGACAACATTCCTGGCGAGCTATCCTCTACGTGGGACATTAATATGCGTCAATAACGTAATATAACCTAATCTAACCCAACCTGACATCTCGGCGGTAATATTTGAAGACATTCTTGGCGAGTTCGAATCTACGTCTCCGTGGGACCTTTATATACATTAATAACGTAATATAACCTAACCTAACCCAACCTGACATCTCGGCGGTAACATTTGACAACATTCCTGGCGAGCTATCCTCTACCTGGGACATTCGTATACATCATTAACGTAATGTAACCTAACCGAACCCAACCTAACATCTCGGCGGTAATGTTTGACAACATTCCTGGCGAGCTATCCTCTACGTGGGACATTCATATGCATCAATAACGTAATATAGCCTAACCTAACCCAACCTGACATCTCGGCGGTAATATTTGACGACATTCCTGGCGAGATCGACTCTACGTCTCCGTGGGACCTTTATATACATCAATTACGTAATATAACCTTACCTAACCCAACCTGACATTTCGGCGGTAATATTTGACGACATTCCTGGCGAGTTGGGCTCTACGTCTCCGTGGGACCCTTATAAACATCAATAACGTAATATAACCTAACCTAACCCAACCTGACATCTCGGCATTAAAATTTGACAACGTTCCTGGCGAGTTGGACTCTACGTGTCCGTGGGATCTTTATATACATCAGTATCCTAATATAACCTAACCTAACCCAACCTAATCCCTCAGGGTACCGTTTAACCGCATTCCTTGCTTGTCGGCCTCTACTTCTCGGTGGGAACACTGTATACGTCTATGAAGTAATGTAACCTAACCTAACCCAACCTGACATCTCGGCGGTAAAATTTGACAACATTCCTGGCGAGTTGGCCTCTACATCTATGTGGGACCTTTATATACATCAATAACGTAATATAACCTAACCTAACCCAACCTGACATGTCGGCGGTAATATTTGACGACATTCCTGGCGAGTTGGTCTCTACGTCTCCGTGGGACCTTTATATACATCAATAACGTGGTATAACCTAACCTAATCCAACCTGACATCTCGGCGGTAATATTTGACAACATTCCTGGCGAGCTGGCCCCTACGTCTCCATGGGACCTTTATGTACATCAATAACATAATATAACTTAACCTAACCCAACCTGATATCTCGGCGGGAATATTTGACAAAATTCCTGGCGAGTTGGCATCTACGTGTCCGTGGGACCTTTATATACATCAGTATCCTAATATAACCTAACCTAACCCAACCTGACATCTCGGCGGTAATATTTGACAACATTCCTGGCGAGCTATCCTCTACCTGGGACATTCATATGCATCAATAACGTAATATAGCCTAACCTAACCCAACCTGACATCTCGGCGGTAATATTTGACGACATTCCTGGCGAGTTCGACTCTACGTCTCCGTGGGACCTTTATATACATCAATTACGTAATATAACCTTACCTAACCCAACCTGACATTTCGGCGGTAATATTTGACGACATTCCTGGCGAGTTGGTCTCTACGTCTTCGTGGGACCCTTATATACATCAATAACGTAATATAACTTAACCTAACCCAACGTGACATCTCGGCGGTAATATTTGACGACATTCCTGGCGAGTTGGTCTCTACGTCTCCGTGGGACCTTCATATACATCAATAACGTAGTATAACCTAACCTAATCCAACCTGACATCTCGGCGGTAATATTTGAAGACATTCTTGGCGAGTTCGAATCTACGTCTCCGTGGGACCTTTATATACATCAATAACGTAATATAACCTAACCTAACCCAACCTGACATCTCGACAGTAATATTTGACAACATTCCTGGCGAGCTATCCTCTACGTGGGACATTCATATGCATCAATAACGTAATATAAACTAACCTAACCCAACCTAACATCTCGGCGGTAATATTTGACAACATTCCTGGCGAGCTATCCTCTTCGTGGGACATTCATATGCATCAATAACGTAATATAACCTAACCTAACCCAACCTGACATCTCGGCGGTAATATTTGAAGACATTCTTGGCGAGTTCGAATCTACGTCTCCGTGGGACCTTTATATACATCAATAACCTAATATAACCTAACCTAACCCAACCTGACATCTCGGCATTAAAATTTGACAACGTTCCTGGCGAGTTGGACTCTACGTGTCCGTGGGACCTTTATATACATCAGTATCCTAATATAACCTAACCTAACCCAACCTAATCCCTCAGGGTACCGTTTAACCGCATTCCTTGCTTGTCGGCCTCTACTTCTCGGTGGGAACACTGTATACGTCTATGAAGTAATGTAACCTAACCTAACCCAACCCGACATCTCGGAGGTAAAATTTGACAACATTCCTGGCGAGTTGGCCTCTACGTCTCCGTGGAACCTTTATATGCATCAATAACGTAATATAACCTAACTTAACCCAACCTATCATCTCGGCGGTAAGATTTGACAATATTCCTGGCGAGCTGGCCTCTACGTCTCCGTGGGACCTTTATGTACGTCAATAACGTAATATAACCTAATCTAAACCAACATATCGTCTCGGCGGTAATATTTGACAACATTCCTGGCGAGTTGTCCTCTACGTATACGTCGGACCTTCGTATACATCAATAACGTAATGTAACCTAACCTAACCCAACCTGACACCTCGGCATTAAAATTTGACAACGTTCCTGGCGAGTTGGCCTCTACGTGTCCGTGGGACCTTTATATACATCAGTATCCTAATATAACCTAACCTAATCCAACCTAATCTCTCGGGGTAACGTTTAACCACATTCCTTGCTTGTCGGCCCCTACATCTCGGTGGGAACACTGTATACGCCTGTGAAGTAATATAACCTAACCTAAAACAACCTGACATCTCGGCGGTAAAATTTGCTATCCTCTACGTGGGACATTCATATGCATCAATAACGTAATATAACCTAACCTAACCCAACCTGACATCTCGGCGGTAATATTTGAAGACATTCTTGGCGAGTTCGACTCTACGTCTCCGTGGGACCTTTATATACATCAGTATCCTAATATAACCGAACCTAACCCAACCAAATCCCTCAGGGTACCGTTTAACCGCATACCTTGCTTGTCGGCCTCTACTTCTCGGTGGGAACACTGTATACGTCTATGAAGTAATGTAACCTAACCTAACCCAACCTGACATCTCGGCGGTAATATTTGACAACATTCCTGTCGAGTTGGCCCCGACGTCTGCGTGGGTCCTTCGTATACATCACTAACGTAATATAACCTAACCTAACCCAACCTAACATCTCGGCAGTAACATTTGACAACATTCCTGGCGAGCTATCCTCTACGTGGGACATTCGTATACATCATTAACTTAATGTAACCTAACCTAACCCAACCTAACATCTCGGCGGTAATTTTTGACAACATTCCTGGCGAGCTATCCTCTACGTGGGACATTAATATGCGTCAATAACGTAATATAACCTAATCTAACCCAACCTGACATCTCGGCGGTAATATTTGAAGACATTCTTGGCGAGTTCGAATCTACGTCTCCGTGGGACCTTTATATACATTAATAACGTAATATAACCTAACCTAACCCAACCTGACATCTCGGCGGTAACATTTGACAACATTCCTGGCGAGCTATCCTCTACCTGGGACATTCGTATACATCATTAACGTAATGTAACCTAACCGAACCCAACCTAACATCTCGGCGGTAATGTTTGACAACATTCCTGGCGAGCTATCCTCTACGTGGGACATTCATATGCATCAATAACGTAATATAGCCTAACCTAACCCAACCTGACATCTCGGCGGTAATATTTGACGACATTCCTGGCGAGATCGACTCTACGTCTCCGTGGGACCTTTATATACATCAATTACGTAATATAACCATACCTAACCCAACCTGACATTTCGGCGGTAATATTTGACGACATTCCTGGCGAGTTGGGCTCTACGTCTCCGTGGGACCCTTATAAACATCAATAACGTAATATAACCTAACCTAACCCAACCTGACATCTCGGCATTAAAATTTGACAACGTTCCTGGCGAGTTGGACTCTACGTGTCCGTGGGATCTTTATATACATCAGTATCCTAATATAACCTAACCTAACCCAACCTAATCCCTCAGGGTACCGTTTAACCGCATTCCTTGCTTGTCGGCCTCTACTTCTCGGTGGGAACACTGTATACGTCTATGAAGTAATGTAACCTAACCTAACCCAACCTGACATCTCGGCGGTAAAATTTGACAACATTCCTGGCGAGTTGGCCTCTACATCTATGTGGGACCTTTATATACATCAATAACGTAATATAACCTAACCTAACCCAACCTGACATGTCGGCGGTAATATTTGACAACATTCCTGGCGAGTTGGCCAAGACGTCTGCGTGGGTCCTTCATATACATCATTAACGTAATATAATCTAACCTAATCCAACCTAACATCGCGGCGGTAATATTTGACAACTTGCCTGGCGAGTTATCCTCTACGTGGGACATTCATATGCATCAATAACGTATTATAATCTAACCTAACCCAACCTGACATCTCGGCGGTAATATTTGACAACATTCCTGGCGAGTTGGCCCCGACGTCTGTGTGGGTCCTTCGTATACATCATGAACGCAATGTAACATAACCTAACCCAACCTAACATCTCGGCGGTAATATTTGACAACATTCCTGGCGAGCTATCCTCTTCGTGGGACATTCATATGCATCAATAACGTAATATAACCTAACCTAACCCAACCTGACATCTCGGCGGTAATATTTGAAGACATTCTTGGCGAGTTCGAATCTACGTCTCCGTGGGACCTTTATATACATCAATAACCTAATATAACCTAACCTAACCCAACCTGACATCTCGGCATTAAAATTTGACAACGTTCCTGGCGAGTTGGACTCTACGTGTCCGTGGGACCTTTATATACATCAGTATCCTAATATAACCTAACCTAACCCAACCTAATCCCTCAGGGTACCGTTTAACCGCATTCCTTGCTTGTCGGCCTCTACTTCTCGGTGGGAACACTGTATACGTCTATGAAGTAATGTAACCTAACCTAACCCAACCCGACATCTCGGCGGTAAAATTTGACAACATTCCTGGCGAGTTGGCCTCTACGTCTCCGTGGAACCTTTATATGCATCAATAACGTAATATAACCTAACTTAACCCAACCTATCATCTCGGCGGTAAGATTTGACAACATTCCTGGCGAGCTGGCCTCTACGTCTCCGTGGGACCTTTATGTACGTCAATAACGTAATATATCCTAATCTAAACCAACATATCGTCTCGGTGGTAATATTTGACAACATTCCTGGCGAGTTGTCCTCTACGTATACGTCGGACCTTCGTATACATCAATAACGTAATGTAACCTAACCTAACCCAACCTGACACCTCGGCATTAAAATTTGACAACGTTCCTGGCGAGTTGTCCTCTACGTGTCCGTGGGACCTTTATATACATCAGTATCCTAATATAACCTAACCTAATCCAACCTAATCTCTCGGGGTAACGTTTAACCACATTCCTTGCTTGTCGGCCCCTACATCTCGGTGGGAACACTGTATACGCCTGTGAAGTAATATAACCTAACCTAAAACAACATGACATCTCGGCGGTAAAATTTGACAACATTCCTGGCGAGTTGGCCAAGACGTCTGCGTGGGTCCTTCATATACATCATTAACGTAATATAATCTAACCTAATCCAACCTAACATCGCGGCGGTAATATTTGACAACTTGCCTGGCGAGTTATCCTCTACGTGGGACATTCATATGCATCAATAACGTATTATAATCTAACCTAACCCAACCTGACATCTCGGCGGTAATATTTGACAACATTCCTGGCGAGTTGGCCCCGACGTCTGTGTGGGTCCTTCGTATACATCATGAACGCAATGTAACATAACCTAACCCAACCTAACATCTCGGCGGTAATATTTGACAACATTCCTGGCGAGCTATCCTCTTCGTGGGACATTCATATGCATCAATAACGTAATATAACCTAACCTAACCCAACCTGACATCTCGGCGGTAATATTTGAAGACATTCTTGGCGAGTTCGAATCTACGTCTCCGTGGGACCTTTATATACATCAATAACCTAATATAACCTAACCTAACCCAACCTGACATCTCGGCATTAAAATTTGACAACGTTCCTGGCGAGTTGGACTCTACGCGTCCGTGGGACCTTTATATACATCAGTATCCTAATATAACCTAACCTAACCCAACCTAATCCCTCAGGGTACCGTTTAACCGCATTCCTTGCTTGTCGGCCTCTACTTCTCGGTGGGAACACTGTATACGTCTATGAAGTAATGTAACCTAACCTAACCCAACCCGACATCTCGGCGGTAAAATTTGACAACATTCCTGGCGAGTTGGCCTCTACGTCTCCGTGGAACCTTTATATGCATCAATAATGTAATATAACCTAACTTAACCCAACCTATCATCTCGGCGGTAAGATTTGACAACATTCCTGGCGAGCTGGCCTCTACGTCTCCGTGGGACCTTTATGTACGTCAATAACGTAATATAACCTAATCTAAACCAACATATCGTCTCGGCGGTAATATTTGACAACATTCCTGGCGAGTTGTCCTCTACGTATACGTCGGACCTTCGTATACATCAATAACGTAATGTAACCTAACCTAACCCAACCTGACACCTCGGCATTAAAATTTGACAACGTTCCTGGCGAGTTGGCCTCTACGTGTCCGTGGGACCTTTATATACATCAGTATCCTAATATAACCTAACCTAATCCAACCTAATCTCTCGGGGTAACGTTTAACCACATTCCTTGCTTGTCGGCCCCTACATCTCGGTGGGAACACTGTATACGCCTGTGAAGTAATATAACCTAACCTAAAACAACCTGACATCTCGGCGGTAAAATTTGACAACATTCCTGGCGAGTTGTCCTCTACGTCTATGTGGGACCTTTATATACATCAATAACGTAATATAACCTAACCTAACCCAACCTGACATGTAGGCGGTAATATTTGACAACATTCCTGGCGAGTTGGCCAAGACGTCTGCGTGGGTCCTTCATATACATCATTAACGTAATATAATCTAACCTAACCCAACCTAACATCTCGGCGGTAATATTTGACAACTTGCCTGGCGAGTTATCCTCTACGTGGGACATTCATATGCATCAATAACGTATTATAATCTAACCTAACCCAACCTGACATCTCGGCGGTAATATTTGACAACATTCCTGGCGAGTTGGCCCCGACGTCTGTGTGGGTCCTTCGTATACATCATGAACGCAATGTAACATAACCTAACCCAACCTAACATCTCGGCGGTAATATTTGACAACATTCCTGGCGTGCTATCCTCTACGTGGGACATTCATATGCATCAATAACGTAATATAACCTAACCTAACCCAACCTGACATCTCGGCGGTAATATTTGAAGACATTCTTGGCGAGTTCGACTCTACGTCTCCGTGGGACCTTTATATACATCAGTATCCTAATATAACCGAACCTAACCCAACCAAATCCCTCAGGGTACCGTTTAACCGCATTCCTTGCTTGTCGGCCTCTACTTCTCGGTGGGAACACTGTATACGTCTATGAAGTAATGTAACCTAACCTAACCCAACCTGACATCTCGGCGGTAATATTTGACAACATTCCTGTCGAGTTGGCCCCGACGTCTGCGTGGGTCCTTCGTATACATCACTAACGTAATATAACCTAACCTAACCCAACCTAACATCTCGGCAGTAACATTTGACAACATTCCTGGCGAGCTATCCTCTACGTGGGACATTCGTATACATCATTAACTTAATGTAACCTAACCTAACCCAACCTAACATCTCGGCGGTAATTTTTGACAACATTCCTGGCGAGCTATCCTCTACGTGGGACATTAATATGCGTCAATAACGTAATATAACCTAATCTAACCCAACCTGACATCTCGGCGGTAATATTTGAAGACATTCTTGGCGAGTTCGAATCTACGTCTCCGTGGGACCTTTATATACATTAATAACGTAATATAACCTAACCTAACCCAACCTGACATCTCGGCGGTAACATTTGACAACATTCCTGGCGAGCTATCCTCTACCTGGGACATTCGTATACATCATTAACGTAATGTAACCTAACCGAACCCAACCTAACATCTCGGCGGTAATGTTTGACAACATTCCTGGCGAGCTATCCTCTACGTGGGACATTCATATGCATCAATAACGTAATATAGCCTAACCTAACCCAACCTGACATCTCGGCGGTAATATTTGACGACATTCCTGGCGAGATCGACTCTACGTCTCCGTGGGACCTTTATATACATCAATTACGTAATATAACCTTACCTAACCCAACCTGACATTTCGGCGGTAATATTTGACGACATTCCTGGCGAGTTGGGCTCTACGTCTCCGTGGGACCCTTATAAACATCAATAACGTAATATAACCTAACCTAACCCAACCTGACATCTCGGCATTAAAATTTGACAACGTTCCTGGCGAGTTGGACTCTACGTGTCCGTGGGATCTTTATATACATCAGTATCCTAATATAACCTAACCTAACCCAACCTAATCCCTCAGGGTACCGTTTAACCGCATTCCTTGCTTGTCGGCCTCTACTTCTCGGTGGGAACACTGTATACGTCTATGAAGTAATGTAACCTAACCTAACCCAACCTGACATCTCGGCGGTAAAATTTGACAACATTCCTGGCGAGTTGGCCTCTACATCTATGTGGGACCTTTATATACATCAATAACGTAATATAACCTAACCTAACCCAACCTGACATCTCGGCGGTAATATTTGACAACATTCCTGGCGAGTTGGCCCCGACGTCTGTGTGGGTCCTTCGTATACATCATGAACGCAATGTAACATAACCTAACCCAACCTAACATCTCGGCGGTAATATTTGACAACATTCCTGGCGTGCTATCCTCTACGTGGGACATTCATATGCATCAATAACGTAATATAACCTAACCTAACCCAACCTGACATCTCGGCGGTAATATTTGAAGACATTCTTGGCGAGTTCGACTCTACGTCTCCGTGGGACCTTTATATACATCAGTATCCTAATATAACCGAACCTAACCCAACCAAATCCCTCAGGGTACCGTTTAACCGCATTCCTTGCTTGTCGGCCTCTACTTCTCGGTGGGAACACTGTATACGTCTATGAAGTAATGTAACCTAACCTAACCCAACCTGACATCTCGGCGGTAATATTTGACAACATTCCTGTCGAGTTGGCCCCGACGTCTGCGTGGGTCCTTCGTATACATCACTAACGTAATATAACCTAACCTAACCCAACCTAACATCTCGGCAGTAACATTTGACAACATTCCTGGCGAGCTATCCTCTACGTGGGACATTCGTATACATCATTAACTTAATGTAACCTAACCTAACCCAACCTAACATCTCGGCGGTAATTTTTGACAACATTCCTGGCGAGCTATCCTCTACGTGGGACATTAATATGCGTCAATAACGTAATATAACCTAATCTAACCCAACCTGACATCTCGGCGGTAATATTTGAAGACATTCTTGGCGAGTTGGCATCTACGTGTCCGTGGGACCTTTATGTACATCAGTATCCTAATATAACCTAACCTAACCCAACCTGACATCTCGGCGGTAATATTTGACAACATTCCTGGCGAGCTATCCTCTACGTGGGACATTCATATGCATCAATAACGTAATATAACCTAACCTAACCCAACCTAACATCTCGGCGGTAATATTTGACAACATTCCTGGCGAGCTATCCTCTACGTGGGACATTCATATGCATCAATAACGTAATATAGCCTAACCTAACCCAACCTGACATTTCGGCGGTAATATTTGACGACATTCCTGGCGAGTTGCCCTCTACGTCTATGTGGGACCTTTATATACATCAATAACGTAATATAACCTAACCTAACCCAACCTGACATGCAGGCGGTAATATTTGACAACATTCCTGGCGAGTTGGCCAAGACGTCTGCGTGGGTCCTTCATATACATCATTAACGTAATATAATCTAACCTAATCCAACCTAACATCGCGGCGGTAATATTTGACAACTTGCCTGGCGAGTTATCCTCTACGTGGGACATTCATATGCATCAATAACGTATTATAATCTAACCTAACCCAACCTGACATCTCGGCGGTAATATTTGACAACATTCCTGGCGAGTTGGCCCCGACGTCTGTGTGGGTCCTTCGTATACATCATGAACGCAATGTAACATAACCTAACCCAACCTAACATCTCGGCGGTAATATTTGACAACATTCCTGGCGTGCTATCCTCTACGTGGGACATTCATATGCATCAATAACGTAATATAACCTAACCTAACCCAACCTGACATCTCGGCGGTAATATTTGACGACATTCCTGGCGAGTTGGTCTCTACGTCTCCGTGGTACCTTTATATACACCAATAACGTAATATAACCTAACCTAACCCAACCTAACATCTCGGCGGTAATATTTGACAACATTCCTGGCCAGCTATCCTCTACGTGGGACATTCATATGCATCAATAACGTAATATAACCTAACCTAACCCAACCTGACATCTCGGCGGTAATGTTTGAAGACATTCTTGGCGAGTTCGACTCTACGTCTCCGTGGGACCTTTATATACATCAATAACGTAATATAACCTAACCTAACCCAACCTGACATCTCGACGGTAATATTTTACAACATTCCTGGCGAGCTATCCTCTACGTGGGATATTCATATGCATCAATAACGTAATATAACCTAACCTAACCCAACCTAACATCTCGGCGGTAATATTTGACAACATTCTTGGCGAGTTCGAATTTACGTCTCCGTGGGACCTTTATATACATCATTAACCTAATATAACCTAACCTAAACCAACCTGACATCTCGGCATTAAAATCTGACAACGTTCCTGGCGAGTTGCGCTCTACGTCTTCGTGGGACCCTTATATACATCAATAACGTAATATAACCTTGCCTAACCCAACCTGACATTTCGGCGGTAATATTTGACGACATTCCTGGCGAGTTGGTCTCTACGTCTTCGTGGGACCCTTATATACATCAATAACGTAATATAACCTAACCTAATCCAACCTGACATCTCGGCGGTAATATTTGACAACATTCCTGGCGAGCTGGCCCCTACGTCTCCGTGGGACCTTTATGTACATCAATAACATAATATAACTTAACCTAACCCAACCTGATATCTCGGCGGGAATATTTGACAAAATTCCTGGCGAGTTGGCATCTACGTGTCCGTGGGACCTTTATATACATCAGTATCCTAATATAACCTAACCTAACCCAACCTAATCTCTCGGGGTAACGTTTGACCACATTCCTTGCTTGTCGGCCCCTACATCTCGGTGGGAACACTGTATACGTCTGTGAAGTAATATAACCTAACCTAAGACAACCTGACATCTCGGCGGTAAAATTTGGCAACATTCCTGGCGAGTTGTCCTCTACGTCTATGTGGGACCTTTATATACATCAATAACGTAATATAACCTAACCTAACCCAACCTGACATGTAGGCGGTAATATTTGACAACATTCCTGGCGAGTTGGCCAAGACGTCTGCGTGGGTCCTTCATATACAACATTAACGTAATATAATCTAACCTAACCCAACCTAACATCTCGGCGGTAATATTTGACAACATTCCTGGCGAGCTATCCTCTACGTGGGACATTCATATGCATCAATAACGTAATATAACCTAACCTAACCCAACCTGACATCTCGGCGGTAATATTTGAAGACATTCTTGGCGAGTTCGACTCTACGTCTCCGTGGGACCTTTATATACATCAATTACGTAATATAACCTTACCTAACCCAACCTGACATTTCGGCGGTAATATTTGACGACATTCCTGGCGAGCTATCCTCTACGTGGGACATTCATATGCATCAATAACGTAATATAACCTAACCTAACCCAACCTAACATCTCGGCGGTAATATTTGACAACATTCATGGCGAGCTATCCTCTACGTGGGACATTCATATGCATCAATAACGTAATATAGCCTAACCTAACCCAACCTGACATCTCGGCGGTAATATTTGACGACATTCCTGGCGAGTTCGACTCTACGTCTCCGTGGGACCTTTATATACATCAATTACGTAATATAACCTTACCTAACCCAACCTGACATTTCGGCGGTAATATTTGACGACATTCCTGGCGAGTTGGTCTCTACGTCTTCGTGGGACCCTTATATACATCAATAACGTAATATAACCTAACCTAACCCAACGTGACATCTCGGCGGTAATATTTGACGACATTCCTGGCGAGTTGGTCTCTACGTCTCCGTGGGACCTTCATATACATCAATAACGTAGTATAACCTAACCTAATCCAACCTGACATCTCGGCGGTAATATTTGACAACATTCCTGGCGAGCTGGCCCCTACGTCTCCGTGGGACCTTTATGTACATCAATAACATAATATAACTTAACCTAACCCAACCTGATATCTCGGCGGGAACATTTGACAAAATTCCTGGCGAGTTGGCATCTACGTGTCCGTGGGACCTTTATATACATCTGTATCATAATATAACCTAACGTAACCCAACCTAATCTCTCGGGGTAACGTTTGACCACATTCCTTGCTTGTCGGCCCCTACATCTCGGTGGGAACACTGTATACGTCTGTGAAGTAATATAACCTAACCTAAGACAACCTGACATCTCGGCGGTAAAATTTGACAACATTCCTGGCGAGTTGTCCTCTACGTCTATTGTGGGACCTTTATATACATCAATAACGTAATATAACCTAACCTAACCCAACCTGACATCTCGGCGGTAATATTTGACAACATTCCTGGCGAGTTGGCCCCGACGTCTGTGTGGGTCCTTCGTATACATCATGAACGCAATGTAACATAACCTAACCCAACCTAACATCTCGGCGGTAATATTTGACAACATTCCTGGCGAGCTATCCTCTTCGTGGGACATTCATATGCATCAATAACGTAATATAACCTAACCTAACCCAACCTGACATCTCGGCGGTAATATTTGAGGACATTCTTGGCGAGTTCGAATCTACGTCTCCGTGGGACCTTTATATACATCAATAACCTAATATAACCTAACCTAACCCAACCTGACATCTCGGCATTAAAATTTGACAACGTTCCTGGCGAGTTGGTCTCTACGTCTCCGTGGTACCTTTATATACATCAATAACGTAATATAACCTAACCTAACCCAACCTGACATCTCGGCGGTAATATTTGACAACATTCCTGGCCAGCTATCCTCTACGTGGGACATTCATATGCATCAATAACGTAATAGAACCTAACCTAACCCAACCTGACATCTCGGCGGTAATATTTGAAGACATTCTTGGCGAGTTCGACTCTACGTCTCCGTGGGACCTTTATATACATCAATAACGTAATATAACCTAACCTAACCCAACCTGACATCTCGACGGTAATATTTGACAACATTCCTGGCGAGCTATCCTCTACGTGGGACATTCATATGCATCAATAACGTAATATAAACTAACCTAACCCAACCTAACATCTCGGCGGTAATATTTGACAACATTCCTGGCGAGCTATCCTCTACGTGGGACATTCATATGCATCAATAACGTAATATAGCCTAACCTAACCCAACCTGACATCTCGGCGGTAATATTTGACGACATTACTGGCGAGTTCGACTCTACGTCTCCGTGGGACCTTTATATACATCAATTACGTAATATAACCTTACCCAACCCAACCTGACATTTCGGCGGTAATATTTGACGACATTCCTGGCGAGTTGGGCTCTACGTCTCCGTTGGACCCTTATATACATCAATAACGTAATATAACCTAACCTAACCCAACCTGACATCTCGGCGGTAATATTTGACAACATTCCTGGCGAGCTGGCCCGTACGTCTCCGTGGGACCTTTATGTACATCAATAACATAATATAACTTAACCTAACCCAACCTGATATCTCGGCGGGAATATTTGACAAAATTCCTGGCGAGTTGGCATCTACGTGTCCGTGGGACCTTTATATACATCAGTATCCTAATATAACCTAACCTAACCCAACCTAATCTCTCGGGGTAACGTTTGACCACATTCCTTGCTTGTCGGCCCCTACATCTCGGTGGGAACACTGTATACGTCTGTGAAGTAATATAACCTAACCTAAGACAACCTGACATCTCGGCGGTAAAATTTGACAACATTCCTGGCGAGTTGTCCTCTACGTCTATGTGGGACCTTTATATACATCAATAACGTAATATAACCTAACCTAACCCAACCTGACATGTAGGCGGTAATATTTGACAACATTCCTGGCGAGTTGGCCAAGACGTCTGCGTGGGTCCTTCATATACAACATTAACGTAATATAATCTAACCTAACCCAACCTAACATCTCGGCGGTAATATTTGACAACTTGCCTGGCGAGTTATCCTCTAGGTGGGACATTCATATGCATCAATAACGTATTATAATCTAACCTAACCCAAACTGACATCTCGGCGGTAATATTTGACAACATTCCTGGCGAGCTATCCTCTACCTGGGACATTCGTATACATCATTAACGTAATGTAACCTAACCGAACCCAACCTAACATCTCGGCGGTAATGTTTGACAACATTCCTGGCGAGCTATCCTCTACGTGGGACATTCATATGCATCAATAACGTAATATAACCTAACCTAACCCAACCTGACATCTCGGCGGTAATATTTGAAGACATTCTTGGCGAGTTCGACTCTACGTCTCCGTGGGACCTTTATATACATCAATTACGTAATATAACCTTACCTAACCCAACCTGACATTTCGGCGGTAATATTTGACGACATTCATGGCGAGCTATCCTCTACGTGGGACATTCATATGCATCAATAACGTAATATAGCCTAACCTAACCCAACCTGACATCTCGGCGGTAATATTTGACGACATTCCTGGCGAGTTCGACTCTACGTCTCCGTGGGACCTTTATATACATCAATTACGTAATATAACCTTACCTAACCCAACCTGACATTTCGGCGGTAATATTTGACGACATTCCTGGCGAGTTGGGCTCTACGTCTCCGTGGGACCCTTATATACATCAATAACGTAATATAACCTAACCTAACCCAACCTGACATCTCGGCGGTAATATTTGACGACATTCCTGGCGAGTTGGTCTCTACGTCTCCGTGGGACCTTTATATACATCAATAACGTAGTATAACCTAACCTAATCCAACCTGACATCTCGGCGGTAATATTTGACAACATTCCTGGCGAGCTGGCCCCTACGTCTCCATGGGACCTTTATGTACATCAATAACATAATATAACTTAACCTAACCCAACCTGATATCTCGGCGGGAATATTTGACAAAATTCCTGGCGAGTTGGCATCTACGTGTCCGTGGGACCTTTATATACATCAGTATCCTAATATAACCTAACCTAACCCAACCTGACATCTCGGCGGTAATATTTGACAACATTCCTGGCGAGCTATCCTCTACGTGGGACATTCATATGCATCAATAACGTAATATAGCCTAACCTAACCCAACCTGACATCTCGGCAGTAATATTTGACGACATTCCTGGCGAGTTCGACTCTACGTCTCCGTGGGACCTTTATATACATCAATTACGTAATATAACCTTACCTAACCCAACCTGACATTTCGGCGGTAATATTTGACGACATTCCTGGCGAGTTGGGCTCTACGCCTTCGTGGGACCCTTATATACATCAATAACGTAATATAACCTAACCTAACCCAACGTGACATCTCGGCGGTAATATTTGACGACATTCCTGGCGAGTTGGTCTCTACGTCTTCGTGGGACCTTCATATACATCAATAACGTAGTATAACCTAACCTAATCCAACCTGACATCTCGGCGGTAATATTTGACAACATTCCTGGCGAGCTGGCCCCTACGTCTCCGTGGGACCTTTATGTACATCAATAACATAATATAACTTAACCTAACCCAACCTGATATCTCGGCGGGAACATTTGACAAAATTCCTGGCGAGTTGGCATCTACGTGTCCGTGGGACCTTTATATACATCTGTATCATAATATAACCTAACCTAACCCAACCTAATCTCTCGGGGTAACGTTTGACCACATTCCTTGCTTGTCGGCCCCTACATCTCGGTGGGAACACTGTATACGTCTGTGAAGTAATATAACCTAACCTAAGACAACCTGACATCTCGGCGGTAAAATTTGACAACATTCCTGGCGAGTTGTCCTCTACGTCTATTGTGGGACCTTTATATACATCAATAACGTAATATAACCTAACCTAACCCAACCTGACATGTAGGCGGTAATATTTGACAACATTCCTGGCGAGTTGGCCAAGACGTCTGCGTGGGTCCTTCATATACATCATTAACGTAATATAATCTTACCTAATCCAACCTAACATCGCGGCGGTAATATTTGACAACTTGCCTGGCGAGTTATCCTCTACGTGGGACATTCATATGCATCAATAACGTATTATAATCTAACCTAACCCAACCTGACATCTCGGCGGTAATATTTGACAACATTCCTGGCGAGTTGGCCCCGACGTCTGTGTGGGTCCTTCGTATACATCATGAACGCAATGTAACATAACCTAACCCAACCTAACATCTCGGCGGTAATATTTGACAACATTCCTGGCGAGCTATCCTCTTCGTGGGACATTCATATGCATCAATAACGTAATATAACCTAACCTAACCCAACCTGACATCTCGGCGGTAATATTTGAAGACATTCTTGGCGAGTTCGAATCTACGTCTCCGTGGGACCTTTATATACATCAATAACGTAATATAACCTAACCTAACCCAACCTGACATGTAGGCGGTAATATTTGACAACATTCCTGGCGAGTTGGCCAAGACGTCTGCGTGGGTCCTTCATATACATCATTAACGTAATATAATCTAACCTAACCCAACCTAACATCTCGGCGGTAATATTTGACAACTTGCCTGGCGAGTTATCCTCTACGTGGGACATTCATATGCATCAATAACGTATTATAATCTAACCTAACCCAACCTGACATTTCGGCGGTAATATTTGAAGACATTCTTGGCGAGTTCGATCTACGTCTCCGACGGACCTTTATATACATCAATAACGTAATATAACCTAACCTAACCCAACCTGACATCTCGGCGGTAATATTTGACGACATTCCTGTCGAGTTGGTCTCTACGTCTCCGTGGGACCTTTATATACATCAATAACGTAGTATAACCTAACCTAATCCAACCTGACATCTCGGCGGTAATATTTGACAACATTCCTGGCGAGCTGGCCCCTCCGTCTCCATGGGACCTTTATGTACATCAATAACATAATATAACTTAACCTAACCCAACCTGATATCTCGGCGGGAACATTTGACAAAATTCCTGGCGAGTTGGCATCTACGTGTCCGTGGGACCTTTATATACATCTGTATCATAATATAACCTAACCTAACCCAACCTAATCTCTCGGGGTAACGTTTGACCACATTCCTTGCTTGTCGGCCCCTACATCTCGGTGGGAACACTGTATACGTCTGTGAAGTAATATAACCTAACCTAAGACAACCTGACATCTCGGCGGTAAAATTTGACAACATTCCTGGCGAGTTGTCCTCTACGTCTATTGTGGGACCTTTATATACATCAATAACGTAATATAACCTAACCTAACCCAACCTGACATGTAGGCGGTAATATTTGACAACATTCCTGGCGAGTTGGCCAAGACGTCTGCGTGGGTCCTTCATATACATCATTAACGTAATATAATCTAACCTAATCCAACCTAACATCGCGGCGGTAATATTTGACAACTTGCCTGGCGAGTTATCCTCTACGTGGGACATTCATATGCATCAATAACGTATTATAATCTAACCTAACCCAACCTGACATCTCGGCGGTAATATTTGACAACATTCCTGGCGAGTTGGCCCCGACGTCTGTGTGGGTCCTTCGTATACATCATGAACGCAATGTAACATAACCTAACCCAACCTAACATCTCGGCGGTAATATTTGACAACATTCCTGGCGAGCTATCCTCTTCGTGGGACATTCATATGCATCAATAACGTAATATAACCTAACCTAACCCAACCTGACATCTCGGCGGTAATATTTGAAGACATTCTTGGCGAGTTCGAATCTACGTCTCCGTGGGACCTTTATATACATCAATAACCTAATATAACCTAACCTAACCCAACCTGACATCTCGGCATTAAAATTTGACAACGTTCCTGGCGAGTTGGACTCTACGTGTCCGTGGGACCTTTATATACATCAGTATCCTAATATAACCTAACCTAACCCAACCTAATCCCTCAGGGTACCGTTTAACCGCATTCCTTGCTTGTCGGCCTCTACTTCTCGGTGGGAACACTGTATACGTCTATGAAGTAATGTAACCTAACCTAACCCAACCTGACATCTCGGCGGTAAAATTTGACAACATTCCTGGCGAGTTGGCCTCTACGTCTCCGTGGAACCTTTATATGCATCAATAACGTAATATAACCTAACTTAACCCAACCTATCATCTCGGCGGTAAGATTTGACAACATTCCTGGCGAGCTGGCCTCTACGTCTCCGTGGGACCTTTATGTACGTCAATAACGTAATATAACCTAATCTAAACCAACATATCGTCTCGGCGGTAATATTTGACAACATTCCTGGCGAGTTGTCCTCTACGTATACGTCGGACCTTCGTATACATCAATAACGTAATGTAACCTAACCTAACCCAACCTGACATCTCGGCGGTAATATTTGACGACATTCCTGGCGAGTTGGATTCTACTTCTCCGTGGGACCTTTATATACTTCAATTACGTAATATAACGTAACCTAACCCAACCTAACATCTCTGCGGTAACATTTGACAACATTCCTGGCGAGCTATCCTCTACGTGGGACATTCGTATACATCATTAACTTAATGTAACCTAACCTAACCCAACCTAACATCTCGGCGGTTATTTTTGACAACATTCCTGGCGAGCTATCCTCTACGTGGGACATTAATATGCGTCAATAACGTAATATAACCTAATCTAACCCAACCTGACATCTCGGCGGTAATATTTGAAGACATTCTTGGCGAGTTCGACTCTACGTCTCCGTGGGACCTTTATATACGTCAATAACGTAATATAACCTAACCTAACCCAACCTGACATCTCGGCGGTAACATTTGACAACATTCCTGGCGAGCTATCCTCTACCTGGGACATTCGTATACATCATTAACGTAATGTAACCTAACCGAACCCAACCTAACATCTCGGCGGTAATGTTTGACAACATTCCTGGCGAGCTATCCTCTACGTGGGACATTAATATGCGTCAATAACGTAATATAAACTAACCTAGCCCAACCTGACATCTCGGCGGTAATATTTGAAGACATTCTGGGCGAGTTCGGCTCTACGTCTCCGTGGGACCTTTATATACATCAATAACGCAATATAACCTAACCTAACCCAACCTGAAATCTCGGCGGTAATATTTGACAACATTCCTGGCGAGTTGGGGTCTACGTCTTCGTGGGACCCTTATATACATCAATAACGTAATATAACCTAACCTAACCCAACCTGACATCTCGGCGGTAATATTTGAAGACATTCCTGGCGAGTTGGTCTCTACGTCTCCGTGGGACCTTTATATACATCAATAACGTAGTATAACCTAACCTAATCCAACCTAACATCTCGGCGGTAATATTTGACAACTTGCCTGGCGAGTTATCCTCTACGTGGGACATTCATATGCATCAATAACGTATTATAATCTAACCTAACCCAACCTGACATCTCGGCGGTAATATTTGACAACATTCCTGGCGAGTTGGCCAAGACGTCTGCGTGGGTCCTTCATATACATCATTATCGTAATATAATCTAACCTAACCCAACCTAACATCTCGCCGGCAATATTTGAAAACTTGCCTGGCGATTTATCCTCTGCGTGGGACATTCATATGCATCAATAACGTATTGTAATCTAACCTAACCCAACCTGACAACTCGGCGGTAATATTTGACAACATTCCTGGCGAGTTGGCCCCGACGTCTGCGTGGGTCCTTCGTATACAACATTAACTTAATGTAACCTAACATAACCCAACCTAACATCTCGGCGGTAATTTTTGACAACATTCCTGGCGAGCTATCCCCTACGTGGGACATTAATATGCGTCAATAACGTAATATAACCTAATCTAACCCAACCTGACATCTCGGCGGTAATATTTGAAGACATTCTTGGCGAGTTCGACTCTACGTCTCCGTGGGACCTATATATACATCAATTACGTAATATAACCTAACCTAACCCAACCTGACATCTCGGCATTAAAATTTGACAACGTTCCTGGCGAGTTGGCCTCTACGTGTCCGTGGGACCTTTATATACATCAGTATCCTAATATAACATAACCTAACCCAACCTAATCTCTCGGGGTACCGTTTAACCACATTCCTTGCTTGTCGCCCCTACATCTCGGTGGGAGCACTGTATACGTCTGTGAAGTAATATAACCTAACATAAGCCAACCTGACATCTCGGCGGTAATATTTGACAACTTGCCTGGCGAGTTATCCTCTACGTGGGACATTCATATGCATCAATAACGTATTATAATCTAACCTAACCCAACCTGACATTTCGGCGGTAATATTTGAAGACATTCTTGGCGAGTTCGATCTACGTCTCCGACGGACCTTTATATACATCAATAACGTAATATAACCTAACCTAACCCAACCTGACATCTCGGCGGTAATATTTGACAACATTCCTGGCGTGTTGGCCCCGACGTCTGCGTGGGTCCTTCGTATACATCACTAACGTAATATAACCTAACCTAACCCAACCTAACATCTCTGCGGTAACATTTGACAACATTCCTGGCGAGCTATCCTCTACGTGGGACATTCGCATACATCATTAACTTAATGTAACCTAACCTAACCCAACCTAACATCTCGGCGGTAATTTTTGACAACATTCCTGGCGAGCTATCCTCTACGTGGGACATTAATATGCGTCAATAACGTAATATAACCTAATCTAACCCAACCTGACATCTCGGCGGTAATATTTGAAGACATTCTTGGCGAGTTCGACTCTACGTCTCCGTGGGACCTTTATATACGTCAATAACGTAATATAACCTAACCTAACCCAACCTGACATCTCGGCGGTAACATTTGACAACATTCCTGGCGAGTTATCCTCTACCTGGGACATTCGTATACATCATTAACGTAATGTAACCTAACCGAACCCAACCTAACATCTCGGCGGTAATGTTTGACAACATTCCTGGCGAGCTATCCTCTACGTGGGACATTAATATGCGTCAATAACGTAATATAAACTAACCTAGCCCAACCTGACATCTCGGCGGTATTATTTGAAGACATTCTGGGCGAGTTCGGCTCTACGTCTCCGTGGGACCTTTATATACATCAATAACGCAATATAACCTAACCTAACCCAACCTGAAATCTCGGCGGTAATATTTGACAACATTCCTGGCGAGTTGGCCCCGACGTCTGCGTGGGTCCTTCGTATACATCACTAACGTAATATAACCTAACCTAACCCAACCTAACATCTCGGCGGTAACATTTGACAACATTCCTGGCGAGCTATCCTCTACGTGGGACATTCATATGCATCAATAACGTAATATAGCCTAACCTAACCCAACCTGACATCTCGGCGGTAATATTTGACGACATTCCTGGCGAGTTCGACTCTACGTCTCCGTGGGACCTTTATATACATCAATTACGTAATATAACCTTACCTAACCCGACCTGACATTTCGGCGGTAATATTTGACGACATTCCTGGCGAGTTGGTCTCTACGTCTCCGTGGGACCTTTATGTACATCAATAACATAATATAACTTAACCTAACCCAACCTGATATCTCGGCGGGAATATTTGACAAAATTCCTGGCGAGTTGGCATCTACGTGTCCGTGGGACCTTTATATACATCAGTGTCCTAATATAACCTAACCTAACCCAACCTAATCTCTCGGGGTAACGTTTGACCACATTCCTTGCTTGTCGGCCCCTACATCTCGGTGGGAACACTGTATACGTCTGTGAAGTAATATAACCTAACCTAAGACAACCTGACATCTCGGCGGTAAAATTTGACAACATTCCTGGCGAGTTGGCCAAGACGTCTGCGTGGGTCCTTCATATACATCATTAACGTAATATAATCTAACCTAATCCAACCTAACATCTCGGCGGTAATATTTGACAACTTGCCTGGCGAGTTATCCTCTACGTTGGACATTCATATGCATCAATAACGTATTATAATCTAACCTAACCCAACCTGACATCTCGGCGGTAATATTTGACAACATTCCTGGCGAGTTGGCCCCGATGTCTGTGTGGGTCCTTCGTATACATCATGAACGCAATGTAACATAACCTAACCCAACCTAACATCTCGGCGGTAATATTTGACAACATTCCTGGCGTGCTATCCTCTACGTGGGACATTCATATGCATCAATAACGTAATATAACCTAACCTAACCCAACCTGACATCTCGGCGGTAATATTTGACAACTTGCCTGGCGAGTTATCCTCTACGTGGGACATTCATATGCATCAATAACGTATTATAATCTAACCTAACCCAACCTGACATTTCGGCGGTAATATTTGAAGACATTCTTGGCGAGTTCGATCTACGTCTCCGACGGACCTTTATATACATCAATAACGTAATATAACCTAACCTAACCCAACCTGACATCTCGGCGGTAATATTTGACGACATTCCTGGCGAGTTGGATTCTACTTCTCCGTGGGACCTTTATATACTTCAATTACGTAATATAACGTAACCTAACCCAACCTAACATCTCTGCGGTAACATTTGACAACATTCCTGGCGAGCTATCCTCTACGTGGGACATTCGTATACATCATTAACTTAATGTAACCTAACCTAACCCAACCTAACATCTCGGCGGTAATTTTTGACAACATTCCTGGCGAGCTATCCTCTACGTGGGACATTAATATGCGTCAATAACGTAATATAACCTAATCTAACCCAACCTGACATCTCGGCGGTAATATTTGAAGACATTCTTGGCGAGTTCGACTCTACGTCTCCGTGGGACCTTTATATACGTCAATAACGTAATATAACCTAACCTAACCCAACCTGACATCTCGGCGGTAACATTTGACAACATTCCTGGCGAGCTATCCTCTACCTGGGACATTCGTATACATCATTAACGTAATGTAACCTAACCGAACCCAACCTAACATCTCGGCGGTAATGTTTGACAACATTCCTGGCGAGCTATCCTCTACGTGGGACATTAATATGCGTCAATAACGTAATATAAACTAACCTAGCCCAACCTGACATCTCGGCGGTAATATTTGAAGACATTCTGGGCGAGTTCGGCTCTACGTCTCCGTGGGACCTTTATATACATCAATAACGCAATATAACCTAACCTAACCCAACCTGAAATCTCGGCGGTAATATTTGACAACATTCCTGGCGAGTTGGGGTCTACGTCTTCGTGGGACCCTTATATACATCAATAACGTAATATAACCTAACCTAACCCAACCTGACATCTCGGCGGTAATATTTGAAGACATTCCTGGCGAGTTGGTCTCTACGTCTCCGTGGGACCTTTATATACATCAATAACGTAGTATAACCTAACCTAATCCAACCTAACATCTCGGCGGTAATATTTGACAACTTGCCTGGCGAGTTATCCTCTACGTGGGACATTCATATGCATCAATAACGTATTATAATCTAACCTAACCCAACCTGACATCTCGGCGGTAATATTTGACAACATTCCTGGCGAGTTGGCCAAGACGTCTGCGTGGGTCCTTCATATACATCATTATCGTAATATAATCTAACCTAACCCAACCTAACATCTCGCCGGCAATATTTGAAAACTTGCCTGGCGATTTATCCTCTGCGTGGGACATTCATATGCATCAATAACGTATTGTAATCTAACCTAACCCAACCTGACAACTCGGCGGTAATATTTGACAACATTCCTGGCGAGTTGGCCCCGACGTCTGCGTGGGTCCTTCGTATACAACATTAACTTAATGTAACCTAACATAACCCAACCTAACATCTCGGCGGTAATTTTTGACAACATTCCTGGCGAGCTATCCTCTACGTGGGACATTAATATGCGTCAATAACGTAATATAACCTAATCTAACCCAACCTGACATCTCGGCGGTAATATTTGAAGACATTCTTGGCGAGTTCGACTCTACGTCTCCGTGGGACCTATATATACATCAATTACGTAATATAACCTAACCTAACCCAACCTGACACCTCGGCATTAAAATTTGACAACGTTCCTGGCGAGTTGGCCTCTACGTGTCCGTGGGACCTTTATATACATCAGTATCCTAATATAACCTAACCTAACCCAACCTAATCTCTCGGGGTACCGTTTAACCACATTCCTTGCTTGTCGGCCCCTACATCTCGGTGGGAGCACTGTATACGTCTGTGAAGTAATATAACCTAACATAAGCCAACCTGACATCTCGGCGGTAAAATTTGACAACATTCCTGGCGAGTTTGCCTCTATGTCTCCGTGGGACCTTTATATGCATCAATAACGTAATATAACCTAACTTAATCCAACCCATCATCTCGGCGGTAAAATTTGACAACATTCCTGGCGAGTTGTCCTCTACGTCTACTTGGGACATTCATATACATCAATAACGTAATATAACATAACCTAACCCAACCCGACATCTCGGCGGTA
This sequence comes from Xylocopa violacea, assembly GCA_963969225.1. Taxonomy (NCBI): domain Eukaryota; kingdom Metazoa; phylum Arthropoda; class Insecta; order Hymenoptera; family Apidae; genus Xylocopa; species Xylocopa violacea. The sequence goes on along the minus strand of CAXAJV010000168.1, from coordinate 1,099,186 downwards.
ATATTTGACAACATTCCTCGCGAGTTGGACCCGACGTCATCGAGGGTCCTTCATATACATCATTAACATAATATAACCTAACATAACCCAACCTAACATCTCGGCGGTAATATTTGACAACAGTCCTGGCGAGTTGTCCGCTACGTCTACGTCGGACCTTCATATACATCAATAACGTAATATAACCTAACCTAACCCAACCCGACATCTCGGCGGTAATATTTGACAACATTCCTGGCGAGTTGGCCCCGACATCTGCGTGGGTCCTTCATATACATCATTAACTTAATGTAACCTAACATAACCCAACCTAACATCTGTGCGGTAATATTTGACAACATTCCTGGCGAGTTATCCTCTACGTGGGACATTCATATGCATCAATAACGTAATATAGCCTAACATAATCCAACCTGACATCTCGGCGGTAATATTTGACGACATTCCTGGCGAGTTGGCCTCTACGTGTCCGTGGGATCTTTATATACATCAGTATCTTAATATAACCTAACCCAACCTGATATCTCGGCGGTAAAATTAGACAACATTCCTGGCGAGTTGTCCTCTACGTCTACGTGGGACCTTCGTATACATCAATAACGTAATATAAGCTAACCTAACACAACCTATCATCTCGGCTGTAATATTGGACAACATTCCTGTCGAGTTGTCCGCTACGTCTACGTGGTACCTTCATATACATCAATAACGTAATGTATACTAACCTAACCCAACCTGGCATCTCGGCCGTTATATTTGACAACATTCCTGGCGAGCTGGCCTCTACGTCTCCGTGGGACCTTTATGTACATCAATAACGTAATATAACCTAACCTATCTCAACCTGACATCTCGGCGGTAATATTTGACAACATTCCTGCCGAGTTGGCGTCTACCTCTCCGTGGGACCTTTATGTCCATCAATAACGTAATATAACCTAACCTAAACCAACCTTTCATCTCGGCGGTAATATTTGAGAACATTCCTGGCGAGTTGTCCTCTACGTCTACGTGGGACCTTCGTATACATCAATAACGTAATGTAACCTAACCTAAGCCAACCTGACATTTCGGCGATAATATTTGACAACATTCCTGGCGGATTGGACTCTACTTCCCCGCCGGACCATTATATACATCAATAACGTAATGTAAACTAACCTAACCCAACCTAACTTCTCGGGGGTAATGTTTCACCACATTCGTGGCTTGCCGGCAACTACTGCTCGCTGCGAATATTGTATACGTCTATGACGTAATGTAACATAACCTAACTCAACCTAACCACTCTGCGGTAATATTTGATGACATTCCTGTCAAGTTGTCCCCTGCTTCTCCGTGGGAATATTCATATACAACAATAACGTAAAATAACCTAACCTAACCCAACCTAACCTCTCGGCGGCAATATTTGACCACATTACGTATATTACCGCCGAGATGTTAGGTTGGGTTAGGTTAAGCTATATTACGTTATTGATGTATATAAAGTTCCCACGGAGGCGTAGAGGTCAACTCGCCAGGAATGTTGACAAATATTACCGCCGAGAAGTTAGGTTGGGTAAGGTTGGGTTATATTTCGTTGGTGATGTATATAATATTCCCACGGTGAAGCAGGGGAGAAGTCGCCAGGGATGTTATCAAATATTACCGCCGATGTGGTAGTATGGGTTAGGTTAGGTTATATGATGTCGTAGACGTATACAATGTTCCCACAGAGAAGTATGTGCCGACAAGCCAGGAATGTGGTCAAATATTACCACCGAGATGTTAGATTGGGTTAGGTTAGTTTATATTACGTTATTGATGTATATAAAGGACCCACGGAGAAGTAGAAGCCCACTCGCCAGGAATGTTGTCAAATATTACCGCCGAGGTGTTAGGTTGTGTTAGGTTAGGTTATATTACGTTATTGATGTATATAAAGGTCCCACGGAGACGTAGAGGCCAACAAGCCAGGAATGTGGTCAAATATTACCGCCGAGATGTTAGGTTGTGTTAGGTCAGGTTATATTACGTCATTGATGTATATGAAAGTCCCACGGAGACGTAGGGGCAACTCGCCAGGAATGTGGTCAAATATTACCGCCGAGATGTTAGATTGGGTTAGGTTAGGTTATATTACGTTATTGATGTATATAAAGGTCCCACGGAGACGTAGTAGCCAACTCTCCAGGAATGTTGTCACATATTACCGCCGAGATATTAGGTTTGGTTAGGTTGGGTTATATTACGTTATTGATGTATATAAAGGTCCCACGGAGACGCAGAGGCAAACTCGCCAGGAATGTTGTCAAATATTACCGCCGAGATGTTTGGTCGGGTTTGGTTAGGTTGTATTACGTTATTAATGTATATAAAGGTCCCACGGAGACGTAGAGGCCAACAAGCCAGGAATGTGGTCAAATATTACCACCGAGATGTTAGATTGGGTTAGGTTAGTTTATATTACGTTATTGATGTATATAAAGGACCCACGGAGAAGTAGAAGCCCACTCGCAAGGAATGTTGTCAAATATTACTGCCGAGGTGTTAGGTTGGTTTAGGTTAGGTTGTATTACGTCATAGACGTATACAGTGTTCCCACCGAGAAGTAGGGCCCGAAAATCAAGGAATATGGTTAAATGGTACCCCGAGATGTTAGGTTGGTTTAGGTTAGGTTGGATTACGTCATAGACGTATACAGTGTTCCCACCGAGAAGTAGGGCCCGACAATCAAGGAATGTGGTTAAATGGTACCCCGGGAGGTAAGTTTTGGTTAGGTTACGTTATATCACGTTATTGATGTATATAAAGGTCCCACGGAGACGTAGAATCCAACTCACCAGGAATGTTGTCAAATATTACCGCCGAGATTATAGGTTGGGTTAGATTAGGTTATATTACGTTATTGATGTGTATAAAGGTCCGACGGAGTCGTAGAGGCCAACTAGCCAGGAGTGTTCACAAAAATTACCGCCGACGTGTTAGGTTGGGTTAGGTTAGGTTATATTACGCTATTGATGTATATAAAGGTCCCACGGAGACGTAGAGGTCAACTCGCCAGATATGTTTTCAAATATTACCGCTGAGATGTTAGGTTCGTTTAGGTTAGGTTGTATTACGTCATAGACGTATACAGTGTTCCCACCGAGAAGTAGGGACCGACAATCAAGGAATGTGTTTAAATGGTATCCCGAGAGGTTAGGTTGGGTTAGGTTTCGTTATATTACGTTATTGATGTATATAAATGTCCCACGGAGACGTAGAGGCCAACGAGCCAGGAATGTGGTCAAATATTACCGCCGAGATGTTAGGTTGGGTTAGGTTAGGTCATATGACGTTATTGATGTATATAAGGGTCCCACGGAGATGTATAGGCCATCCGCCAGGAATGTTGGTAAATATTACCGACGATATGATAGGTTGGGTTAGGTTAGGTTATATTACGTTATTCATGTATATAAAGGTCCCACGAAGACGTAGTAGCCAACTCGCCTGGAATGTTGTCAAATATTACCCTCGAGATATTAGGTTGTGTTAGGTTACGTTATATTACGCTATTGATGTATATAAAGGTCCCACGGAGACGTAGAGGACAACAAGCCCGGAATGTGGTCAAATATTACCGCCGAGGTGATAGGTTGGGTTAGGTTAGGGTATATTACGTCATTGATGTATATGGAGGTCTCACGGAGACGTAGGGGCCAACTCGCCAGGAATGTTGTCAAATATTACCGCCGAGATGTTAGGTTGGGTTAGGTTAGGTCATATGACGTTATTGATGTATATAAAAGTCCCACGGAAACGTAGAGGCCAACTCGCCAGGAATGGTGTCAAATATTACCGCCGAAATGTTAGGTTGGTTTAGGTTAGGTTGTATTACGTCATAGATCTATACAGTGTTCCCACCGAGAAGTAGGTCCCGACAATCAAGGAATGTGGCTAAATGGTACCCCGAGAGGTTAGGTTGGGTTAGGTTACTTTATATTTCCTTATTGATGTATATAAAGGTCCCACGGAGACGTAGAGGCCAACTCGCCACGAATGTTGTTAAATATTACCGCCGACATGTTAGGTTGGGTTAGGTTTGGTTATATTACGTTATTGATATATATAAAGGTACCACGGAGACGTAGATGCCAACGAGCCAGGAATGTGGTCAAATATTACCGCCGAGATGTTAGATTGGGTTAGGTTAGGTTATATTACGTTATTGATGTATATAAAGGTCCCACGGAGACGTAGTAGCCAACTCTCCAGGAATGCAGTCAAATATTACCGCCGGGATGTTAGGTTGAGTTAGCTTAGGCTATATTACGGTATTGATGTATATGAAGGTCCCACGGAGACGTAGAGGCCAACCCGCCAGGAATGTTGTCACATATTACCGCCGAGATATTAGGTTTGGTTAGGTTGGGTTATATTACGTTATTGATGTATATAAAGGTCCCACGGAGACGCAGAGGCCAACTCGCCAGGAATGTTGTCAAATATTACCGCCGAGATGTTTGGTTGGGTTTGGTTAGGTTATATTACGTTATTCATGTATATAAAGGTCCCACGGAGACGTAGAAGCCAACTCGCCAGGAATGGTGTCAAATATTACCGCCGAAATGATAGGTTGGGTTAGGTTAGGATATATGACGTTATTGATGTATATAAAGGTCCCACGGAGACGTAGAGGCCAACAAGCCAGGAATGTGGTCAAATATTACCGCCGAGATGTTAGGTTGGGTTAGGTCAGGTTATATTACGTCATTGATGTATATGAAAGTCCCACGGAAACGTAGGGTCCAACTCGCCAGGAATGTTGTCAAATATTACCGCAGAAATTATAGGTTGTGTTAGATTAGGTTATATTACGTTATTGATGTGTATAAAGGTCCGACGAAGACGTAGAAGCCAATAAGCCAGGAGTGTTGCCAAATATTACCGCCGAGATGTTAGGTTGGGTTAGGTTAGGTCATATGACGTTATTGATGTATATAAGGGTCCCACGGAGATGTATAGGCCATCCGCCAGGAATGTTGGTAAATATTACCGAGGATATGATAGGTTGGGTTAGGTTAGGTTATATGACGTTATTCATGTATATAAAGGTCCCACGGTGACGTAGTAGCCAACTCGCCAGGAATGTTGTCAAATATTACCGCCGAGATGTTTGGTTGGGTTTGGTTGGGTTGTATTACGTTATTAATGTATATAAAGGTCCCACGGAGACGTAGAGGCCAACAAGCCAGGAATGTTGTCAAATATTACCGCCGAGATGTTTGGTTGGGTTTGGTTGGGTTGTATTACGTTATTAATGTATATAAAGGTCCCACGGAGACGTAGAGGCCAACAAGCCAGGAATGTGGTCAAATATTACCACCGAGATGTTAGATTCGGTTAGGTTAGTTTATATTACGTTATTGATGTATATAAAGGACCCACGGAGAAGTAGAAGCCCACTCGCCAGGAATGTTGTCAAATATTACCGCCGAGGTGTTAGGTTGTGTTAGGTTAGGTTATATTACGTTATTGATGTATATAAAAGCCCCACGGAAACGTAGAGGCCAACTCGCCAGGAATGTTGTCAAATATTAGTGCCGAGTGGTTTGGGTTGTGTTAGGTTAGGTTATATTACGTTATTGATGTATATGAAGGTCCCACGGAGACGTAGAGGCCAACTCGCCAGGAATGTTGTCAAATAATAGCGCCGAAGTGTTAGGTTGGGTTAAGTTAGGTTATATTAGGTTATTGATGTATATAAAAGTCCCACGGTGACGTAGAGGGCAACTCGTCAGGAATGTTGTCAAATAATAGCGCCGAGAGGTTAGGTTGGGTTAGGTTAGGTTATATTACGTTATTGATGTATATAAAGGTCCCACGGAATCATAGAGGCCAACAAGCCAGGAATGTTGTCAAATATTACAGCCGAGATGTTAAGTTGGGTTATTTTAGGTTAAATTACGTTATTGATGGATATGAAAGTCCCACGGAGACGTAGAAGCCAACAAGCCAGGAATGTTGTTAAATATTAGTACCGAGATGTTAGGTTGGGTTAGGTTAGGTTATATTACGTTATTGATGTATATAAAGGTCTCATGGAAACGTAGAGGCCAACAAGCCAGGAATGTGGTTAAACATTACCTCCGAGACGTTACTTTGGGTTGAGTTAGGTTATATTACGTTATTGATGTATATAAAAGCCCCACGGAAACGTAGAGGTCAACTCGCCAGGAATGTTGTGAAATATTAGTGCCGAGAGGTTGGGTTGTGTTAGGTTAGGTTATATTACGTTATTGATGTATATAAAGGCCCCACGGAGACGTAGAGGCCAACTCGCCAGGAATGTTGTCAAATAATAGCGCCGAAAGGTTAGGTTGGGTTAAGTTAGGTTATATTAGGTTATTGATGTATATAAAAGTCCCACGGAGACGTAGATGCGAACTAGCCAGGAATGTTGTCAAATGATAGCGCCGAGAGGTTAGGTTGGGTTATATAAAGTTATATTACGTTATTGATGGATATGAAGGTCTCACGGAGACGTAGAGGCCAACTCGCCAGTAATGTTGTCAAACATTACCGCGGAGATGTTAGGTTGGGTAAGGTTAGGTTATATTACGTTATTGATGTATATAAAGGTCCCACGGAATCATAGAGGCCAACAAGCCAGGAATGTTGTCAAATATTACAGCCGAGATGTTAAGTTGGGTTATTTTAGGTTAAATTACGTTATTGATGGATATGAAAGTCCCACGGAGACGTAGAAGCCAACAAGCCAGGAATGTTGTTAAATATTAGTACCGAGATGTTAGGTTGGGTTAGGTTAGGTTATATTACGTTATTGATGTATATAAAGGTCTCAGGGAAACGTAGAGGCCAACAAGCCAGGAATGTGGTTAAACATTACCTCCGAGACGTTACTTTGGGTTAGGTTAGGTTATATTACGTTATTGATGTATATAAAAGCCCCACGGAAACGTAGAGGCCAACTCGCCAGGAATGTTGTGAAATATTAGTGCCGAGAGGTTGGGTTGTGCTAGGTTAGGTTATATTACGTTATTGATGTATATAAAGGCCCCACGGAGACGTAGAGGCCAACTCGCCAGGAATGTTGTCAAATAATAGCGCCGAAAGGTTAGGTTGGGTTAAGTTAGGTTATATTAGGTTATTGATGTATATAAAAGTCCCACGGAGACGTAGAGGCGAACTAGCCAGGAATGTTGTCAAATAATAGCGCCGAGAGGTTAGGTTGGGTTAGGTTAGGTTATATTACGTTATTGATGTATATAAAGGTCCCACGGAATCATAGAGGCCAACAAGCCAGGAATGTTGTCAAATATTACAGCCGAGATGTTAAGTTGGGTTATTTTAGGTTAAATTACGTTATTGATGGATATGAAAGTCCCACGGAGACGTAGAAGCCAACAAGCCAGGAATGTTGTTAAATATTAGTACCGAGATGTTAGGTTGGGTTAGGTTATGTTATATTACGTTATTGATGTATATAAAGGTCTCATGGAAACGTAGAGGCCAACAAGCCAGGAATGTGGTTAAACATTACCTCCGAGACGTTACTTTGGGTTAGGTTAGGTTATATTACGTTATTGATGTATATAAAAGCCCCACGGAAACGTAGAGGCCAACTCGCCAGGAATGTTGTGAAATATTAGTGCCGAGAGGTTGGGTTGTGTTAGGTTAGGTTATATTACGTTATTGATGTATATAAAGGCCCCACGGAGACGTAGAGGCCAACTCACCAGGAATGTTGTCAAATAATAGCGCCGAAAGGTTAGGTTGGGTTAAGTTAGGTTATATTAGGTTATTGATGTATATAAAAGTCCCACGGAGACGTAGAGGCGAACTAGCCAGGAATGTTGTCAAATAATAGCGCCGAGAGGTTAGGTTGGGTTAGGTTAGGTTATATTACGTTATTGATGTATATAAAGGTCCCACGGAATCATAGAGGCCAACAAGCCAGGAATGTTGTCAAATATTACAGCCGAGATGTTAAGTTGGGTTATTTTAGGTTAAATTACGTTATTGATGGATATGAAAGTCCCACGGAGACGTAGAAGCCAACAAGCCAGGAATGTTGTTAAATATTAGTACCGAGATGTTAGGTTGGGTTAGGTTATGTTATATTACGTTATTGATGTATATAAAGGTCTCATGGAAACGTAGAGGCCAACAAGCCAGGAATGTGGTTAAACATTACCTCCGAGACGTTACTTTGGGTTAGGTTAGGTTATATTACGTTATTGATGTATATAAAAGCCCCACGGAAACGTAGAGGCCAACTCGCCAGGAATGTTGTGAAATATTAGTGCCGAGAGGTTGGGTTGTGTTAGGTTAGGTTATATTACGTTATTGATGTATATAAAGGCCCCACGGAGACGTAGAGGCCAACTCGCCAGGAATGTTGTCAAATAATAGCGCCGAAAGGTTAGGTTGGGTTAGGTTAGGTTATATTACGTTTTTGATGTATATGAAGGCCCCACGGAGACGTAGAGGCCAACTCGACAGGAATGTTGTCAAATAATAGCGCCGAGAGGTTAGGTTGGGTTATATAAGGTTATATTACGTTATTAATGGATATGAAGGTCTCACGGATACGTAGAGGCCAACTCGCCAGGAATGTTGTCAAACAGTACCGCCGAGATGTTAGGTTGGTTTAGGTTAGGTTATATTACGTTATTGATGTATATAAAGGTCCCACGGAATCATAGAGGCCAACAAGCCAGTAATGTTGTCAAATATTACAGCCGAGATGTTAAGTTGGGTTATTTTAGGTTAAATTACGTTATTGATGGATATGAAAGTCCCACGGAGACGTAGAAGCCAACAAGCCAGGAATGTTGTTAAATATTAGTACCGAGATGTTAGGTTGGGTTAGGTTAGGTTATATTACGTTATTGATGTATATAAAGGTCTCAGGGAAACGTAGAGGCCAACAAGCCAGGAATGTGGTTAAACATTACCTCCGAGACGTTACTTTGGGTTAGGTTAGGTTATATTACGTTATTGATGTATATAAAAGCCCCACGGAAACGTAGAGGCCAACTCGCCAGGAATGTTGTGAAATATTAGTGCCGAGAGGTTGGGTTATGTTAGGTTAGGTTATATTACGTTATTGATGTATATAAAGGCCCCACGGAGACGTAGAGGCCAACTCGCCAGGAATGTTGTCAAATAATAGCGCCGAAAGGTTAGGTTGGGTTAGGTTAGGTTATCTTACGTTTTTGATGTATATGAAGGCCACACGGAGACGTAGAGGCCAACTCGACAGGAATGTTGTCAAATAATAGCGCCGAGAGGTTAGGTTGGGTTATATAAGGTTATATTACGTTATTGATGGATATGAAGGTCTCACGGATACGTAGAGGCCAACTCGCCAGGAATGTTGTCAAACAGTACCGCCGAGATGTTAGGTTGGTTTAGGTTAGGTTATATTACGTTATTGATGTATATAAAGGTCCCACGGAATCATAGAGGCCAACAAGCCAGTAATGTTGTCAAATATTACAGCCGAGATGTTAAGTTGGGTTATTTTAGGTTAAATTACGTTATTGATGGATATGAAAGTCCCACGGAGCCGTAGAGGCCAACAAGCCAGGAATGTTGTTAAATATTAGTACCGAGATGTTAGGTTGGGTTAGGTTATGTTATATTACGTTATTGATGTATATAAAGGTCTCATGGAAACGTAGAGGCCAACAAGCCAGGAATGTGGTTAAACATTACCTCCGAGACGTTACTTTGGGTTAGGTTAGGTTATATTACGTTATTGATGTATATAAAAGCCCCACGGAAACGTAGAGGCCAACTCGCCAGGAATGTTGTGAAATATTAGTGCCGAGAGGTTGGGTTGTGTTAGGTTAGGTTATATTACGTTATTGATGTATATAAAGGCCCCACGGAGACGTAGAGGCCAACTCGCCAGGAATGTTGTCAAATAATAGCGCCGAAAGGTTAGGTTGGGTTAGGTTAGGTTATATTACGTTTTTGATGTATATGAAGGCCCCACGGAGACGTAGAGGCCAACTCGACAGGAATGTTGTCAAATAATAGCGCCGAGAGGTTAGGTTGGGTTATATAAGGTTATATTACGTTATTAATGGATATGAAGGTCTCACGGATACGTAGAGGCCAACTCGCCAGGAATGTTGTCAAACAGTACCGCCGAGATGTTAGGTTGGTTTAGGTTAGGTTATATTACGTTATTGATGTATATAAAGGTCCCACGGAATCATAGAGGCCAACAAGCCAGTAATGTTGTCAAATATTACAGCCGAGATGTTAAGTTGGGTTATTTTAGGTTAAATTACGTTATTGATGGATATGAAAGTCCCACGGAGACGTAGAAGCCAACAAGCCAGGAATGTTGTTAAATATTAGTACCGAGATGTTAGGTTGGGTTAGGTTAGGTTATATTACGTTATTGATGTATATAAAGGTCTCAGGGAAACGTAGAGGCCAACAAGCCAGGAATGTGGTTAAACATTACCTCCGAGACGTTACTTTGGGTTAGGTTAGGTTATATTACGTTATTGATGTATATAAAAGCCCCACGGAAACGTAGAGGCCAACTCGCCAGGAATGTTGTGAAATATTAGTGCCGAGAGGTTGGGTTATGTTAGGTTAGGTTATATTACGTTATTGATGTATATAAAGGCCCCACGGAGACGTAGAGGCCAACTCGCCAGGAATGTTGTCAAATAATAGCGCCGAAAGGTTAGGTTGGGTTAGGTTAGGTTATCTTACGTTTTTGATGTATATGAAGGCCACACGGAGACGTAGAGGCCAACTCGACAGGAATGTTGTCAAATAATAGCGCCGAGAGGTTAGGTTGGGTTATATAAGGTTATATTACGTTATTGATGGATATGAAGGTCTCACGGATACGTAGAGGCCAACTCGCCAGGAATGTTGTCAAACAGTACCGCCGAGATGTTAGGTTGGTTTAGGTTAGGTTATATTACGTTATTGATGTATATAAAGGTCCCACGGAATCATAGAGGCCAACAAGCCAGTAATGTTGTCAAATATTACAGCCGAGATGTTAAGTTGGGTTATTTTAGGTTAAATTACGTTATTGATGGATATGAAAGTCCCACGGAGCCGTAGAGGCCAACAAGCCAGGAATGTTGTTAAATATTAGTACCGAGATGTTAGGTTGGGTTAGGTTAGGTTATATTACGTTATTGATGTATATAAAGGTCTCAGGGAAACGTAGAGGCCAACAAGCCAGGATTGTGGTTAAACATTACCTCCGAGACGTTACTTTGGGTTAGGTTAGGTTATATTACGTTATTGATGTATATAAAAGCCCCACGGAAACGTAGAGGCCAACTCGCCAGGAATGTTGTGAAATATTAGTGCCGAGAGGTTGGGTTATGTTAGGTTAGGTTATATTACGTTATTGATGTATATAAAGGCCCCACGGAGACGTAGAGGCCAACTCGCCAGGAATGTTGTCAAATAATAGCGCCGAAAGGTTAGGTTGGGTTAAGTTAGGTTATATTAGGTTATTGATGTATATAAAAGTCCCACGGTGACGTAGAGGGCAACTCGTCAGGAATGTTGTCAAATAATAGCGCCGAGAGGTTAGGTTGGGTTAGGTTAGGTTATATTACGTTATTGATGTATATAAAGGTCCCACGGAATCATAGAGGCCAACAAGCCAGGAATGTTGTCAAATATTACAGCCGAGATGTTAAGTTGGGTTATTTTAGGTTAAATTACGTTATTGATGGATATGAAAGTCCCACGGAGACGTAGAAGCCAACAAGCCAGGAATGTTGTTAAATATTAGTACCGAGATGTTAGGTTGGGTTAGGTTAGGTTATATTACGTTATTGATGTATATAAAGGTCTCAGGGAAACGTAGAGGCCAACAAGCCAGGAATGTGGTTAAACATTACCTCCGAGACGTTACTTTGGGTTAGGTTAGGTTACATTACGTTATTGATGTATATAAAAGCCCCACGGAAACGTAGAGGCCAAATCGTCAGGAATGTTGTGAAATATTAGTGCCGAGAGGTTGGGTTGTGTTAGGTTAGGTTATATTACGTTATTGATGTATATAAAGGCCCCACGGATACGTAGAGGCCAACTCGCCAGGAATGTTGTCAAATAATAGCGCCGAAAGGTTAGGTTGGGTTAAGTTAGGTTATATTAGGTTATTGATGTATATAAAAGTCCCACGGTGACGTAGAGGGCAACTCGTCAGGAATGTTGTCAAATAATAGCGCCGAGAGGTTAGGTTGGGTTAGGTTAGGTTATATTACGTTATTGATGTATATAAAGGTCCCACGGAATCATAGAGGCCAACAAGCCAGGAATGTTGTCAAATATTACAGCCGAGATGTTAAGTTGGGTTATTTTAGGTTAAATTACGTTATTGATGGATATGAAACTCCCACGGAGACGTAGAAGCCAACAAGCCAGGAATGTTGTTAAATATTAGTACCGAGATGTTAGGTTGGGTTAGGTTAGGTTATATTACGTTATTGATGTATATAAAGGTCTCATGGAAACGTAGAGGCCAACAAGCCAGGAATGTGGTTAAACATTACCTCCGAGACGTTACTTTGGGTTAGGTTAGGTTACATTACGTTACTGATGTTTATAAAAGCCCCACGGAAACGTAGAGGCCAAATCGTCAGGAATATTGTGAAATATTAGTGCCGAGCGGTTGGGTTGTGTTAGGTTAGGTTATATTACGTTATTGATGTATATAAAGGCCCCACGGAGACGTAGAGGCCAACTCGCCAGGAATGTTGTCAAATAATAGCGCCGAAAGGTTAGGTTGGGTTAAGTTAGGTTATATTAGGTTATTGATGTATATAAAAGTCCCACGGTGACGTAGAGGGCAACTCGTAAGGAATGTTGTCAAATAATAGCGCCGAGAGGTTAGGTTGGGTTAGGTTAGGTTATATTACGTTATTGATGTATATAAAGGTCTCAGCGAAACGTAGAGGCCAACAAGCCAGGAATGTGGTTAAACATTACCTCCGAGACGTTACTTTGGATTAGGTTAGGTTATATTACGTTATTGATGTATATAAAAGCCCCACGGAAACGTAGAGGCCAACTCGCCAGGAATGTTGTGAAATATTAGTGCCGAGAGGTTGGGTTGTGTTAGGTTAGGTTATATTACGTTATTGATGTATATAAAGGCCCCACGGAGACGTAGAGGCCAACTCGCCAGGAATGTTGTCAAATAATAGCGCCGAAAGGTTAGGTTGGGTTTGGTTAGGTTGTACTACGTTATTAATGTATATAAAGGTCCCACGGAGACGTAGAGGCCAACAAGCCAGGAATGTGGTCAAATATTACCACCGAGATGTTAGATTGGGTTAGGTTAGTTTATATTACGTTATTGATGTATATAAATTACCCACGGAGAAGTAGAAGCCCACTCGCCAGGAATGTTGTCAAATATTACCGCCGAGGTGTTAGGTTGTGTTAGGTTAGGTTATATTACGTTATTGATGTATATAAAGGTCCCACGGAGACGTAGAGGCCAACTCGCCAGGAATATTGTCAAATACTAGTACCGAGATGTTAGGTTGTGATAGGTTAAGTTATATTACGCTATTGATGTATATAAAAGTCCCTCGGAGACGTAGAAGCCAACTCGACAGGAATGTTGTCAAATAATAGCGCCGAAAGGTTAGGTTGTGATAGGTTAGGTTATATTACGCTATTGATGTATATAAAGGCCCCACGGAGACGTAGAGGCCAACTCGCCAGGAATGTCGTCAGATATTACCGCCGAGATGTTAGGTTGGGTTAGGTTAGGTTATATTACGTTATTGATGTATATAAAATTCCCACGGAGACGTAGATGCCAACTCGGCAGGAATGTTGTCAAATATTAGTATCGAGATATTAGGTTGTGTTAGGTTAGGTTATATTACGCTATTGATGTATATAAAAGTCCCACGGAGACGTAGAGGCCAACAAGCCAGGAATGTGGTCAAATAATAGCGCCGAAAGGTTAGGTTGGGTTAGGTTAGGTTATATTACGTTATTGATGTATATGAAGGTCCCACGGAGACGTAGAGTCCAACTCGCCAGGAATGTTGTCAAATATTAGTACCGAGAGGTTGGGTTGGGCTAGGTTAGGTTATATTACGTTATTGATGTATATAAAGGCCCCACGGAAACGTAGAGGCAAACTCGCCAGGAATGTTGTCAAATATTAGTGCCGAGAGGTTGGGTTGTGTTAGGTTAGGTTATATTACGTTATTGGTGTATATGAAGGCCCCACGGAGACGTAGAGGCCAACTCGCAAGGAATGTTGTCAAATAATAGCGCCAAAAAGTTAGGTTGGGTTAGGTTAGGTTATATTACGTTATTGATGTATATAAAATTCCCACGGAGACGTAGAGGCCAACTCGCCAGGAATGTTGTCAAATATTGGAACCGAGAGGTTGGGTTGGGTTAGGTTACGTTATATTACGTTATTGATGTATATAAAGGCCCCACGGAAAGGTAGAGGCCAACGCGTCAGAAATGTTGTCAAATAATAGCGCTGAAAGGTTAGGTTAGGTTAGGATAGGTTATATTACGTTATTGATGTATATAAAAGTCCCACGGAGACGTAGAGGCCAACTCGCCAGGAAGGTTGTCAAATATTAGTGCCGAGAGGTTAGGTTGGGTTATATAAGGTTATATTACGTTATTGATGTATATAAAGGCCCCACGGAGACGTAGAGGCCAACTCGCCAGGAATGTTGTCAAATAATAGCGCCGAAAGGTTAGGTTGGGTGAAGTTAGGTTATATTAGGTTATTGATGTATATAAAAGTCCCACAGAGACGTAGAGGCCAACTCGCCAGGAATGTTGTCAAATATTAGTGCCGAGAGGTTAGGTTGGGTTATATAAGGTTATATTACGTTATTGATGTATATAAAGGCCCCACGGAGACGTAGAGGCCAACTCGCCAGGAATGTTGTCAAATAATAGCGCCGAAAGGTTAGGTTGGGTGAAGTTAGGTTATATTAGGTTATTGATGTATATAAAAGTCCCACAGAGACGTAGAGGCCAGCTCGCAAGGAATATTGTCAAATAATAGCGCCGAGAGGTTAGGTTGGGTTATATAAGGTTATATTACGTTATTGATGGATATGAAGGCCTCACGGAGACGTAGAGGCCAACTCGCCAGGAATGTTGTCAAATATTACCGCCGAGATGTTAGGTTGGGTTAGGTTGGGTTATATTACGTTATTGATGTATATAAAGGTCCCACGGAGACATAGCGGCCAACTCGCCAGGAATGCCTTCAGATATTACCGCCGAGATGTTAGGTTAGGTTGTATTATGTTATTGATGTATATAAAGGTCCCACGGAGACGTAGAGGCCAACAAGCCAGGAATGTGGTCAAATATTACCGCCGAGATGTTAGGTTGGGATAGGTCAGGTTATATTACGTCATTGATGTATATGAAAGTCCCACGGAAACGTAGGGTCCAACTCGCCAGGAATGTTGTCAAATATTACCGCAGAAATTATAGGTTGTGTTAGATTAGGTTATATTACGTTATTCATGTATATAAAGGTCCCACGGAGACGTAGTAGCCAACTCGCCAGGAATGTTGTCAAATATTACCATCGAGATATTAGGTTGGGTAAGGTTAGGTTATATTACGCTATAGATGCATATAAAGGTCCCACGGAGACGTAGAGGACAACAAGCCAGGAATGTGGTCAAATATTACCGCCGAGATGTTAGGTTGGGTTAGGTTAGGTTATATTACGTTATTGATGTATATAAAGGTCTCAGCGAAACGTAGAGGCCAACAAGCCAGGAATGTTGTCAAATAATAGCGCCGAGAGGTTAGGTTGGGTTATATAAGGTTATATTACGTTATTGATGGATATGAAGGTCTCACGGAGACGTAGAGGCTAACTCGCCACGAATTTGGCAAATAATAGCGCCGAAAGTTTAGGTTGGGTTAGGTTAGGTTATATTACGTTATTGATGTATGTAAAAGCCCCACGGAAACGAAGAGGCCAACTCGCCAGGAATATTGTCAAATATTAGTGCCGAGAGGTTGCGTTGTGTTAGGTTAGGTTATATTACGTTATTGGTGTATATAAAACTCCCACGGAGACGTAGAGGCCAGCTCGCAAGGAATATTGTCAAATAATAGCGCCGAGAGGTTAGGTTGGGTTATATAAGGTTATATTACGTTATTGATGGATATGAAGGCCTCACGGAGACGTAGAGGCCAACTCGCCAGGAATGTTGTCAAATATTACCGCCGAGATGTTAGGTTGGGTTAGGTTGGGTTATATTACGTTATTGATGTATATAAAGGTCCCACGGAGACATAGCGGCCAACTCGCCAGGAATGCCTTCAGATATTACCGCCGAGATGTTAGGTTAGGTTGTATTATGTTATTGATGTATATAAAGGTCCCACGGAGACGTAGTAGCCAACTCGCCAGGAATGTTGTCAAATATTACCCTCGAGATATTAGGTTGGGTAAGGTTAGGTTATATTACGCTATAGATGCATATAAAGGTCCCACGGAGACGTAGAGGACAACAAGCCAGGAATGTGGTCAAATATTACCGCCGAGATGTTAGGTTGGGTTAGGTTAGGTTATATTACGTTATTGATGTATATAAAGGTCTCAGCGAAACGTAGAGGCCAACAAGCCAGGAATGTGGTTAAACATTACCTCCGAGACGTTACTTTGGATTAGGTTAGGTTATATTACGTTATTGATGTATATAAAAGCCCCACGGAAACGTAGAGGCCAACTCGCCAGGAATGTTGTCAAATAATAGCGCCGAAAGGTTAGGTTGGGTTTGGTTAGGTTGTACTACGTTATTAATGTATATAAAGGTCCCACGGAGACGTAGAGGCCAACAAGCCAGGAATGTGGTCAAATATTACCACCGAGATGTTAGATTGGGTTAGGTTAGTTTATATTACGTTATTGATGTATATAAATTACCCACGGAGAAGTAGAAGCCCACTCGCCAGGAATGTTGTCAAATATTACCGCCGAGGTGTTAGGTTGTGTTAGGTTAGGTTATATTACGTTATTGATGTATATAAAGGTCCCACGGAGACGTAGAGGCCAACTCGCCAGGAATATTGTCAAATACTAGTACCGAGATGTTAGGTTGTGATAGGTTAAGTTATATTACGCTATTGATGTATATAAAAGTCCCTCGGAGACGTAGAAGCCAACTCGACAGGAATGTTGTCAAATAATAGCGCCGAAAGGTTAGGTTGTGATAGGTTAGGTTATATTACGCTATTGATGTATATAAAGGCCCCACGGAGACGTAGAGGCCAACTCGCCAGGAATGTCGTCAGATATTACCGCCGAGATGTTAGGTTGGGTTAGGTTAGGTTATATTACGTTATTGATGTATATAAAATTCCCACGGAGACGTAGATGCCAACTCGGCAGGAATGTTGTCAAATATTAGTATCGAGATATTAGGTTGTGTTAGGTTAGGTTATATTACGCTATTGATGTATATAAAAGTCCCACGGTGACGTAGAGGCCAACAAGCCAGGAATGTGGTCAAATAATAGCGCCGAATGGTTAGGTTGGGTTAGGTTAGGTTATATTACGTTATTGATGTATATGAAGGTCCCACGGAGACGTAGAGTCCAACTCGCCAGGAATGTTGTCAAATATTAGTACCGAGAGGTTGGGTTGGGCTAGGTTAGGTTATATTACGTTATTGATGTATATAAAGGCCCCACGGAAACGTAGAGGCAAACTCGCCAGGAATGTTGTCAAATATTAGTGCCGAGAGGTTGGGTTGTGTTAGGTTAGGTTATATTACGTTATTGGTGTATATGAAGGCCCCACGGAGACGTAGAGGCCAACTCGCAAGGAATGTTGTCAAATAATAGCGCCAAAAAGTTAGGTTTGGTTAGGTTAGGTTATATTACGTTATTGATGTATATAAAAGTCCCACGGAGACGTAGAGGCCATCTCGCTAGGAATGTTGTCAAATAATAGCGCCGAGAGGTTAGGTTGGGTTATATAAGGTTATATTACGTTATTGATGGATATGAAGGTCTCACGGAGTCGTAGAGGGCAACTCGTCAGGAATGTTGTCAAACATTACCGCCCGGATGTTAAGTTGGGTTAGGTTAGGTTATATTACGTTTTTGATGTATATGAAGGCCCCACGGGGACGTAGAAGCCAACTCGACAGGAATGTTGTCAAATATTACCGCCGAGATGTTAGGTTGGGTTAGGTTAGGTTATATTACGTTTTTGATGTATATAAAATTCCCAAGGAGACGTAGAGGCCAACTCGCCAGGAATGTTGTCAAATACTAGTACCGAGATGTTAGGTTGTGTTAGGTTAAGTTATATTACGCTATTGATGTATATAAAAGTCCTTCGGAGACGTAGAGGCCAACTCGACAGGAGTGTTGTCAAATAATAGCGCCGAAAGGTTAGGTTGGGTTAGGTTAGGTTATATTACGTTATTGATGTATATAAAAGTCCCACGGATACGTAGAGGCCAACTCGCCAAGAATGTTGTCAACTATTACCGCCGAGATGTTAGGTTGGGTTAGGTTAGGTTATATTACGTTTTTGATGTATATAAAATTCCCAAGGAGACGTAGAGGCCAAATCGCCAGGAATATTGTCAAATACTAGTACCGACATGTTAGGTTGTGATAGGTTAAGTTATATTACGCTATTGATGTATATAAAAGTCCCTCGGAGACGTAGAGGCCAACTCGACAGAAATGTTGTCAAATAATAGCGCCGAAAAGTTAGGTTGTGTTAGGTTAGGTTATATTACGCTTTTGATGTATATAAAGGCCCCACGGAGACGTAGATGCCAACTCGCCAGGAATGTTGTCAAATACTAGTATCGAGATATTAGGTTGTGTTAGGTTAGGTTATATTACGCTATTGATGTATATAAAAGTCCCACGGAGACGTAGAGGCCAACTCGACAGGAATGTTGTCAAATAATAGCGCCGAGATCTTAGGTTGGGTTAGGTTAGGTTATATTACGTTATTGGTGTATATGAAGGCCCCACGGAGACGTAGAGGCCAACAAGCCAGGAATGTGGTCAAATAATAGCGCCGAAAGGTTAGGTTGGGTTAGGTTAGGTTATATTACGTTATTGATGTATATGAAGGTCCCACGGAGATGTAGAGTCCAACTCGCCAGGAATGTTGTCAAATTTAGTACCGAGAGGTTGGGTTGGGTAAGGTTAGGTTATATTACGTTATTGATGTATATAAGGGCCCCACGGAAAGGTAGAGGCCAACTCGCCAGAAATGTTGTCAAATAATAGCGCCGAAAGGTTAGGTTGGGTTAGGATAGGTTATATTACGTTATTGATGTATATAAAAGTCCCACGGAGACGTAGAGGCCAACTCGCCAGGAATGTTGTCAAATATTAGTGCCGAGAGGATGGGTTGTGTTAGGTTAGGTTATATTACGTTATTTATGTATATAAAGGCCCCACGGAGACGTAGAGGCCAACTCGCCAGGAATGTTGTCAGATATTACGGCCGAGATGTTAGGTTGGGTTAGGTTAGGTTATATTACGTTATTGATGTATATAAAGGCCCCACGGAAAGGTAGAGGCCAACTCGCCAGGAATGTTGTCAAATATTAGTGCCGAGATGTTTGGTTCGGTTAGGTTAGGTTATATTACGTTACTGATGTATATAAAGGTCCCACGGAAACCATGAGGCCAATAAGCCAGGAATGTCGTCAAATATTACCCCGTGATGTTAGATTTGGTTAGGCTAGGTTATATTACGTTATTGATGTATATAAAATTCCCACGGAGACGTAGAGGCCAACTCGCCAGGAATGTTGTCAAATACTAGTACCGAGATGTTAGGTTGTGTTAGGTTAGGTTATATTACGCTATTGATGTATATAAAAGTCCCACGGAGACGTAGAGACCAACTCGACAGGAATGTTGTCAAACAATAGCGCCGAGATCTTAGGTTGGGTTACGTTAGGTTATGTTACGCTATTGATGTATATAAAAGTCCCACGGAAACGTAGAGGCAAACTCGCCAGGAATGTTGTCAAATATTAGTGCCGAGAGGTTGGGTTGTGTTAGGTTAGGTTATATTACGTTATTGGTGTATATGAAGGCCCCAC
Organism: Xylocopa violacea; assembly: GCA_963969225.1. NCBI lineage: Eukaryota > Metazoa > Arthropoda > Insecta > Hymenoptera > Apidae > Xylocopa > Xylocopa violacea. The sequence goes on along the minus strand of CAXAJV010000168.1, from coordinate 1,079,078 downwards.
GGAGACGTAGAGGCCAACTCGCAAGGAATGTTGTCAAATAATAGCGCCGAAAAGTTAGGTTGGGTTAGGTTAGGTTATATTACGTTATTGATGTATATAAAAGTCCCACGGAGACGTAGAGGCCATCTCGCCAGGATTGTTGTCAAATAATAGCGCCGAGAGGTTAGGTTGGGTTATATAAGGTTATATTACGTTATTGATGGATATGAAGGTCTCACGGAGACGTAGATGGCAACTCGTCAGGAATGTTGTCAAACATTACCGCCCAGATGTTAGGTTGGGTTAGGTTAGGTTATATTACGTTTTTGATGTATATGAAGGCCCCACGGAGACGTAGAAGCCAACTCGACAGGAATGTTGTCAAATATTACCGCCGAGATGTTAGGTTGGGTTAGGTTAGGTTATATTACGTTTTTGATGTATATAAAATTCCCAAGGTGACGTAGAGGCCAACTCGCCAGGAATGTTGTCAAATACTAGTACCGAGATGTTAGGTTGTGTTAGGTTAAGTTATATTACGCTATTGATGTATATAAAAGTCCCTCGGAGACGTAGAGGCCAACTCGACAGGAATGTTGTCAAATAATAGCGCTGAAAGGTTAGGTTGGGTTAGGTTAGGTTATATTACGTTATTGATGTATATAAAAGTCCCACGGATACGTAGAGGCCAACTCGCCAGGAAGGTTGTCAAATATTAGTGCCGAGATGTTAGGTTGGCTTAGGTTAGGTTATAATACGTTATTGATGTATATAATGGTCCCACGGAGACGTAGAGGCCAACTCGTTAGGAATGTTTTCAAATATTACCGTCGAGATGATAGGTTGGGTTAGGTTTGGTTATATTACGTTATTGATGTATATGAAGGCCCCACGAAGACGTACAGGCCAACTCGCCAGGAATGTTGTCAACTATTACCGCCGAGAGGTTAGGTTGGGTTATATAAGGTTATATTACGTTATTGATGGATATGAAGGTCTCACGGAGACGTAGAGGGCAACTCGTCAGGAATGTTGTCAAACATTACCGCCCAGATGTTAAGTTGGGTTAGGTTAGGTTATATTACGTTTTTGATGTATATGAAGGCCCCACGGAGACGTAGAAGCCAACTCGACAGGAATGTTGTCAAATATTACCGCCGAGATGTTAGGTTGGGTTAGGTTAGGTTATATTACGTTTTTGATGTATATAAAATTCCCAAGGAGACGTAGAGGCCAACTCGCCAGGAATGTTGTCAAATACTAGTACCGAGATGTTAGGTTGTGATAGGTTAAGTTATATTACGCTATTGATGTATATAAAAGTCCCTCGGAGACGTAGAGACCAACAAGCCAGAGAATGTGGTTAAACATTACCTCCGAGACGTTACTTTGGGTTAGGTTCGGTTATATTACGTTATTGATGTATATAAAAGCCCCACGGAAACGTAGAAGCCAACTCGCCAGGAATGTTGTCAAATATTAGTGCCGAGAGGCTGGGTTGTGTTAGGTTAGGTTATATTACGTTATTTATGTATATAAAGGCCCCACGGAGACGTAGAGGCCAACTCGCCAGGAATGTTGTCAGATATTACCGCCGAGATGTTAGGTTGGGTTAGGTTAGGTTATATTACGTTATTGATGTATATAAAGGTCCCACGGAAACCATGAGGCCAATAAGCCAGGAATGTCGTCAAATATTACCCCGTGATGTTAGATTTGGTTAGGCTAGGTTATACTACGTTATTGATGTATATAAAATTCCCACGGAGACGTAGAGGCCAACTCGCGAGGAATGTTGTCAAATATTGGAACCGAGAGGTTGGGTTGGGTTAGGTTACGTTATATTACGTTATTGATTTATATAAAGGCCCCACGGAAAGGTAGAGGCCAACTCGCCAGAAATGTTGTCAAATAATAGCGCCGAAAGGTTAGGTTGGGTTGGGATAGGTTATATTACGTTATTGATGTATATAAAAGTCCCACGGATACGTAGAGGCCAACTCGCCAAGAATGTTGTCAACTATTACCGCCGAGATGTTAGGTTGGGTTAGGTTAGGTTATATTACGTTTTTGATGTATATAAAATTCCCAAGGAGACGTAGAGGCCAAATCGCCAGGAATATTGTCAAATACTAGTACCGACATGTTAGGTTGTGATAGGTTAAGTTATATTACGCTATTGATGTATATAAAAGTCCCTCGGAGACGTAGAGGTCAACTCGACAGAAATGTTGTCAAATAATAGGGCCGAAAGGTTAGGTTGTGTTAGGTTAGGTTATATTACGCTATTGATGTATATAAAGGCCCCACGGAGACGTAGAGGCCAACTCGCCAGGAATGTTGTCAGATATTACGGCCGAGATGTTAGGTTGGGTTAGGTTAGGTTATATTACGTTATTGATGTATATAAAATTCCCACGGAGACGTAGAGGCCAACTCGCCAGGAATGTTGTCAAATACTAGTATCGAGATGTTAGGTTGTGATAGGTTAAGTTATATTACGCTATTGATGTATATAAAAGTCCCTCGGAGACGTAGAGGCCAACTCGACAGGAATGTTGTCAAATAATAGCGCCGAAAGGTTAGGTTGTGTTAGGTTAGTTTATATTACGTTATTGATGTATATAAAAGTCCCACGGAGACGTAGAGGCCAACTCGCCAGGAATGTTGTCAAATATTAGTGCCGAGAGGATGGGTTGTGTTAGGTTAGGTTATATTACGTTATTTATGTATATAAAGGCCCCACGGAGACGTAGAGGCTAACTCGCCAGGAATGTTGTCAGATATTACGGCCGAGATGTTAGGTTGGGTTAGGTTAGGTTATATTACGTTATTGATGTATATAAAGGCCCCACGGAAAGGTAGAGGCCAACTCGCCAGGAATGTTGTCAAATATTAGTGCCGAGATGTTTGGTTCGGTTAGGTTAGGTTATATTACGTTACTGATGTATATAAAGGTCCCACGGAAACGATGAGGCCAATAAGCCAGGAATGTCGTCAAATATTACCCCGTGATGTTAGATTTGGTTAGGCTAGGTTATATTACGTTATTGATGTATATAAAATTCCCACGGAGACGTAGAGGCCAACTCGCCAGGAATGTTGTCAAATACTGGAACCGAGAGGTTGGGTTGGGTTAGGTTAGGTTATATTACGTTATTGATGTATATAAAGGCCCCACGGAAAGGTAGAGGCCAACGCGCCAGAAATGTTGTCAAATAATAGCGCCGAAAGGTTAGGTTGGGTTAGGATAGGTTATATTACGTTATTGATGTATATAAAAGTCCCACGGAGACGTAGAGGCCATCTCGCCAGGATTGTTGTCAAATAATAGCGCCGAGAAGTTAGGTTGGGTTATATAAGGTTATATTACGTTATTGATGGATATGAAGGTCTCACGGAGACGTAGATGGCAACTCGTCAGGAATGTTGTCAAACATTACCGCCCAGATGTTAGGTTGGGTTAGGTTAGGTTATATTACGTTTTTGATGTATATGAAGGCCCCACGGAGACGTAGAAGCCAACTCGACAGGAATGTTGTCAAATATTACCGCCGAGATGTAAGGTTGGGTTAGGTTAGGTTATATTACGTTTTTGATGTATATAAAATTCCCAAGGAGACGTAGAGGCCAACTCGCCAGGAATGTTGTCAAATACTAGTACCGAGATGTTAGGTTGTGTTAGGTTAAGTTATATTACGCTATTGATGTATATAAAAGTCCCTCGGAGACGTAGAGGCCAACTCGACAGGAATGTTGTCAAATAATAGCGCCGAAAGGTTAGGTTGGGTTAGGTTAGGTTATATTACGTTATTGATGTATATAAAAGTCCCACGGATACGTAGAGGCCAACTCGCCAGGAAGGTTGTCAAATATTAGTGCCGAGATGTTAGGTTGGCTTAGGTTAGGTTATAATACGTTATTGATGTATATAATGGTCCCACGGAGACGTAGAGGCCAACTCGTTAGGAATGTTTTCAAATATTACCGTCGAGATGATAGGTTGGGTTAGGTTTGGTTATATTACGTTATTGATGTATATGAAGGCCCCACGAAGACGTACAGGCCAACTCGCCAGGAATGTTGTCAACTATTACCGCCGAGAGGTTAGGTTGGGTTATATAAGGTTATATTACGTTATTGATGGATATGAAGGTCTCACGGAGACGTAGAGGGCAACTCGTCAGGAATGTTGTCAAACATTACCGCCCAGATGTTAAGTTGGGTTAGGTTAGGTTATATTACGTTTTTGATGTATATGAAGGCCCCACGGAGACGTAGAAGCCAACTCGACAGGAATGTTGTCAAATATTACCGCCGAGATGTTAGGTTGGGTTAGGTTAGGTTATATTACGTTTTTGATGTATATAAAATTCCCAAGGAGACGTAGAGGCCAACTCGCCAGGAATGTTGTCAAATATTAGTACCGAGAGGTTGGGTTGGGTTAGGTTAGGTTATATTACGTTATTGATGTATATAAAGGCCCCACGGAAAGGTAGAGGCCAACTCGCCAGAAATGTTGTCAAATAATAGCGCCGAAAGGTTAGGTTGGGTTAGGATAGGTTATATTACGTTATTGATGTATATAAAAGTCCCACGGAGACGTAGAGGCCAACTCGCCAGGAATGTTGTCAAATATTAGTGCCGAGAGGATGGGTTGTGTTAGGTTAGGTTATATTACGTTATTTATGTATATAAAGGCCCCACGGAGACGTAGAGGCCAACTCGCCAGGAATGTTGTCAGATATTACCGCCGAGATGTTAGGTTGGGTTAGGTTAGGTTATATTACGTTATTGATGTATATAAAATTCCCACGGAGACGTAGAGGCCAACTCGCCAGGAATGTTGTCAAATATTAGTACCGAGATGTTAGGTTGTGTTAGGTTAGGTTATATTACGCTATTGATGTATATAAAAGTCCCACGGAGACGTAGAGGCCAACTCGACAGGAATGTTGTCAAACAATAGCGCCGAGATCTTAGGTTGGGTTAGGTTAGGTTATGTTACGCTATTGATGTATATAAAAGTCCCACGGAAACGTAGAGGCAAACTCGCCAGGAATGTTGTCAAATATTAGTGCCGAGAGGTTGGGTTGTGTTAGGTTAGGTTATATTACGTTATTGGTGTATATGAAGGCCCCACGGAGACGTAGAGGCCAACTCGCAAGGAATGTTGTCAAATAATAGCGCCGAAAAGTTAGGTTGGGTTAGGTTAGGTTATATTACGTTATTGATGTATATAAAAGTCCCACGGAGACGTAGAGGCCATCTCGCCAGTAATGTTGTCAACTATTACCGCCGAGATGTTAGGTTGGCTTAGGTTAGGTTATAATACGTTATTGATGTATATAATGGTCCCACGGAGACGTAGAGGCCAACTCGTTAGGAATGTTTTCAAATATTACCGTCGAGATGATAGGTTGGGTTAGGTTTGGTTATATTACGTTATTGATGTATATGAAGGCCCCACGAAGACGTAGAGGCCAACTCGCCAGGAATGTTGTCAACTATTACCGCCGAGATGTTAGGTTGGGTTAGGTTAGGTTGTATTACGTTTTTGATGTATATAAAATTCCCAAGGAGACGTAGAGGCCAACTCGCCAGGAATGTTGTCAAATACTAGTACCGAGAAGTTAGGTTGTGATAGGTTAAGTTATATTACGCTATTGATGTATATAAAAGTCCCTCGGAGACGTAGAGGCCAACAAGCCAGGAATGTGGTTAAACATTACCTCCGAGACGTTACTTTGGGTTAGGTTCGGTTATATTACGTTATTGATGTATATAAAAGCCCCACGGAAACGTAGAAGCCAACTCGCCAGGAATGTTGTCAAATATTAGTGCCGAGAGGCTGGGTTGTGTTAGGTTAGGTTATATTACGTTATTTATGTATATAAAGGTCCCACGGAGACGTAGAGGCCAACTCGCCAGGAATGTTGTCAGATATTACCGCCGAGATGTTAGGTTGGGTTAGGTTAGGTTATATTACGTTATTGATGTATATAAAACTCCCACGGAGACGTAGATGCCAACTCGCCAGGAATGTTGTCAAATATTAGTATCGAGATATTAGGTTGTGTTAGGTTAGGTTATATTACGCTATTGATGTATATAAAAGTCCCACGGAGACGTAAAGGCCAACTCGACAGGAATGTTGTCAAATAATAGCGCCGAGATCTTAGGTTGGGTTAGGTTAGGTTATATTACGCTATTGATGTATATAAAAGTCCCACGGAGACGTAGAGGCCAACAAGCCAGGAATGTGGTCAAATAATAGCGCCGAAAGGTTAGGTTGGGTTAGGTTAGGTTATATTACGTTATTGATGTATATGAAGGTCCCACGGAGACGTAGAGTCCAACTCGCCAGGAATGTTGTCAGATATTACGGCCGAGATGTTAGGTTGGGTTAGGTTAGGTTATATTACGTTATTGATGTATATAAAATTCCCACCGAGACGTAGAGTCCAACTCGCCAGGAATGTTGTCAAATATTAGTGCCGAGATGTTTGTTTCGGTTAGGTTAGGTTATATTACGTTACTGATGTATATAAAGGTCCCACGGAAACCATGAGGCCAATAAGCCAGGAATGTCGTCAAATATTACCCCGTGATGTTAGATTTGGTTAGGCTAGGTTATATTACGTTATTGATGTATATAAAATTCCCACGGAGACGTAGAGGCCAACTCGCCAGGAATGTTGTCAAATATTGGAACCGAGAGGTTGGGTTGGGTTAGGTTACGTTATATTACGTTATTGATGTATATAAAGGCCCCACGGAAAGGTAGAGGCCAACGCGTCAGAAATGTTGTCAAATAATAGCGCTGAAAGGAGAGGTTAGGTTAGGATAGGTTATATTACGTTATTGATGTATATAAAAGTCCCACGGAGACGTAGAGGCCAACTCGCCAGGAAGGTTGTCAAATATTAGTGCCGAGAGGCTGGGTTGTGTTAGGTTAGGTTATATTACGTTATTTATGTATATAAAGGCCCCACGGATACGTAGAGGCCAACTCGCCAGGAATGTTGTCAACTATTACCGCCGAGATGTTAGGTTGGCTTAGGTTAGGTTATATTACGTTATTGATGTATATAATGGTCCCACGGAGACGTAGAGGCCAACTCGTTAGGAATGTTTTCAAATATTACCGTCGAGATGATAGGTTGGGTTAGGTTTGGTTATATTACGTTATTGATGTATATGAAGGCCCCACGAAGACGTAGAGGCCAACTCGCCAGGAATGTTGTCATATAATAGCGCCGAGATCTTAGGTTGGGTTAGGTTAGGTTATATTACGCTATTGATGTATATAAAAGTCCCACGGAGACGTAGAGGCCAACAAGCCAGCAATGTGGTCAAATAATAGCGCCGAAAGGTTAGGTTGGGTTAGGTTAGGTTATATTACGTTATTGATGTATATGAAGGTCCCACGGAGACGTAGAGTCCAACTCGCCAGGAATGTTGTCAGATATTACGGCCGAGATGTCAGGTTGGGTTAGGTTAGGTTATATTACGTTATTGATGTATATAAAATTCCCACGGAGACGTAGAGGCCAACTCGCCAGGAATGTTGTCAAATATTAGTGCCGAGATGTTTGTTTCGGTTAGGTTAGGTTATATTACGTTACTGATGTATATAAAGGTCCCACGGAAATCATGAGGCCAATAAGCCAGGAATGTCGTCAAATATTACCCCGTGATGTTAGATTTGGTTAGGCTAGGTTATATTACGTTATTGATGTATATAAAATTCCCACGGAGACGTAGAGGCCAACTCGCCAGGAATGTTGTCAAATATTGGAACCGAGAGGTTGGGTTGGGTTAGGTTAGGTTATATTACGTTATTGATGTATATAAAGGCCCCACGGAAAGGTAGAGGCCAACGCGCCAGAAATGTTGTCAAATAATAGCGCCGAAAGGTTAGGTTGGGTTAGGATAGGTTATATTACGTTATTGATGTATATAAAATTCCCACGGAGACGTAGAGGCCAACTCGCCAGGAATGTTGTCAAATATTAGTGCCGAGAGGCTGGGTTGTGTTAGGTTAGGTTATATTACGTTATTGATGTATATAAAGGCCCCACGGAAAGGTAGAGGCCAACGCGCCAGAAATGTTGTCAAATAATAGCGCCGAAAGGTTAGGTTGGGTTAGGATAGGTTATATTACGTTATTGATGTATATAAAATTCCCACGGAGACGTAGAGGCCAACTCGCCAGGAATGTTGTCAAATATTGGAACCGAGAGGTTGGGTTGGGTTAGGTTAGGTTATATTACGTTTTTGATGTATATGAAGGCCCCACGGAGACGTAGAAGCCAACTCGACAGGAATGTTGTCAAATATTACCGCCGAGATGTTAGGTTGGGTTAGGTTAGGTTATATTACGTTTTTGATGTATATAAAATTCCCAAGGAGACGTAGAGGCCAACTCGCCAGGAATGTTGTCAAATATTACCGCCGATGTGTTAGGTTGGGTTAGGTTAGGTTATACTACGTTATTGATGTATATGAAGGCCCCACGGAGACGTAGAGGCCAACTCGCCAGGAATGTTGTCAAATATTAGTGCCGAGATGTGAGGTTGGGTTAGGTTAGGTTAAATTACGTTATTGATGTATATGAAGGTCCCACGGAGACGTAGAGGCCAACTCGCCAGGAATGTTGTTACATAATAGCGCCGAGTGGTTAGGTCGGGTTATATTAGGTTATATTACGTTATTGATGGATATGAAGGTCTCACGGAGACGTAGAGGCCAACTCGCCAGGAATGTTGTCAAATATTAAAGCCGAGATGATAGGTTGGGCTAGGTTATGTTATATTACGTTATTGATGTATATGAAGGCCCCACGGAGACGTAGAGGCCAACTGGCCAGGAATGTTCTCAAATATTACCGCCGAGATGAAAGGTTGGGTTAGGTTAGATTATATTACGTTATTGATGTATATGAAGGCCGCACGGAAAGGTAGAGGCCTACTCGCCAGGAATGTTGTCAAATATTAGTGCCGGGAAGTTGGGTTGGGTTAGGTTAGGTTATATTACGTTATTGATGTATATAAAATTCCCACGGAGACGTAGAGGCCAACTCGCCAGGAATGTTGTAAAATATTAGTGCCGAGATCTTAGGTTGGGTTAGGTTAGGTAATATTACGTTATTGATGTATATGAAGGTCCCACGGAGACGTAGAGGCCAACTCGCCAGGAATGTTGTCAAATATTAGTGCCGAGATCTTAGGTTGGGTTAGGTCAGGTAATATTATGTTATTGATGTATATGAAGGTCCCACGGAAACATGGAGGCCAACAAGACAGGAATGTTGTCAAATATTACCCCCGAGATGTTACGTTGGTTTAGGTTAGGTTAAGTTACGTTATTGATGTATATGAAGGCCGCACGGAGAGGTAGAGGCCAACTCGCCAGGAATGTTGTCAAATATTAGTGCCGAGATGTTAGGTTGTGTTAAGTTAGGTAATATTACGTTATTGATGTATATGAAGGACCCACGGTGACGTAGAGGCCAACTCGCCAGGAATGTTGTCAAATATTACCGCCGATGTGTTAGGTTGGGTTAGGTTAGGTTATACTACGTTATTGATGTATATGAAGGCCCCACGGAGATGTAGAGGCCAACTCGCCAGGAATGTTGTCAAATATTACCGCCGAGATGTTACGTTGGTTTAGGTTAGGTTAAATTACGTTATTGATGTATATGAAGGTCCCACTGAGAGGTAGAGGCCAACTCGCCAGGAATGTTGTCAAATATTAGTGCCGAGATGTTAGGTTGGGTTAAGTTAGGTAATATTACGTTATTGATGTATATGAAGGTCCCACGGTGACGTAGAGGCCAACTCGCCAGGAATGTTGTCAAATATTACCGCCGATGTGTTAGGTTGGGTTAGGTTAGGTTATACTACGTTATTGATGTATATGAAGGCCCCACGGAGACGTAGAGGCCAACTCGCCAGGAATGTTGTCAAATATTAGTGCCGAGATGTGAAGTTGGGTTAGGTTGGGTTAAATTACGTTATTGATGTATATGAAGGTCCCACGGAGACGTAGAGGCCAACTCGCCAGGAATGTTGTTACATAATAGCGCCGAGTGGTTAGGTCGGGTTATATTAGGTTATATTACGTTATTGATGGATATGAAGGTCTCACGGAGACGTAGAGGCCAACTCGCCAGGAATGTTGTCAAATATTAAAGCCGAGATGATAGGTTGGGCTAGGTTAGGTTATATTACGTTATTGATGTATATGAAGTTCCACGGAGACGTAGAGGCCAACTCGCCAGGAATGTCGTCAAATAATAGCGCCGAAAGGTTAGGCTGGGTCATGTAATGTTATATTACGTTATTGATGTATATGAAGGTCCCACGGAGACGTAGAGGCCAACTGGCCAGGAATGTTGTCAAATATTACCGCCGAGATGATAGGTTGGGTTAGGTTAGATTATATTACGATATTGATGTATATGAAGGCCCCACGGAGACGTAGAGGCCAACTCGCCAGGAATGTTGTCAAATATTACCGCCGAGATGTTAGGTTGGGTTAGGTTAGGTAATATTACGTTATTGATGTATATGAAGGTCCCACGGAGACGTAGAGGCCAACTCGCCAGGAATGTTGTCAAATATTACCGCCGATATGATAGGTTGGGCTAGGTTAGGTTATATGACGTTATTGATGTATATAAAGGTCCCACGGAAACATAGAGGCCAACAAGCCAGGAATGTTGTCAAATATTACCGCCGAGATGTTAGGTTGGGTTAGGTTAGGTTATATTACGTTTTTGATGTATATGAAGGCCCCACGGAGACGTAGAAGCCAACTCGACAGGAATGTTGTCAAATATTACCGCCGAGATGTTAGGTTGGGTTAGGTTAGGTTATATTACGTTTTTGATGTATATAAAATTCCCAAGGAGACGTAGAGGCCAACTCGCCAGGAATGTTGTCAAATACTAGTACCGAGATGTTAGGTTGTGTTAGGTTAAGTTATATTACGCTATTGATGTATATAAAAGTCCCTCGGGGACGTAGAGGCCAACTCGACAGGAATGTTGTCAAATAATAGCGCCGAAAGGTTAGGTTGGGTTAGGTTAGGTTATATTACGTTATTGATGTATATAAAAGTCCCACGGATACGTAGAGGCCAACTCGCCAGGAAGGTTGTCAAATATTAGTGCCGAGATGTTAGGTTGGCTTAGGTTAGGTTATAATACGTTATTGATGTATATAATGGTCCCACGGAGACGTAGAGGCCAACTCGTTAGGAATGTTTTCAAATATTACCGTCGAGATGATAGGTTGGGTTAGGTTTGGTTATATTACGTTATTGATGTATATGAAGGCCCCACGAAGACGTACAGGCCAACTCGCCAGGAATGTTGTCAACTATTACCGCCGAGAGGTTAGGTTGGGTTATATAAGGTTATATTACGTTATTGATGGATATGAAGGTCTCACGGAGACGTAGAGGGCAACTCGTCAGGAATGTTGTCAAACATTACCGCCCAGATGTTAAGTTGGGTTATGTTAGGTTATATTACGTTTTTGATGTATATGAAGGCCCCACGGAGACGTAGAAGCCAACTCGACAGGAATGTTGTCAAATATTACCGCCGAGATGTTAGGTTGGGTTAGGTTAGGTTATATTACGTTTTTGATGTATATAAAATTCCCAAGGAGACGTAGAGTCCAACTCGCCAGGAATGTTGTCAAATATTAGTACCGAGAGGTTGGGTTGGGTTAGGTTAGGTTATATTACGTTATTGATGTATATAAAGGCCCCACGGAAAGGTAGAGGCCAACTCGCCAGAAATGTTGTCAAATAATAGCGCCGAAAGGTTAGGTTGGGTTAGGATAGGTTATATTACGTTATTGATGTATATAAAAGTCCCACGGAGACGTAGAGGCCAACTCGCCAGGAATGTTGTCAAATATTAGTGCCGAGAGGATGGGTTGTGTTAGGTTAGGTTATATTACGTTATTTATGTATATAAAGGCCCCACGGAGACGTAGAGGCCAACTCGCCAGGAATGTTGTCAGATATTACCGCCGAGATGTTAGGTTGGGTTAGGTTAGGTTATATTACGTTATTGATGTATATAAAATTCCCACAGAGACGTAGAGGCCAACTCGCCAGGAATGTTGTCAAATATTAGTACCGAGATGTTAGGTTGTGTTAGGTTAGGTTATATTACGCTATTGATGTATATAAAAGTCCCACGGAGACGTAGAGGCCAACTCGACAGGAATGTTGTCAAACAATAGCGCCGAGATCTTAGGTTGGGTTAGGTTAGGTTATGTTACGCTATTGATGTATATAAAAGTCCCACGGAAACGTAGAGGCAAACTCGCCAGGAATGTTGTCAAATATTAGTGCCGAGAGGTTGGGTTGTGTTAGGTTAGGTTATGTTACGTTATTGGTGTATATGAAGGCCCCACGGAGACGTAGAGGCCAACTCGCAAGGAATGTTGTCAAATAATAGCGCCGAAAAGTTAGGTTGGGTTAGGTTAGGTTATATTACGTTATTGATGTATATAAAAGTCCCACGGAGACGTAGAGGCCATCTCGCCAGTAATGTTGTCAACTATTACCGCCGAGATGTTAGGTTGGCTTAGGTTAGGTTATAATACGTTATTGATGTATATAATGGTCCCACGGAGACGTAGAGGCCAACTCGTTAGGAATGTTTTCAAATATTACCGTCGAGATGATAGGTTGGGTTAGGTTTGGTTATATTACGTTATTGATGTATATGAAGGCCCCACGAAGACGTAGAGGCCAACTCGCCAGGAATGTTGTCAACTATTACCGCCGAGATGTTAGGTTGGGTTAGGTTAGGTTGTATTACGTTTTTGATGTATATAAAATTCCCAAGGAGACGTAGAGGCCAACTCGCCAGGAATGTTGTCAAATACTAGTACCGAGATGTTAGGTTGTGATAGGTTAAGTTATATTACGCTATTGATGTATATAAAAGTCCCTCGGAGACGTAGAGGCCAACAAGCCAGGAATGTGGTTAAACATTACCTCCGAGACGTTACTTTGGGTTAGGTTCGGTTATATTACGTTATTGATGTATATAAAAGCCCCACGGAAACGTAGAAGCCAACTCGCCAGGAATGTTGTCAAATATTAGTGCCGAGAGGCTGGGTTGTGTTAGGTTAGGTTATATTACGTTATTTATGTATATAAAGGTCCCACGGAGACGTAGAGGCCAACTCGCCAGGAATGTTGTCAGATATTACCGCCGAGATGTTAGGTTGGGTTAGGTTAGGTTATATTACGTTATTGATGTATATAAAACTCCCACGGAGACGTAGATGCCAACTCGCCAGGAATGTTGTCAAATATTAGTATCGAGATATTAGGTTGTGTTAGGTTAGGTTATATTACGCTATTGATGTATATAAAAGTCCCACGGAGACGTAAAGGCCAACTCGACAGGAATGTTGTCAAATAATAGCGCCGAGATCTTAGGTTGGGTTAGGTTAGGTTATATTACGCTATTGATGTATATAAAAGTCCCACGGAGACGTAGAGGCCAACAAGCCAGGAATGTGGTCAAATAATAGCGCCGAAAGGTTAGGTTGGGTTAGGTTAGGTTATATTACGTTATTGATGTATATGAAGGTCCCACGGAGACGTAGAGTCCAACTCGCCAGGAATGTTGTCAGATATTACGGCCGAGATGTTAGGTTGGGTTAGGTTAGGTTATATTACGTTATTGCTGTATATAAAATTCCCACGGAGACGTAGAGTCCAACTCGCCAGGAATGCTGTCAAATATTAGTGCCGAGATGTTTGTTTCGGTTAGGTTAGGTTATATTACGTTACTGATGTATATAAAGGTCCCACGGAAACCATGAGGCCAATAAGCCAGGAATGTCGTCAAATATTACCCCGTGATGTTAGATTTGGTTAGGCTAGGTTATATTACGTTATTGATGTATATAAAATTCCCACGGAGACGTAGAGGCCAACTCGCCAGGAATGTTGTCAAATATTGGAACCGAGAGGTTGGGTTGGGTTAGGTTACGTTATATTACGTTATTGATGTATATAAAGGCCCCACGGAAAGGTAGAGGCCAACGCGTCAGAAATGTTGTCAAATAATAGCGCTGAAAGGTTAGGTTAGGTTAGGATAGGTTATATTACGTTATTGATGTATATAAAAGTCCCACGGAGACGTAGAGGCCAACTCGCCAGGAAGGTTGTCAAATATTAGTGCCGAGAGGCTGGGTTGTGTTAGGTTAGGTTATATTACGTTATTTATGTATATAAAGGCCCCACGGATACGTAGAGGCCAACTCGCCAGGAATGTTGTCAACTATTACCGCCGAGATGTTAGGTTGGCTTAGGTTAGGTTATATTACGTTATTGATGTATATAATGGTCCCACGGAGACGTAGAGGCCAACTCGTTAGGAATGTTTTCAAATATTACCGTCGAGATGATAGGTTGGGTTAGGTTTGGTTATATTACGTTATTGATGTATATGAAGGCCCCACGAAGACGTAGAGGCCAACTCGCCAGGAATGTTGTCATATAATAGCGCCGAGATCTTAGGTTGGGTTAGGTTAGGTTATATTACGCTATTGATGTATATAAAAGTCCCACGGAGACGTAGAGGCCAACAAGCCAGCAATGTGGTCAAATAATAGCGCCGAAAGGTTAGGTTGGGTTAGGTTAGGTTATATTACGTTATTGATGTATATGAAGGTCCCACGGAGACGTAGAGTCCAACTCGCCAGGAATGTTGTCAGATATTACGGCCGAGATGTCAGGTTGGGTTAGGTTAGGTTATATTACGTTATTGATGTATATAAAATTCCCACGGAGACGTAGAGGCCAACTCGCCAGGAATGTTGTCAAATATTAGTGCCGAGATGTTTGTTTCGGTTAGGTTAGGTTATATTACGTTACTGATGTATATAAAGGTCCCACGGAAACCATGAGGCCAATAAGCCAGGAATGTCGTCAAATATTACCCCGTGATGTTAGATTTGGTTAGGCTAGGTTATATTACGTTATTGATGTATATAAAATTCCCACGGAGACGTAGAGGCCAACTCGCCAGGAATGTTGTCAAATATTGGAACCGAGAGGTTGGGTTGGGTTAGGTTAGGTTATATTACGTTATTGATGTATATAAAGGCCCCACGGAAAGGTAGAGGCCAACGCGCCAGAAATGTTGTCAAATAATAGCGCCGAAAGGTTAGGTTGGGTTAGGATAGGTTATATTACGTTATTGATGTATATAAAATTCCCACGGAGACGTAGAGGCCAACTCGCCAGGAATGTTGTCAAAT
The DNA here is from genome assembly GCA_963969225.1 of Xylocopa violacea. NCBI lineage: Eukaryota > Metazoa > Arthropoda > Insecta > Hymenoptera > Apidae > Xylocopa > Xylocopa violacea. The sequence goes on along the minus strand of CAXAJV010000168.1, from coordinate 1,063,785 downwards.
ATTAGTGCCGAGAGGCTGGGTTGTGTTAGGTTAGGTTATATTACGTTATTGATGTATATAAAGGCCCCACGGAAAGGTAGAGGCCAACGCGCCAGAAATGTTGTCAAATAATAGCGCCGAAAGGTTAGGTTGGGTTAGGACAGGTTATATTACGTTATTGATGTATATAAAATTCCCACGGAGACGTAGAGGCCAACTCGCCAGGAATGTTGTCAAATATTGGAACCGAGAGGTTGGGTTGGGTTAGGTTAGGTTATATTACGTTTTTGATGTATATGAAGGCCCCACGGAGACGTAGAAGCCAACTCGACAGGAATGTTGTCAAATATTACCGCCGAGATGTTAGGTTGGGTTAGGTTAGGTTATATTACGTTTTTGATGTATATAAAATTCCCAAGGAGACGTAGAGGCCAACTCGCCAGGAATGTTGTCAAATATTACCGCCGATGTGTTAGGTTGGGTTAGGTTAGGTTATACTACGTTATTGATGTATATGAAGGCCCCACGGAGACGTAGAGGCCAACTCGCCAGGAATGTTGTCAAATATTAGTGCCGAGATGTGAGGTTGGGTTAGGTTAGGTTAAATTACGTTATTGATGTATATGAAGGTCCCACGGAGACGTAGAGGCCAACTCGCCAGGAATGTTGTTACATAATAGCGCCGAGTGGTTAGGTCGGGTTATATTAGGTTATATTACGTTATTGATGGATATGAAGGTCTCACGGAGACGTAGAGGCCAACTCGCCAGGAATGTTGTCAAATATTAAAGCCGAGATGATAGGTTGGGCTAGGTTAGGTTATATTACGTTATTGATGTATATGAAGGCCCCACGGAGACGTAGAGGCCAACTGGCCAGGAATGTTCTCAAATATTACCGCCGAGATGAAAGGTTGGGTTAGGTTAGATTATATTACGTTATTGATGTATATGAAGGCCGCACGGAAAGGTAGAGGCCTACTCGCCAGGAATGTTGTAAAATATTAGTGCCGAGATCTTAGGTTGGGTTAGGTTAGGTAATATTACGTTATTGATGTATATGAAGGTCCCACGGAGACGTAGAGGCCAACTCGCCAGGAATGTTGTCAAATATTAGTGCCGAGATCTTAGGTTGGGTTAGGTCAGGTAATATTATGTTATTGATGTATATGAAGGTCCCACGGAAACATGGAGGCCAACAAGACAGGAATGTTGTCAAATATTACCGCCGAGATGTTACGTTGGTTTAGGTTAGGTTAAATTACGTTATTGATGTATATGAAGGCCCCACTGAGAGGTAGAGGCCAACTCGCCAGGAATGTTGTCAAATATTAGTGCCGAGATGTTAGGTTGGATTAAGTTAGGTAATATTACGTTATTGATGTATATGAAGGTCCCACGGTGACGTAGAGGCCAACTCGCCTGGAATGTTGTCAAATATTACCGCCGATGTGTTAGGTTGGGTTAGGTTAAGTTATACTACGTTATTGACGTATATGAATGCTCCACGGAGACGTAGAGGCCAACTCGCCAGAAATGTTGTCAAATATTACCGCCGAGATGATAGGTTGGGTTAGGTTAGGTTATATTACGTTATTGATGTATATAAAATTCCCACGGAGACGTAGAGGCCAACTAGCCAGGAACGTTGTCAAATATTAGTGCCGAGATGTTAGGTTGGATTAGGTTAGGTTATATTACGTTATTGATGTATATAAAAGCCCCACGGAGACGTAGAGGCCAACTCGCCAGGAATGTTGTCAAATATTAGTTCCGAGAGATTGGGTTGGGTTAGGTTAGGTTACATTACGTTATAGTTGTATATAAAGGCCCCGCGGAGACGTAGAGGCCAACCCGCCAGGAAAGTTGTCAAATAATAGCGCCGAAAAGTTAGGTTGGGTTAGATTAGGTTATATTACGTTATTGATATATGTGAAGGTCCCACGGAGACGTAGAGGCCAGCTCGCCAGGAATGTTGTTACATAATAGCGCCGAGTGGTTAGGTCGGGTTATATTAGGTTATATTACGTTATTGATGGATATGAAGGTCTCACGGAGACGTAGAGGCCAACTCGCCAGGAATGTTGTCAAATATTAACGCCGAGATGATAGGTTGAGTTAGGTTAGGTTATATTACGTTATTGATGTATATGAAGGCCCCACGGAGACGTAGAGGCCAACTCGCCAGGAATGTTGTCAAATATTAGTGCCGAGATGTTAGGTTGGATTAGGTTAGGTTATATTACGTTATTGATGTATATGAAGGCCCCACGGAGACGTAGAGGCCAACTCGCCAGGAATGTTGTCAAATATTACCGCCGATATGTTAGGTTGGGTTAGGTTAGGTTATATTACGTTATTGATGTATATGAAGGCCCCACGGAGACGTAGAGGCTAACTCGCCAGGAATGTTGTCAAATATTACCGCCGATGTGTTAGGTTGGGTTAGGTTAGGTTATACTACGTTATTGATGCATATGAAGGCCCCACGGAGATGTAGAGGCCAACTCACCAGGAATGCTGTCAAATATTACCGCCGAGATGATAGGTTGGGATAGGTTAGGTGATATTACGTTATTGATGTATATGAAGGTCCCACGGAGACGTAGAGGCCAACTCGCCAGGAATGTTGTCAAATATTAGTGCCGAGATCTGAGGTTGGGTTAGGTCAGGTAATATTATGTTATTGATGTATATGAAGGTCCCACGGAAACATGGACGCCAACAAGACAGGAATGTTGTCAAATATTACCGCCGAGATGTTACGTTGGTTTAGGTTAGGTTAAATTACGTTATTGATGTATATGAAGGTCCCACGGAGAGGTAGAGGCCTACTCGCCAGGAATGTTGTCAAATATTAGTGCCGGGAAGTTGGGTTGGGTTAGGTTAGGTTATATTACGTTATTGATGTATATAAAATTCCCACGGAGACGTAGAGGCCAACTCCCCAGGAATGTTGTAAAATATTAGTGCCGAGATCTTAGGTTGGGTTAGGTTAGGTTATATTACGTTATTGATGTATATGAAGGTCCTACGGAGAGGTAGAGGCCAACTCGCCAGGATTGTTGTCAAATATTAGTGCCGAGATGTTAGGTTGGGTTAGGTTAGGTAATATTACGTTATTGATGTATATGAAGGTCCCACGGTGACGTAGAGTCCAACCCACCAGGAATGTTGTCAAATATTACCGCCGATGTGTTAGGTTGGGTTAGGTTAGGTTATACTACGTTATTGATGTATATGAAGGCCCCACGGAGACGTAGAGGCCAACTCGCCAGGAATGTTGTCAAATATTACCGCCGAGATGATAGGTTGGGTTAGGTTAGGTTATATTACGTTATTGATGTATATGAAGGTCCCACGGAGACGTAGAGGCCAACTCGCCAGGAATGTTGTAAAATATTAGTGCCGAGATCATAGGTTGGGTTAGGTCAGGTAATATTATGTTATTGATGTATATGAAGGTCCCACGGAAACATGGAGGCCAACAAGACAGGAATGTTGTCAAATATTAGTTCCGAGAGATTGGGTTGGGTTAGGTTAGGTTACATTACGTTATTGATGTATATAAAGGCCCCGCGGAGACGTAGAGGCCAACCCGCCAGGAAAGTTGTCAAATAATAGCGCCGAAAAGTTAGGTTGGGTTAGATTAGGTTATATTACGTTATTGATGTATGTGAAGGTCCCACGGAGACGTAGAGGCCAACTCGCCAGGAATGTTGTTACATAATAGCGCCGAGTGGTTAGGTCGGGTTATATTAGGTTATATTACGTTATTGATGTATATGAAGGCCCCACGGAGACGTAGAGGCCAACTCGCCAGGAATGTTGTCAAATATTACCGCCGATGTGTTAGGTTGGGTTAGGTTAGGTTATACTACGTTATTGATGCATATGAAGGCCCCACGGAGACGTAGAGGCCAACTCGCCAGGAATGCTGTCAAATATTACCGCCGAGATGATAGGTTGGGTTAGGTTAGGTGATATTACGTTATTGATGTATATGAAGGTCCCACGGAGACGTAGAGGCCAACTCGCCAGGAATGTTGTCAAATATTAGTGCCGAGATCTGAGGTTGGGTTAGGTCAGGTAATATTATGTTATTGATGTATATGAAGGTCCCACGGAAACATGGATGCCAACAAGACAGGAATGTTGTCAAATATTACCGCCGAGATGTTACGTTGGTTTAGGTTAGGTTAAATTACGTTATTGATGTATATGAAGGTCCCACTGAGAGGTAGAGGCCAACTCGCCAGGAATGTTGTCAAATATTAGTGCCGAGATGTTAGGTTGGGTTAAGTTAGGTAATATTACGTTATTGATGTATATGAAGGTCCCACGGTGACGTAGAGGCCAACTCGCCAGGAATGTTGTCAAATATTACCGCCGATGTGTTAGGTTGGATTAGGTTAGGTTATATTACGTTATTGATGTATATGAAGGCCCCACGGATACGTAGAGGCCAACTCGCCAGGAATGTTGTCAAATATTACCGCCGAGATGTTAGGTTGGGTTAGGTTAGGTTACATTACGTTATTGATGTATATGAAGACCCCACGGAGACGTAGAGGTCAACTGGTCAGGAATGTTGTCAAATATTACCGCCGAGATGATAGGTTGGGTTAGCTTAGATTATATTACGTTATTGATGTATATGAAGGCCGCACGGAGAGGCAGAGGCCAACTCGCCAGGAATGTTGTCAAATATTAGTGCCGAGATGTTAGGTTGGGTTAGGTTAGGTAATATTACGTTATTGATGTATATGAAGGTCCCACGGAGACGTAGAGGCCAACTCGCCAGGAATGTTGTCAAATATTACCGCCGATATGATAGGTTGGGCTAGGTTAGGTTATATGACGTTATTGATGTATATAAAGGTCCCACGGAAACGTAGAGGCCAACAAGCCAGCAATGTTGTCAAATATTACCGCCGAGGTGTTACGTTGGTTTAGGTTAGGTTAAATTACGTTATTGATGTATATAAAAGTCCCACGGAGTCGTAGAGGTCAACTCGCCAGGAATGTTGTCAAATAATAGCGCCGAGATCTTAGGTCGGGCTAGGTCAGGTAATATTATGTTATTAATGTATATGAAGGTCCCACGGAGACGTAGAGGCCAACTCGCCAGGAATTTTGTCAAATATTCCCGCCGACATGATAGGTTGGGCTAGGTTAGGTTATATTACGTTATTGATGTATATAAAGGTCCCACGGAAACATAGAGGCCAACAAGCCAGGAATGTTGTCAAATACTACCGCCGAGATGTTACGTTGGTTTAGGTTAGGTTAAATTACGTTATTGATGTATATGAAGGTCCCACTGAGAGGTAGAGGCCAACTCGCCAGGAATGTTGTCAAATATTAGTGCCGAGATGTGAGGTTGGGTTAGGTTAGGTTAAATTACGTTATTGATGTATATGAAGATCCCACGGAGAGGTAGAGGCCAACTCGCCAGGAATGTTGTCAAATATTAGTGCCGCGAAGTTGGGTTGGGTTAGGTTAGGTTATATTACGTTATTGATGTATATAAAATTCCCACGGAGACGTAGAGGCCAACTCGCCAGGAATGTTGTAAAATATTAGTGCCGAGATCTTAGGTTGGGTTAGGTTAGGTTATATTACGTTATTGATGTATATGAAGGTCCCACGGTGACGTAGAGGCCAACTCGCCGGGAATGTTGTCAAATATTAGTGCCGAGATCTTAGGTTGGGTTAGGTCAGGTAATATTATGTTATTGATGTATATGAAGGTCCCACGGAAACATGGAGGCCAACAAGACAGGAATGTTGTCAAATATTACCGCCGAGGTGTTACGTTGGTTTAGGTTAGGTTAAATTAAGATATTGATGTATATGAAGGTCCCACGGAGAGGTAGAGGCCAACTCGCCAGGAATGTGGTCAAATATTAGTGCCGAGATGTTAGGTTGGGTTAGGTTAGGTAATATTAAGTTATTGATGTAGATGAAGGTCCCACGGTGACGTAGAGGCCAACTCGCCAGGAATGTTGTCAAATATTACCGCCGATGCGTTAGGTTGGGTTAGGTTAGGTTATATTACGTTATTGATGTATATGAAGTTCCACGGAGACGTAGAGGCCAGCTCGCCAGGAATGTTGTCAAATAATAACGCCGAAAGGTTAGGTTGGGTTATATTAGGTTATATTACGTTATTGATGGATATGAAGGTCTCACGGAGACGTAGAGGCCAAATCGCCAGGAATGTTGTCAAATATTACCGCCGAGTGGTTAGGTCGGGTTATATTAGGTTATATTACGTTACTGATGGATATGAAGGTCTCACGGAGACGTAGAGGCCAACTCGCCAGGAATGTTGTCAAATATTAGTACCGAGATGTTAGGTTGGGTTAGGTTAGGTTATATTACGCTATTGATGTATATAAAAGTCCCACGGAAACCAAGAGGCCAATAAGCCAGGAATGTCGTCAAATATTACCGCTGTGATGTGAGATTGGGTTAGGTTAGGTTATATTACGTTATTGACGTATATAAAAGTCCCACGGAGACGTAGAGGCCAACCCGCCAGGAATGTTGTCAAATAATAGCGCAGAAAGGTTTGGTTGGGTTAGTGTAGGTTATATTACGTTATTGATATATGTGAAGGTCCCACGGAGACGTAGATGCCAACTCGCCAGAAATGTTGTCACATAATAGCGCCGAGTGGTTAGGTTGGGTTAGGTTAGGTTATATTACGCTATTGATGTATATCAAAGTCGCACGGAAACCATAATGCCAATAAGCCAGGAATGTCGTCAAATAATAGCGCCGAAAGGTTAGGCTGGGTCATGTAATGTTATATTACGTTATTGATGTATATGAAGGCCCCACGGAGACGTAGAGGCCAACTCGCCAGGAATGTTGTCAAATATTACCGCCTAGATGATAGATTGGCTTAGGTTAGGTTATATTACGTTATTGATGTATATGAAGGTCCCACGGAGAAGTAGAGGCCAACCCGCCAGGAATGTTGTCAAATATTAGTGCCGAGATCTTAGGTTGGGTTAGGTCAGGTAATATTATGTTATTGATGTATATGAAGGTCCCACGGAAACATGGAGGCCAACAAGACAGGAATGTTGTCAAATATTAGTTCCGAGAGATTGGGTTGGGTTAGGTTAGGTTACATTACGTTATTGATGTATATAAAGGCCCCGCGGAGACGTAGAGGCCAACCCGCCAGGAAAGTTGTCAAATAATAGCGCCGAAAAGTTAGGTTGGGTTAGATTAGGTTATATTACGTTATTGATGTATGTGAAGGTCCCACGGAGACGTAGAGGCCAACTCGCCAGGAATGTTGTTACATAATAGCGCCGAGTGGTTAGGTCGGGTTATATTAGGTTATATTACGTTATTGATGTATATGAAGGCCCCACGGAGACGTAGAGGCCAACTCGCCAGGAATGTTGTCAAATATTACCGCCGATGTGTTAGGTTGGGTTAGGTTAGGTTATACTACGTTATTGATGCATATGAAGGCCCCACGGAGACGTAGAGGCCAACTCGCCAGGAATGCTGTCAAATATTACCGCCGAGATGATAGGTTGGGTTAGGTTAGGTGATATTACGTTATTGATGTATATGAAGGTCCCACGGAGACGTAGAGGCCAACTCGCCAGGAATGTTGTCAAATATTAGTGCCGAGATCTGAGGTTGGGTTAGGTCAGGTAATATTATGTTATTGATGTATATGAAGGTCCCACGGAAACATGGATGCCAAAAAGACAGGAATGTTGTCAAATATTACCGCCGAGATGTTACGTTGGTTTAGGTTAGGTTAAATTACGTTATTGATGTATATGAAGGTCCCACTGAGAGGTAGAGGCCAACTCGCCAGGAATGTTGTCAAATATTAGTGCCGAGATGTTAGGTTGGGTTAAGTTAGGTAATATTACGTTATTGATGTATATGAAGGTCCCACGGTGACGTAGAGGCCAACTCGCCAGGAATGTTGTCAAATATTACCGCCGATGTGTTAGGTTGGATTAGGTTAGGTTATATTACGTTATTGATGTATATGAAGGCCCCACGGATACGTAGAGGCCAACTCGCCAGGAATGTTGTCAAATATTGCCGCCGAGATGTTAGGTTGGGTTAGGTTAGGTTACATTACGTTATTGATGTATATGAAGACCCCACGGAGACGTAGAGGTCAACTGGCCAGGAATGTTGTCAAATATTACCGCCGAGATGATAGGTTGGGTTAGCTTAGATTATATTACGTTATTGATGTATATGAAGGCCGCACGGAGAGGCAGAGGCCAACTCGCCAGGAATGTTGTCAAATATTAGTGCCGAGATGTTAGGTTGGGTTAGGTTAGGTAATATTACGTTATTGATGTATATGAAGGTCCCACGGAGACGTAGAGGCCAACTCGCCAGGAATGTTGTCAAATATTACCGCCGATATGATAGGTTGGGCTAGGTTAGGTTATATGACGTTATTGATGTATATAAAGGTCCCACGGAAACGTAGAGGCCAACAAGCCCGCAATGTTGTCAAATATTACCGCCGAGGTGTTACGTTGGTTTAGGTTAGGTTAAATTACGTTATTGATGTATATAAAAGTCCCACGGAGTCGTAGAGGTCAACTCGCCAGGAATGTTGTCAAATAATAGCGCCGAGATCTTAGGTCGGGCTAGGTCAGGTAATATTATGTTATTAATGTATATGAAGGTCCCACGGAGACGTAGAGGCCAACTCGCCAGGAATTTTGTCAAATATTCCCGCCGACATGATAGGTTGGGCTAGGTTAGGTTATATTACGTTATTGATGTATATAAAGGTCCCACGGAAACATAGAGGCCAACAAGCCAGGAATGTTGTCAAATACTACCGCCGAGATGTTACGTTGGTTTAGGTTAGGTTAAATTACGTTATTGATGTATATGAAGGTCCCACTGAGAGGTAGAGGCCAACTCGCCAGGAATGTTGTCAAATATTAGTGCCGAGATGTGAGGTTGGGTTAGGTTAGGTTAAATTACGTTATTGATGTATATGAAGATCCCACGGAGAGGTAGAGGCCAACTCGCCAGGAATGTTGTCAAATATTAGTGCCGCGAAGTTGGGTTGGGTTAGGTTAGGTTATATTACGTTATTGATGTATATAAAATTCCCACGGAGACGTAGAGGCCAACTCGCCAGGAATGTTGTAAAATATTAGTGCCGAGATCTTAGGTTGGGTTAGGTTAGGTTATATTACGTTATTGATGTATATGAAGGTCCCACGGTGACGTAGAGGCCAACTCGCCGGGAATGTTGTCAAATATTAGTGCCGAGATCTTAGGTTGGGTTAGGTCAGGTAATATTATGTTATTGATGTATATGAAGGTCCCACGGAAACATGGAGGCCAACAAGACAGGAATGTTGTCAAATATTACCGCCGAGGTGTTACGTTGGTTTAGGTTAGGTTAAATTAAGATATTGATGTATATGAAGGTCCCACGGAGAGGTAGAGGCCAACTCGCCAGGAATGTGGTCAAATATTAGTGCCGAGATGTTAGGTTGGGTTAGGTTAGGTAATATTAAGTTATTGATGTAGATGAAGGTCCCACGGTGACGTAGAGGCCAACTCGCCAGGAATGTTGTCAAATATTACCGCCGATGCGTTAGGTTGGGTTAGGTTAGGTTATATTACGTTATTGATGTATATGAAGTTCCACGGAGACGTAGAGGCCAGCTCGCCAGGAATGTTGTCAAATAATAACGCCGAAAGGTTAGGTTGGGTTATATTAGGTTATATTACGTTATTGATGGATATGAAGGTCTCACGGAGACGTAGAGGCCAAATCGCCAGGAATGTTGTCAAATATTACCGCCGAGTGGTTAGGTCGGGTTATATTAGGTTATATTACGTTACTGATGGATATGAAGGTCTCACGGAGACGTAGAGGCCAACTCGCCAGGAATGTTGTCAAATATTAGTACCGAGATGTTAGGTTGGGTTAGGTTAGGTTATATTACGCTATTGATGTATATAAAAGTCCCACGGAAACCAAGAGGCCAATAAGCCAGGAATGTCGTCAAATATTACCGCTGTGATGTGAGATTGGGTTAGGTTAGGTTATATTACGTTATTGACGTATATAAAAGTCCCACGGAGACGTAGAGGCCAACCCGCCAGGAATGTTGTCAAATAATAGCGCAGAAAGGTTTGGTTGGGTTAGTGTAGGTTATATTACGTTATTGATATATGTGAAGGTCCCACGGAGACGTAGATGCCAACTCGCCAGAAATGTTGTCACATAATAGCGCCGAGTGGTTAGGTTGGGTTAGGTTAGGTTATATTACGCTATTGATGTATATCAAAGTCGCACGGAAACCATAATGCCAATAAGCCAGGAATGTCGTCAAATAATAGCGCCGAAAGGTTAGGCTGGGTCATGTAATGTTATATTACGTTATTGATGTATATGAAGGCCCCACGGAGACGTAGAGGCCAACTCGCCAGGAATGTTGTCAAATATTACCGCCTAGATGATAGATTGGCTTAGGTTAGGTTATATTACGTTATTGATGTATATGAAGGTCCCACGGAGAAGTAGAGGCCAACCCGCCAGGAATGTTGTCAAATATTAGTGCCGAGATCTTAGGTTGGGTTAGGTCAGGTAATATTATGTTATTGATGTATATGAAGGTCCCACGGAAACATGGAGGCCAACAAGACAGGAATGTTGTCAAATATTACCGCCGAGATGATAGGTTGGGTTAGGTTAGGTGATATTACGTTATTGATGTATATGAAGGTCCCACGGAAACATAGAGGCCAACAAACCAGGAATGTTGTCAAATACTACCGCCGAGGTGTTACGTTGGTTTAGGTTAGGTTAAATTAAGATATTGATGTATATGAAGGTCCCACGGAGAGGTAGAGGCCAACTCGCCAGGAATGTGGTCAAATATTAGTGCCGAGATGTTAGGTTGGGTTAGGTTAGGTAATATTAAGTTATTGATGTAGATGAAGGTCCCACGGTGACGTAGAGGCCAACTCGCCAGGAATGTTGTCAAATATTACCGCCGATGCGTTAGGTTGGGTTAGGTTAGGTTATATTACGTTATTGATGTATATGAAGTTCCACGGAGACGTAGAGGCCAGCTCGCCAGGAATGTTGTCAAATAATAACGCCGAAAGGTTAGGTTGGGTTATATTAGGTTATATTACGTTATTGATGGATATGAAGGTCTCACGGAGACGTAGAGGCCAAATCGCCAGGAATGTTGTCAAATATTACCGCCGAGTGGTTAGGTCGGGTTATGTTAGGTTATATTACGTTACTGATGGATATGAAGGTCTCACGGAGACGTAGAGGCCAACTCGCCAGGAATGTTGTCAAATATTAGTACCGAGATGTTAGGTTGGGTTAGGTTAGGTTATATTACGCTATTGATGTATATAAAAGTCCCACGGAAACCATGAGGCCAATAAGCCAGGAATGTCGTCAAATATTACCGCTGTGATGTGAGATTGGGTTAGGTTAGGTTATATTACGTTATTGACGTATATAAAAGTCCCACGGAGACGTAGAGGCCAACCCGCCAGGAATGTTGTCAAATAATAGCGCAGAAAGGTTTGGTTGGGTTAGTGTAGGTTATATTACGTTATTGATATATGTGAAGGTCCCACGGAGACGTAGATGCCAACTCGCCAGGAATGTTGTCACATAATAGCGCCGAGTGGTTAGGTTGGGTTAGGTTAGGTTATATTACGCTATTGATGTATATCAAAGTCGCACGCAAACCATAATGCCAATAAGCCAGGAATGTCGTCAAATAATAGCGCCGAAAGGTTAGGCTGGGTCATGTAATGTTATATTACGTTATTGATGTATATGAAGGCCCCACGCAGACGTAGAGGCCAACTCGCCAGGAATGTTGTCAAATATTACCGCCTAGATGATAGGTTGGCTTAGGTTAGGTTATATTACGTTATTGATGTATATGAAGGTCCCACGGAGAAGTAGAGGCCAACCCGCCAGGAATGTTGTCAAATATTAGTGCCGAGATCTTAGGTTGGGTTAGGTCAGGTAATATTATGTTATTGATGTATATGAAGGTCCCACGGAAACATGGAGGCCAGCAAGACTGGAATGTTGTCAAATATTACCGCCGAGATGATAGGTTGGGTTAGGTTAGGTGATATTACGTTATTGATGTATATGAAGGTCCCACGGAGACGTAGAGGCCAACTCGCCAGGAATGTTGTCAAATATTAGTGCCGAGATCTGAGGTTGGGTTAGGTCAGGTAATATTATGTTATTGATGTATATGAAGGTCCCACGGAAACATGGACGCCAACAAGACAGGAATGTTGTCAAATATTACCGCCGAGATGTTACGTTGGTTTAGGTTAGGTTAAATTACGTTATTGATGTATATGAAGGTCCCACGGAGAGGTAGAGGCCTACTCGCCAGGAATGTTGTCAAATATTAGTGCCGCGAAGTTGGGTTGGGTTAGGTTAGGTTATATTACGTTATTGATGTATATAAAATTCCCACGGAGACGTAGAGGCCAACTCCCCAGGAATGTTGTAAAATATTAGTGCCGAGATCTTAGGTTGGGTTAGGTTAGGTTATATTACGTTATTGATGTATATGAAGGTCCTACGGAGAGGTAGAGGCCAACTCGCCAGGATTGTTGTCAAATATTAGTGCCGAGATGTTAGGTTGGGTTAGGTTAGGTAATATTACGTTATTGATGTATATGAAGGTCCCACGGTGACGTAGAGGCCAACCCGCCAGGAATGTTGTCAAATATTACCGCCGATGTGTTAGGTTGGGTTAGGTTAGGTTATACTACGTTATTGATGTATATGAAGGCCCCACGGAGACGTAGAGGCCAACTCGACAGGAATGTTGTCAAATATTACCGCCGAGATGATAGGTTTGGTTAGGTTAGGTTATATTACGTTATTGATGTATATGAAGGTCCCACGGAGACGTAGAGGCCAACTCGCCAGGAATGTTGTAAAATATTAGTGCCGAGATCTTAGGTTGGGTTAGGTCAGGTAATATTATGTTATTGATGTATATGAAGGTCCCACGGAAACATGGAGGCCAACAAGACAGGAATGTTGTCAAATATTAGTTCCGAGAGATTGGGTTGGGTTAGGTTAGGTTACATTACGCTATTGATGTATATAAAGGCCCCGCGGAGACGTAGAGGCCAACCCGCCAGGAAAGTTGTCAAATAATAGCGCCGAAAAGTTAGGTTTGGTTAGGTTAGGTTATATTACGTTATTGATGTATGTGAAGGTCCCACGGAGACGTAGAGGCCAACTCGCCAGGAATGTTGTTACATAATAGCGCCGAGTGGTTAGGTCGGGTTATATTAGGTTATATTACGTTATTGATGGATATGAAGGTCTCACGGAGACGTAGAGGCCAACTCGCCAGGAATGTTGTCAAATATTAACGCCAAGATGATAGGTTGAGTTAGGTTAGGTTATATTACGTTATTGATGTATATGAAGGCCCCACGGAGACGTAGAGGCCATCTCGCCAGGAATGTTGTCAAATATTACCGCCGATATGTTAGGTTGGGTTAGGTTAGGTTATATTACGTTATTGATGTATATGAAGGCCCCACGGAGACGTAGAGGCCAACTCGCCAGGAATGTTGTCAAATATTACCGCCGATGTGTTAGGTTGGGTTAGGTTAGGTTATACTACGTTATTGATGCATATGAAGGCCCCACGGAGACGTAGAAGCCAACTCGCCAGGAATGCTGTCAAATATTACCGCCGAGATGATAGGTTGGGTTAGGTTAGGTGATATTACGTTATTGATGTATATGAAGGTCGCACGGAGACGTAGAGGCCAACTCGCCAGGAATGTTGTCAAATATTAGTGCCGAGACCTGAGGTTGGGTCAGGTCAGGTAATATTACGTTATTGATGTATATGAAGGCCCCACGGTGACGTAGAGGCCAACCTGCCAGGAATGTTGTCAAATATTACCGCCGATATGTTAGGTTGGGTTAGGTTAGGTTATATTACGTTATTGATGTATATGAAGGCCCCACGGAGACGTAGAGGCCAACTCGCCAGGAATGTTGTCAAATATTACCGCCGATGTGTTAGGTTGGGTTAGGTTAGGTTATACAACGTTATTGATGCATATGAAGGCCCCACGGAGACGTAGAGGCCAACTCGCCAGGAATGCTGTCAAATATTACCGCCGAGATGATAGGTTGGGTTAGGTTAGGTGATATTACGTTATTGATGTATATGAAGGTCCCACGGAGACGTAGAGGCCAACTCGCCAGGAATGTTGTCAAATATTAGTGCCGAGATCTGAGGTTGGGTTAGGTCAGGTAATATTATGTTATTGATGTATATGAAGGTCCCACGGAAACATGGACGCCAACAAGACAGGAATGTTGTCAAATATTACCGCCGAGATGTTACGTTGGTTTAGGTTAGGTTAAATTACGTTATTGATGTATATGAAGGTCCCACGGAGAGGTAGAGGCCTACTCGCCAGGAATGTTGTCAAATATTAGTGCCGGGAAGTTGGGTTGGGTTAGGTTAGGTTATATTACGTTATTGATGTATATAAAATTCCCACGGAGACGTAGAGGCCAACTCCCCAGGAATGTTGTAAAATATTAGTGCCGAGATCTTAGGTTGGATTAGGTTAGGTTATATTACGTTATTGATGTATATGAAGGTCCTACGGAGAGGTAGAGGCCAACTCGCCAGGATTGTTGTCAAATATTAGTGCCGAGATGTTAGGTTGGGTTAGGTTAGGTAATATTACGTTATTGATGTATATGAAGGTCCCACGGTGACGTAGAGGCCAACCCGCCAGGAATGTTGTCAAATATTACCGCCGATGTGTTAGGTTGGGTTAGGTTAGGTTATACTACGTTATTGATGTATATGAAGGCCCCACGGAGACGTAGAGGACAACTCGCCAGGAATGTTGTCAAATATTACCGCCGAGATGATAGGTTGGGTTAGGTTAGGTTATATTACGTTATTGATGTATATGAAGGTCCCACGGAGACGTAGAGGCCAACTCGCCAGGAATGTTGTAAAATATTAGTGCCGAGATCTTAGGTTGGGTTAGGTCAGGTAATATTATGTTATTGATGTATATGAAGGTCCCACGGAAACATGGAGGCCAACAAGACAGGAATGTTGTCAAATATTACCGCCGATATGTTACGTTGGTTTAGGTTAGGTTAAATTACGTTATTGATGTATATGAAGGTCCCACTGAGAGGTAGAGGCCAACTCGCCAGGAATGTTGTCAAATATTAGTACCGAGATGTTAGGTTGGGTTAAGTTAGGTAATATTACGTTATTGATGTATATGAAGGTCCCACCGTGACGTAGAGGCCAACTCGCCAGGAATGTTGTCAAATATTACCGCCGATGTGTTAGGTTGGATTAGGTTAGGTTATATTACGTTATTGATGTATATGAAGGCCCCACGGAGACGTAGAGGCCAACTCGCCAGGAATGTTGTCAAATATTAGTGCCGAGATCTGAGGTTGGGTTAGGTTAGGTAATATTATGTTATTGATGTATATGAAGGTCCCACGGAAACATGGACGCCAACAAGACAGGAATGTTGTCAAATATTACCGCCGAGATGTTACGTTGGTTTAGGTTAGGTTAAATTACGTTATTGATGTATATGAAGGTCCCACGGAGAGGTAGAGGCCTACTCGCCAGGAATGTTGTCAAATATTAGTGCCGGGAAGTTGGGTTGGGTTAGGTTAGGTTATATTACGTTATTGATGTATATAAAATTCCCACGGAGACGTAGAGGCCAACTCCCCAGGAATGTTGTCAAATATTAGTGCCGAGATGTTAGGTTGGGTTAGGTTAGGTAATATTACGTTATTGATGTATATGAAGGTCCCACGGTGACGTAGAGGCCAACCCGCCAGGAATGTTGTCAAATATTACCGCCGATGTGTTAGGTTGGGTTAGGTTAGGTTATACTACGTTATTGATGTATATGAAGGCCCCACGGAGACGTAGAGGACAACTCGCCAGGAATGTTGTCAAATATTACCGCCGAGATGATAGGTTGGGTTAGGTTAGGTTATATTACGTTATTGATGTATATGAAGGTCCCACGGAGACGTAGAGGCCAACTCGCCAGGAATGTTGTAAAAAATTAGTGCCGAGATCTTAGGTTGGGTTAGGTCAGGTAATATTATGTTATTGATGTATATGAAGGTCCCACGGAAACATGGAGGCCAACAAGACAGGAATGTTGTCAAATATTACCGCCGATATGTTACGTTGGTTTAGGTTAGGTTAAATTACGTTATTGATGTATATGAAGGTCCCACTGAGAGGTAGAGGCCAACTCGCCAGGAATGTTGTCAAATATTAGTGCCGAGATGTTAGGTTGGGTTAAGTTAGGTAATATTACGTTATTGATGTATATGAAGGTCCCACCGTGACGTAGAGGCCAACTCGCCAGGAATGTTGTCAAATATTACCGCCGATGTGTTAGGTTGGATTAGGTTAGGTTATATTACGTTATTGATGTATATGAAGGCCCCACGGAGACGTAGAGGCCAACTCGCCAGGAATGTTGTCAAATATTACCGCCGAGATGTTAGGTTGGGTTAGGTTAGGTTACATTACGTTATTGATGTATATGAAGGCCCCACGGAGACGTAGAGGTCAACTGGCCAGGAATGTTGTCAAATATTACCGCCGAGATGATAGGTTGGGTTAGCTTAGATTATATTACGTTATTGATGTATATGAAGGCCGCACGGAGAGGCAGAGGCCAACTCGCCAGGAATGTTGTCAAATATTAGTGCCGAGATGTTAGGTTGGGTTAGGTTAGGTAATATTACGTTATTGATGTATATGAAGGTCCCACGGAGACGTAGAGGCCAACTCGCCAGGAATGTTGTCAAATATTACCGCCGATATGATAGGTTGGGCTAGGTTAGGTTATATGACGTTATTGATGTATATAAAGGTCCCACGGAAACATAGAGGCCAACAAGCCAGGAATGTTGTCAAATACTACCGCCGAGATGTTACGTTGGTTTAAGTTAGGTTAAATTAAGATATTGATGAATATGAAGGTCCCACGAAGAGGTAGAGGCCAACTCGCCAGGAATGTTGTCAAATATTAGTGCCGAGATGTGAGGTTGGGTTAGGTTAGGTTAAATTACGTTATTGATGTATATGAAGATCCCACGGAGAGGTAGAGGCCAACTCGCCAGGAATGTTGTCAAATATTAGTGCCGGGAAGTTGGGTTGGGTTAGGTTAGGTTATATTACGTTATTGATGTATATGAAGGTCCCACGGGGACGTAGAGGCCAACTCGCCAGTAATGTTGTAAAATATTAGTGCCGAGATCTTAGGTTGGGTTAGGTCAGGTAATATTATGTTATTGATGTATATGAAGGTCCCACGGAAACATGGAGGCCAACAAGACAGGAATGTTGTCAAATATTACCGCCGAGATGTTACGTTGGTTTAGGTTAGGTTAAATTACGTTATTGATGTATATGAAGGTCCCACTGAGAGGTAGAGGCCAACTCGCCAGGAATGTTGTCAAATATTAGTGCCGAGATGTTAGGTTGGGTTAAGTTAGGTAATATTACGTTATTGATGTATATGAAGGTCCCACGGTGACGTAGAGGCCAACTCGCCAGGAATGTTGTCAAATATTACCGCCGATGTGTTAGGTTGGATTAGGTTAGGTTATATTACGTTATTGATGTATATGAAGGCCCCACGGAGACGTAGAGGCCAACTCGCCAGGAATGTTGTCAAATATTACCGCCGAGATGTTAGGTTGGGTTACGTTAGGTTACATTACGTTATTGATGTATATGAAGGCCCCACGGAGACGTAGAGGTCAAGTGGCCAGGAATGTTGTCAAATATTACCGCCGAGATGATAGGTTGGGTTAGCTTAGATTATATTACGTTATTGATGTATATGAAGGCCGCACGGAGTCGTAGAGGTCAACTCGCCAGGAATGTTGTCAAATATTAGTGCCGAGATGTTAGGTTGGGTTAGGTTAGGTAATATTATGTTATTAATGTATATGAAGGTCCCACGGAGACGTAGAGGCCAACTCGCCAGGAATTTTGTCAAATATTCCCGCCGACATGATAGGTTGGGCTAGGTTAGGTTATATTACGTTATTGATGTATATAAAGGTCCCACGGAAACATAGAGGCCAACAAGCCAGGAATATTGTCAAATACTACCGCCGAGAGGTTACGTTGGTTTAGGTTAGGTTAAATTAAGATATTGATGAATATGAAGGTCCCACGAAGAGGTAGAGGCCAACTCGCCAGGAATGTTGTCAAATATTAGTGCCGAGATGTGAGGTTGGGTTAGGTCAGGTTAAATTACGTTATTGATGTATATGAAGATCCCACGGAGAGGTAGAGGCCAACTCGCCAGGAATGTGGTCAAATATTAGTGCCGAGATGTTAGGTTGGGTTAGGTTAGGTAATATTAAGTTATTGATGTAGATGAAGGTCCCACGGTGACGTAGAGGCCAACTCGCCAGGAATGTTGTCAAATATTACCGCCGATGCGTTAGGTTGGGTTAGGTTAGGTTATATTACGTTATTGATGTATATGAAGTTCCACGGAGACGTAGAGGCCAGCTCGCCAGGAATGTTGTCAAATAATAACGCCGAAAGGTTAGGTTGGGTTATATTAGGTTATATTACGTTATTGATGGATATGAAGGTCTCACGGAGACGTAGAGGCCAAATCGCCAGGAATGTTGTCAAATATTACCGCCGAGTGGTTAGGTCGGGTTATGTTAGGTTATATTACGTTACTGATGGATATGAAGGTCTCACGGAGACGTAGAGGCCAACTCGCCAGGAATGTTGTCAAATATTAGTACCGAGATGTTAGGTTGGGTTAGGTTAGGTTATATTACGCTATTGATGTATATAAAAGTCCCACGGAAACCATGAGGCCAATAAGCCAGGAATGTCGTCAAATATTACCGCTGTGATGTGAGATTGGGTTAGGTTAGGTTATATTACGTTATTGACGTATATAAAAGTCCCACGGAGACGTAGAGGCCAACCCGCCAGGAATGTTGTCAAATAATAGCGCAGAAAGGTTTGGTTGGGTTAGTGTAGGTTATATTACGTTATTGATATATGTGAAGGTCCCACGGAGACGTAGATGCCAACTCGCCAGGAATGTTGTCACATAATAGCGCCGAGTGGTTAGGTTGGGTTAGGTTAGGTTATATTACGCTATTGATGTATATCAAAGTCGCACGGAAACCATAATGCCAATAAGCCAGGAATGTCGTCAAATAATAGCGCCGAAAGGTTAGGCTGGGTCATGTAATGTTATATTACGTTATTGATGTATATGAAGGCCCCACGCAGACGTAGAGGCCAACTCGCCAGGAATGTTGTCAAATATTACCGCCTAGATGATAGGTTGGCTTAGGTTAGGTTATATTACGTTATTGATGTATATGAAGGTCCCACGGAGACGTAGAGGCCAACTCGCCAGGAATGTTGTCAAATATTAGTGCCGAGATCTGAGGTTGGGTTAGGTCAGGTAATATTATGTTATTGATGTATATGAAGGTCCCACGGAAACATGGACGCCAACAAGACAGAAATGTTGTCAAATATTAACGCCGAGATGTTACGTTGGTTTAGGTTAGGTTAAATTACGTTATTGATGTATATGAAGGTCCCACGGAGAGGTAGAGGCCTACTCGCCAGGAATGTTGTCAAATATTAGTGCCGCGAAGTTGGGTTGGGTTAGGTTAGGTTATATTACGTTATTGATGTATATAAAATTCCCACGGAGACGTAGAGGCCAACTCCCCAGGAATGTTGTAAAATATTAGTGCCGAGATCTTAGGTTGGGTTAGGTTAGGTTATATTACGTTATTGATGTATATGAAGGTCCTACGGAGAGGTAGAGGCCAACTCGCCAGGATTGTTGTCAAATATTAGTGCCGAGATGTTAGGTTGGGTTAGGTTAGGTAATATTACGTTATTGATGTATATGAAGGTCCCACGGTGACGTAGAGGCCAACCCGCCAGGAATGTTGTCAAATATTAACGCCAAGATGATAGGTTGAGTTAGGTTAGGTTATATTACGTTATTGATGTATATGAAGGCCCCACGGAGACGTAGAGGCCATCTCGCCAGGAATGTTGTCAAATATTACCGCCGATATGTTAGGTTGGGTTAGGTTAGGTTATATTACGTTATTGATGTATATGAAGGCCCCACGGAGACGTAGAGGCCAACTCGCCAGGAATGTTGTCAAATATTACCGCCGATGTGTTAGGTTGGGTTAGGTTCGGTTATACTACGTTATTGATGCATATGAAGGCCCCACGGAGACGTAGAAGCCAACTCGCCAGGAATGCTGTCAAATATTACCGCCGAGATGATAGGTTGGGTTAGGTTAGGTGATATTACGTTATTGATGTATATGCAGGTCGCACGGAGACGTAGAGGCCAACTCGCCAGGAATGTTGTCAAATATTAGGGCCGAGACCTGAGGTTGGGTCAGGTCAGGTAATATTACGTTATTGATGTATATGAAGGCCACCCGATGACGTAGAGGCCAACCTGCCAGGAATGTTGTCAAATATTACCGCCGATATGTTAGGTTGGGTTAGGTTAGGTTATATTACGTTATTGATGTATATGAAGGCCCCACGGAGACGTAGAGGCCAACTCGCCAGGAATGTTGTCAAATATTACCGCCGATGTGTTAGGTTGGGTTAGGTTAGGTTATACAACGTTATTGATGCATATGAAGGCCCCACGGAGACGTAGAGGCCAACTCGCCAGGAATGCTGTCAAATATTACCGCCGAGATGATAGGTTGGGTTAGGTTAGGTGATATTACGTCATTGATGTATATGAAGGTCCCACGGAGACGTAGAGGCCAACTCGCCAGGAATGTTGTCAAATATTAGAGCCGAGATCTGAGGTTGGGTTAGGTCAGGTAATATTATGTTATTGATGTATATGAAGGTCCCACGGAAACATGGACGCCAACAAGACAGGAATGTTGTCAAATATTACCGCCGAGATGTTACGTTGGTTTAGGTTAGGTTAAATTACGTTATTGATGTATATGAAGGTCCCACGGAGAGGTAGAGGCCTACTCGCCAGGAATGTTGTCAAATATTAGTGCCGGGAAGTTGGGTTGGGTTAGGTTAGGTTATATTACGTTATTGATGTATATAAAATTCCCACGGAGACGTAGAGGCCAACTCCCCAGGAATGTTGTAAAATATTAGTGCCGAGATCTTAGGTTGGATTAGGTTAGGTTATATTACGTTATTGATGTATATGAAGGTCCTACGGAGAGGTAGAGGCCAACTCGCCAGGATTGTTGTCAAATATTAGTGCCGAGATGTTAGGTTGGGTTAGGTTAGGTAATATTACGTTATTGATGTATATGAAGGTCCCACGGTGACGTAGAGGCCAACCCGCCAGGAATGTTATCAAATATTACCGCCGATGTGTTAGGTTGGGTTAGGTTAGGTTATACTACGTTATTGATGTATATGAAGGCCCCACGGAGACGTAGAGGACAACTCGCCAGGAATGTTGTCAAATATTACCGCCGAGATGATAGGTTGGGTTAGGTTAGGTTATATTACGTTATTGATGTATATGAAGGTCCCACGGAGACGTAGAGGCCAACTCGCCAGGAATGTTGTAAAATATTAGTGCCGAGATCTTAGGTTGGGTTAGGTCAGGTAATATTATGTTATTGATGTATATGAAGGTCCCACGGAAACATGGAGGCCAACAAGACAGGAATGTTGTCAAATATTACCGCCGATATGTTACGTTGGTTTAGGTTAGGTTAAATTACGTTATTGATGTATATGAAGGTCCCACTGAGAAGTAGAGGCCAACTCGCCAGGAATGTTGTCAAATATTAGTGCCGAGATGTTAGGTTTGGTTAAGTTAGGTAATATTACGTTATTGATGTATATGAAGGTCCCACCGTGACGTAGAGGCCAACTCGCCAGGAATGTTGTCAAATATTACCGCCGATGTGTTAGGTTGGATTAGGTTAGGTTATATTACGTTATTGATGTATATGAAGGCCCCACGGAGACGTAGAGGCCAACTCGCCAGGAATGTTGTCAAATATTACCGCCGAGATGTTAGGTTGGGTTAGGTTAGGTTACATTACGTTATTGATGTATATGAAGGCCCCACGGAGACGTAGAGGTCAACTGGCCAGGAATGTTGTCAAATATTACCGCCGAGATGATAGGTTGGGTTAGCTTAGATTATATTACGTTATTGATGTATATGAAGGCCGCACGGAGAGGCAGAGGCCAACTCGCCAGGAATGTTGTCAAATATTAGTGCCGAGATGTTAGGTTGGGTTAGGTTAGGTAATATTACGTTATTGATGTATATGAAGGTCCCACGGAGACGTAGACGCCAACTCGCCAGGAATGTTGTCAAATATTACCGCCGATATGATAGGTTGGGCTAGGTTAGGTTATATGACGTTATTGATGTATATAAAGGTCCCACGGAAACATAGAGGCCAACAAGCCAGGAATGTTGTCAAATACTACCGCCGAGATGTTACGTTGGTTTAGGTTAGGTTAAATTAAGATATTGATGAATATGAAGGTCCCACGAAGAGGTAGAGGCCAACTCGCCAGGAATGTTGTCAAATATTAGTGCCGAGATGTGAGGTTGGGTTAGGTTAGGTTAAATTACGTTATTGATGTACATGAAGATCCCACGGAGAGGTAGAGGCCAACTCGCCAGGAATGTTGTCAAATATTAGTGCCGGGAAGTTGGGTTGGGTTAGGTTAGGTTATATTACGTTATTGATGTATATGAAGGTCCCACGGAGACGTAGAGGTCAAGTGGCCAGGAATGTTGTCAAATATTACCGCCGAGATGATAGGTTGGGTTAGCTTAGATTATATTACGTTATTGATGTATATGAAGGCCGCACGGAGAGGCAGAGGCCAACTCGCCAGGAATGTTGTCAAATATTAGTGCCGAGATGTTAGGTTGGGTTAGGTTAGGTAATATTACGTTATTGATGTATATGAAGGTCCCACGGAGACGTAGAGGCCAACTCGCCAGGAATGTTGTCAAATATTACCGCCGATATGATAGGTTGGGCTAGGTTAGGTTATATGACGTTATTGATGTATATAAAGGTCCCACGGAAACATAGAGGCCAACAAGCCAGCAATGTTGTCAAATATTACCGCCGAGGTGTTACGTTGGTTTAGGTTAGGTTAAATTACGTTATTGATGTATATAAAAGTCCCACGGAGTCGTAGAGGTCAACTCGCCAGGAATGTTGTCAAATAATAGCGCCGAGATCTTAGGTCGGGTTAGGTCAGGTAATATTATGTTATTAATGTATATGAAGGTCCCACGGAGACGTAGAGGCCAACTCGCCAGGAATTTTGTCAAATATTCCCGCCGACATGATAGGTTGGGCTAGGTTAGGTTATATTACGTTATTGATGTATATGAAGGTCCCACGGAAACATGGAGGCCAACAAGACAGGAATGTTGTCAAATATTACCGCCGAGATGTTACGTTGGTTTAGGTTAGGTTAAATTACGTTATTGATGTATATGAAGGTCCCACTGAGAGGTAGAAGCCAACTCGCCAGGAATGTTGTCAAATATTAGTGCCGAGATGTTAGGTTGGAATAAGTTATGTAATATTACGTTATTGATGTATATGAATGTCCCACGGTGACGTAGAGGCCAACTCGCCAGGAATGTTGTCAAATATTACCGCCGATGTGTTAGGTTGGGTTAGGTTAGGTTATACTACGTTATTGATGTATATGAAGGCTCCACGGAGACGTAGAGGTCAACTCGCCAGAAATGTTGTGAAATATTACCGCCGAGATGATAGGTTGGGTTAGGTTAGGTTATATTACGTTATTGATGTATATAAAATTCCCACGGAGACGTAGAGGCCAACTAGCCAGGAATGTTGTCAAATATTACCGCCGAGATGATAGGTTGGGTTAGGTTAGGTTATATTACGTTATTGATGTATATGAAGGTCCCACGGAGAAGTAGAGGCCAACCCGCCAGGAATGTTGTCAAATATTAGTGCCGAGATCTTAGGTTGGGTTAGGTCAGGTAATATTATGTTATTGATGTATATAAAGGTCCCACGGAAACATAGAGGCCAACAAGGCAGGAATGTTGTCAAATACTACCGCCGAGGTGTTACGTTGGTTTAGGTTAGGTTAAATTAAGATATTGATGTATATGAAGGTCCCACGGAGAGGTAGAGGCCAACTCGCCAGGAATGTGGTCAAATATTAGTGCCGAGATGTTAGGTTGGGTTAGGTTAGGTAATATTAAGTTATTGATGTAGATGAAGGTCCCACGGTGACGTAGAGGCCAACTCGCCAGGAATGTTGTCAAATATTACCGCCGATGCGTTAGGTTGGGTTAGGTTAGGTTATATTACGTTATTGATGTATATGAAGTTCCACGGAGACGTAGAAGCCAGCTCGCCAGGAATGTTGTCAAATAATAACGCCGAAAGGTTAGGTTGGGTTATATTAGGTTATATTACGTTATTGATGGATATGAAGGTCTCACGGAGACGTAGAGGCCAAATCGCCAGGAATGTTGTCAAATATTACCGCCGAGTGGTTAGGTCGGGTTATATTAGGTTATATTACGTTACTGATGGATATGAAGGTCTCACGGAGACGTAGAGGCCAACTCGCCAGGAATGTTGTCAAATATTAGTACCGAGATGTTAGGTTGGGTTAGGTTAGGTTATATTACGCTATCGATGTATATAAAAGTCCCAGGGAAACCATGAGGCCAATAAGCCAGGAATGTCGTCAAATATTACCGCTGTGATGTGAGATTGGGTTAGGTTAGGTTATATTACGTTATTGACGTATATAAAAGTCCCACGGAGACGTAGAGGCCAACCCGCCAGGAATGTTGTCAAATAATAGCGCAGAAAGGTTTGGTTGGGTTAGTGTAGGTTATATTACGTTATTGATATATGTGAAGGTCCCACGGAGACGTAGATGCCAACTCGCCAGGAATGTTGTCACATAATAGCGCCGAGTGGTTAGGTTGGTTTAGGTTAGGTTATATTACGCTATTGATGTATATCAAAGTCCCACGGAAACCATAATGCCAGTAAGCCAGGAATGTCGTCAAATAATAGCGCCGAAAGGTTAGGCTGGGTCATGTAATGTTATATTACGTTATTGATGTATATGAAGGCCCCACGGAGACGTACAGGCCAACTCGCCAGGAATGTTGTCAAATATTACCGCCTAGATGATAGGTTGGCTTAGGTTAGGTTATATTACGTTATTGATGTATATGAAGGTCCCACGGAGAAGTAGAGGCCAACCCGCCAGGAATGTTGTCAAATATTAGTGCCGAGATCTTAGGTTGGGTTAGGTCAGGTAATATTATGTTATTGATGTATATGAAGGTCCCACGGAAACATGGAGGCCAACAAGACAGGAATGTTGTCAAATATTACCGCCGAGATGTTACGTTGGTTTAGGTTAGGTTAAATTACGTTATTGATGTATATGAAGGTCCCACTGAGAGGTAGAGGCCAACTCGCCAGGAATGTTGTCAAATATTAGTGCCGAGATGTTAGGTTGGGTTAAGTTAGGTAATATTACGTTATTGATGTATATGAAGGTCCCACGGTGACGTAGAGGCCAACTCGCCAGGAATGTTGTCAAATATTACCGCCGATGTGTTAGGTTGGATTAGGTTAGGTTATATTACGTTATTGATGTATATGAAGGCCCCACGGAGACGTAGAGGCCAACTCGCCAGGAATGTTGTCAAATATTACCGCCGAGATGTTAGGTTGGGTTACGTTAGGTTACATTACGTTATTGATGTATATGAAGGCCCCACGGAGACGTAGAGGTCAAGTGGCCAGGAATGTTGTCAAATATTACCGCCGAGATGATAGGTTGGGTTAGCTTAGATTATATTACGTTATTGATGTATATGAAGGCCGCACGGAGAGGCAGAGGCCAACTCGCCAGGAATGTTGTCAAATATTAGTGCCGAGATGTTAGGTTGGGTTAGGTTAGGTAATATTACGTTATTGATGTATATGAAGGTCCCACGGAGACGTAGAGGCCAACTCGCCAGGAATGTTGTCAAATATTACCGCCGATATGATAGGTTGGGCTAGGTTAGGTTATATGACGTTATTGATGTATATAAAGGTCCCACGGAAACATAGAGGCCAACAAGCCAGCAATGTTGTCAAATATTACCGCCGAGGTGTTACGTTGGTTTAGGTTAGGTTAAATTACGTTATTGATGTATATAAAAGTCCCACGGAGTCGTAGAGGTCAACTCGACAGGAATGTTGTCAAATAATAGCGCCGAGATCTTAGGTCGGGTTAGGTCAGGTAATATTATGTTATTAATGTATATGAAGGTCCCACGGAGACGTAGAGGCCAACTCGCCAGGAATTTTGTCAAATATTCCCGCCGACATGATAGGTTGGGCTAGGTTAGGTTATATTACGTTATTGATGTATATAAAGGTCCCACGGAAACATAGAGGCCAACAAGCCAGGAATGTTGTCAAATACTACCGCCGAGATGTTACGTTGGTTTAGGTTAGGTTAAATTAAGATATTGATGAATATGAAGGTCCCACGAAGAGGTAGAGGCCAACTCGCCAGGAATGTTGTCAAATATTAGTGCCGAGATGTGAGGTTGGGTTAGGTCAGGTTAAATTACGTTATTGATGTATATGAAGATCCCACGGAGAGGTAGAGGCCAACTCGCCAGGAATGTTGTCAAATATTAGTGCCGGGAAGTTGGGTTGGGTTAGGTTAGGTTACATTACGTTATTGATGTATATAAAATTCCCACGGAGACGTAGAGGCCAACTCGCCAGGAATGTTGTAAAATATTAGTGCCGAGATCTTAGGTTGGGTTAGGTCAGGTAATATTATGTTATTGATGTATATGAAGGTCCCACGGAAACATGGAGGCCAACAAGACAGGAATGTTGTCAAATATTACCGCCGAGATGTTACGTTGGTTTAGGTTAGGTTAAATTACGTTATTGATGTATATGAAGGTCCCACTGAGAGGTAGAAGCCAACTCGCCAGGAATGTTGTCAAATATTAGTGCCGAGATGTTAGGTTGGAATAAGTTATGTAATATTACGTTATTGATGTATATGAATGTCCCACGGTGACGTAGAGGCCAACTCGCCAGGAATGTTGTCAAATATTACCGCCGATGTGTTAGGTTGGGTTAGGTTAGGTTATACTACGTTATTGATGTATATGAAGGCTCCACGGAGACGTAGAGGTCAACTCGCCAGAAATGTTGTGAAATATTACCGCCGAGATGATAGGTTGGGTTAGGTTAGGTTATATTACGTTATTGATGTATATAAAATTCCCACGGAGACGTAGAGGCCAACTAGCCAGGAATGTTGTCAAATATTACCGCCGAGATGATAGGTTGGGTTAGGTTAGGTTATATTACGTTATTGATGTATATGAAGGTCCCACGGAGAAGTAGAGGCCAACCCGCCAGGAATGTTGTCAAATATTAGTGCCGAGATCTTAGGTTGGGTTAGGTCAGGTAATATTATGTTATTGATGTATATAAAGGTCCCACGGAAACATAGAGGCCAACAAGGCAGGAATGTTGTCAAATACTACCGCCGAGGTGTTACGTTGGTTTAGGTTAGGTTAAATTAAGATATTGATGTATATGAAGGTCCCACGGAGAGGTAGAGGCCAACTCGCCAGGAATGTGGTCAAATATTAGTGCCGAGATGTTAGGTTGGGTTAGGTTAGGTAATATTAAGTTATTGATGTAGATGAAGGTCCCACGGTGACGTAGAGGCCAACTCGCCAGGAATGTTGTCAAATATTACCGCCGATGCGTTAGGTTGGGTTAGGTTAGGTTATATTACGTTATTGATGTATATGAAGTTCCACGGAGACGTAGAAGCCAGCTCGCCAGGAATGTTGTCAAATAATAACGCCGAAAGGTTAGGTTGGGTTATATTAGGTTATATTACGTTATTGATGGATATGAAGGTCTCACGGAGACGTAGAGGCCAACTCGCCAGGAATGTTGTCAAATATTAGTACCGAGATGTTAGGTTGGGTTAGGTTAGGTTATATTACGCTATTGATGTATATAAAAGTCCCAGGGAAACCATGAGGCCAATAAGCCAGGAATGTCGTCAAATATTACCGCTGTGATGTGAGATTGGGTTAGGTTAGGTTATATTACGTTATTGACGTATATAAAAGTCCCACGGAGACGTAGAGGCCAACCCGCCAGGAATGTTGTCAAATAATAGCGCAGAAAGGTTTGGTTTGGTTAGTGTAGGTTATATTACGTTATTGATATATGTGAAGGTCCCACGGAGACGTAGATGCCAACTCGCCAGGAATGTTGTCACATAATAGCGCCGAGTGGTTAGGTTGGTTTAGGTTAGGTTATATTACGCTATTGATGTATATCAAAGTCCCACGGAAACCATAATGCCAGTAAGCCAGGAATGTCGTCAAATAATAGCGCCGAAAGGTTAGGCTGGGTCATGTAATGTTATATTACGTTATTGATGTATATGAAGGCCCCACGGAGACGTAGAGGCCAACTCGCCAGGAATGTTGTCAAATATTACCGCCTAGATGATAGGTTGGCTTAGGTTAGGTTATATTACGTTATTGATGTATATGAAGGTCCCACGGAGAAGTAGAGGCCAACCCGCCAGGAATGTTGTCAAATATTAGTGCCGAGATCTTAGGTTGGGTTAGGTCAGGTAATATTATGTTATTGATGTATATGAAGGTCCCACGGAAACATGGAGGCCAACAAGACAGGAATGTTGTCAAATATTACCGCCGAGATGTTACGTTGGTTTAGGTTAGGTTAAATTACGTTATTGATGTATATGAAGGTCCCACTGAGAGGTAGAGGCCAACTCGCCAGGAATGTTGTCAAATATTAGTGCCGAGATGTTAGGTTGGGTTAAGTTAGATAATATTACGTTATTGATGTATATGAAGGTCCCACGGTGACGTAGAGGCCAACTCGCCAGGAATGTTGTCAAATATTACCGCCGATGTGTTAGGTTGGATTAGGTTAGGTTATATTACGTTATTGATGTATATGAAGGCCCCACGGAGACGTAGAGGCCAACTCGCCAGGAATGTTGTCAAATATTACCGCCGAGATGTTAGGTTGGGTTACGTTAGGTTACATTACGTTATTGATGTATATGAAGGCCCCACGGAGACGTAGAGGTCAACTGGCCAGGAGTGTTGTCAAATATTACCGCCGAGATGATAGGTTGGGTTAGCTTAGATTATATTACGTTATTGATGTATATGAAGGCCGCACGGAGAGGCAGAGGCCAACTCGCCAGGAATGTTGTCAAATATTAGTGCCGAGATGTTAGGTTGGGTTAGGTCAGGTAATATTACGTTATTGATGTATATGAAGGTCCCACGGATACGTAGAGGCCAACTCGCCAGGAATGTTGTCAAATATTACCGCCGATATGATAGGTTGGGCTAGGTTAGGTTATATGACGTTATTGATGTATATAAAGGTCCCACGGAAACATAGAGGCCAACAAGCCAGCAATGTTGTCAAATATTACCGCCGAGGTGTTACGTTGGTTTAGGTTAGGTTAAATTACGTTATTGATGTATATAAAAGTCCCACGGAGTCGTAGAGGTCAACTCGCCAGGAATGTTGTCAAATAATAGCGCCGAGACCTTAGGTCGGGTTAGGTCAGGTAATATTATGTTATTAATGTATATGAAGGTCCCACGGAGACGTAGAGGCCAACTCGCCAGGAATTTTGTCAAATATTCCCGCCGACATGATAGGTTGGGCTAGGTTAGGTTATATTACGTTATTGATGTATATAAAGGTCCCACGGAAACATAGAGGCCAACAAGCCAGGAATGTTGTCAAATACTACCGCCGAGATGTTACGTTGGTTTAGGTTAGGTTAAATTAAGATATTGATGAATATGAAGGTGCCACGAAGAGGTAGAGGCCAACTCGCCAGGAATGTTGTCAAATATTAGTGCCGAGATGTGAGGTTGGGTTAGGTTAGGTTAAATTACGTTATTGATGTATATGAAGATCCCACGGAGAGGTAGAGGCCAACTCGCCAGGAATGTTGTCAAATATTAGTGCCGGGAAGTTGGGTTGGGTTAGGTTAGGTTATATTACGTTATTGATGTATATAAAATTCCCACGGAGACGTAGAGGCCAACTCGCCAGGAATGTTGTAAAATATTAGTGCCGAGATCTTAGGTTGGGTTAGGTTAGGTTATATTACGTTATTGATGTATATGAAGGTCCCACGGTGACGTAGAGGCCAACTCGCCGGGAATGTTGTCAAATATTAGTGCCGAGATCTTAGGTTGGGTTAGGTCAGGTAATATTATGTTATTGATGTATATGAAGGTCCCACGGAAACATAGAGGCCAACAAGACAGGAATGTTGTCAAATATTACCGCCGAGATGTTACGTTGGTTTAGGTTAGGTTAAATTACGTTATTGATGTATATGAAGGTCCCACTGAGAGGTAGAGGCCAACTCGCCAGGAATGTTGTCAAATATTACCGCCGATGTGTTAGGTTGGATTAGGTTAGGTTATATTACGTTATTGATGTATATGAAGGCCCCACGGAGACGTAGAGGCCAACTCGCCAGGAATGTTGTCAAATATTACCGCCGAGATGTTAGGTTGGGTTAGGTTAGGTTACATTACGTTATTGATGTATATGAAGGCCCCACGGAGACGTAGAGGCCAACTGGCCAGGAATGTTGTCAAATATTACCGCCGAGATGATAGGTTGGGTTAGGTTAGATTATATTACGTTATTGATGTATATGAAGGCCGCACGGAGAGGCAGAGGCCAACTCGCCAGGAATGTTGTCAAATATTAGTGCCGAGATGTTAGGTTGGGTTAGGTTAGGTAATATTACGTTATTGATGTATATGAAGGTCCCACGGAGACGTAGAGTCCAACTCGCCAGGAATGTTGTCAAATATTACCGCCGATATGATAGGTTGGGCTAGGTTAGGTTATATGACGTTATTGATGTATATAAAGGTCCTACGGAAACATAGAGGCCAACAAGCCAGCAATGTTGTCAAATATTACCGCCGAGGTGTTACGTTGGTTTAGGTTAGGTTAAATTACGTTATTGATGTATATAAAAGTCCCACGGAGTCGTAGAGGTCAACTCGCCAGGAATGTTGTCAAATAATAGCGCCGAGATCTTAGGTCGGGTTAGGTCAGGTAATATTATGTTATTAATGTATATGAAGGTCCCACGGAGACGTAGAGGCCAACTCGCCAGGAATTTTGTCAAATATTCCCGCCGACATGATAGGTTGGGCTAGGTTAGGTTATATTACGTTATTGATGTATATAAAGGTCCCACGGAAACATAGAGGCCAACAAGCCAGGAATGTTGTCAAATACTACCGCCGAGATGTTACGTTGGTTTAGGTTAGGTTAAATTAAGATATTGATGAATATGAAGGTCCCACGAAGAGGTAGAGGCCAACTCGCCAGGAATGTTGTCAAATATTAGTGCCGAGATGTGAGGTTGGGTTAGGTTAGGTTAAATTACGTTATTGATGTATATGAAGATCCCACGGAGAGGTAGAGGCCAACTCGCCAGGAATGTTGTCAAATATTAGTGCCGGGAAGTTGGGTTGGGTTAGGTTAGGTTATATTACGTTATTGATGTATATAAAATTCCCACGGAGACGTAGAGGCCAACTCGCCAGGAATGTTGTAAAATATTAGTGCCGAGATCTTAGGTTGGGTTAGGTCAGGTAATATTATGTTATTGATGTATATGAAGGTCCCACGGAAACATGGAGGCCAACAAGACAGGAATGTTGTCAAATATTACCGCCGAGATGTTACGTTGGTTTAGGTTAGGTTAAATTACGTTATTGATGTATATGAAGGTCCCACTGAGAGGTAGAAGCCAACTCGCCAGGAATGTTGTCAAATATTAGTGCCGAGATGTTAGGTTGGAATAAGTTATGTAATATTACGTTATTGATGTATATGAATGTCCCACGGTGACGTAGAGGCCAACTCGCCAGGAATGTTGTCAAATATTACCGCCGATGTGTTAGGTTGGGTTAGGTTAGGTTATACTACGTTATTGATGTATATGAAGGCTCCACGGAGACGTAGAGGTCAACTCGCCAGAAATGTTGTCAAATATTACCGCCGAGATGATAGGTTGGGTTAGGTCAGGTAATATTATGTTATTGATGTATATGAAGGTCCCACGGAAACATAGAGGCCAACAAGACAGGAATGTTGTCAAATATTACCGCCGAGATGTTACGTTGGTTTAGGTTAGGTTAAATTACGTTATTGATGTATATGAAGGTCCCACTGAGAGGTAGAGGCCAACTCGCCAGGAATGTTGTCAAATATTACCGCCGATGTGTTAGGTTGGATTAGGTTAGGTTATATTACGTTATTGATGTATATGAAGGCCCCACGGAGACGTAGAGGCCAACTCGCCAGGAATGTTGTCAAATATTACCGCCGAGATGTTAGGTTGGGTTAGGTTAGGTTACATTACGTTATTGATGTATATGAAGGCCCCACGGAGACGTAGAGGCCAACTGGCCAGGAATGTTGTCAAATATTACCGCCGAGATGATAGGTTGGGTTAGGTTAGATTATATTACGTTATTGATGTATATGAAGGCCGCACGGAGAGGCAGAGGCCAACTCGCCAGGAATGTTGTCAAATATTAGTGCCGAGATGTTAGGTTGGGTTAGGTTAGGTAATATTACGTTATTGATGTATATGAAGGTCCCACGGAGACGTAGAGGCCAACTCGCCAGGAATGTTGTCAAATATTACCGCCGATATGATAGGTTGGGCTAGGTTAGGTTATATGACGTTATTGATGTATATAAAGGTCCTACGGAAACATAGAGGCCAACAAGCCAGCAATGTTGTCAAATATTACCGCCGAGGTGTTACGTTGGTTTAGGTTAGGTTAAATTACGTTATTGATGTATATAAAAGTCCCACGGAGTCGTAGAGGTCAACTCGCCAGGAATGTTGTCAAATAATAGCGCCGAGATCTTAGGTCGGGTTAGGTCAGGTAATATTATGTTATTAATGTATATGAAGGTCCCACGGAGACGTAGAGGCCAACTCGCCAGGAATTTTGTCAAATATTCCCGCCGACATGATAGGTTGGGCTAGGTTAGGTTATATTACGTTATTGATGTATATAAAGGTCCCACGGAAACATAGAGGCCAACAAGGCAGGAATGTTGTCAAATACTACCGCCGAGGTGTTACGTTGGTTTAGGTTAGGTTAAATTAAGATATTGATGTATATGAAGGTCCCACGGAGAGGTAGAGGCCAACTCGCCAGGAATGTGGTCAAATATTAGTGCCGAGATGTTAGGTTGGGTTAGGTTAGGTAATATTAAGTTATTGATGTAGATGAAGGTCCCACGGTGACGTAGAGGCCAACTCGCCAGGAATGTTGTCAAATATTACCGCCGAGAAGATAGGTTGGGTTAGGTTAGGTAATATTACGTTATTGATGTATATGAAGGTCCCACGGTGACGTAGAGGCCAACTCGCCAGGAATGTTGTCAAATATTACCGCCGATGCGTTAGGTTGGGTTAGGTTAGGTTATATTACGTTATTGATGTATATGAAGTTCCACGGAGACGTAGAAGCCAGCTCGCCAGGAATGTTGTCAAATAATAACGCCGAAAGGTTAGGTTGGGTTATATTAGGTTATATTACGTTATTGATGGATATGAAGGTCTCACGGAGACGTAGAGGCCAAATCGCCAGGAATGTTGTCAAATATTACCGCCGAGTGGTTAGGTCGGGTTATATTAGGTTATATTACGTTACTGATGGATATGAAGGTCTCACGGAGACGTAGAGGCCAACTCGCCAGGAATGTTGTCAAATATTAGTACCGAGATGTTAGGTTGGGTTAGGTTAGGTTATATTACGCTATTGATGTATATAAAAGTCCCAGGGAAACCATGCGGCCAATAAGCCAGGAATGTCGTCAAATATTACCGCTGTGATGTGAGATTGGGTTAGGTTAGGTTATATTACGTTATTGACGTATATAAAAGTCCCACGGAGACGTAGAGGCCAACCCGCCAGGAATGTTGTCAAATAATAGCGCAGAAAGGTTTGGTTGGGTTAGTGTAGGTT
This sequence comes from Xylocopa violacea, assembly GCA_963969225.1. NCBI lineage: Eukaryota > Metazoa > Arthropoda > Insecta > Hymenoptera > Apidae > Xylocopa > Xylocopa violacea. The sequence continues at coordinate 1,029,529 of CAXAJV010000168.1, read as the reverse complement.
ATATTACGTTATTGATATATGTGAAGGTCCCACGGAGACGTAGATGCCAACTCGCCAGGAATGTTGTCACATAATAGCGCCGAGTGGTTAGGTTGGGTTAGGTTAGGTTATATTACGCTATTGATGTATATCAAAGTCCCACGGAAACCATAATGCCAGTAAGCCAGGAATGTCGTCAAATAATAGCGCCGAAAGGTTAGGCTGGGTCATGTAATGTTATATTACGTTATTGATGTATATGAAGGCCCCACGGAGACGTAGAGGCCAACTCGCCAGGAATGTTGTCAAATATTACCGCCTAGATGATAGGTTGGCTTAGGTTAGGTTATATTACGTTATTGATGTATATGAAGGTCCCACGGAGAAGTAGAGGCCAACCCGCCAGGAATGTTGTCAAATATTAGTGCCGAGATCTTAGGTTGGGTTAGGTCAGGTAATATTATGTTATTGATGTATATGAAGGTCCCACGGAAACATGGAGGCCAACAAGACAGGAATGTTGTCAAATATTACCGCCGAGATGTTACGTTGGTTTAGGTTAGGTTAAATTACGTTATTGATGTATATGTAGGTCCCACTGAGAGGTAGAGGCCAACTCGCCAGGAATGTTGTCAAATATTAGTGCCGAGATGTTAGGTTGGGTTAAGTTAGATAATATTACGTTATTGATGTATATGAAGGTCGCACAGGGGGCGTAGAGGCCAACTCGCCAGGAATGTTGTCAAATATTACCGCCGATGTGTTAGGTTGGATTAGGTTAGGTTATATTACGTTATTGATGTATATGAAGGCCCCACGGAGACGTAGAGGCCAACTCGCCAGGAATGTTGTCAAATATTACCGCCGGGATGTTAGCTTGGGTTACGTTAGGTTACATTACGTTATTGATGTATATGAAGGCCCCACGGAGACGTAGAGGTCAACTGGCCAGGAATGTTGTCAAATATTACCGCCGAGATGATAGGTTGGGTTAGCTTAGATTATATTACGTTATTGATGTATATGAAGGCCGCACGGAGAGGCAGAGGCCAACTCGCCAGGAATGTTGTCAAATATTAGTGCCGAGATGTTAGGTTGGGTTAGGTTAGGTAATATTACGTTATTGATGTATATGAAGGTCCCACGGAGACGTAGAGGCCAACTCGCCAGGAATGTTGTCAAATATTACCGCCGATATGATAGGTTGGGCTAGGTTAGGTTATATGACGTTATTGATGTATATAAAGGTCCCACGGAAACATAGAGGCCAACAAGCCAGCAATGTTGTCAAATATTACCGCCGAGGTGTTACGTTGGTTTAGGTTAGGTTAAATTACGTTATTGATGTATATAAAAGTCCCACGGAGTCGTAGAGGTCAACTCGCCAGGAATGTTGTCAAATAATAGCGCCGAGATCTTAGGTCGGGTTAGGTCAGGTAATATTATGTTATTAATGTATATGAAGGTCCCACGGAGACGTAGAGGCCAACTCGCCAGGAATTTTGTCAAATATTCCCGCCGACATGATAGGTTGGGCTAGGTTAGGTTATATTACGTTATTGATGTATATAAAGGTCCCACGGAAACATAGAGGCCAACAAGCCAGGAATGTTGTCAAATACTACCGCCGAGATGTTACGTTGGTTTAGGTTAGGTTAAATTAAGATATTGATGAATATGAAGGTCCCACGAAGAGGTAGAGGCCAACTCGCCAGGAATGTTGTCAAATATTAGTGCCGAGATGTGAGGTTGGGTTAGGTTAGGTTAAATTACGTTATTGATGTATATGAAGATCCCACGGAGAGGTAGAGGCCAACTCGCCAGGAATGTTGACAAATATTAGTGCCGGGAAGTTGGGTTGGGTTAGGTTAGGTTATATTACGTTATTGATGTATATAAAATTCCCACGGAGACGTAGAGGCCAACTCGCCAGGAATGTTGTAAAATATTAGTGCCGAGATCTTAGGTTGGGTTAGGTCAGGTAATATTATGTTATTGATGTATATGAAGGTCCCACGGAAACATGGAGGCCAACAAGACAGGAATGTTGTCAAATATTACCGCCGAGATGTTACGTTGGTTTAGGTTAGGTTAAATTACGTTATTGATGTATATGAAGGTCCCACTGAGAGGTAGAAGCCAACTCGCCAGGAATGTGGTCAAATATTAGTGCCGAGATGTTAGGTTGGGTTAGGTTAGGTAATATTAAGTTATTGATGTAGATGAAGGTCCCACGGTGACGTAGAGGCCAACTCGCCAGGAATGTTGTCAAATATTACCGCCGATGCGTTAGGTTGGGTTAGGTTAGGTTATATTACGTTATTGATGTTTATGAAGTTCCACGGAGACGTAGAAGCCAGCTCGCCAGGAATGTGGTCAAATAATAACGCCGAAAGGTTAGGTTGGGTTATATTAGGTTATATTACGTTATTGATGGATATGAAGGTCTCACGGAGACGTAGAGGCCAAATCGCCAGGAATGTTGTCAAATATTACCGCCGAGTGGTTAGGTCGGGTTATATTAGGTTATATTACGTTACTGATGGATATGAAGGTCTCACGGAGACGTAGAGGCCAACTCGCCAGGAATGTTGTCAAATATTAGTACCGAGATGTTAGGTTGGGTTAGGTTAGGTTATATTACGCTATTGATGTATATAAAAGTCCCAGGGAAACCATGAGGCCAATAAGCCAGGAATGTCGTCAAATATTACCGCTGTGATGTGAGATTGGGTTAGGTTAGGTTATATTACGTTATTGACGTATATAAAAGTCCCACGGAGACGTAGATGCCAACCCGCCAGGAATGTTGTCAAATAATAGCGCAGAAAGGTTTGGTTGGGTTAGTGTAGGTTATATTACGTTATTGATATATGTGAAGGTCCCACGGAGACGTAGATGCCAACTCGCCAGGAATGTTGTCACATAATAGCGCCGAGTGGTTAGGTTGGGTTAGGTTAGGTTATATTACGCTATTGATGTATATCAAAGTCCCACGGAAACCATAATGCCAGTAAGCCAGGAATGTCGTCAAATAATAGCGCCGAAAGGTTAGGCTGGGTCATGTAATGTTATATTACGTTATTGATGTATATGAAGGCCCCACGGAGACGTAGAGGCCAACTCGCCAGGAATGTTGTCAAATATTACCGCCTAGATGATAGGTTGGCTTAGGTTAGGTTATATTACGTTATTGATGTATATGAAGGTCCCACGGAGAAGTAGAGGCCAACCCGCCAGGAATGTTGTCAAATATTAGTGCCGAGATCTTAGGTTGGGTTAGGTCAGGTAATATTATGTTATTGATGTATATGAAGGTCCCACGGAAACATGGAGGCCAACAAGACAGGAATGTTGTCAAATATTACCGCCGAGATGTTACGTTGGTTTAGGTTAGGTTAAATTACGTTATTGATGTATATGAAGGTCCCACTGAGAGGTAGAGGCCAACTCGCCAGGAATGTTGTCAAATATTAGTGCCGAGATGTTAGGTTGGGTTAAGTTAGATAATATTACGTTATTGATGTATATGAAGGTCCCACGGTGACGTAGAGGCCAACTCGCCAGGAATGTTGTCAAATATTACCGCCGATGTGTTAGGTTGGATTAGGATAGGTTATATTACGTTATTGATGTATATGAAGGCCCCACGGAGACGTAGAGGCCAACTCGCCAGGAATGTTGTCAAATATTACCGCCGAGATGTTAGCTTGGGTTACGTTAGGTTACATTACGTTATTGATGTATATGAAGGCCCCACGGAGACGTAGAGGTCAACTGGCCAGGAATGTTGTCAAATATTACCGCCGAGATGATAGGTTGGGTTAGCTTAGATTATATTACGTTATTGATGTATATGAAGGCCGCACGGAGAGGCAGAGGCCAACTCGCCAGGAATGTTGTCAAATATTAGTGCCGAGATCTTAGGTTGGGTTAGGTCAGGTAATATTATGTTATTGATGTATATGAAGGTCCCACGGAAACATGGAGGCCAACAAGACAGGAATGTTGTCAAATATTACCGCCGAGATGTTACGTTGGTTTAGGTTAGGTTAAATTACGTTATTGATGTATATGAAGGTCCCACTGAGAGGTAGAAGCCAACTCGCCAGGAATGTTGTCAAATATTAGTGCCGAGATGTTAGGTTGGAATAAGTTATGTAATATTACGTTATTGATGTATATGAATGTCCCACGGTGACGTAGAGGCCAACTCGCCAGGAATGTTGTCAAATATTACCGCCGATGTGTTAGGTTGGGTTAGGTTAGGTTATACTACGTTATTGATGTATATGAAGGCTCCACGGAGACGTAGAGGTCAACTCGCCAGAAATGTTGTCAAATATTACAGCCGAGATGATAGGTTGGGTTAGGTTAGGTTATATTACGTTATTGATGTATATAAAATTCCCACGGAGACGTAGAGGCCAACTAGCCAGGAATGTTGTCAAATATTACCGCCGAGATGATAGGTTGGGTTAGGTTAGGTTATATTACGTTATTGATGTATATGAAGGTCCCACGGAGAAGTAGAGGCCAACCCGCCAGGAATGTTGTCAAATATTAGTGCCGAGATCTTAGGTTGGGTTAGGTCAGGTAATATTATGTTATTGATGTATATAAAGGTCCCACGGAAACATAGAGGCCAACAAGGCAGGAATGTTGTCAAATACTACCGCCGAGGTGTTACGTTGGTTTAGGTTAGGTTAAATTAAGATATTGATGTATATGAAGGTCCCACGGAGAGGTAGAGGCCAACTCGCCAGGAATGTGGTCAAATATTAGTGCCGAGATGTTAGCTTGGGTTAGGTTAGGTAATATTAAGTTATTGATGTAGATGAAGGTCCCACGGTGACGTAGAGGCCAACTCGCCAGGAATGTTGTCAAATATTACCGCCGATGCGTTAGGTTGGGTTAGGTTAGGTTATATTACGTTATTGATGTATATGAAGTTCCACGGAGACGTAGAAGCCAGCTCGCCAGGAATGTTGTCAAATAATAACGCCGAAAGGTTAGGTTGGGTTATATTAGGTTATATTACGTTATTGATGGATATGAAGGTCTCACGGAGACGTAGAGGCCAAATCGCCAGGAATGTTGTCAAATATTACCGCCGTGGTGTTAGGTTGGGTTAGGTTAGGTTATATTACGCTATTGATGTATATAAAAGTCCCACGGAAACCATGAGGCCAATAAGCCAGGAATGTCGTCAAATATTACCGCTGAGATATGAGATTGGGTTAGGTTAGGTTATATTACGTTATTGACGTATATAAAAGTCCCACGGAGACGTAGAGGCCAACCCGCCAGGAATGTTGTCAAATAATAGCGCAGAAAGGTTAGGTTGGGTTAGTGTAGGTTATATTACGTTATTGATATATGTGAAGGTCCCACGGAAACGTAGATGCCAACTCGCCAGGAATGTTGTCACATAATAGCGCCGAGTGGTTAGGTTGGATTAGGTTAGTTTATATTACGCTATTGATGTATATCAAAGTCCCACGGAAACCATAATGCCAATAAGCCAGGAATGTCGTCAAATAATAGCGCCGAAAGGTTAGGCTGGGTCATGTAATGTTATATTACGTTATTGATGTATATGAAGGTCCCACGGAGACGTAGAGGCCAACTCGCCAGGAATGTTGTCAAATATTACCGCCGATATGATAGGTTGGGCTAGGTTAGGTTATATTACGTTATTGATGTATATGAAGTTCCACGGAGACGTAGAGGTCAGCTCGCCAGGAATGTTGTCAAATAATAACGCCGAAAGGTTAGGTTGGGTTATATTAGGTTATATTACGTTATTGATGGATATGAAGGTCTCACGGAGACGTAGAGGCTAACTCGCCAGGAATGTTGTTAAATATTACCGCCGAGTGGTTAGGTCGGGTTATATTAGGTTACATTACGTTACTGATGGATATGAAGGTCTCACGGAGACGTAGAGGCCAACTCGCCAGGAATGTTGTCAAATATTAGTGCCGAGATGTTAGGTTGGGTTAAGTTAGGTAATATTACGTTATTGATGTATATGAAGGTCCCACGGTGACGAAGAGGCCAACTCGCCAGGAATGTTGTCAAATATTACCGCCGATGTGTTAGGTTGGGTTAGGTTAGGTGATACTACGTTATTGATGTATATGAAGGTCCCACGGAGACGTTGAGGCCAACTCGCCAGGAATGTTGTCAAATATTAGTTCCGAGACATTGGGTTGGGTTAGGTTAGGTTATATTACGTTATTGATGTATATAAAGGCCCCGCGGAGACGTAGAGGCCAACCCGCCAGGAATGTTGTCAAATATTACCGCCGATATGATAGGTTGGGCTAGGTTAGGTTATATTACGTTATTGATGTATATGAAGTTCCACGGAGACGTAGAGGTCAGCTCGCCAGGAATGTTGTCAAATAATAGCGCAGAAAGGTTAGGTTGGGTTAGTGTAGGTTATATTACGTTATTGATATATGTGAAGGTCCCACGGAAACGTAGATGCCAACTCGCCAGGAATGTTGTCACATAATAGCGCCGAGTGGTTAGGTTGGGTTAGGTTAGTTTATATTACGCTATTGATGTATATCAAAGTCCCACGGAAACCATAATGCCAATAAGCCAGGAATGTCGTCAAATAATAGCGCCGAAAGGTTAGGCTGGGTCATGTAATGTTATATTACGTTATTGATGTATATGAAGGCCCCACGGAGATATAGAGGCCAACTCGCCAGGAATGTTGTCAAATATTACCGCCGAGATGATAGGTTGGGTTAGGTTAGGTTATATTACGTTATTGATGTATATGAAGGTCCCACGGAGACGTAGAGGCCAACTCGCCAGAAATGTTGTCAAATATTACCGCCGAGATGATAGGTTGGGTTAGGTTAGGTTATATTACGTTATTGATGTATATGAAGGTCCCACGGAGATGTAGAGGCCAACTCGCCAGGAATGTTGTCAAATATTAGTGCGGAGATCTTAGGTTGGGTTAGGTCAGGTAATATTATGTTATTGATGTATATGAAGGTCCCACGGAAACATGGAGGCCAACAAGACAGGAATGTTGTCAAATATTACCGCCGAGATGTTACGTTGGTTTAGGTTAGGTTAAATTACGTTATTGATGTATATGAAGGTCCCACTGAGAGGTAGAGGCCAACTCGCCAGGAATGTTGTCAAATATTAGTGCCGAGATGTTAGGTTGGGTTAAGTTAGATAATATTACGTTATTGATGTATATGAAGGTCCCACGGTGACGTAGAGGCCAACTCGCCAGGAATGTTGTCAAATATTACCGCCGATGTGTTAGGTTGGATTAGGATAGGTTATATTACGTTATTGATGTATATGAAGGCCCCACGGAGACGTAGAGGCCAACTCGCCAGGAATGTTGTCAAATATTACCGCCGAGATGTTAGCTTGGGTTACGTTAGGTTACATTACGTTATTGATGTATATGAAGGCCCCACGGAGACGTAGAGGTCAACTGGCCAGGAATGTTGTCAAATATTACCGCCGAGATGATAGGTTGGGTTAGCTTAGATTATATTACGTTATTGATGTATATGAAGGCCGCACGGAGAGGCAGAGGCCAACTCGCCAGGAATGTTGTCAAATATTAGTGCCGAGATGTTAGGTTGGGTTAGGTTAGGTAATATTACGTTATTGATGTATATGAAGGTCCCACGGAGACGTAGAGGCCAACTCGCCAGGAATGTTGTCAAATATTACCGCCGATATGATAGGTTGGGCTAGGTTAGGTTATATGACGTTATTGATGTATATAAAGGTCCCACGGAAACATAGAGGCCAACAAGCCAGCAATGTTGTCAAATATAACCGCCGAGGTGTTACGTTGGTTTAGGTTAGGTTAAATTACGTTATTGATGTATATAAAAGTCCCACGGAGTCGTAGAGGTCAACTCGCCAGGAATGTTGTCAAATAATAGCGCCGAGACCTTAGGTCGGGTTAGGTCAGGTAATATTATGTTATTAATGTATATGAAGGTCCCACGGAGACGTAGAGGCCAACTCGCCAGGAATTTTGTCAAATATTCCCGCCGACATGATAGGTTGGGCTAGGTTAGGTTATATTACGTTATTGATGTATATAAAGGTCCCACGGAAACATAGAGGCCAACAAGCCAGGAATGTTGTCAAATACTACCGCCGAGTTGTTACGTTGGTTTAGGTTAGGTTAAATTAAGATATTGATGAATATGAAGGTGCCACGAAGAGGTAGAGGCCAACTCGCCAGGAATGTTGTCAAATATTAGTGCCGAGATGTGAGGTTGGGTTAGGTTAGGTTAAATTACGTTATTGATGTATATGAAGATCCCACGGAGAGGTAGACGCCAACTCGCCAGGAATGTTGTCAAATATTAGTGCCGGGAAGTTGGGTTGGGTTAGGTTAGGTTATATTACGTTATTGATGTATATAAAATTCCCACGGAGACGTAGAGGCCAACTCGCCAGGAATGTTGTAAAATATTAGTGCCGAGATCTTAGGTTGGGTTAGGTTAGGTTATATTACGTTATTGATGTATATGAAGGTCCCACGGTGACGTAGAGGCCAACTCGCCGGGAATGTTGTCAAATATTAGTGCCGAGATCTTAGGTTGGGTTAGGTCAGGTAATATTATGTTATTGATGTATATGAAGGTCCCACGGAAACATAGAGGCCAACAAGACAGGAATGTTGTCAAATATTACCGCCGAGATGTTACGTTGGTTTAGGTTAGGTTAAATTACGTTATTGATGTATATGAAGGTCCCACTGAGAGGTAGAGGCCAACTCGCCAGGAATGTTGTCAAATATTAGTGCCGAGATGTTAGGTTGGGTTAAGTTAGGTAATATTACGTTATTGATGTATATGAAGGTCCCACGGTGACGTAGAGGCCAACTCGCCAGGAATGTTGTCAAATATTACCGCCGATGTGTTAGGTTGGATTAGGTTAGGTTATATTACGTTATTGATGTATATGAAGGCCCCACGGAGACGTAGAGGCCAACTCGCCAGGAATGTTGTCAAATATTACCGCCGAGATGTTAGGTTGGGTTAGGTTAGGTTACATTACGTTATTGATGTATATGAAGGCCCCACGGAGACGTAGATGCCAACTGGCCAGGAATGTTGTCAAATATTACCGCCGAGATGATAGGTTGGGTTAGGTTAGATTATATTACGTTATTGATGTATATGAAGGCCGCACGGAGAGGCAGAGGCCAACTCGCCAGGAATGTTGTCAAATATTAGTGCCGAGATCTTAGGTTGGGTTAGGTCAGGTAATATTATGTTATTGATGTATATGAAGGTCCCACGGAAACATGAAGGCCAACAAGACAGGAATGTTGTCAAATATTACCGCCGAGATGTTACGTTGGTTTAGGTTAGGTTAAATTACGTTATTGATGTATATGAAGGTCCCACTGAGAGGTAGAAGCCAACTCGCCAGGAATGTTGTCAAATATTAGTGCCGAGATGTTAGGTTGGAATAAGTTATGTAATATTACGTTATTGATGTATATGAATGTCCCACGGTGACGTAGAGGCCAACTCGCCAGGAATGTTGTCAAATATTACCGCCGATGTGTTAGGTTGGGTTAGGTTAGGTTATACTACGTTATTGATGTATATGAAGGCTCCACGGAGACGTAGAGGTCAACTCGCCAGAAATGTTGTCAAATATTACAGCCGAGATGATAGGTTGGGTTAGGTTAGGTTATATTACGTTATTGATGTATATAAAATTCCCACGGAGACGTAGAGGCCAACTAGCCAGGAATGTTGTCAAATATTACCGCCGAGATGATAGGTTGGGTTAGGTTAGGTTATATTACGTTATTGATGTATATGAAGGTCCCACGGAGAAGTAGAGGCCAACCCGCCAGGAATGTTGTCAAATATTAGTGCCGAGATCTTAGGTTGGGTTAGGTCAGGTAATATTATGTTATTGATGTATATAAAGGTCCCACGGAAACATAGAGGCCAACAAGGCAGGAATGTTGTCAAATACTACCGCCGAGGTGTTACGTTGGTTTAGGTTAGGTTAAATTAAGATATTGATGTATATGAAGGTCCCACGGAGAGGTAGAGGCCAACTCGCCAGGAATGTGGTCAAATATTAGTGCCGAGATGTTAGCTTGGGTTAGGTTAGGTAATATTAAGTTATTGATGTAGATGAAGGTCCCACGGTGACGTAGAGGCCAACTCGCCAGGAATGTTGTCAAATATTACCGCCGATGCGTTAGGTTGGGTTAGGTTAGGTTATATTACGTTATTGATGTATATGAAGTTCCACGGAGACGTAGAAGCCAGCTCGCCAGGAATGTTGTCAAATAATAACGCCGAAAGGTTAGGTTGGGTTATATTAGGTTATATTACGTTATTGATGGATATGAAGGTCTCACGGAGACGTAGAGGCCAAATCGCCAGGAATGTTGTCAAATATTACCGCCGTGGTGTTAGGTTGGGTTAGGTTAGGTTATATTACGCTATTGATGTATATAAAAGTCCCACGGAAACCATGAGGCCAATAAGCCAGGAATGTCGTCAAATATTACCGCTGAGATATGAGATTGGGTTAGGTTAGGTTATATTACGTTATTGACGTATATAAAAGTCCCACGGAGACGTAGAGGCCAACCCGCCAGGAATGTTGTCAAATAATAGCGCAGAAAGGTTAGGTTGGGTTAGTGTAGGTTATATTACGTTATTGATATATGTGAAGGTCCCACGGAAACGTAGATGCCAACTCGCCAGGAATGTTGTCACATAATAGCGCCGAGTGGTTAGGTTGGATTAGGTTAGTTTATATTACGCTATTGATGTATATCAAAGTCCCACGGAAACCATAATGCCAATAAGCCAGGAATGTCGTCAAATAATAGCGCCGAAAGGTTAGGCTGGGTCATGTAATGTTATATTACGTTATTGATGTATATGAAGGTCCCACGGAGACGTAGAGGCCAACTCGCCAGGAATGTTGTCAAATATTACCGCCGATATGATAGGTTGGGCTAGGTTAGGTTATATTACGTTATTGATGTATATGAAGTTCCACGGAGACGTAGAGGTCAGCTCGCCAGGAATGTTGTCAAATAATAACGCCGAAAGGTTAGGTTGGTTTATATTAGGTTATATTACGTTATTGATGGATATGAAGGTCTCACGGAGACGTAGAGGCTAACTCGCCAGGAATGTTGTTAAATATTACCGCCGAGTGGTTAGGTCGGGTTATATTAGGTTACATTACGTTACTGATGGATATGAAGGTCTCACGGAGACGTAGAGGCCAACTCGCCAGGAATGTTGTCAAATATTAGTGCCGAGATGTTAGGTTGGGTTAAGTTAGGTAATATTACGTTATTGATGTATATGAAGGTCCCACGGTGACGAAGAGGCCAACTCGCCAGGAATGTTGTCAAATATTACCGCCGATGTGTTAGGTTGGGTTAGGTTAGGTGATACTACGTTATTGATGTATATGAAGGTCCCACGGAGACGTTGAGGCCAACTCGCCAGGAATGTTGTCAAATATTAGTTCCGAGACATTGGGTTGGGTTAGGTTAGGTTATATTACGTTATTGATGTATATAAAGGCCCCGCGGAGACGTAGAGGCCAACCCGCCAGGAATGTTGTCAAATATTACCGCCGATATGATAGGTTGGGCTAGGTTAGGTTATATTACGTTATTGATGTATATGAAGTTCCACGGAGACGTAGAGGTCAGCTCGCCAGGAATGTTGTCAAATAATAGCGCAGAAAGGTTAGGTTGGGTTAGTGTAGGTTATATTACGTTATTGATATATGTGAAGGTCCCACGGAAACGTAGATGCCAACTCGCCAGGAATGTTGTCACATAATAGCGCCGAGTGGTTAGGTTGGGTTAGGTTAGTTTATATTACGCTATTGATGTATATCAAAGTCCCACGGAAACCATAATGCCAATAAGCCAGGAATGTCGTCAAATAATAGCGCCGAAAGGTTAGGCTGGGTCATGTAATGTTATATTACGTTATTGATGTATATGAAGGCCCCACGGAGATATAGAGGCCAACTCGCCAGGAATGTTGTCAAATATTACCGCCGAGATGATAGGTTGGGTTAGGTTAGGTTATATTACGTTATTGATGTATATGAAGGTCCCACGGAGACGTAGAGGCCAACTCGCCAGAAATGTTGTCAAATATTACCGCCGAGATGATAGGTTGGGTTAGGTTAGGTTATATTACGTTATTGATGTATATGAAGGTCCCACGGAGATGTAGAGGCCAACTCGCCAGGAATGTTGTCAAATATTAGTGCGGAGATCTTAGGTTGGGTTAGGTCAGGTAATATTATGTTATTGATGTATATGAAGGTCCCACGGAAACATGGAGGCCAACAAGACAGGAATGTTGTCAAATATTACCGCCGAGATGTTACGTTGGTTTAGGTTAGGTTAAATTACGTTATTGATGTATATGAAGGTCCCACTGAGAGGTAGAGGCCAACTCGCCAGGAATGTTGTCAAATATTAGTGCCGAGATGTTAGGTTGGGTTAAGTTAGGTAATATTACGTTATTGATGTACATGAAGGTCCCACCGTGACGTAGAGGCCAACTCGCCAGCAATGTTGTCAAATATTACCGCCGATGTGTTAGGTTGGGTTAGGTTAGGTTATACTACGTTATTGATGTATATGAAGGCCCCACGGAGATGTAGAGGCCAACTCGCCAGGAATGTTGTCAAATATTACCGCCGAGATGATAGGTTGGGTTAGGTTAGGTTATATTACGTTATTGATGTATATGAAGGTCCCACGGAGACGTAGAGGCCAACTCGCCAGAAATGTTGTCAAATATTAGTGCCGAGATGTTAGGTTGGATTAGGTTAGGTTATATTACGTTATTGATGTATATAAAAGCCCCACGGAGACGTTGAGGCCAACTCGCCAGGAATGTTGTCAAATATTACCGCCGAGATGATAGGTTGGGTTAGGTTAGATTATATTACGTTATTGATGTATATGAAGGCCGCACGGAGAGGTAGAGGCCAACTCGCCAGGAATGTTGCCAAATATTAGTGCCGAGATGTTAGGTTGGGTTAGGTTAGGTTATATTACGTTATTGATATATATGAAGGCCGCACGGAGACGTAGAGGCCAACTCGCCAGGAATGTTGTCAAATATTCCCGCCGAGATGATAGGTTGGGCTAGGTTAGGTTATATTACGTTATTGATGTATATAAAGGTCCCACGGAAACATAGTGGCCAACAAGCCAGGAATGTTGTCAAATACTACCGCCGAAATGTTACGTTGGTTTAGGTTAGGTTAAATTAAGATATTGATGTATATGAAGGTCCCACGGAGAGGTAGAGGCCAACTCGCCAGGAATGTTGTCAAATATTAGTGCCGAGATGTTAGGTTGGGTTAGGTTAGGTAATATTAAGTTATTGATGTATATGAAGGTCCCACGGTGACGTAGAGGCCAACTCGCCAGGAATGTTGTCAAATATTACCGCCGATGAGTTAGGTTGGGTTAGGTTAGGTTATACTACGATATTGATGTATATGAAGGCCCCACGGAAACCATGAGGCCAATAAGCCAGGAATGTAGTCAAATATTACCGCTGAGATATGAGATTGGGTTAGGTTAGGTTATATTACGTTATTGACGTATATAAAAGTCCCACGGAGACGTAGAGGCCAACCCGCCAGGAATGTTGTCAAATAATAGCGCAGAAAGGTTAGGTTGGGATAGTGTAGCTTATATTACGTTATTGATATATGTGAAGGTCCCACGGAAACGTAGATGCCAACTCGCCAGGAATGTTGTCACATAATAGCGCCGAGTGGTTAGGTTGGGTTAGGTTAGTTTATATTACGCTATTGATGTATATCAAAGTCCCACGGAAACCATAATGCCAATAAGCCAGGAATGTCGTCAAATAATAGCGCCGAAAGGTTAGGCTGGGTCATGTAATGTTATATTACGTTATTGATGTATATGCAGGTCCCACGGAGACGTAGAGGCCAACTCGCCAGGAATGTTGTCAAATATTAGTGCCGAGATGTTAGGTTGGGTTAGGTTAGGTAATATTACGTTATTGATGTATATGAAGGTCCCACGGAGACGTAGAGGCCAACTCGCCAGAAATGTTGTCAAATATTACCGCCGAGATGATAGGTTGGGTTAGGTTAGGTTATATTACGTTATTGATGTATATGAAGGTCCCACGGAGATGTAGAGGCCAACTCGCCAGGAATGTTGTCAAATATTAGTGCCGAGATCTTAGGTTGGGTTAGGTCAGGTAATATTATGTTATTGATGTATATGAAGGTCCCACGGAAACATGGAGGCTAACAATACAGGAATGTTGTCAAATATTACCGCCGAGATGTTACGTTGGTTTAGATTAGGTTAAATTACGTTATTGATGTATATGAAGGTCCCACTGAGAGGTAGAGGCCAACTCGCCAGGAATGTTGTCAAATAATAGCGCAGAAAGGTTAGGTTGGGTTAGTGTAGGTTATATTACGTTATTGATATATGTGAAGGTCCCACGGAAACGTAGATGCCAACTCGCCAGGAATGTTGTCACATAATAGCGCCGAGTGGTTAGGTTGGGTTAGGTTAGTTTATATTACGCTATTGATGTATATCAAAGTCCCACGGAAACCATAATGCCAATAAGCCAGGAATGTCGTCAAATAATAGCGCCGAAAGGTTAGGCTGGGTCATGTAATGTTATATTACGTTATTGATGTATATGAAGGTCCCACGGAGACGTAGAGGCCAACTCGCCAGGAATGTTGTCAAATATTACCGCCGAGATGATAGGTTGGGTTAGGTTAGGTTATATTACGTTATTGATGTATATGAAGGCCGCACGGAGAGGTAGAGGTCAACTCGCCAGGAATGTTGTCAAATATTAGTGCCGAGATGTTAGGTTGGGTTAAGTTCGGTAATATTACGTTACTGCTGAATATGAAGGATCCACGGTGACGTAGAGGCCAACTCGCCAGGAATGTTGTCAAATATTAGTGCCGAGATTTTAGGTTGGTTTAGGTTATGTTAAATTACGTTATTGCTGTATATGAAGGTCCCACTGAGAGGTAGAGGCCAACTCGCCAGGAATGTTGTCAAATATTAGTGCCGAGATGTTAGGTTGGGTTAAGTTAGGTAATATTACGTTATTGATGTATATGAAGGTCCCACGGTGACGTAGAGGCCAACTCGCCAGGAATGTTGTCAAATATTACCGCCGATGTGTTAGGTTGGGTTAGGTTAGGTTATACTACGTTATTGATGTATATGAAGGCCCCACGGAGATGTAGAGGCCAACTCGCCAGGAATGTTGTCAAATATTACCGCCGAGATGATAGGTTGGGTTAGGTTAGGTTATATTACGTTATTGATGTATATGAAGGTCCCACGGAGACGTAGAGGCCAACTCGCCAGAAATGTTGTCAAATATTACCGCCGAGATGATAGGTTGGGTTAGGTTAGGTTATATTACGTTATTGATGTATATGAAGGTCCCACGGAGATGTAGAGGCCAACTCGCCAGGAATGTTGTCAAATATTACTGCCGAGATCTTAGGTTGTGTTAGGTCAGGTAATATTATGTTATTGATGTATATGAAGGTCCCACGGAAACATGGAGGCCAACAAGACAGGAATGTTGTCAAATATTACCGCCGAGATGTTACGTTGGTTTAGGTTAGGTTAAATTACGTTATTGATGTATATGAAGGTCCCACTGAGAGGTAGAGGGCAACTCGCCAGGAATGTTGTCAAATATTAGTGCCGAGATGTTAGGTTGGGTTAAGTTAGGTAATATTACGTTATTGATGTATATGAAGGTCCCACGGTGACGTAGAGGCCAACTCGCCAGGAATGTTGTCAAATATTACCGCCGATGTGTTAGGTTGGGTTAGGTTAGGTTATATTACGTTATTGATGTATATGAAGGCCGCACGGAGAGGTAGAGGTCAACTCGCCAGGAATGTTGTCAAATATTAGTGCCGAGATGTTAGGTTGGGTTAAGTTCGGTAATATTACGTTACTGCTGAATATGAAGGACCCACGGTGACGTAGAGGCCAACTCGCCAGGAATGTTGTCAAATATTAGTGCCGAGATTTTAGGTTGGTTTAGGTTATGTTAAATTACGTTATTGATGTATATAAAATTCCCACGGAGACGTAGAGGCCGACTCGCCAGGAATTTTGTCAAATATTAGTGCCGAGATGTTAGGTTGGATTAGGTTAGGTTATATTACGTTATTGATGTATATAAAAGCCCCACGGAGACGTTGAGGCCAACTCGCCAGGAATGTTGTCAAATATTAGTTCCAAGACATTGGGTTGGGTTAGGTTAGGTTATATTACGTTATTGATGTATATAAAGGCCCCGCGGAGACGTAGAGGCCAACCCGCCAGGAATGTTGTCAAGTATTACCGCCGGTATGATAGGTTGGGTTAGGTTAGGTTATATTACGTTATTGATGTATATGAAGGCCCCACGGAGACGTAGAGGTCAACTCGCCAGGAATGTTGTCAAATATTCCCGCCGAGATGATAGGTTGGGCTAGGTTAGGTTATATTACGTTATTGATGTATATAAAGGTCCCACGGAAACATAGTGGCCAACAAGCCAGGAATGTTGTCAAATAATAACGCCGAAAGGTTAGGTTGGGTTATATTAGGTTATATTACGTTATTCATGGATATGAAGGTCTCACGGAGACGTAGAGGCCAACTCGCCAGGAATGTTGTTAAATATTACCGCCGAGTGGTTAGGTCGGGTTATATTAGGTTACATTACGTTACTGATGGATATGAAGGTCTCACGGAGACGTAGAGGCCAACCCGCCAGGAATGTTGTCAAATAATAGCGCAGAAAGGTTAGGTTGGGTTAGTGTAGGTTATATTACGTTATTGATATATGTGAAGGTCCCACGGAAACGTAGATGCCAACTCGCCAGGAATGTTGTCACATAATAGCGCCGAGTGGTTAGGTTGGGTTAGGTTAGTTTATATTACGCTATTGATGTATATCAAAGTCCCACGGAAACCATAATGCCAATAAGCCAGGAATGTCGTCAAATAATAGCGCCGAAAGGTTAGGCTGGGTCATGTAATGTTATATTACGTTATTGATGTATATGAAGGTCCCACGGAGACGCAGAGGCCAACTCGCCAGGAATGTTGTCAAATATTACCGCCGAGATGATAGGTTGGGTTAGGTTAGGTTATATTACGTTATTGATGTATATGAAGGCCGCACGGAGAGGTAGAGGTCAACTCGCCAGGAATGTTGTCAAATATTAGTGCCGAGATGTTAGGTTGGGTTAAGTTAGGTAATATTACGTTATTGCTGAATATGAAGGACCCACGGTGACGTAGAGGCCAACTCGCCAGGAATGTTGTCAAATATTAGTGCCGAGATTTTAGGTTGGTTTAGGTTATGTTAAATTACGTTATTGATGTATATGAAGGTCCCACTGAGAGGTAGAGGCCAACTCGCCAGGAATGTTGTCAAATATTACCGCCGAGATGATAGGTTGTGTTAGGTCAGGTAATATTATGTTATTGATGTATATGAAGGTCCCACGGAAACATGGAGGCCAACAAGACAGGAATGTTGTCAAATATTACCGCCGAGATGTTACGTTGGTTTAGGTTAGGTTAAATTACGTTATTGATGTATATGAAGGTCCCACTGAGAGGTAGAGGGCAACTCGCCAGGAATGTTGTCAAATATTAGTGCCGAGATGTTAGGTTGGGTTAAGTTAGGTAATATTACGTTATTGATGTATATGAAGGTCCCACGGTGACGTAGAGGCCAACTCGCCAGGAATGTTGTCAAATATTACCGCCGATGTGTTAGGTTGGGTTAGGTTAGGTTATACTACGTTATTGATGTATATGAAGGCCCCACGGAGACGTAGAGGCCAACTCGGCAGAAATGTTGTCAAATATTACCGCCGAGATGACAGGTTGGGTTAGGTTAGGTTATATTACGTTATTGATGTATATAAAATTCCCACGGAGACGTAGAGGCCGACTCGCCAGGAATTTTGTCAAATATTAGTGCCGAGATGTTAGGTTGGATTAGGTTAGGTTATATTACGTTATTGATGTATATAAAAGCCCCACGGAGACGTTGAGGCCAACTCGCCAGGAATGTTGTCAAATATTAGTTCCGAGACATTGGGTTGGGTTAGGTTAGGTTATATTACGTTATTGATGTATATAAAGGCCCCGCGGAGACGTAGAGGCCAACCCGCCAGGAATGTTGTCAAATATTACCGCCGGTATGATAGGTTGGGTTAGGTTAGGTTATATTACGTTATTGATGTATATGAAGGCCCCACGGAGACGTAGAGGTCAACTCGCCAGGAATGTTGTCAAATATTCCCGCCGAGATGATAGGTTGGGCTAGGTTAGGTTATATTACGTTATTGATGTATATAAAGGTCCCACGGAAACATAGTGGCCAACAAGCCAGGAATGTTGTCAAATACTACCGCCGAAATGTTACGTTGGTTTAGGTTAGGTTAAATTAAGATATTGATGTATATGAAGGTCCCACGGAGGGGTAGAGGCCAACTCGCCAGGTATGTTGTCAAATATTAGTGCCGAGATGTTAGGTTGGGTTAGGTTAGGTAATATTAAGTTATTGATGTATATGAAGGTCCCACGGTGACGTAGAGGCCAACTCGCCAGGAATGTTGTCAAATATTACCGCCGATGTGTTAGGCTGGGTCATGTAATGTTATATTACGTTATTGATGTATATGAAGGTCCCACGGAGACGTAGAGGTCAACTCGCCAGGAATGTTGTCAAATATTACCGCCGAGATGATAGGTTGGGTTAGGTTAGGTTATATTACGTTATTGATGTATATGAAGGCCGCACGGAGAGGTAGAGGCCAACTCGCCAGGAATGTTGTCAAATATTAGTGCCGAGATGTTAGGTTGGGTTAAGTTAGGTAATATTACGTTATTGCTGTATATGAAGGACGCACGGTGACGTAGAGGCCAACTCGCCAGGAATGTTGTCAAATATTAGTGCCGAGATTTTAGGTTGGTTTAGGTTATGTTAAATTACGTTATTGATGTATATGAAGGTCCCACTGAGAGGTAGAGGCCAACTCGCCAGGAATGTTGTCAAATATTAGTGCCGAGATGTTAGGTTGGGTTAAGTTAGGTAATATTACGTTATTGATGTATATGAAGGTCCCACGGTGACGTAGAGGCCAACTCGCCAGGAATGTTGTCAAATATTACCGCCGATGTGTTAGATTGGGTTAGGTTAGGTTATACTACGTTATTGATGTATATGAAGGCCCCACGGAGATGTAGAGGCCAACTCGCCAGGAATGTTGTCAAATATTACCGCCGAGATGATAGGTTGGGTTAGGTTAGGTTATATTACGTTATTGATGTATATGAAGGTCCCACGGAGACGTAGAGGCCAACTCGCCAAAAATGTTGTCAAATATTACCGCCGAGATGATAGGTTGGGTTAGGTTAGGTTATATTACGTTATTGATGTATATGAAGGTCCCACGGAGATGTAGAGGCCAACTCGCCAGGAATGTTGTCAAATATTAGTGCCGAGATCTTAGGTTGGGTTAGGTCAGGTAATATTATGTTATTGATGTATATGAAGATCCCACGGAAACATGGAGGCCAACAAGACAGGAATGTTGTCAAATATTACCGCCGAGATGTTACGTTGGTTTAGGTTAGGTTAAATTACGTTATTGATGTATATGAAGGTCCCACTGAGAGGTAGAGGGCAACTCGCCAGGAATGTTGTCAAATATTAGTGCCGAGATGTTAGGTTGGGTTAAGTTAGGTAATATTACGTTATTGATGTATATGAAGGTCCCACGGAGACGTAGAGGCCAACTCGCCAGAAATGTTGTCAAATATTACCGCCGAGATGATAGGTTGGGTTAGGTTAGGTTATATTACGTTATTGATGTATATAAAATTCCCACGGAGACGTAGAGGCCGACTCGCCAGGAATTTTGTCAAATATTAGTGCCGAGATGTTAGGTTGGATTAGGTTAGGTTATATTACGTTATTGATGTATATAAAAGCCCCACGGAGACGTTGAGGCCAACTCGCCAGGAATGTTGTCAAATATTAGTTCCGAGACTTTGGGTTGGGTTAGGTTAGGTTATATTACGTTATTGATGTATATAAAGGCCCCGCGGAGACGTAGATGCCAACCCGCCAGGAATGTTGTCAAATATTACCGCCGATATGATAGGTTGGGTTAGGTTAGGTTATATTACGTTATTGATGTATATGAAGGCCCCACGGAGACGTAGAGGTCAACTCGCCAGGAATGTTGTCAAATATTCCCGCCGAGATGATAGTTTGGGCTAGGTTAGGTTATATTACGTTATTGATGTATATAAAGGTCCCACGGAAACATAGTGGCCAACAAGCCCGGAATGTTGTCAAATACTACCGCCGAAATGTTACGTTGGTTTAGGTTAGGTTAAATTAAGATATTGATGTATATGAAGGTCCCACGGAGAGGTAGAGGCCAACTCGCCAGGAATGTTGTCAAATATTAGTGCCGAGATGTTAGGTTGGGTTAGGTTAGGTAATATTAAGTTATTGATGTATATGAAGGTCCCACGGTGACGTAGAGGCCAACTCGCCAGGAATGTTGTCAAATATTACCGCCGATGAGTTAGGTTGGGTTAGGTTAGGTTATATTACGATATTGATGTATATGAAGGCCCCACGGATACGTAGAGGCCAACTCGCCAGGAATGTTGTCAAATATTACCGCCGAGATGATAGGTTGGGCTAGGTTAGGTTATATTACGTTATTGATGTATATAAAGGTCCCACGGAAACATAGTGGCCAACAAGCCAGGAATGTTGTCAAATACTACCGCCGAAATGTTACGTTGGTTTAGGTTAGGTTAAATTAAGATATTGATGTATATTAAGGTCCCACGGAGAGGTAGAGGCCAACTCGCCAGGAATGTTGTCAAATATTAGTGCCGAGATGTTAGGTTGGGTTAGGTTAGGTAATATTAAGTTATTGATGTATATGAAGGTCCCACGGTGACGTAGAGGCCAACTCGCCAGGAATGTTGTCAAATATTACCGCCGATGAGTTAGGTTGGGTTAGGTTAGGTTATATTACGATATTGATGTATATGAAGGCCCCACGGAGACGGAGAGGCCAACTCGCCAGGAATGTTGCCAAATATTACCGCCGATATGATAGGTTGGGCTAGGTTAGGTTATATTACGTTATTGATGTATATGAAGTTCCACGGAGACGTAGAGGCCAGCTCGCCAGGAATGTTGTCAAATAATTACGCCGAAAGGTTAGGTTGGGTTATATTAGGTTATATTACGTTATTCATGGATATGAAGGTCTCACGGAGACGTAGAGGCCAACTCGCCAGGAATGTTGTTAAATATTACCGCCGAGTGGTTAGGTCGGGTTATATTAGGTTACATTACGTTACTGATGGATATGAAGGTCTCACGGAGACGTAGAGGCCAGCTCGCCAGGAATGTTGTCAAATAATAACGCCGAAAGGTTAGGTTGGGTTATATTAGGTTATATTACGTTATTCATGGATATGAAGGTCTCACGGAGACGTAGAGGCCAACTCGCCAGGAATGTTGTCAAATATTACCGCCGAGATGTTAGGTTGGGTTAGGTAAGGTTATATTACGTTATTGATGTATTTGAAGGCCCCACGGAGACGTAGAGGCCAACTGGCCAGGAATGTTGTCAAATATTACCGCCGAGATGATAGGTTGGGTTAGGTTAGATTATATTACGTTATTGATGTATATGAAGGCCGCACGGAGAGGTAGAGGCCAACTCGCCAGGAATGTTGTCAAATATTAGTGCCGAGATGTTAGGTTGGGTTAGGTTAGGTAATAATACGTTATTGATGTATATGAAGGTCCCACGGAGACGTAGAGGCCAACTCGCCAGGAATGTTGTCAAATATTCCCGCCGAGATGATAGGTTGGGCTAGGTTAGGTTATATTACGTTATTGATGTATATAAACGTCCCACGGAAACATAGAGGCCAACAAGCCAGGAATGTTGTCAAATACTACCGCCGAGATGTTACGTTGGTTTAGGTTAGGTTAAATTAAGATATTGATGTATATGAAGGTCCCACGGAGAGGTAGAGGCCAACTCGCCAGGAATGTTGTCAAATATTAGTGCCGAGATGTTAGGTTGGGTTAGGTTAGGTAATATTAAGTTATTGATGTATATGAAGGTCCCACGGTGACGTAGAGGCCAACTCGCCAGGAATGTTGTCAAATATTACCGCCGATGAATTAGGTTGGCTTAGGTTAGGTTATATTACGTTATTGATGTATATGAAGGCCCCACGGAGACGAAGAGGCCAACTCGCCAGGAATGTTGTCAAATATTCCCGCCGAGATGATAGGTTGGGCTAGGTTAGGTTATATTACGTTATTGATGTATATAAACGTCCCACGGAAACATAGTGGCCAACAAGCCAGGAATGTTGTCAAATACTAACGCCGAGATGTTACGTTGGTTTAGGTTAGGTTAAATTAAGATATTGATGTATATGAAGGTCCCACGGAGAGGTAGAGGCCAACTCGCCAGGAATGTTGTCAAATATTAGTGCCGAGATGTTAGGTTGGGTTAGGTTAGGTAATATTAAGTTATTGATGTATATGAAGGTCCCACGGTGACGTAGAGGCCAACTCGCCAGGAATGTTGTCAAATATTACTGCCGATGAATTAGGTTGGGTTAGGTTAGGTTATATTACGTTATTGATGTATATGAAGGCCCCACGGAGACGGAGAGGCCAACTCGCCAGGAATGTTGTCAAATATTACCGCCGATATGGTAGGTTGGGCTAGGTTAGGTTATATTACGTTATTGATGTATATGAAGGCCCCACGGAGACGTAGAGGCCAACTCGCCAGGAATGTTGTCAAATATTAGTGCCGAGATGTTAGGTTGGTTTAGGTTAGGTTAAATTACGTTATTGATGTATATGAAGGCCCCACGGAGACGTAGAGGCCAACTCGCCAGGAATGTTGTCAAATATTAGTGCCGAGATGTTAGGTTTGGTTAGGTTAGGTAATATTATGTTATTGATGTATATGAAGGTCCCACGGAGACGTAGAGGCCAACTCGCCAGGAATGTTGTCAAATATTCCCGCCGAGATGATAGGTTGGGCTAGGTTAGGTTATATTACGTTATTGATGTATATAAACGTCCTACGGAAACATAGAGGCCAACAAGCCAGGAATGTTGTCAAATACTACCGCCGAGATGTTACGTTGGTTTAGGTTAGGTTAAATTAAGATATTGATGTATATGAAGGTCCCACGGAGAGGTAGAGGCCAACTCGCCAGGAATGTTGTCAAATATTAGTGCCGAGATGTTAGGTTGGGTTAGGTTAGGTAAAATTAAGTTATTGATGTATATGAAGGTCCCACGGTGACGTAGGGGCCAACTCGCCAGGAATGTTGTCAAATATTACCGCCGATGAATTAGGTTGGGTTAGGTTAGGTTATATTACGTTATTGATGTATATGAAGGCCCCACGGAGACGGAGAGGCCAACTCGCCAGGAATGTTGTCAAATATTACCGCCGATATGATAGGTTTGGCTAGGTTAGGTTATATTACGTTATTGATGTATATAAAGGTCCCACGGAGAGGTAGAGGCCAACTCGCCAGGAATGTTGTCAAATATTGGTGCCGAGATGTTAGGTTGGGTTAAGTTAGGTAATATTACGTTATTGATGTATATGAAGGTCCCACGGTGGCGTAGAGGCCAACTCGCCAGGAATGTTGTCAAATATTACCGCCGATGTGTTAGGTTGGGTTAGGTTAGGTTATACTACGTTATTGATGTATATGAAGGCCCCACCGAGACGTAGAGGCCAACTCGGCAGAAATGTTGTCAAATATTACCGCCGAGATGTTAGGTTGGGTGAGGTTAGGTTATATTACGTTATTGATGTATATGAAGGGCCCACGGAGACGTAGAGGCCAACTCGCCAGGAATGTTGTCAAATATTCCCGCCGAGATGCTAGGTTGGGCTAGGTTAGGTTACATTACGTTATTGATGTATATAAAGGTCCCACGGAAACATAGAGGCCAACAAGCCAGGAATGTTGTCAAATACTGCCGCCGAGATGTTACGATGGTTTAGGTTAGGTTAAATTAAGATATTGATGTATATGAAGGTCCCACGGAGAGGTAGAGGCCAACTCGCCAGGAATGTTGTCAAATATTACTGCCGATGAATTAGGTTGGGTTAGGTTAGGTTATATTACGTTATTGATGTATATGAAGGCCCCACGGAGACGGAGAGGCCAACTCGCCAGGAATGTTGTCAAATATTACCGCCGATATGATAGGTTGGGCTAGGTTAGGTTATATTACGTTATTGATGTATATAAAGGTCCCACGGAGAGGTAGAGGCCAACTCGCCAGGAATGTTGTCAAATATTAGTGCCGAGATGTTAGGTTGGGTTAGGTTAGGTAATATTAAGTTATTGATGTATATGAAGGTCCCACGGTGACGTAGAGGCCAACTCGCCAGGAATGTTGTCAAATATTACCGCCGAGATGATAGGTTGGGTTAGGTTAGATTATATTACGTTATTGATGTATATGAAGGCCGGACGGAGAGGTAGAGGCCAACTCGCCAGGAATGTTGTCAAATATTAGTGCCGAGATGTTAGGTTGGGTTAGGTTAGGTAATATTACGTTATTGATGTATATGAAGGTCCCACGGAGACGTAGAGGCCAACTCGCCAGGAATGTTGTCAAATAATAGCGCCGAGATCTTAGGTTGCGTTAGGTCAGGTAATATTACGTTATTGATGTATATGAAGGTCCCACGGAGACGTAGAGGCCAACTCGCCAGGAATGTTGTCAAATATTCCCGCCGAGATGCTAGGTTGGGCTAGGTTAGGTTACATTACGTTATTGATGTATATAAAGGTCCCACGGAAACATAGAGGCCAACAAGCCAGGAATGTTGTCAAATACTACCGCCGAGATGTTACGTTGGTTTAGGTTAGGTTAAATTAAGATATTGATGTATATGAAGGTCCCACGGAGAGGTAGAGGCCAACTCGCCAGAAATGTTGTCAAATATTAGTGCCGAGTTGTTAGGTTGGGTTAGGTTAGGTAATATTAAGTTATTGATGTATATGAAGGTTCCACGGAGACGTAGGTGCCAACTCGCCAGGAATGTTGTCAAATATTACCGCCGATATGTTAGGTTGGGTTAGGTTAGGTAATATTACGTTATTGATGTATATGAAGGTCCCACGGAGACGTAGAGGCCAACTCGCCGGGAATGTTGTCAAATATTACCGCCGATATGATAGGTTGGGCTAGGTTAGGTTATATTACGTTATTGATGTATATAAAGGTCCCACGGAGAGGTAGAGGCCAACTCGCCAGGAATGTTGTCAAATATTCCCGCCGAGATGATAGGTTGGGCTAGGTTAGGTTATATTACGTTATTGATGTATATAAACGTCCCACGGAAACATAGAGGCCAACAAGCCAGGAATGTTGTCAAATACTACCGCCGAGATGTTACGTTGGTTTAGGTTAGGTTAAATTAAGATATTGATGTATATGAAGGTCCCACGGAGAGGTAGAGGCCAACTCGCCAGGAATGTTGTCAAATATTAGTGCCGATGAATTAGGTTGGGTTAGGTTAGGTTATATTACGTTATTGATGTATATGAAGGCCCCACGGAGACGGAGAGGCCAACTCGCCAGGAATGTTGTCAAATATTACCGCCGATATGATAGGTTGGGCTAGGTTATGTTATATTACGTTATTGATGTATATAAAGGTCCCACGGACAGGTAGAGGCCAACTCGCCAGGAATGTTGTCAAATATTAGTGCCGAGATGTTAGGTTGGTTTAGGTTATGTTAAATTACGTTATTGATGTATATGAAGGCCCCACGGAGACGTAGAGGCCAACTCGCCAGGAATGTTGTCAAATATTAGTGCCGAGATGTTAGGTTGGGTTAGGTTAGGTTATATTACGTTATTGATGTATATAAAATTCCCACGGAGACGTAGAGGCCAACTCGCCAGGAATGTTGTCAAATATTAGTACCGAGATGTTAGGTTGGGTTAGGTTAGGTTATATTACGTTATTGATGTATACGAAGTTCCACGCAGACGTAGAGGCCAGCTCGCCAGGAATGTTGTCAAATAATAACGCCGAAAGTTTAAGTTGGGTTATATTAGGTTATATTACGTTATTGATGGATATGAAGGTCTCACGGAGACGTAGAGGCCAACTCGCCAGGAATGTTGTCAAATATTAGTTCCGAGAGATTGGGTTGGGTTAGGTTAGGTTATATTACGTTATTGATGTATATAAAGGCCCCGCGGAAAAGTAGAGGCCAACCCGCCAGGAATGTTGTCAAATAATAACGCCGAAAGGTGAGGTTGGGTTATATTAGGTTATATTACGTTATCGATGGATATGAAGGTCTCACGGAGACGTAGAGGCCAACTCGACGGGAATGTTGTCAAATATTACCGCCGATGTGTTAGGTTGGGTTAGGTTAGGTTATACTACGTTATTGATGGATATGAAGGTCTCACGGAGACGTAGAGTCCAACAAGACAGGAATGCTGTCAAATATTACCGCCGAGATGTTACGTTGGTTTAGGTTAGGTTAAATTACGTTATTGATGTATATGAAGGTCCCACTGAGAGGTAGAGGCCAACTCGCCAGGAATGTTGTCAAATATTAGTGCCGAGATGTTAGGTTGGGTTAAGTTAGGTAATATTACGTTATTGATGTATATGAAGGTCCCACGGTGACGTAGAGGCCAACTCGCCAGGAATGTTGTCAAATATTACCGCCGATGTGTTAGGTTGGGTTAGGTTAGGTTATACTAAGTTATTGATGTATATGAAGGCCCCACCGAGACGTAGAGGCCAACTCGGCAGAAATGTTGTCAAATATTACCGCCGAGATGATAGGTTGGGTTAGGTTAGGTTATATTACGTTATTGATGTATATAAAATTCCCACGGAGACGTAGAGGCCAACTCGCCAGGAATGTTGTCAAATATTACTTCCGAGACATTGGGTTGGGTTAGGTTAGGTTATATTACGTTATTGATGTATATAAAGGCCCCGCGGGGACGTTGAGGCCAACCCGCCAGGAATGTTGTCAAATAATAGCGCCGAAAGGTTAGGTTGGGTTAGTTTAGGTTATACTATGTTATTGATATATGTGAAGGCCCCACGGAGACGTAGAGGCCAACTCGCCAGGAATGTTGTCAAATATTACCGCCGAGATGATAGGTTGGGTTAGGTTAGGTTATATTACGTTATTGATGTATATGAAGGCCCCACGGAAACATGGAGGCCAACAAGACAGGAATGTTGTCAAATCTTACCGCCGAGATGTCACGTTGGTTTAGGTTAGGTTAAATTACGTTATTGAAGTATATGAAGGTCCCACGGAGAGGTATAGGCCAACTCGCCAGGAATGTTGTCAAATATTAGTGCCGAGATGTTAGGTTGCGTTAGGTTAGGTTACATTACGTTATTGATGTGTATGAAGGTCCCACGGAGAGGTAGAGGCCAACTGGCCAGGAATGTTGTCAAATATTAGTGCCGAGATGTTAGGTTGGGTTAAGTTAGGTAAGATTACGTTATTGATGTATATGAAGGGCCCACGGAGACGTAGAGGCCAACTGGCCAGGAATGTTGTCAAATATTACCGCCGAGATGATAGGTTGGGTTAGGTCAGGTAATATTATGTTATTGATGTATATAAAGGTCCCACGGACAGGTAGAGGCCAACTCGCCAGGAATGTTGTCAAATATTAGTGCCGAGATGTTAGGTTGGTTTAGGTTATGTTAAATTACGTTATTGATATATATGAAGGCCCCACGGAGACGTAGAGGCCAACTCGCCAGGAATGTTGTCAAATATTAGTGCCGAGATGTTAGGTTGGGTTAGATTAGGTTATATTACGTTATTGATGTATATAAAATTCCCACGGAGACGTAGAGGCCAACTCGCCAGGAATGTTGTCAAATATTAGTACCGAGATGTTAGGTTGGGTTAGGTTAGGTTATATTACGTTATTGATGTATATGAAGTTCCACGGAGACGTAGAGGCCAGCTCGCCAGGAATGTTGTCAAATAATAACGCCGAAAGGTTAAGTTGAGTTATATTAGGTTATATTACGTTATTGATGGATATGAAGGTCTCACGGAGACGTAGAGGCCAACTCGCCAGGAATGTTGTCAAATATTAGTTCCGAGAGATTGGGTTGGGTTAGGTTAGGTTATATTACGTTATTGATGTATATAAAGGCCCCGCGGAAACGTAGAGGCCAACCCGCCAGGAATGTTGTCAAATAATAACGCCGAAAGGTTAGGTTGGGTTATATTAGGTTATATTACGTTATTGATGGATATGAAGGTCTCACGGAGACGTAGAGGCCAACTCGACAGGAATGTTGTCAAATATTACCGCCGATGTGTTAGGTTGGGTTAGGTTAGGTTATACTACGTTATTGATGTATATGAAGGCCCCACGGAGACGGAGAGGCCAACTCGCCAGGAATGTTGTCAAATATTACCGCCGATATGATAGGTTGGGCTAGGTTAGGTTATATTACGTTATTGATGTATATAAAGGTCCCACGGAGAGGTAGAGGCCAACTCGCCAGGAATGTTGTCAAATATTAGTGCCGAGATGTTAGGTTGGTTTAGGTTAGGTTAAATTACGTTATTGATGTATATGAAGGCCCCACGGAGACGTAGAGGCCAACTCGCCAGGAATGTTGTCAAATATTAGTGCCGAGATGTTAGGTTTGGTTAGGTTAGGTAATATTATGTTATTGATGTATATGAAGGTCCCACGGAGACGTAGAGGCCAACTCGCCAGGAATGTTGTCAAATATTCCCGCCGAGATGATAGGTTGGGCTAGGTTAGGTTATATTACGTTATTGATGTATATAAACGTCCCACGGAAACATAGAGGCCAACAAGCCAGGAATGTTGTCAAATACTACCGCCGAGATGTTACGTTGGTTTAGGTTAGGTTAAATTAAGATATTGATGTATATGAAGGTCCCACGGAGAGGTAGAGGCCAACTCGCCAGGAATGTTGTCAAATATTAGTGCCGAGATGTTAGGTTGGGTTAGGTTAGGTAATATTAAGTTATTGATGTATATGAAGGTCCCACGGTGACGTAGAGGCCAACTCGCCAGGAATGTTGTCAAATATTACCGCCGATGAATTAGGTTGGGTTAGGTTAGGTTATATTACGTTATTGATGTATATGAAGGCCCCACGGAGACGGAGAGGCCAACTCGCCAGGAATGTTGTCAAATATTACCGCCGATATGATAGGTTGGGCTAGGTTAGGTTATATTACGTTATTGATGTATATAAAGGTCCCACGGAGAGGTAGAGGCCAACTCGCCAGGAATGTTGTCAAATATTAGTGCCGAGATGTTAGGTTGGGTTAAGTTAGGTAATATTACGTTATTGATGTATATGAAGGTCCCACGGTGGCGTAGAGGCCAACTCGCCAGGAATGTTGTCAAATATTACCGCCGATGTGTTAGGTTGGGTTAGGTTAGGTTATACTACGTTATTGATGTATATGAAGGCCCCACCGAGACGTAGAGGCCAACTCGGCAGAAATGTTGTCAAATATTACCGCCGAGATGTTAGGTTGGGTGAGGTTAGGTTATATTACGTTATTGATGTATATGAAGGGCCCACGGAGACGTAGAGGCCAACTCGCCAGGAATGTTGTCAAATATTCCCGCCGAGATGCTAGGTTGGGCTAGGTTAGGTTACATTACGTTATTGATGTATATAAAGGTCCCACGGAAACATAGAGGCCAACAAGCCAGGAATGTTGTCAAATACTACCGCCGAGATGATACGTTGGTTTAGGTTCGGTTAAATTAAGATATTGATGTATATGAAGGTCCCACGGAGAGGTAGAGGCCAACTCGCCAGGAATGTTGTCAAATATTACTGCCGATGAATTAGGTTGGGTTAGGTTAGGTTATATTACGTTATTGATGTATATGAAGGCCCCACGGAGACGGAGAGGCCAACTCGCCAGGAATGTTGTCAAATATTACCGCCGATATGATAGGTTGGGCTAGGTTAGGTTATATTACGTTATTGATGTATATAAAGGTCCCACGGAGAGGTAGAGGCCAACTCGCCAGGAATGTTGTCAAATATTACCGCCGATATGATAGGTTGGGCTAGGTTATGTTATATTACGTTATTGATGTATATAAAGGTCCCACGGACAGGTAGAGGCCAACTCGCCAGGAATGTTGTCAAATATTAGTGCCGAGATGTTAGGTTGGTTTAGGTTATGTTAAATTACGTTATTGATGTATATGAAGGTCCCACGGAGACGTAGAGGCCAACTCGCCAGGAATGTTGTCAAATATTCCCGCCGAGATGATAGGTTGGGCTAGGTTAGGTTATATTACGTTATTGATGTATATAAACGTCCCACGGAAACATAGAGGCCAACAAGCCAGGAATGTTGTCAAATACTACCGCCGAGATGTTACGTTGGTTTAGGTTAGGTTAAATTAAGATATTGATGTATATGAAGGTCCCACGGAGAGGTAGAGGCCAACTCGCCAGGAATGTTGTCAAATATTAGTGCCGAGATGTTAGGTTGGGTTAGGTTAGGTAATATTAAGTTATTGATGTATATGAAGGTCCCACGGTGACGTAGAGGCCAACTCGCCAGGAATGTTGTCAAATATTACCGCCGATGAATTAGGTTGGGTTAGGTTAGGTTATATTACGTTATTGATGTATATGAAGGCCCCACGGAGACGAAGAGGCCAACTCGCCAGGAATGTTGTCAAATATTACCGCCGATGTGTTAGGTTGGGTTAGGTTAGGTTATACTACGTTATTGATGTATATGAAGGCCCCACCGAGACGTAGAGGCCAACTCGGCAGAAATGTTGTCAAATATTACCGCCGAGATGTTAGGTTGGGTGAGGTTAGGTTATATTACGTTATTGATGTATATGAAGGGCCCACGGAGACGTAGAGGCCAACTCGCCAGGAATGTTGTCAAATATTCCCGCCGAGATGCTAGGTTGGGCTAGGTTAGGTTACATTACGTTATTGATGTATATAAAGGTCCCACGGAAACATAGAGGCCAACAAGCCAGGAATGTTGTCAAATACTACCGCCGAGATGATACGTTGGTTTAGGTTAGGTTAAATTAAGATATTGATGTATATGAAGGTCCCACGGAGAGGTAGAGGCCAACTCGCCAGGAATGTTGCCAAATATTACTGCCGATGAATTAGGTTGGGTTAGGTTAGGTTATATTACGTTATT
Source organism: Xylocopa violacea (assembly GCA_963969225.1). Lineage (NCBI taxonomy): Eukaryota > Metazoa > Arthropoda > Insecta > Hymenoptera > Apidae > Xylocopa > Xylocopa violacea. Next base: position 998,133 of record CAXAJV010000168.1, on the reverse strand, counting down.
GATGTATATGAAGGCCCCACGGAGACGGAGATGCCAACTCGCCAGGAATGTTTTCAAATATTACCGCCGATATGATAGGTTGGGCTAGGTTAGGTTATATTACGTTATTGATGTATATAAAGGTCCCACGGAGAGGTAGAGGCCAACTCGCCAGGAATGTTGTCAAATATTACCGCCGATATGATAGGTTGGGCTAGGTTATGTTATATTACGTTATTGATGTATATAAAGGTCCCACGGACAGGTAGAGGCCAACTCGCCAGGAATGTTGTCAAATATTAGTGCCGAGATGTTAGGTTGGTTTAGGTTATGTTAAATTACGTTATTGATGTATATGAAGGTCCCACGGAGACGTAGAGGCCAACTCGCCAGGAATGTTGTCAAATATTCCCGCCGAGATGATAGGTTGGGCTAGGTTAGGTTATATTACGTTATTGATGTATATAAACGTCCCACGGAAACATAGAGGCCAACAAGCCAGGAATGTTGTCAAATACTACCGCCGAGATGTTACGTTGGTTTAGGTTAGGTTAAATTAAGATATTGATGTATATGAAGGTCCCACGGAGAGGTAGAGGCCAACTCGCCAGGAATGTTGTCAAATATTAGTGCCGAGATGTTAGGTTGGGTTAGGTTAGGTAATATTAAGTTATTGATGTATATGAAGGTCCCACGGTGACGTAGAGGCCAACTCGCCAGGAATGTTGTCAAATATTACCGCCGATGAATTAGGTTGGGTTAGGTTAGGTTATATTACGTTATTGATGTATATGAAGGCCCCACGGAGACGAAGAGGCCAACTCGCCAGGAATGTTGTCAAATATTCCCGCCGAGATGATAGGTTGGGCTAGGTTAGGTTATATTACGTTATTGATGTATATAAACGTCCCACGGAAACATAGAGGCCAACAAGCCAGGAATGTTGTCAAATACTACCGCCGAGATGTTACGTTGGTTTAGGTTAGGTTAAATTAAGATATTGATGTATATGAAGGTCCCACGGAGAGGTAGAGGCCAACTCGCCAGGAATGTTGTCAAATATTAGTGCCGAGATGTTAGGTTGGGTTAGGTTAGGTAATATTAAGTTATTGATGTATATGAAGGTCCCACGGTGACGTAGAGGCCAACTCGCCAGGAATGTTGTCAAATATTACCGCCGAGATGATAGGTTGGGTTAGGTTAGATTATATTACGTTATTGATGTATATGAAGGCCGGACGGAGAGGTAGAGGCCAACTCGCCAGGAATGTTGTCAAATATTAGTGCCGAGATGTTAGGTTGGGTTAGGTTAGGTAATATTATGTTATTGATGTATATGAAGGTCCCACGGAGACGTAGAGGCCAACTCGCCAGGAATGTTGTCAAATATTCCCGCCGAGATGATAGGTTGGGCTAGGTTAGGTTATATTACGTTATTGATGTATATAAACGTCCCACGGAAACATAGAGGCCAACAAGCCAGGAATGTTGTCAAATACTACCGCCGAGATGTTACGTTGGTTTAGGTTAGGTTAAATTAAGATATTGATGTATATGAAGGTCCCACGGAGAGGTAGAGGCCAACTCGCCAGGAATGTTGTCAAATATTAGTGCCGAGATGTTAGGTTGGGTTAGGTTAGGTAATATTAAGTTATTGATGTATATGAAGGTCCCACGGTGACGTAGAGGCCAACTCGCCAGGAATGTTGTCAAATATTACCGCCGATGAATTAGGTTGGGTTAGGTTAGGTTATATTACGTTATTGATGTATATGAAGGCCCCACGGAGACGGAGAGGCCAACTCGCCAGGAATGTTGTCAAATATTACCGCCGATATGATAGGTTGGGCTAGGTTAGGTTATATTACGTTATTGATGTATATAAAGGTCCCACGGAGAGGTAGAGGCCAACTCGCCAGGAATGTTGTCAAATATTAGTGCCGAGATGTTAGGTTGGGTTAAGTTAGGTAATATTACGTTATTGATGTATATGAAGGTCCCACGGTGGCGTAGAGGCCAACTCGCCAGGAATGTTGTCAAATATTACCGCCGATGTGTTAGGTTGGGTTAGGTTAGGTTATACTACGTTATTGATGTATATGAAGGCCCCACCGAGACGTAGAGGCCAACTCGGCAGAAATGTTGTCAAATATTACCGCCGAGATGTTAGGTTGGGTGAGGTTAGGTTATATTACGTTATTGATGTATATGAAGGGCCCACGGAGACGTAGAGGCCAACTCGCCAGGAATGTTGTCAAATATTCCCGCCGAGATGCTAGGTTGGGCTAGGTTAGGTTACATTACGTTATTGATGTATATAAAGGTCCCACGGAAACATAGAGGCCAACAAGCCAGGAATGTTGTCAAATACTACCGCCGAGATGATACGTTGGTTTAGGTTCGGTTAAATTAAGATATTGATGTATATGAAGGTCCCACGGAGAGGTAGAGGCCAACTCGCCAGGAATGTTGTCAAATATTACTGCCGATGAATTAGGTTGGGTTAGGTTAGGTTATATTACGTTATTGATGTATATGAAGGCCCCACGGAGACGGAGAGGCCAACTCGCCAGGAATGTTGTCAAATATTACCGCCGATATGATAGGTTGGGCTAGGTTAGGTTATATTACGTTATTGATGTATATAAAGGTCCCACGGAGAGGTAGAGGCCAACTCGCCAGGAATGTTGTCAAATATTACCGCCGATATGATAGGTTGGGCTAGGTTATGTTATATTACGTTATTGATGTATATAAAGGTCCCACGGACAGGTAGAGGCCAACTCGCCAGGAATGTTGTCAAATATTAGTGCCGAGATGTTAGGTTGGTTTAGGTTATGTTAAATTACGTTATTGATGTATATGAAGGTCCCACGGAGACGTAGAGGCCAACTCGCCAGGAATGTTGTCAAATATTCCCGCCGAGATGATAGGTTGGGCTAGGTTAGGTTATATTACGTTATTGATGTATATAAACGTCCCACGGAAACATAGAGGCCAACAAGCCAGGAATGTTGTCAAATACTACCGCCGAGATGTTACGTTGGTTTAGGTTAGGTTAAATTAAGATATTGATGTATATGAAGGTCCCACGGAGAGGTAGAGGCCAACTCGCCAGGAATGTTGTCAAATATTAGTGCCGAGATGTTAGGTTGGGTTAGGTTAGGTAATATTAAGTTATTGATGTATATGAAGGTCCCACGGTGACGTAGAGGCCAACTCGCCAGGAATGTTGTCAAATATTACCGCCGATGAATTAGGTTGGGTTAGGTTAGGTTATATTACGTTATTGATGTATATGAAGGCCCCACGGAGACGAAGAGGCCAACTCGCCAGGAATGTTGTCAAATATTACCGCCGATGTGTTAGGTTGGGTTAGGTTAGGTTATACTACGTTATTGATGTATATGAAGGCCCCACCGAGACGTAGAGGCCAACTCGGCAGAAATGTTGTCAAATATTACCGCCGAGATGTTAGGTTGGGTGAGGTTAGGTTATATTACGTTATTGATGTATATGAAGGGCCCACGGAGACGTAGAGGCCAACTCGCCAGGAATGTTGTCAAATATTCCCGCCGAGATGCTAGGTTGGGCTAGGTTAGGTTACATTACGTTATTGATGTATATAAAGGTCCCACGGAAACATAGAGGCCAACAAGCCAGGAATGTTGTCAAATACTACCGCCGAGATGATACGTTGGTTTAGGTTAGGTTAAATTAAGATATTGATGTATATGAAGGTCCCACGGAGAGGTAGAGGCCAACTCGCCAGGAATGTTGTCAAATATTACTGCCGATGAATTAGGTTGGGTTAGGTTAGGTTATATTACGTTATTGATGTATATGAAGGCCCCACGGAGACGGAGAGGCCAACTCGCCAGGAATGTTGTCAAATATTACCGCCGATATGATAGGTTGGGCTAGGTTAGGTTATATTACGTTATTGATGTATATAAAGGTCCCACGGAGAGGTAGAGGCCAACTCGCCAGGAATGTTGTCAAATATTACCGCCGATATGATAGGTTGGGCTAGGTTATGTTATATTACGTTATTGATGTATATAAAGGTCCCACGGACAGGTAGAGGCCAACTCGCCAGGAATGTTGTCAAATATTAGTGCCGAGATGTTAGGTTGGTTTAGGTTATGTTAAATTACGTTATTGATGTATATGAAGGTCCCACGGAGACGTAGAGGCCAACTCGCCAGGAATGTTGTCAAATATTCCCGCCGAGATGATAGGTTGGGCTAGGTTAGGTTATATTACGTTATTGATGTATATAAACGTCCCACGGAAACATAGAGGCCAACAAGCCAGGAATGTTGTCAAATACTACCGCCGAGATGTTACGTTGGTTTAGGTTAGGTTAAATTAAGATATTGATGTATATGAAGGTCCCACGGAGAGGTAGAGGCCAACTCGCCAGGAATGTTGTCAAATATTAGTGCCGAGATGTTAGGTTGGGTTAGGTTAGGTAATATTAAGTTATTGATGTATATGAAGGTCCCACGGTGACGTAGAGGCCAACTCGCCAGGAATGTTGTCAAATATTACCGCCGATGAATTAGGTTGGGTTAGGTTAGGTTATATTACGTTATTGATGTATATGAAGGCCCCACGGAGACGAAGAGGCCAACTCGCCAGGAATGTTGTCAAATATTCCCGCCGAGATGATAGGTTGGGCTAGGTTAGGTTATATTACGTTATTGATGTATATAAACGTCCCACGGAAACATAGAGGCCAACAAGCCAGGAATGTTGTCAAATACTACCGCCGAGATGTTACGTTGGTTTAGGTTAGGTTAAATTAAGATATTGATGTATATGAAGGTCCCACGGAGAGGTAGAGGCCAACTCGCCAGGAATGTTGTCAAATATTAGTGCCGAGATGTTAGGTTGGGTTAGGTTAGGTAATATTAAGTTATTGATGTATATGAAGGTCCCACGGTGACGTAGAGGCCAACTCGCCAGGAATGTTGTCAAATATTACCGCCGAGATGATAGGTTGGGTTAGGTTAGATTATATTACGTTATTGATGTATATGAAGGCCGGACGGAGAGGTAGAGGCCAACTCGCCAGGAATGTTGTCAAATATTAGTGCCGAGATGTTAGGTTGGGTTAGGTTAGGTAATATTACGTTATTGATGTATATGAAGGTCCCACGGAGACGTAGAGGCCAACTCGCCAGGAATGTTGTCAAATAATAGCGCCGAGATCTTAGGTTGCGTTAGGTCAGGTAATATTATGTTATTGATGTATATGAAGGTCCCACGGAGACGTAGAGGCCAACTCGCCAGGAATGTTGTCAAATATTCCCGCCGAGATGCTAGGTTGGGCTAGGTTAGGTTACATTACGTTATTGATGTATATAAAGGTCCCACGGAAACATAGAGGCCAACAAGCCAGGAATGTTGTCAAATACTACCGCCGAGATGTTACGTTGGTTTAGGTTAGGTTAAATTAAGATATTGATGTATATGAAGGTCCCACGGAGAGGTAGAGGCCAACTCGCCAGAAATGTTGTCAAATATTAGTGCCGAGTTGTTAGGTTGGGTTAGGTTAGGTAATATTAAGTTATTGATGTATATGAAGGTTCCACGGAGACGTAGGTGCCAACTCGCCAGGAATGTTGTCAAATATTACCGCCGAGATGTTAGGTTGGGTTAGGTTAGGTAATATTACGTTATTGATGTATATGAAGGTCCCACGGAGACGTAGAGGCCAACTCGCCAGGAATGTTGTCAAATATTACCGCCGAGATGTTAGGTTGAGTTAGGTTAGGTTATATTACGTTATTGATGTATATAAAATTCCCACGGAGACGTAGAGGCCAACTCGCCAGGAATGTTGTCAAATATTAGTACCGAGATGTTAGGTTGGGTTAGGTTAGGTTATATTACGTTATTGATGTATATGAAGTTCCACGGAGACGTAGAGGCCAGCTCGCCAGGAATGTTGTCAAATATTACCGCCGATGTGTTAGGTTGGGTTAGGTTAGGTTATGCTACGTTATTGACGTATATGAAGGCCCCACGGAGACGTAGAGGCCAACTCGCCAGGAATGTTGTCAAATATTCCCGCCGAGATGATAGGTTGGGCTAGGTTAGGTTATATTACGTTATTGATGTATATAAACGTCCCACGGAAACATAGAGGCCAACAAGCCAGGAATGTTGTCAAATACTACCGCCGAGATGTTACGTTGGTTTAGGTTAGGTTAAATTAAGATATTGATGTATATGAAGGTCCCACGGAGAGGTAGAGGCCAACTCGCCAGGAATGTTGTCAAATATTAGTGCCGAGATGTTAGGTTGGGTTAGGTTAGGTAATATTAAGTTATTGATGTATATGAAGGTCCCACGGTGACGTAGAGGCCAACTCGCCAGGAATGTTGTCAAATATTACCGCCGATGAATTAGGTTGGGTTAGGTTAGGTTATATTACGTTATTGATGTATATGAAGGCCCCACGGAGACGGAGAGGCCAACTCGCCAGGAATGTTGTCAAATATTACCGCCGATATGATAGGTTGGGCTAGGTTAGGTTATATTACGTTATTGATGTATATAAAGGTCCCACGGAGAGGTAGAGGCCAACTCGCCAGGAATGTTGTCAAATATTAGTGCCGAGATGTTAGGTTGGGTTAAGTTAGGTAATATTACGTTATTGATGTATATGAAGGTCCCACGGTGGCGTAGAGGCCAACTCGCCAGGAATGTTGTCAAATATTACCGCCGATGTGTTAGGTTGGGTTAGGTTAGGTTATACTACGTTATTGATGTATATGAAGGCCCCACCGAGACGTAGAGGCCAACTCGGCAGAAATGTTGTCAAATATTACCGCCGAGATGTTAGGTTGGGTGAGGTTAGGTTATATTACGTTATTGATGTATATGAAGGGCCCACGGAGACGTAGAGGCCAACTCGCCAGGAATGTTGTCAAATATTCCCGCCGAGATGCTAGGTTGGGCTAGGTTAGGTTACATTACGTTATTGATGTATATAAAGGTCCCACGGAAACATAGAGGCCAACAAGCCAGGAATGTTGTCAAATACTACCGCCGAGATGATACGTTGGTTTAGGTTAGGTTAAATTAAGATATTGATGTATATGAAGGTCCCACGGAGAGGTAGAGGCCAACTCGCCAGGAATGTTGTCAAATATTACTGCCGATGAATTAGGTTGGGTTAGGTTAGGTTATATTACGTTATTGATGTATATGAAGGCCCCACGGAGACGGAGAGGCCAACTCGCCAGGAATGTTGTCAAATATTACCGCCGATATGATAGGTTGGGCTAGGTTAGGTTATATTACGTTATTGATGTATATAAAGGTCCCACGGAGAGGTAGAGGCCAACTCGCCAGGAATGTTGTCAAATATTACCGCCGATATGATAGGTTGGGCTAGGTTATGTTATATTACGTTATTGATGTATATAAAGGTCCCACGGACAGGTAGAGGCCAACTCGCCAGGAATGTTGTCAAATATTAGTGCCGAGATGTTAGGTTGGTTTAGGTTATGTTAAATTACGTTATTGATGTATATGAAGGTCCCACGGAGACGTAGAGGCCAACTCGCCAGGAATGTTGTCAAATATTCCCGCCGAGATGATAGGTTGGGCTAGGTTAGGTTATATTACGTTATTGATGTATATAAACGTCCCGCGGAAACATAGAGGCCAACAAGCCAGGAATGTTGTCAAATACTACCGCCGAGATGTTACGTTGGTTTAGGTTAGGTTAAATTAAGATATTGATGTATATGAAGGTCCCACGGAGAGGTAGAGGCCAACTCGCCAGGAATGTTGTCAAATATTAGTGCCGAGATGTTAGGTTGGGTTAGGTTAGGTAATATTAAGTTATTGATGTATATGAAGGTCCCACGGTGACGTAGAGGCCAACTCGCCAGGAATGTTGTCAAATATTACCGCCGATGAATTAGGTTGGGTTAGGTTAGGTTATATTACGTTATTGATGTATATGAAGGCCCCACGGAGACGAAGAGGCCAACTCGCCAGGAATGTTGTCAAATATTCCCGCCGAGATGATAGGTTGGGCTAGGTTAGGTTATATTACGTTATTGATGTATATAAACGTCCCACGGAAACATAGAGGCCAACAAGCCAGGAATGTTGTCAAATACTACCGCCGAGATGTTACGTTGGTTTAGGTTAGGTTAAATTAAGATATTGATGTATATGAAGGTCCCACGGAGAGGTAGAGGCCAACTCGCCAGGAATGTTGTCAAATATTAGTGCCGAGATGTTAGGTTGGGTTAGGTTAGGTAATATTAAGTTATTGATGTATATGAAGGTCCCACGGTGACGTAGAGGCCAACTCGCCAGGAATGTTGTCAAATATTACCGCCGAGATGATAGGTTGGGTTAGGTTAGATTATATTACGTTATTGATGTATATGAAGGCCGGACGGAGAGGTAGAGGCCAACTCGCCAGGAATGTTGTCAAATATTAGTGCCGAGATGTTAGGTTGGGTTAGGTTAGGTAATATTACGTTATTGATGTATATGAAGGTCCCACGGAGACGTAGAGGCCAACTCGCCAGGAATGTTGTCAAATAATAGCGCCGAGATCTTAGGTTGCGTTAGGTCAGGTAATATTATGTTATTGATGTATATGAAGGTCCCACGGAGACGTAGAGGCCAACTCGCCAGGAATGTTGTCAAATATTCCCGCCGAGATGCTAGGTTGGGCTAGGTTAGGTTACATTACGTTATTGATGTATATAAAGGTCCCACGGAAACATAGAGGCCAACAAGCCAGGAATGTTGTCAAATACTACCGCCGAGATGTTACGTTGGTTTAGGTTAGGTTAAATTAAGATATTGATGTATATGAAGGTCCCACGGAGAGGTAGAGGCCAACTCGCCAGAAATGTTGTCAAATATTAGTGCCGAGTTGTTAGGTTGGGTTAGGTTAGGTAATATTAAGTTATTGATGTATATGAAGGTTCCACGGAGACGTAGGTGCCAACTCGCCAGGAATGTTGTCAAATATTACCGCCGAGATGTTAGGTTGGGTTAGGTTAGGTAATATTACGTTATTGATGTATATGAAGGTCCCACGGAGACGTAGAGGCCAACTCGCCAGGAATGTTGTCAAATATTACCGCCGATATGATAGGTTGGGCTAGGTTATGTTATATTACGTTATTGATGTATATAAAGGTCCCACGGACAGGTAGAGGCCAACTCGCCAGGAATGTTGTCAAATATTAGTGCCGAGATGTTAGGTTGGTTTAGGTTATGTTAAATTACGTTATTGATGTATATGAAGGCCCCACGGAGACGTAGAGGCCAACTCGCCAGGAATGTTGTCAAATATTAGTGCCGAGATGTTAGGTTGGGTTAGGTTAGGTTATATTACGTTATTGATGTATATAAAGGTCCCACGGACAGGTAGAGGCCAACTCGCCAGGAATGTTCTCAAATATTACCGCCGAGATGATAGGTTGGGTTAGGTTAGGTTATATTACGTTATTGATGTATATGAAGGTCCCACGGAGACGTAGAGGCCAACTCGCCAGGAATGTTGTCAAATATTAGTGCCGAGATCTTAGGTTGGGTTAGGTCAGGTAATATTATGTTATTGATGTATATGAAGGTACCACGGAAACATGGAGGCCAACAAGACAGGAATGCTGTCAAATATTACCGCCGAGATGTTACGTTGGTTTAGGTTAGGTTAAATTACGTTATTGATGTATATGAAGGTCCCACTGAGAGGTAGAGGCCAACTCGCCAGGAATGTTGTCAGATATTAGTGCCGAGATGTTAGGTTGGGTTAAGTTAGGTAATATTACGTTATTGATGTATATGAAGGTCCCACGGTGACGTAGAGGCCAACTCGCCAGGAATGTTGTCAAATATTACCGCCGATGTGTTAGGTTGGGTTAGGTTAGGTTATACTACGTTATTGATGTATATGAAGGCCCCACCGAGACGTAGAGGCCAACTCGGCAGAAATGTTGTCAAATATTACCGCCGAGATGATAGGTTGGGTTAGGTTAGGTTATATTACGTTATTGATGTATATAATATTCCCACGGAGACGTAGAGGCCAACTCGCCAGGAATGTTGTCAAATATTACTTCCGAGACATTGGGTTGGGTTAGGTTAGGTTATATTACGTTATTGATGTATATAAAGGCCCCGCGGGGACGTAGAGGCCAACCCGCCAGGAATGTTGTCAAATAATAACGCCGAAAGGTTAGGTTGGGTTATATTAGGTTATATTACGTTATTGATGGATATGAAGGTCTCACGGAGACGTAGAGGCCAACTCGACAGGAATGTTGTCAAATATTACCGCCGATGTGTTAGGTTGGGTTAGGTTAGGTTATGCTACGTTATTGACGTATATGAAGGCCCCACGGAGACGTAGAGGCCAACTCGCCAGGAATGTTGTCAAATATTAGTGCCGAGATGTTAGGTTGGTTTAGGTTATGTTAAATTACGTTATTGATGTATATGAAGGCCCCACGGAGACGTAGAGGCCAACTCGCCAGGAATGTTGTCAAATATTAGTGCCGAGATGTTAGGTTGGGTTAGATTAGGTTATATTACGTTATTGATGTATATAAAATTCCCACGGAGACGTAGAGGCCAACTCGCCAGGAATGTTGTCAAATATTAGTACCGAGATGTTAGGTTGGGTTAGGTTAGGTTATATTACGTTATTGATGTATATGAAGTTCCACGGAGACGTAGAGGCCAGCTCGCCAGGAATGTTGTCAAATAATAACGCCGAAAGGTTAAGTTGAGTTATATTAGGTTATATTACGTTATTGATGGATATGAAGGTCTCACGGAGACGTAGAGGCCAACTCGCCAGGAATGTTGTCAAATATTAGTTCCGAGAGATTGGGTTGGGTTAGGTTAGGTTATATTACGTTATTGATGTATATAAAGGCCCCGCGGAAACGTAGAGGCCAACCCGCCAGGAATGTTGTCAAATAATAACGCCGAAAGGTTAGGTTGGGTTATATTAGGTTATATTACGTTATTGATGGATATGAAGGTCTCACGGAGACGTAGAGGCCAACTCGACAGGAATGTTGTCAAATATTACCGCCGATGTGTTAGGTTGGGTTAGGTTAGGTTATACTACGTTATTGATGGAGATGAAGGTCTCACGGAGACGTAGAGTCCAACTCGACAGGAATGTTGTCAAATATTACCGCCGATGTGTTAGGTTGGGTTAGGTTAGGTTATACTACGTTATTGATGTATATGAAGGCCCCACGGAGACGTAGAGGCCAAATCGCCAGGAATGTTGTCAAATATTACCGCCGAGATGTTAGGTTGGGTTAGGTTAGGTTATATTACGTTATTGATGTATATGAAGGCCCCACGGAGACGTAGAGGCCAACTCGCCAGGAATGTTGTCAAATATTACCGCCGAGATCTTAGGTTGGGTTAGGTCAGGTAATATTATGTTATTGATGTATATGAAGGTCCCACGGAAACATGGAGGCCAACAAGACAGGAATGCTGTCAAATATTACCGCCGAGATGTTACGTTGGTTTAGGTTAGGTTAAATTACGTTATTGATGTATATGAAAGTCCCACTGAGAGGTAGAGGCCAACTCGCCAGGAATGTTGTCAAATATTAGTGCCGAGATGTTAGGTTGGGTTAAGTTAGGTTATACTACGTTATTGATGTATATGAAGGCCCCACCGAGACGTAGAGGCCAACTCGGCAGGAATGTTGTCACATAAAAGCGCCGAGTGGTTAGGTCGGGTTATATTAGGTTATATTACGTTATTGATGGATATGAAGGTCTCACGGAGACGTAGAGGCCAACTCGCCAGGAATGTTGTCAAATATTACCGCCGAGATGATAGGTTGGGTTAGGTTAGGTTATATTACGTTATTGATGTATATGAAGGCCCCACGGAGACGTAGAGGCCAACTCGCCAGGAATGTTGTCAAATATTAGTTCCGAGAGATTGGGTTGGGTTAGGTTAGGTTATATTACGTTATTGATGTATATAAAGGCCCCGCGGAAACGTAGAGGCCAACCCGCCAGGAATGTTGTCAAATAATAACGCCGAAAGGTTAGGTTGGGTTATATTAGGTTATATTACGTTATTGATGGATATGAAGGTCTCACGGAGACGTAGAGGCCAACTCGACAGGAATGTTGTCAAATATTACCGCCGATGTGTTAGGTTGGGTTAGGTTAGGTTATACTACGTTATTGATGTATATGAAGGCCCCACGGAGACGTAGAGGCCAAATCGCCAGGAATGTTGTCAAATATTACCGCCGAGATCTTAGGTTGCGTTAGGTCAGGTAATATTATGTTATTGATGTATATGAAGGTCCCACGGAGACGTAGAGGCCAAATCGCCAGGAATGTTGTCAAATATTACCGCCGAGATCTTAGGTTGGGTTAGGTCAGGTAATATTATGTTATTGATGTATATGAAGGTCCCACGGAAACATGGAGGCCAACAAGACAGGAATGCTGTCAAATATTACCGCCGAGATGTTACGTTGGTTTAGGTTAGGTTAAATTACGTTATTGATGTATATGAAGGTCCCACTGAGAGGTAGAGGCCAACTCGCCAGGAATGTTGTCAAATATTAGTGCCGAGATGTTAGGTTGGGTTAAGTTAGGTTATACTACGTTATTGATGTATATGAAGGCCCCACCGAGACGTAGAGGCCAACTCGGCAGGAATGTTGTCACATAATAGCGCCGAGTGGTTAGGTCGGGTTATATTAGGTTATATTACGTTATTGATGGATATGAAGGTCTCACGGAGACGTAGAGGCCAACTCGCCAGGAATGTTGTCAAATATTACCGTCGAGATGATAGGTTGGGTTAGGTTAGGTTATATTACGTTATTGATGTATATGAAGGCCCCACGGAGACGTAGAGGCCAAATCGCCAGGAATGTTGTCAAATATTACCGCCGAGATGTTAGGTTGGGTTAGGTTAGGTTATATTACGTTATTGATGTATATGAAGGCCCCACGGAGACGTAGAGGCCAACTCGCCAGGAATGTTGTCAAATATTACCGCCGAGATGTTAGGTTGGGTTAGGTTAGGTTATATTACGTTATTGATGTATATGAAGGCCCCACGGAGACGTAGAGGCCAACTGTCCAGAAATGTTGTCAAATGTTACCGCCGAGATGATAGGTTGGGTTAGGTTAGATTATATTACGTTATTGATGTATATGAAGGCCGCACGGAGAGGTAGAGGCCAACTCGCCAGGAATGTTGTCAAATATTAGTGCCGATATGTTCGGTTGGGTTAGGTTAGGTAATATTACGTTATTGATGTATATGAAGGACCCACGGAGACGTAGAGGCCAACTCGCCAGGAATGTTGTCAAATAATAGCGCCGAGATCTTAGGTTGCGTTAGGTCAGGTAATATTATGTTATTGATGTATATGAAGGTCCCACGGAGACGTAGAGGCCAACTCGCCAGGAATGTTGTCAAATATTCCCGCCGAGATGATAGGTTGGGCTAGGTTAGGTTATATTACGTTATTGATGTATATAAACGTCCCACGGAAACATAGAGGCCAACAAGCCAGGAATGTTGTCAAATACTACCGCCGAGATGTTACGTTGGTTTAGGTTAGGTTAAATTAAGATATTGATGTATATGAAGGTTCCACGGAGAGGTAGAGGCCAACTCGCCAGGAATGTTGTCAAATATTACCGCCGATGAGTTAGGTTGGGTTAGGTTAGGTTATATTACGTTATTGATGTATATGAAGGCCCCACGGAGACGGTGAGGCCAACTCGCCAGGAATGTTGTCAAATATTACCGCCGATATGATAGGTTGGGCTAGGTTATGTTATATTACGTTATTGATGTATATAAAGGTCCCACGGACAGGTAGAGGCCAACTCGCCAGGAATGTTGTCAAATATTAGTGCCGAGATGTTAGGTTGGTTTAGGTTATGTTAAATTACGTTATTGATGTATATGAAGGCCCCACGGAGACGTAGAGGCCAACTCGCCAGGAATGTTGTCAAATATTAGTTCCGAGAGATTGGGTTGGGTTAGGTTAGGTTATATTACGTTATTGATGTATATAAAGGCCCCACGGAAACGTAGAGGCCAACCCGCCAGGAATGTTGTCAAATAATAACGCCGAAAGGTTAGGTTGGGTTATATTAGGTTATATTACGTTATTGATGGATATGAAGGTCTCACGGAGACGTAGAGGCCAACTCGACTGGAATGTTGTCAAATATTACCGCCGATGTGTTAGGTTGGGTTAGGTTAGGTTATGCTACGTTATTGACGTATATGAAGGCCCCACGGAGACGTAGAGGCCAACTCGCCAGGAATGTTGTCAAATATTAGTGCCGAGATGTTAGGTTGGTTTAGGTTATGTTAAATTACGTTATTGATGTATATGAAGGCCCCACGGAGACGTAGAGGCCAACTCGCCAGGAATGTTGTCAAATATTAGTGCCGAGATGTTAGGTTGGGTTAGATTAGGTTATATTACGTTATTGATGTATATAAAATTCCCACGGAGACGTAGAGGCCAACTCGCCAGGAATGTTGTCAAATATTAGTACCGAGATGTTAGGTTGGGTTAGGTTAGGTTATATTACGTTATTGATGTATATGAAGTTCCACGGAGACGTAGAGGCCAGCTCGCCAGGAATGTTGTCAAATAATAACGCCGAAAGGTTAAGTTGAGTTATATTAGGTTATATTACGTTATTGATGGATATGAAGGTCTCACGGAGACGTAGAGGCCAACTCGCCAGGAATGTTGTCAAATATTAGTTCCGAGAGATTGGGTTGGGTTAGGTTAGGTTATATTACGTTATTGATGTATATAAAGGCCCCGCGGAAACGTAGAGGCCAACCCGCCAGGAATGTTGTCAAATAATAACGCCGAAAGGTTAGGTTGGGTTATATTAGGTTATATTACGTTATTGATGGATATGAAGGTCTCACGGAGACGTAGAGGCCAACTCGACAGGAATGTTGTCAAATATTACCGCCGATGTGTTAGGTTGGGTTAGGTTAGGTTATACTACGTTATTGATGGAGATGAAGGTCTCACGGAGACGTAGAGTCCAACTCGACAGGAATGTTGTCAAATATTACCGCCGATGTGTTAGGTTGGGTTAGGTTAGGTTATACTACGTTATTGATGTATATGAAGCCCCACGGAGACGTAGAGGCCAAATCGCCAGGAATGTTGTCAAATATTACCGCCGAGATGTTAGGTTGGGTTAGGTTAGGTTATATTACGTTATTGATGTATATGAAGGCCCCACGGAGACGTAGAGGCCAACTCGCCAGGAATGTTGTCAAATATTACCGCCGAGATCTTAGGTTGGGTTAGGTCAGGTAATATTATGTTATTGATGTATATGAAGGTCCCACGGAAACATGGAGGCCAACAAGACAGGAATGCTGTCAAATATTACCGCCGAGATGTTACGTTGGTTTAGGTTAGGTTAAATTACGTTATTGATGTATATGAAAGTCCCACTGAGAGGTAGAGGCCAACTCGCCAGGAATGTTGTCAAATATTAGTGCCGAGATGTTAGGTTGGGTTAAGTTAGGTTATACTACGTTATTGATGTATATGAAGGCCCCACCGAGACGTAGAGGCCAACTCGGCAGGAATGTTGTCACATAAAAGCGCCGAGTGGTTAGGTCGGGTTATATTAGGTTATATTACGTTATTGATGGATATGAAGGTCTCACGGAGACGTAGAGGCCAACTCGCCAGGAATGTTGTCAAATATTACCGCCGAGATGATAGGTTGGGTTAGGTTAGGTTATATTACGTTATTGATGTATATGAAGGCCCCACGGAGACGTAGAGGCCAACTCGCCAGGAATGTTGTCAAATATTAGTTCCGAGAGATTGGGTTGGGTTAGGTTAGGTTATATTACGTTATTGATGTATATAAAGGCCCCGCGGAAACGTAGAGGCCAACCCGCCAGGAATGTTGTCAAATAATAACGCCGAAAGGTTAGGTTGGGTTATATTAGGTTATATTACGTTATTGATGGATATGAAGGTCTCACGGAGACGTAGAGGCCAACTCGACAGGAATGTTGTCAAATATTACCGCCGATGTGTTAGGTTGGGTTAGGTTAGGTTATACTACGTTATTGATGTATATGAAGGCCCCACGGAGACGTAGAGGCCAAATCGCCAGGAATGTTGTCAAATATTACCGCCGAGATCTTAGGTTGCGTTAGGTCAGGTAATATTATGTTATTGATGTATATGAAGGTCCCACGGAGACGTAGAGGCCAAATCGCCAGGAATGTTGTCAAATATTACCGCCGAGATCTTATGTTGGGTTAGGTCAGGTAATATTATGTTATTGATGTATATGAAGGTCCCACGGAAACATGGAGGCCAACAAGACAGGAATGCTGTCAAATATTACCGCCGAGATGTTACGTTGGTTTAGGTTAGGTTAAATTACGTTATTGATGTATATGAAGGTCCCACTGAGAGGTAGAGGCCAACTCGCCAGGAATGTTGTCAAATATTAGTGCCGAGATGTTAGGTTGGGTTAAGTTAGGTTATACTACGTTATTGATGTATATGAAGGCCCCACCGAGACGTAGAGGCCAACTCGGCAGGAATGTTGTCACATAATAGCGCCGAGTGGTTAGGTCGGGTTATATTAGGTTATATTACGTTATTGATGGATATGAAGGTCTCACGGAGACGTAGAGGCCAACTCGCCAGGAATGTTGTCAAATATTACCGCCGAGATGATAGGTTGGGTTAGGTTAGGTTATATTACGTTATTGATGTATATGAAGGCCCCACGGAGACGTAGAGGCCAAATCGCCAGGAATGTTGTCAAATATTACCGCCGAGATGTTAGGTTGGGTTAGGTTAGGTTATATTACGTTATTGATGTATATGAAGGCCCCACGGAGACGTAGAGGCCAACTCGCCAGGAATGTTGTCAAATATTACCGCCGAGATGTTAGGTTGGGTTAGGTTAGGTTATATTACGTTATTGATGTATATGAAGGCCCCACGGAGACGTAGAGGCCAACTGTCCAGAAATGTTGTCAAATGTTACCGCCGAGATGATAGGTTGGGTTAGGTTAGATTATATTACGTTATTGATGTATATGAAGGCCGCACGGAGAGGTAGAGGCCAACTCGCCAGGAATGTTGTCAAATATTAGTGCCGATATGTTCGGTTGGGTTAGGTTAGGTAATATTACGTTATTGATGTATATGAAGGTCCCACGGAGACGTAGAGGCCAACTCGCCAGGAATGTTGTCAAATAATAGCGCCGAGATCTTAGGTTGCGTTAGGTCAGGTAATATTATGTTATTGATGTATATGAAGGTCCCACGGAGACGTAGAGGCCAACTCGCCAGGAATGTTGTCAAATATTCCCGCCGAGATGATAGGTTGGGCTAGGTTAGGTTATATTACGTTATTGATGTATATAAACGTCCCACGGAAACATAGAGGCCAAATCGCCAGGAATGTTGTCAAATACTACCGCCGAGATGTTACGTTGGTTTAGGTTAGGTTAAATTAAGATATTGATGTATATGAAGGTTCCACGGAGAGGTAGAGGCCAACTCGCCAGGAATGTTGTCAAATATTACCGCCGATGAGTTAGGTTGGGTTAGGTTAGGTTATATTACGTTATTGATGTATATGAAGGCCCCACGGAGACGGTGAGGCCAACTCGCCAGGAATGTTGTCAAATGTTACCGCCGATATGATAGGTTGGGCTAGGTTATGTTATATTACGTTATTGATGTATATAAAGGTCCCACGGACAGGTAGAGGCCAACTCGCCAGGAATGTTGTCAAATATTAGTGCCGAGATGTTAGGTTGGTTTAGGTTATGTTAAATTACGTTATTGATGTATATGAAGGCCCCACGGAGACGTAGAGGCCAACTCGCCAGGAATGTTGTCAAATATTAGTGCCGAGATGTTAGGTTGGGTTAGATTAGGTTATATTACGTTATCGATGTATATAAAATTCCCACGGAGACGTAGAGGCCAACTCGCCAGGAATGTTGTCAAATATTAGTACCGAGATGTTAGGTTGGGTTATGATAGGTTATATTACGTTATTGATGTATATGAAGTTCCACGGAGACGTAGAGGCCAGCTCGCCAGGAATGTTGTCAAATAATAACGCCGAAAGGTTAAGTTGAGTTATATTAGGTTATATTACGTTATTGATGGATATGAAGGTCTCACGGAGACGTAGAGGCCAACTCGCCAGGAATGTTGTCAAATATTAGTTCCGAGAGATTGGGTTGGGTTAGGTTAGGTTATATTACGTTATTGATGTATATAAAGGCCCCGCGGAAACGTAGAGGCCAACCCGCCAGGAATGTTGTCAAATAATAACGCCGAAAGGTTAGGTTGGGTTATATTAGGTTATATTACGTTATTGATGGATATGAAGGTCTCACGGAGACGTAGAGGCCAACTCGACAGGAATGTTGTCAAATATTACCGCCGATGTGTTAGGTTGGGTTAGGTTAGGTTATACTACGTTATTGATGGAGATGAAGGTCTCACGGAGACGTAGAGTCCAACTCGACAGGAATGTTGTCAAATATTACCGCCGATGTGTTAGGTTGGGTTAGGTTAGGTTATACTACGTTATTGATGTATATGAAGGACCCACGGAGACGTAGAGGCCAAATCGCCAGGAATGTTGTCAAATATTACCGCCGAGATGTTAGGTTGGGTTAGGTTAGGTTATATTACGTTATTGATGTATATGAAGGCCCCACGG
The DNA here is from genome assembly GCA_963969225.1 of Xylocopa violacea. Classification (NCBI taxonomy): domain Eukaryota; kingdom Metazoa; phylum Arthropoda; class Insecta; order Hymenoptera; family Apidae; genus Xylocopa; species Xylocopa violacea. The sequence continues at coordinate 979,368 of CAXAJV010000168.1, read as the reverse complement.
AGACGTAGAGGCCAACTCGCCAGGAATGTTGTCAAATATTACCGCCGAGATCTTAGGTTGGGTTAGGTCAGGTAATATTATGTTATTGATGTATATGAAGGTCCCACGGAAACATGGAGGCCAACAAGACAGGAATGCTGTCAAATATTACCGCCGAGATGTTACGTTGGTTTAGGTTAGGTTAAATTACGTTATTGATGTATATGAAAGTCCCACTGAGAGGTAGAGGCCAACTCGCCAGGAATGTTGTCAAATATTAGTGCCGAGATGTTAGGTTGGGTTAAGTTAGGTTATACTACGTTATTGATGTATATGAAGGCCCCACCGAGACGTAGAGGCCAACTCGGCAGGAATGTTGTCACATAAAAGCGCCGAGTGGTTAGGTCGGGTTATATTAGGTTATATTACGTTATTGATGGATATGAAGGTCTCACGGAGACGTAGAGGCCAACTCGCCAGGAATGTTGTCAAATATTACCGCCGAGATGATAGGTTGGGTTAGGTTAGGTTATATTACGTTATTGATGTATATGAAGGCCCCACGGAGACGTAGAGGCCAACTCGCCAGGAATGTTGTCAAATATTAGTTCCGAGAGATTGGGTTGGGTTAGGTTAGGTTATATTACGTTATTGATGTATATAAAGGCCCCGCGGAAACGTAGAGGCCAACCCGCCAGGAATGTTGTCAAATAATAACGCCGAAAGGTTAGGTTGGGTTATATTAGGTTATATTACGTTATTGATGGATATGAAGGTCTCACGGAGACGTAGAGGCCAACTCGACAGGAATGTTGTCAAATATTACCGCCGATGTGTTAGGTTGGGTTAGGTTAGGTTATACTACGTTATTGATGTATATGAAGGCCCCACGGAGACGTAGAGGCCAAATCGCCAGGAATGTTGTCAAATATTACCGCCGAGATCTTAGGTTGCGTTAGGTCAGGTAATATTATGTTATTGATGTATATGAAGGTCCCACGGAGACGTAGAGGCCAAATCGCCAGGAATGTTGTCAAATATTACCGCCGAGATCTTATGTTGGGTTAGGTCAGGTAATATTATGTTATTGATGTATATGAAGGTCCCACGGAAACATGGAGGCCAACAAGACAGGAATGCTGTCAAATATTACCGCCGAGATGTTACGTTGGTTTAGGTTAGGTTAAATTACGTTATTGATGTATATGAAGGTCCCACTGAGAGGTAGAGGCCAACTCGCCAGGAATGTTGTCAAATATTAGTGCCGAGATGTTAGGTTGGGTTAAGTTAGGTTATACTACGTTATTGATGTATATGAAGGCCCCACCGAGACGTAGAGGCCAACTCGGCAGGAATGTTGTCACATAATAGCGCCGAGTGGTTAGGTCGGGTTATATTAGGTTATATTACGTTATTGATGGATATGAAGGTCTCACGGAGACGTAGAGGCCAACTCGCCAGGAATGTTGTCAAATATTACCGCCGAGATGATAGGTTGGGTTAGGTTAGGTTATATTACGTTATTGATGTATATGAAGGCCCCACGGAGACGTAGAGGCCAAATCGCCAGGAATGTTGTCAAATATTACCGCCGAGATGTTAGGTTGGGTTAGGTTAGGTTATATTACGTTATTGATGTATATGAAGGCCCCACGGAGACGTAGAGGCCAACTCGCCAGGAATGTTGTCAAATATTACCGCCGAGATGTTAGGTTGGGTTAGGTTAGGTTATATTACGTTATTGATGTATATGAAGGCCCCACGGAGACGTAGAGGCCAACTGTCCAGAAATGTTGTCAAATGTTACCGCCGAGATGATAGGTTGGGTTAGGTTAGATTATATTACGTTATTGATGTATATGAAGGCCGCACGGAGAGGTAGAGGCCAACTCGCCAGGAATGTTGTCAAATATTAGTGCCGATATGTTCGGTTGGGTTAGGTTAGGTAATATTACGTTATTGATGTATATGAAGGTCCCACGGAGACGTAGAGGCCAACTCGCCAGGAATGTTGTCAAATAATAGCGCCGAGATCTTAGGTTGCGTTAGGTCAGGTAATATTATGTTATTGATGTATATGAAGGTCCCACGGAGACGTAGAGGCCAACTCGCCAGGAATGTTGTCAAATATTCCCGCCGAGATGATAGGTTGGGCTAGGTTAGGTTATATTACGTTATTGATGTATATAAACGTCCCACGGAAACATAGAGGCCAAATCGCCAGGAATGTTGTCAAATACTACCGCCGAGATGTTACGTTGGTTTAGGTTAGGTTAAATTAAGATATTGATGTATATGAAGGTTCCACGGAGAGGTAGAGGCCAACTCGCCAGGAATGTTGTCAAATATTACCGCCGATGAGTTAGGTTGGGTTAGGTTAGGTTATATTACGTTATTGATGTATATGAAGGCCCCACGGAGACGGTGAGGCCAACTCGCCAGGAATGTTGTCAAATGTTACCGCCGATATGATAGGTTGGGCTAGGTTATGTTATATTACGTTATTGATGTATATAAAGGTCCCACGGACAGGTAGAGGCCAACTCGCCAGGAATGTTGTCAAATATTAGTGCCGAGATGTTAGGTTGGTTTAGGTTATGTTAAATTACGTTATTGATGTATATGAAGGCCCCACGGAGACGTAGAGGCCAATTCGCCAGGAATGTTGTCAAATATTAGTGCCGAGATGTTAGGTTGGGTTAGATTAGGTTATATTACGTTATCGATGTATATAAAATTCCCACGGAGACGTAGAGGCCAACTCGCCAGGAATGTTGTCAAATATTAGTACCGAGATGTTAGGTTGGGTTATGATAGGTTATATTACGTTATTGATGTATATGAAGTTCCACGGAGACGTAGAGGCCAGCTCGCCAGGAATGTTGTCAAATAATAACGCCGAAAGGTTAAGTTGAGTTATATTAGGTTATATTACGTTATTGATGGATATGAAGGTCTCACGGAGACGTAGAGGCCAACTCGCCAGGAATGTTGTCAAATATTAGTTCCGAGAGATTGGGTTGGGTTAGGTTAGGTTATATTACGTTATTGATGTATATAAAGGCCCCGCGGAAACGTAGAGGCCAACCCGCCAGGAATGTTGTCAAATAATAACGCCGAAAGGTTAGGTTGGGTTATATTAGGTTATATTACGTTATTGATGGATATGAAGGTCTCACGGAGACGTAGAGGCCAACTCGACAGGAATGTTGTCAAATATTACCGCCGATGTGTTAGGTTGGGTTAGGTTAGGTTATACTACGTTATTGATGGAGATGAAGGTCTCACGGAGACGTAGAGTCCAACTCGACAGGAATGTTGTCAAATATTACCGCCGATGTGTTAGGTTGGGTTAGGTTAGGTTATACTACGTTATTGATGTATATGAAGGACCCACGGAGACGTAGAGGCCAAATCGCCAGGAATGTTGTCAAATATTACCGCCGAGATGTTAGGTTGGGTTAGGTTAGGTTATATTACGTTATTGATGTATATGAAGGCCCCACGGAGACGTAGAGGCCAACTCGCCAGGAATGTTGTCAAATATTAGTGCCGAGATGTTAGGTTGGGTTAGGTTAGGTTATATTACGTTATTGATGTATATAAAATTCCCACGGAGACGTAGAGGCCAACTCGCCAGGAATGTTGTCAAATATTAGTACCGAGATGTTAGGTTGGGTGAGGTTAGGTTATATTACGTTATTGATGTATATGAAGTTCCACGGAGACGTAGAGGCCAGCTCGCCAGGAATGTTGTCAAATAATAACGCCGAAAGGTTAAGTTGAGTTATATTAGGTTATATTACGTTATTGATGGATATGAAGGTCTCACGGAGACGTAGAGGCCAACTCGCCAGGAATGTTGTCAAATATTAGTTCCGAGAGATTGGGTTGGGTTAGGTTAGGTTATATTACGTTATTGATGTATATAAAGGCCCCACGGAAACGTAGAGGCCAACCCGCCAGGAATGTTGTCAAATAATAACGCCGAAAGGTTAGGTTGGGTTATATTAGGTTATATTACGTTATTGATGGATATGAAGGTCTCACGGAGACGTAGAGGCCAACTCGACTGGAATGTTGTCAAATATTACCGCCGATGTGTTAGGTTGGGTTAGGTTAGGTTATACTACGTTATTGATGTATATGAAGGCCCCACGGAGACGTAGAGGCCAAATCGCCAGGAATGTTGTCAAATATTACCGCCGAGATGTTAGGTTGGGTTAGGTTAGGTTATATAACGTTATTGATGTATATGAAGGCCCCACGGAGACGTAGAGGCCAAATCGCCAGGAATGTTGTCAAATATTACCGCCGAGATCTTAGGTTGGGTTAGGTCAGGTAATATTATGTTATTGATGTATATGAAGGTCCCACGGAAACATGGAGGCCAACAAGACAGGAATGCTGTCAAATATTACCGCCGAGATGTTACGTTGGTTTAGGTTAGGTTAAATTACGTTATTGATGTATATGAAGGTCCCACTGAGAGGTAGAGGCCAACTCGCCAGGAATGTTGTCAAATATTAGTGCCGAGATGTTAGGTTGGGTTAAGTTAGGTTATACTACGTTATTGATGTATATGAAGGCCCCACCGAGACGTAGAGGCCAACTCGGCAGGAATGTTGTCACATAATAGCGCCGAGTGGTTAGGTCGGGTTATATTAGGTTATATTACGTTATTGATGGATATGAAGGTCTCACGGAGACGTAGAGGCCAACTCGCCAGGAATGTTGTCAAATATTACCGCCGAGATGATAGGTTGGGTTAGGTTAGGTTATATAACGTTATTGATGTATATGAAGGCCCCACGGAGACGTAGAGGCCAAATCGCCAGGAATGTTGTCAAATATTACCGCCGAGATGTTAGGTTGGGTTAGGTTAGGTTATATTACGTTATTGATGTATATGAAGGCCCCACGGAGACGTAGAGGCCAACTCGCCAGGAATGTTGTCAAATATTCCCGCCGAGATGATAGGTTGGGCTAGGTTAGGTTATATTACGTTATTGATGTATATAAACGTCCCACGGAAACATAGAGGCCAACAAGCCAGGAATGTTGTCAAATACTACCGCCGAGATGTTACGTTGGTTTAGGTTAGGTTAAATTAAGATATTGATGTATATGAAGGTTCCACGGAGAGGTAGAGGCCAACTCGCCAGGAATGTTGTCAAATATTACCGCCGATGAGTTAGGTTGGGTTAGGTTAGGTTATATTACGTTATTGATGTATATGAAGGCCCCACGGAGACGGTGGGGCCAACTCGCCAGGAATGTTGTCAAATATTACCGCCGATATGATAGGTTGGGCTAGGTTAGGTTATATTACTTTATTGATGTATATAAAGGTCCCACGGAGAGGTAGAGTCCAACTCGCCAGGAATGTTGTCAAATATTAGTGCCGAGATGTTAGGTTGGTTTAGGTTAGGTTAAATTACGTTATTGATTTGTATGAAGGCCCCACGGAGACGTAGAGGCCAACTCGCCAGTAATGTTGTCAAATATTAGTGCCGAGATGTTAGGTTGGGTTAGGTTAGGTTATATTACGTTATTGATGTATATGAAGGCCCCACGGAGACGTAGAGGCCAACTGTCCAGAAATGTTGTCAAATGTTACCGCCGAGATGATAGGTTGGGTTAGGTTAGATTATATTACGTTATTGATGTATATGAAGGCCGCACGGAGAGGTAGAGGCCAACTCGCCAGGAATGTTGTCAAATATTAGTGCCGATATGTTCGGTTGGGTTAGGTTAGGTAATATTACGTTATTGATGTATATGAAGGTCCCACGGAGACGTAGAGGCCAACTCGCCAGGAATGTTGTCAAATAATAGCGCCGAGATCTTAGGTTGCGTTAGGTCAGGTAATATTATGTTATTGATGTATATGAAGGTCCCACGGAGACGTAGAGGCCAACTCGCCAGGAATGTTGTCAAATATTCCCGCCGAGATGATAGGTTGGGCTAGGTTAGGTTATATTACGTTATTGATGTATATAAACGTCCCACGGAAACATAGAGGCCAACAAGCCAGGAATGTTGTCAAATACTACCGCCGAGATGTTACGTTGGTTTAGGTTAGGTTAAATTAAGATATTGATGTATATGAAGGTTCCACGGAGAGGTAGAGGCCAACTCGCCAGGAATGTTGTCAAATATTACCGCCGATGAGTTAGGTTGGGTTAGGTTAGGTTATATTACGTTATTGATGTATATGAAGGCCCCACGGAGACGGTGGGGCCAACTCGCCAGGAATGTTGTCAAATATTACCGCCGATATGATAGGTTGGGCTAGGTTAGGTTATATTACTTTATTGATGTATATAAAGGTCCCACGGAGAGGTAGAGGCCAACTCGCCAGGAATGTTGTCAAATATTAGTGCCGAGATGTTAGGTTGGTTTAGGTTATGTTAAATTACGTTATTGATGTATATGAAGGCCCCACGGAGACGTAGAGGCCAACTCGCCAGGAATGTTGTCAAATATTAGTGCCGAGATGTTAGGTTGGGTTAGGTTAGGTTATATTACGTTATTGATGTATATAAAATTCCCACGGAGACGTAGAAGCCAACTCGCCAGGAATGTTGTCAAATATTAGTACCGAGATGTTAGGTTGGGTTAGGTTAGGTTATATTACGTTATTGATGTATATGAAGTTCCACGGAGACGTAGAGGCCAGCTCGCCAGGATTGTTGTCAAATAATAACGCCGAAAGGTTAAGTTGAGTTATATTAGGTTATATTACGTTATTGATGTATATGAAGGTCTCACGGAGACGTAGAGGCCAACTCGCCAGGAATGTTGTCAAATAATAACGCCGAAAGGTTAGGTTGGGCTAGGTCAGGTTATATTACTTTATTGATGTATATAAAGGTCCCACGGAGACGTAGAGGCCAACTCGACAGGAATGTTGTCAAATATTACCGCCGATGTGTTAGGTTGGGTTAGGTTAGGTTATACTACGTTATTGATGGATATGAAGGTCTCACGGAGACGTAAAGTCCAACTCGACAGGAATGTTGTCAAATATTACCGCCGATGTGTTAGGTTGGGTTAGGTTAGGTTATACTACGTTATTGATGTATATGAAGGCCCCACGGAGACGTAGAGGCCAAATCGCCAGGAATGTTGTCAAATATTACCGCCGAGATGTTAGGTTGGGTTAGGTTAGGTTATATTACGTTATTGATGTATATGAAGGCCCCACGGAGACGTAGAGGCCAACTCGCCAGGAATGTTGTCAAATATTACCGCCGAGATCTTAGGTTGGGTTAGGTCAGGTAATATTATGTTATTGATGTATATGAAGGTCCCACGGAAACATGGAGGCCAACAAGACAGGAATGCTGTCAAATATTACCGCCGAGATGTTACGTTGGTTTAGGTTAGGTTAAATTACGTTATTGATGTATATGAAGGTCCCACTGAGAGGTAGAGGCCAACTCACTAGGAATGTTGTCAAATATTAGTGCCGAGATGTTAGGTTGGGTTAAGTTAGGTTATATTACGTTATTGATGGATATGAAGGTCTCACGGAGACGTAGAGGCCAACTCGCCAGGAATGTTGTCAAATATTACCGCCGAGATGATAGGTTGGGTTAGTTTAGGTTATACTATGTTATTGATATATGTGAAGGTCCCACGGAGACGTAGAGGCCAACTCGCCAGGAATGTTGTCACATAATAGCGCCGAGTGGTTAGGTCGGGTTATATTAGGTTATATTACGTTATTGATGGATATGAAGGTCTCACGGAGACGTAGAGGCCAACTCGACAGGAATGCTGTCAAATATTACCGCCGATGTGTTAGGTTGGGTTAGGTTAGGTTATACTACGTTATTGATGTATATGAAGGCCCCACGGAGACGTAGAGGCCAAATCGCCAGGAATGTTGTCAAATATTACCGCCGAGATGTTAGGTTGGGTTAGGTTAGGTTATATTACGTTATTGATGTATATGAAGGCCCCACGGAGATGTAGAAGCCAACTCGCCAGGAATGTTCTCAAATATTACCGCCGAGATGATAGGTTGGGTTAGGTTAGGTTATATTACGTTATTGATGTATATAAAATTCCCACGGAGACGTAGAGGCCAACTCGCCAGGAATGTTGTCAAATATTAGTGCCGAGATCTTAGGTTGGGTTAGGTCAGGTAATATTATGTTATTGATGTATATGAAGGTCCCACGGAAACATGGAGGCCGACAAGACAGGAGTGTTGTCAAATATTACCGCCGAGATGTTACGTTGGTTTAGGTTAGGTTAAATTACGTTATTGATGTATATGAAGGCCCCACGGAGACGTAGAGGCCAACTCGCCAGGAATGTTGTCAAATATTAGTGCCGAGATGTTAGGTTGGGTTAGGTTAGGTTATATTACGTTATTGATGTATATAAAATTCCCACGGAGACGTAGAGGCCAACTCGCCAGGAATGTTGTCAAATATTAGTACCGAGATGTTAGGTTGGGTTAGGTTAGGTTATATTACGTTATTGATGTATATGAAGTTCCACGGAGACGTAGAGGCCAACTCGCCAGGAATGTTGTCAAATAATAGCGCCGAGATCTTAGGTTGCGTTAGGTCAGGTAATATTATGTTATTGATGTATATGAAGGTCCCACGGAGACGTAGAGGCCAACTCGCCAGGAATGTTGTCAAATATTACCGCCGATGTGTTAGGTTTGGTTAGGTTAGGTTATACTACGTTATTGATGTATATGAAGGCCCCACGGAGATGTAGAAGCCAACTCGCCAGGAATGTTCTCAAATATTACCGCCGAGATGATAGGTTGGGTTAGGTTAGGTTATATTACGTTATTGATGTATATGAAGGTCCCACGGAGACGTAGAGGCCAACTCGCCAGGAATGTTGTCAAATATTACCGCCGATGAGTTAGGTTGGGTTAGGTTAGGTTATATTACGTTATTGATGTATATGAAGGCTCCACGGAGACGGTGAGGCCAACTCGCCAGGAATGTTGTCAAATATTACCGCCGATACGATAGGTTGGGCTAGGTTAGTTTATATTACGTTATTGATGTATATAAAGGTCCCACGGAGAGGTAGAGGCCAACTCGCCAGGAATGTTGTCAAATATTAGTGCCGAGATGTTAGGTTGGTTTAGGTTAGGTTAAATTACGTTATTGATTTGTATGAAGGCCCCACGGAGACGTAGAGGCCAACTCGCCAGGAATGTTGTCAAATATTAGTGCCGAGATGTTAGGTTGGGTTAGGTTAGGTTATATTACGTTATTGATGTATATGAAGGCCCCACGGAGATGTAGAAGCCAACTCGCCAGGAATGTTCTCAAATATTACCGCCGAGATGATAGGTTGGGTTAGGTTAGGTTATATTACGTTATTGATGTATATGAAGGTCCCACGGAGACGTAGAGGCCAACTCGCCAGGAATGTTGTCAAATATTAGTGCCGAGATGTTAGGTTGGGTTAGGTTAGGTTATATTACGTTATTGATGTATATAAAATTCCCACGGAGACGTAGAGGCCAACTCGCCAGGAATGTTGTCAAATATTAGTACCGAGATGTTAGGTTGGGTTAGGTTAGGTTATATTACGTTATTGATGTATATGAAGTTCCACGGAGACGTAGAGGCCAACTCGCCAGGAATGTTGTCAAATAATAGCGCCGAGATCTTAGGTTGCGTTAGGTCAGGTAATATTATGTTATTGATGTATATGAAGGTCCCACGGAGACGTAGAGGCCAACTCGCCAGGAATGTTGTCAAATATTACCGCCGATGTGTTAGGTTTGGTTAGGTTAGGTTATACTACGTTATTGATGTATATGAAGGCCCCACGGAGATGTAGAAGCCAACTCGCCAGGAATGTTCTCAAATATTACCGCCGAGATGATAGGTTGGGTTAGGTTAGGTTATATTACGTTATTGATGTATATGAAGGTCCCACGGAGACGTAGAGGCCAACTCGCCAGGAATGTTGTCAAATATTACCGCCGATGAGTTAGGTTGGGTTAGGTTAGGTTATATTACGTTATTGATGTATATGAAGGCTCCACGGAGACGGTGAGGCCAACTCGCCAGGAATGTTGTCAAATATTACCGCCGATACGATAGGTTGGGCTAGGTTAGTTTATATTACGTTATTGATGTATATAAAGGTCCCACGGAGAGGTAGAGGCCAACTCGCCAGGAATGTTGTCAAATATTAGTGCCGAGATGTTAGGTTGGTTTAGGTTAGGTTAAATTACGTTATTGATTTGTATGAAGGCCCCACGGAGACGTAGAGGCCAACTCGCCAGGAATGTTGTCAAATATTAGTGCCGAGATGTTAGGTTGGGTTAGGTTAGGTTATATTACGTTATTGATGTATATGAAGGCCCCACGGAGATGTAGAAGCCAACTCGCCAGGAATGTTCTCAAATATTACCGCCGAGATGATAGGTTGGGTTAGGTTAGGTTATATTACGTTATTGATGTATATGAAGGTCCCACGGAGACGTAGAGGCCAACTCGCCAGGAATGTTGTCAAATATTAGTGCCGAGATCTTAGGTTGGGTTAGGTCAGGTAATATTATGCTATTGATGTATATGAAGGTCCCACGGAAACATGGAGGCCAACAAGACAGGAATGCTGTCAAATATTACCGCCGAGATGTTACGTTGGGTTAGGTTAGGTTATACTACTTTATTGATGTATATGAAGGCCCCACCGAGACGTAGAGGCCAACTCGGCAGAAATGATGTCAAATATTACCGCCGAGATGATAGGTTGGGTTAGGTTATGTTATATTACGTTATTGATGTATATAAAATTCCCACGGAGACGTAGAGGCCAACTCGCGAGGAATGTTGTCAAATATTCCCGCCGAGATGATAGGATGGGCTAGGTTATGTTATATTGCGTTATTGATGTATATAAAGGTCCCACGGAAACATAGAGGCCAACAAGCCAGTAATGCTGTCAAATACTACCGCCGAGATGTTACGTTGGTTTAGGTTAGGTTAAATTAAGATATTGATGTATATGAAGGTCCCACGGAGAGGTAGAGGCCAACTCGCCAGGAATGTTGTCAAATATTAGTGCCGAGATGTTAGGTTGGGTTAGGTTAGGTAATATTAAGTTATTGATGTATATGAAGGTCCCACGGTGACGTAGAGGCCAACTCGCCAGGAATGTTGTCAAATATTAGTTCCGAGACATTGGGTTGGATTAGGTTAGGTTATATTACGTTATTGATGTATATAAAGGCCCCGCGGAGACGTAGAGGCCAACCCGCCAGGAATATTGTCAAATATTAGTACCGAGATGTTAGGTTGGGTTAGGTTAGGTTATATTACGTTATTGATGTATATGAAGTTCCACGGAGACGTAGAGGCCAGCTCGCCAGGAATGTTGTCAAATAATAACGCCGAAAGGTTAGGTTGGGTTATATTAGGTTATATTACGTTATTGATGGATATGAAGGTCTCACGGAGACGTAGAGGCCAACTCGACAGGAATGCTGTCAAATATTACCGCCGATGTGTTAGGTTGGGTTAGGTTAGGTTATACTACGTTATTGACGTATATGAAGGCCCCACGGAGACGTAGAGGCCAACTCGCCAGGAATGTTGTCAAATATTAGTGCCGAGAGATTGGGTTGGCTTAGGTTAGGTTATATTACGTTATTGATGTATATAAAGGCCCCGCGGAGACGTAGAGGCCAACCCGCCAGGAATGTTGTCAAATAATAGCGCCGAAAGGTTAGGTTGGGTTAGTTTAGGTTATATTACGTTATTGATGTATATGAAGGTCCCACGGAGAGGTAGAGGCCAACTCGCCAGGAATGTTGTCAAATAATAGTGCCGAGAGATTGGGTTGGCTTAGGTTAGGTTATATTAGGTTATTGATGTATATAAAGGCCCCGCGGAGACGTAGAGGCCAACCCGCCAGGAATGTTGTCAAATAATAGCGCCGAAAGGTTAGGTTGGGTTAGTTTAGGTTATATTACGTTATTGATGTATATGAAGGTCCCACGGAGAGGTAGAGGCCAACTCGCCAGGAATGTTGTCAAATATTAGTGCCGAGATGTTAGGTTGGGTTAGGTTAGGTAATATTAAGTTATTGATGTATATGAAGGTCCCACGGAGACGTAGAGGCCAACTCGCCAGGAATGTTGTCAAATATTACCGCCGATGTGTTAGGTTGGGTTAGGGTAGGTTATACTACGTTATTGATGTATATGAAGGCCCCACGGAGACGTAGAGGCCAACTCGCCAGGAATGTTGTCAAATATTACCGCCGAGATGTTAGGTTGGGTTAGGTTAGGTTATATTACGTTATTGATGTATATGAAGGCCCCACGGAGATGTAGAGGCCAACTCGCCAGGAATGTTGTCAAATATTACCGCCGATGTGTTAGGTTGGGTTAGGTTAAGTTATACTACGTTATTGATGTATATGAAGGCCCCACGGAGACGTAGAGGCCAACTCGCCAGAAATGTTGTCAAATATTACCGCCGAGATGATAGGTTGGGTTAGGTTAGGTTATATTACGTTATTGATGTATATAAAATTCCCACGGAGACGTAGAGGCCAACTCGCCAGGAATGTTGTCAAATATTACCGCCGAGATGTTAGGTTGGGTTAGGTTAGGTTATATTACGTTATTGATGTATATGAAGGCCCCACGGAGACGTAGAGACCAAATCGCCAGGAATGTTGTCAAATATTACCGCCGAGATGTTAGGTTGGGTTAGGTTAGGTTATATTACGTTATTGATGTATGTGAAGGCCCCACGGAGACGTAGAGGCCAACTGGCCAGGAATGTTGTCAAATATTACCGCCGAGATGATAGGTTGGGTTAGGTTAGATTATATTACGTTATTGATGTATATGAAGGCCGCACGGAGAGGTAGAGGCCAACTCGCCAGGAATGCTGTCAAATATTAGTGCCGAGATGTTAGGTTGGGTTAGGTTAGGTTATATTACGTTATTGATGTATATAAAATTCCCACCGAGGCGTAGAGGCCAACTCGCCAGGGATGTTGTCAAATATTACCTCCGAGACGTTATGTTGGGTTAGCTTACGTTATATTACGTTATTGATGTATATAAAAGCCCCACGGAGACGCAGAGGCCAACTCGCCAGGAATGTTGTCAAATATTAGTGCCGAGAGATTGGGTTGGGTTAGGTTAGGTTATATTACGTTATTGATGTATATAAAGGCCCCGCGGAGACGTAGAGGCCAACCCGTCAGGAATGTTGTCAAATAATAGCGCAGAAAGGTTAGGTTGGGTTAGTGTAGGTTATATTACGTTATTGATGTATATGTACGTCCCACGGAGACGTAGAGGCCAACTCGCCAGGAAGGTTGTCAAATATAACCGCCGAGATGATAGGTTGGGTTAGGTTAGGTTATATTACGTTATTTATGTATATGAAGGCCCCACGGAGACGTAGAGGCCAACTCGCCAGGAATGTTGTCAAATATTAGTGCCGAGATGTTAGGTTGGATTAGGTTAGGTTATATTACGTTATTGATGTATATAAATGGCCCACGGAGACGTAGAGGCCAACTCGCCAGGAATGTTGTCAAATATTAGTTCCGAGAGATTGGGTTGGCTTAGGTTAGGTTATATTACGTTATTGATGTATATAAAGGCCCCACGGTGACGTAGAGGCCAACTCGCCAGGAATGTTGTCAAATATTACCGCCGATGTGTTTGGTTGGGTTAGGGTAGGTTATACTACGTTATTGATGTATATGAAGGCCCCACGGAGACGTAGAGGCCAACTCGCCAGAAATGTTGTCAAATATTACCGCCGAGATGATAGGTTGGGTTAGGTTAGGTTATATTACGTTATTGATGTATATAAAATTCCCACGGAGACGTAGAGGCCAACTCTCCAGGAATGTTGTCAAATATTAGTGCCGAGATGTTAGGTTGGATTAGGTTAGGTTATATTACGTTATTGATGTATATGAAGGCCCCACGGAGACGTAGGGGCCAACTCGCCAGAAATGTTGTCAAATATTACCGCCGAGATGATAGGTTGGTTTGGGTTAGGTTATATTACGTTATTGATGTATATAAAATTCCCACGGAGACGTAGAGGCCAACTCGCCAGGAATGTTGTCAAATATTAGTGCCGAGATGTTAAGTTGGGTTAGGTTAGGTTATATTACGTTATTGATGTATATAAAGGTCCCAGGGAAACATAGAGGCCAACAAGACAGGAATGTTGTCAAATATTACCGCCGAGATGTTACGTTGGTTTAGGTTAGGTTAAATTACGTTATTGATGTATATGAAGGTCCCACGGAGAGGTAGAGGCCAACTCGCCAGGAATGTTGTCAAATATTAGTGCCGAGATGTTAGGTTGGGTTAGGTTAGGTAATATTACGTTATTGATGTATATGAAGGCCGCACGGAGAGGTAGAGCCCAACTCGCCTGGAATGCTGTCAAATATTAGTGCTGAGATGTTAGGTTGGATTAGGTTAGGTAATATTACGTTATTGATGTATATGAAGGTCCCACGGAGAGGTAGAGGCCAACTCGCCAGGAATGTTGTCAAATATTAGTGCCGAGATGTTAGGTTGGGTTAGGTTAGGTAATATTACGTTATTGATGTATATGAAGGCCGCACGGAGCGGTAGAGCCCAACTCGCCAGGAATGCTGTCAAATATTAGTGCCGAGATGTTAGGTTGGGTTAGGTTAGGTAATATTACGTTATTGATGTATATAAAATTCCCACCGAGACGTAGAGGCCAACTCGCCAGGAATGTTGTCAAATATTACCTCCGAAACGTTATGTTGGGTTAGGTTAGGTTATATTACGTTATTGATGTATATAAAATTCCCACGGAGACGTAGAGGCCAACTCGCCAGGAATGTTGTCAAATATTAGTGCCGAGATGTTAGGTTGGATTAGGTTAGGTTATATTACGTTATTGATGTATATAAATGCCCCACGGAGACGTAGAGGCCAACTCGCCAGGAATGTTGTCAAATATTAGTTCCGAGAGATTGGGTTGGCTTAGGTTAGGTTATATTACGTTATTGATGTTTATAAACGCCCCACGGTGACGTAGAGGCCAACTCGCCAGGAATGTTGTCAAATATTACCGCCGATGTGTTTGGTTGGGTTAGGGTAGGTTATACTACGTTATTGATGTATATGAAGGCCCCACGGAGACGTAGAGGCCAACTCGCCAGAAATGTTGTCAAATATTACCGCCGAGATGATAGGTTGGGTTGGGTTAGGTTATATTACGTTATTGATGTCTATAAAATTCCCACGGAGACGTAGAGGCCAACTCTCCAGGAATGTTGTCAAATATTAGTGCCGAGATGTTAGGTTGGATTAGGTTAGGTTATATTACGTTATTGATGTATATAAAAGACCCACGGAGACGTAGAGGCCAACTCGCCAGGAATGTTGTCAAATATTAGTTCCGAGAAATTGGGTTGGGTTAGGTTAGGTTATATTACGTTATTGATGTATATAAAGGTCCCAGGGAAACATAGAGGCCAACAAGACAGGAATGTTGTCAAATATTACCGCCGAGATGTTACGTTGATTTAGGTTAGGTTAAATTACGTTATTGATGTATATGAAGGTCCCACGGAGAGGTAGAGGCCAACTCGCCAGGAATGTTGTCAAATATTAGTGCCGAGATGTTAGGTTGGGTTAGGTTAGGTTATATTAAGTTATTGATGTATATGAAGGTCCCACGGAGACGTAGAGCCCAACTCGCCAGGAATGTTGTCAAATATTACCGCCGATGTGTTAGGTTGGGTTAGGGTAGGTTATACTACGTTATTGATGTATATGAAGGCCCCAAGGAGACGTAGAGGCCAACTCGCCAGGAATGTTGTCAAATATTACCGCCGAGATGATAGGTTGGGTTAGGTTAGGTTATATTACGTTATTGATGTATATGAAGGCCCCACGGAGACGTAGAGGCCAACTCGCCAGGAATGTTGTCAAATATTAGTTCCGAGAGATTGGGTTGGGTTAGGTTAGGTTATACTACGTTATTGATGTATATGAAGGCCCCACGGAGACGTAGAGGCCAACTCGCCAGGAATGTTGTCAAATATTAGTTCCGAGAGATTGGGTTGGGTTAGGTTAGGTTATATTACGTTATTGATGTATATAAAGGTCCCAGGGAAACATAGAGGCCAACAAGACAGGAATGTTGTCAAATATTACCGCCGAGATGTTACGTTGGTTTAGGTTAGGTTAAATTACGTTATTGATGTATATGAAGGTCCCACGGAGAGGTAGAGGCCAACTCGCCAGGAATGTTGTCAAATATTAGTGCCGAGATGTTAGGTTGGGTTAGGTTAGGTAATATTACGTTATTGATGTATATGAAGGCCGCACGGAGAGGTAGAGCCCAACTCGCCAGGAATGCTGTCAAATATTAGTGCCGAGATGTTAGGTTGGGTTAGGTTAGGTAATATTACGTTATTGATGTATATAAAATTCCCACCGAGACGTAGAGGCCAACTCGCCAGGAATGTTGTCACATAATAGGGCCGAGTGGTTAGGTCGGGTTATATTAGGTTATATTACGTTATTGATGGATATGAAGGTCTCACGGAGACGTAGAGGCCAACTCGCCAGGAATGTTGTCAAATATTACCGCCGAGATGATAGGTTGGGTTAGGTTAGGATATATTACGTTATTGATGTATATGAAGGCCCCACGGAGACGTAGAGGCCAACTCGCCAGGAATGTTGTCAAATATTACCGCCGATGTGTTAGGTTGGGTTAGGTTAGGTTATACTACGTTATTCATGTATATGAAGGCCCCACGGAGACGTAGAGGCCAACTCGCCAGAAATGTTGTCAAATATTACCGCCGAGATGATAGGTTGGGTTAGGTTAGGTTATATTACGTTATTGGTGTATATAAAATTCCCACGGAGACGTAGAGGCCAACTCGCCAGGAATGTTGTCAAATATTAGTGCCGAGATGTTAGGTTGGATTAGGTTAGGTTATATTACGTTATTGATGTATATAAATGCCCCACGGAGACGTAGAGGCCAACTCGCCAGGAATGTTGTCAAATATTAGTTCCGAGAGATTGGGTTGGCTTAGGTTAGGTTATATTACGTTATTGATGTATATAAAGGCCCCGCGGAGACGTAGGGGCCAACCCGCCAGGAATTTTGTCAAATAATAGCGCCGAAAGGTTAGGTTGGGTTAGTTTAGGTTATATTACGTTATTGATGTATATGAAGGTCCCACGGCGATGTAGAGGCCAACTCGCCAGGAATGTTGTCAAATATTAGTGCCGAGATGTTAGGTTGGGTTAAGTTAGGTAATATTACGTTATTGATGTATATGAAGGTCCCACGGTGACGTAGAGGCCAACTCGCCAGGAATGTTGTCAAATATTACCGCCGATGTGTTTGGTTGGGTTAGGGTAGGTTATACTACGTTATTGATGTATATGAAGGCCCCACGGAGACGTAGAGGCCAACTCACCAGAAATGTTGTCAAATATTACCGCCGAGATGATAGGTTGGGTTAGGTTAGGTTATATTACTTTATTGATGTATATAAAATTCCCACGGAGACGTAGAGGCCAACTCTCCAGGAATGTTGTCAAATATTAGTGCCGAGATGTTAGGTTGGATTAGGTTAGGTTATATTACGTTATTGATGTATATAAAATCCCCACGGAGACGTAGAGGCCAACTCGCCAGGAATGTTGTCAAATATTAGTGCCGAGATGTTAAGTTGGGTTAGGTTAGGTTATATTACGTTATTGATGTATATAAAGGTCCCAGGGAAACATAGAGGCCAACAAGACAGGAATGTTGTCAAATATTACCGCCGAGATGTTACGTTGGTTTAGGTTAGGTTAAATTACGTTATTGATGTATATGAAGGTCCCACGGAGAGGTAGAGGCCAACTCGCCAGGAATGTTGTCAAATATTAGTGCCGAGATGTTAGGTTGGGTTAGGTTAGGTAATATTACGTTATTGATGTATATGAAGGCCGCACGGAGAGGTAGAGCCCAACTCGCCTGGAATGCTGTCAAATATTAGTGCCGAGATGTTAGGTTGGATTAGGTTAGGTAATATTACGTTATTGATGTATATGAAGGTCCCACGGAGACGTAGAGGCCAACTCGCCAGGAATGTTGTCAAATATTACCGCCGATGTGTTAGGTTGGGTTAGGGTAGGTTATACTACGTTATTGATGTATATGAAGGCCCCAAGGAGACGTAGAGGCCAACTGGCCATGAATGTTGTCAAATATTACCGCCGAGATGATAGGTTGGGTTAGGTTAGGTTATATTACGTTATTGATGTATATGAAGGCCCCACGGAGTCGTAGAGGCCAACTCGCCAGGAATGTTGTCAAATATTAGTTCCGAGAGATTGGGTTGGGTTAGGTTAGGTTATACTACGTTATTGATGTATATGAAGGCCCCACGGAGACGTAGAGGCCAACTCGCCAGGAATGTTGTCAAATATTAGTTCCGAGAGATTGGGTTGGGTTAGGTTAGGTTATATTACGTTATTGATGTATATAAAGGTCCCAGGGAAACATAGAGGCCAACAAGACAGGAATGTTGTCAAATATTACCGCCGAGATGTTACGTTGGTTTAGGTTAGGTTAAATTACGTTATTGATGTATATGAAGGTCCCACGGAGAGGTAGAGGCCAACTCGCCAGGAATGTTGTCAAATATTAGTGCCGAGATGTTAGGTTGGGTTAGGTTAGGTAATATTACGTTATTGATGTATATGAAGGCCGCACGGAGAGGTAGAGCCCAACTCGCCAGGAATGCTGTCAAATATTAGTGCCGAGATGTTAGGTTGGGTTAGGTTAGGTAATATTACGTTATTGATGTATATAAAATTCCCACCGAGACGTAGAGGCCAACTCGCCAGGAATGTTGTCAAATATTACCTCCGAGACGTTATGTTGGGTTAGGTTAGGTTATATTACGTTATTGATGTATATAAAATTCCCACGGAGACGTAGAGGCCAACTCGCCAGGAATGTTGTCAAATATTAGTGCCGAGATGTTAGGTTGGATTAGGTTAGGTTATATTACGTTATTGATGTATATAAATGCCCCACGGAGACGTAGAGGCCAACTCGCCAGGAATGTTGTCAAATATTAGTTCCGAGAGATTGGGTTGGCTTAGGTTAGGTTATATTACGTTATTGATGTTTATAAACGCCCCACGGTGACGTAGAGGCCAACTCGCCAGGAATGTTGTCAAATATTACCGCCGATGTGTTTGGTTGGGTTAGGGTAGGTTATACTACGTTATTGATGTATATGAAGGCCCCACGGAGACGTAGAGGCCAACTCGCCAGAAATGTTGTCAAATATTACCGCCGAGATGATAGGTTGGGTTGGGTTAGGTTATATTACGTTATTGATGTATATAAAATTCCCACGGAGACGTAGAGGCCAACTCTCCAGGAATGTTGTCAAATATTAGTGCCGAGATGTTAGGTTGGATTAGGTTAGGTTATATTACGTTATTGATGTATATAAAAGACCCACGGAGACGTAGAGGCCAACTCGCCAGGAATGTTGTCAAATATTAGTTCCGAGAGATTGGGTTGGGTTAGGTTAGGTTATATTACGTTATTGATGTATATAAAGGTCCCAGGGAAACATAGAGGCCAACAAGACAGGAATGTTGTCAAATATTACCGCCGAGATGTTACGTTGATTTAGGTTAGGTTAAATTACGTTATTGATGTATATGAAGGTCCCACGGAGAGGTAGAGGCCAACTCGCCAGGAATGTTGTCAAATATTAGTGCCGAGATGTTAGGTTGGGTTAGGTTAGGTTATATTAAGTTATTGATGTATATGAAGGTCCCACGGAGACGTAGAGGCCAACTCGCCAGGAATGTTGTCAAATATTACCGCCGATGTGTTAGGTTGGGTTAGGGTAGGTTATACTACGTTATTGATGTATATGAAGGCCCCAAGGAGACGTAGAGGCCAACTCGCCAGGAATGTTGTCAAATATTACCGCCGAGATGATAGGTTGGGTTAGGTTAGGTTATATTACGTTATTGATGTATATGAAGGCCCCACGGAGACGTAGAGGCCAACTCGCCAGGAATGTTGTCAAATATTAGTTCCGAGAGATTGGGTTGGGTTAGGTTAGGTTATACTACGTTATTGATGTATATGAAGGCCCCACGGAGACGTAGAGGCCAACTCGCCAGGAATGTTGTCAAATATTAGTTCCGAGAGATTGGGTTGGGTTAGGTTAGGTTATATTACGTTATTGATGTATATAAAGGTCCCAGGGAAACATAGAGGCCAACAAGACAGGAATGTTGTCAAATATTACCGCCGAGATGTTACGTTGGTTTAGGTTAGGTTAAATTACGTTATTGATGTATATGAAGGTCCCACGGAGAGGTAGAGGCCAACTCGCCAGGAATGTTGTCAAATATTAATGCCGAGATGTTAGGTTGGGTTAGGTTAGGTAATATTTCGTTATTGATGTATATGAAGGCCGCACGGAGAGGTAGAGCCCAACTCGCCAGGAATGCTGTCAAATATTAGTGCCGAGATGTTAGGTTGGGTTAGGTTAGGTAATATTACGTTATTGATGTATATAAAATTCCCACCGAGACGTAGAGGCCAACTCGCCAGGAATGTTGTCAAATATTACCTCCGAGACGTTATGTTGGGTTAGCTTACGTTATATTACGTTATTGATGTATATAAAAGCCCCACGGAGACGCAGAGGCCAACTCGCCAGGAATGTTGTCAAATATTAGTGCCGAGAGATTGGGTTGGGTTAGGTTAGGTTATATTACGTTATTGATGTATATAAAGGCCCCGCGGAGCCGTAGAGGCCAACCCGTCAGGAATGTTGTCAAATAATAGCGCAGAAAGGTTAGGTTGGGTTAGTGTAGGTTATATTACGTTATTGATGTATATGAACGTCCCACGGAGACGTAGAGGCCAACTCGCCAGGAATGTTGTCAAATATTACCGCCGATGTGTTAGGTTGGGTTAGGGTAGGTTATACTACGTTATTGATGTATATGAAGGCCCCAAGGAGACGTAGAGGCCAACTCGCCAGGAATGTTGTCAAATATTACCGCCGAGATGATAGGTTGGGTTAGGTTAGGTTATATTACGTTATTGATGTATATGAAGGCCCCACGGAGACGTAGAGGCTAACTCGCCAGGAATGTTGTCAAATATTAGTTCCGAGAGATTGGGTTGGGTTAGGTTAGGTTATATTACGTTATTGATGTATATAAAAGCCCCACGGAGACGCAGAGGCCAACTCGCCAGGAATGTTGTCAAATATTAGTGCCGAGAGATTGGGTTGGGTTAGGTTAGGTTATATTACGTTATTGATGTATATAAAGGCCCCGCGGAGACGTAGAGGCCAACCCGTCAGGAATGTTGTCAAATAATAGCGCAGAAAGGTTAGGTTGGGTTAGTGTAGGTTATATTACGTTATTGATGTATATGAACGTCCCACGGAGACGTAGAGGCCAACTCGCCAGGAAGGGTGTCAAATATTACCGCCGAGATGTTAGGTTGGGTTAGGCTAGGTTATATTACGTTATTGATATATATAAAGGTCCCACGGAAACATAGAGGCCAACAAGCCAGGAATGTTGTCAAATATTACAGCCGACATGTTACGTTGGGGTATTTTAGGTTAAATTACGTTATTGATGTATATAAAAGTCCCACGGAGACGTAGAGGCCAACTCGCCAGGAATGTTGTAAAATATTACCGCCGAGATGTTACGTTGGGTTAGGTTAGGTTATATTACGCCATTGATGTATATAAAAGTCCCACGGAAACCATGAGGCCAATAAGCCAGGAATGTTGTCAAATATTACCGCTGTGATGTGAGATTGGGTTAGGTTAGGTTATATTACGTTATTGACGTATATAAAAGTCCCACGGAGACGTAGAGGCCAACCCGCCAGGAATGTTGTCAAATAATAGCGCTGAAAGGTTAGGTTGGGTTAGTTTAGGTTATATTACTTTATTGATATATGTGAAGGTCCCACGGAGACGTAGAGGCCAACTCGCCAGGAATGTTGTCACATAATAGGGCCGAGTGGTTAGGTCGGGTTATATTAGGTTATATTACGTTATTGATGGATATGAAGGTCTCACGGAGACGTAGAGGCCAAATCGCCAGGAATGTTGTCAAATATTACCGCCGAGATGATAGGTTGGGTTAGGTTAGGATATATTACGTTATTGATGTATATGAAGGCCCCACGGAGACGTAGAGGCCAACTCGCCAGGAATGATGTCAAATATTACCGCCGAGATGTTAGGTTGGTTTAGGTTAGGTTATATTACGTTATTGATGTGTATGAAGGCCCCACGGAGACGTAGAGGCCAACTCGCCAGGAATGTTGTCAAATATTACCGCCGAGATGTTAGGTTGGGTTAGGTTAGGTTATATTACGTTATTGATGTATATAAAGGTCCCACGGAAACATAGAGGCCAACAAGCCAGGAACGTTGTCAAATATTACAGCCGAGATGTTAGGTTGGGTTAGGTTAGGTAATATTACGTTATTGATGTATATGAAGGTCCCACGGAGACGTAGAGGCCAACTCGCCAGGAATGTTGTCAAATATTAGTACCGAGATGTTAGGTTGGGTTAGGTTAGGTTATATTACGCTATTGATGTATATAAAGGTCCCACGGAGACGTAGAGGACAACTCGCCAGGAATGTTGTCAAATATTACCGCCGATGTGTTAGGTTGGGTTAGGGTAGGTTATACTACGTTATTGATGTATATGAAGGCCCCAAGGAGACGTAGAGGCCAACTGGCCATGAATGTTGTCAAATATTACCGCCGAGATGATAGGTTGGGTTAGGTTAGGTTATATTACGTTATTGATGTATATGAAGGCCCCACGGAGTCGTAGAGGCCAACTCGCCAGGAATGTTGTCAAATATTAGTTCCGAGAGATTGGGTTGGGTTAGGTTAGGTTATACTACGTTATTGATGTATATGAAGGCCCCACGGAGACGTAGAGGCCAACTCGCCAGGAATGTTGTCAAATATTAGTTCCGAGAGATTGGGTTGGGTTAGGTTAGGTTATATTACGTTATTGATGTATATAAAGGTCCCAGGGAAACATAGAGGCCAACAAGACAGGAATGTTGTCAAATATTACCGCCGAGATGTTACGTTGGTTTAGGTTAGGTTAAATTACGTTATTGATGTATATGAAGGTCCCACGGAGAGGTAGAGGCCAACTCGCCAGGAATGTTGTCAAATATTAGTGCCGAGATGTTAGGTTGGGTTAGGTTAGGTAATATTACGTTATTGATGTATATGAAGGCCGCACGGAGCGGTAGAGCCGAACTCGCCAGGAATGCTGTCAAATATTAGTGCCGAGATGTTAGGTTGGGTTAGGTTAGGTAATATTACGTTATTGATGTATATAAAATTCCCACCGAGACGTAGAGGCCAACTCGCCAGGAATGTTGTCAAATATTACCTCCGAGACGTTATGTTGGGTTAGGTTAGGTTATATTACGTTATTGATGTATATAAAATTCCCACGGAGACGTAGAGGCCAACTCGCCAGGAATGTTGTCAAATATTAGTGCCGAGATATTAGGTTGGATTAGGTTAGGTTATATTACGTTATTGATGTATATAAATGCCCCACGGAGACGTAGAGGCCAACTCGCCAGGAATGTTGTCAAATATTAGTTCCGAGAGATTGGGTTGGCTTAGGTTAGGTTATATTACGTTATTGATGTTTATAAACGCCCCACGGTGACGTAGAGGCCAACTCGCCAGGAATGTTGTCAAATATTACCGCCGATGTGTTTGGTTGGGTTAGGGTAGGTTATACTACGTTATTGATGTATATGAAGGCCCCACGGAGACGTAGAGGCCAACTCGCCAGAAATGTTGTCAAATATTACCGCCGAGATGATAGGTTGGGTTGGGTTAGGTTATATTACGTTATTGATGTATATAAAATTCCCACGGAGA
This sequence comes from Xylocopa violacea, assembly GCA_963969225.1. NCBI lineage: Eukaryota > Metazoa > Arthropoda > Insecta > Hymenoptera > Apidae > Xylocopa > Xylocopa violacea. The sequence goes on along the minus strand of CAXAJV010000168.1, from coordinate 955,391 downwards.
CGTAGAGGCCAACTCTCCAGGAATGTTGTCAAATATTAGTGCCGAGATGTTAGGTTGGATTAGGTTAGGTTATATTACGTTATTGATGTATATAAATGACCCACGGAGACGTAGAGGCCAACTCGCCAGGAATGTTGTCAAATATTAGTTCCGAGAGATTGGGTTGGGTTAGGTTAGGTTATATTACGTTATTGATGTATATAAAGGTCCCAGGGAAACATAGAGGCCAACAAGACAGGAATGTTGTCAAATATTACCGCCGAGATGTTACGTTGATTTAGGTTAGGTTAAATTACGTTATTGATGTATATGAAGGTCCCACGGAGAGGTAGAGGCCAACTCGCCAGGAATGTTGTCAAATATTAGTGCCGAGATGTTAGGTTGGGTTAGGTTAGGTTATATTAAGTTATTGATGTATATGAAGGTCCCACGGAGACGTAGAGCCCAACTCGCCAGGAATGTTGTCAAATATTACCGCCGATGTGTTAGGTTGGGTTAGGGTAGGTTATACTACGTTATTGATGTATATGAAGGCCCCAAGGAGACGTAGAGGCCAACTCGCCAGGAATGTTGTCAAATATTACCGCCGAGATGATAGGTTGGGTTAGGTTAGGTTATATTACGTTATTGATGTATATGAAGGCCCCACGGAGACGTAGAGGCCAACTCGCCAGGAATGTTGTCAAATATTAGTTCCGAGAGATTGGGTTGGGTTAGGTTAGGTTATACTACGTTATTGATGTATATGAAGGCCCCACGGAGACGTAGAGGCCAACTCGCCAGGAATGTTGTCAAATATTAGTTCCGAGAGATTGGGTTGGGTTAGGTTAGGTTATATTACGTTATTGATGTATATAAAGGTCCCAGGGAAACATAGAGGCCAACAAGACAGGAATGTTGTCAAATATTACCGCCGAGATGTTACGTTGGTTTAGGTTAGGTTAAATTACGTTATTGATGTATATGAAGGTCCCACGGAGAGGTAGAGGCCAACTCGCCAGGAATGTTGTCAAATATTAGTGCCGAGATGTTAGGTTGGGTTAGGTTAGGTAATATTACGTTATTGATGTATATGAAGGCCGCACGGAGAGGTAGAGCCCAACTCGCCAGGAATGCTGTCAAATATTAGTGCCGAGATGTTAGGTTGGGTTAGGTTAGGTAATATTACGTTATTGATGTATATAAAATTCCCACCGAGACGTAGAGGCCAACTCGCCAGGAATGTTGTCACATAATAGGGCCGAGTGGTTAGGTCGGGTTATATTAGGTTATATTACGTTATTGATGGATATGAAGGTCTCACGGAGACGTAGAGGCCAACTCGCCAGGAATGTTGTCAAATATTACCGCCGAGATGATAGGTTGGGTTAGGTTAGGATATATTACGTTATTGATGTATATGAAGGCCCCACGGAGACGTAGAGGCCAACTCGCCAGGAATGTTGTCAAATATTACCGCCGATGTGTTAGGTTGGGTTAGGTTAGGTTATACTACGTTATTCATGTATATGAAGGCCCCACGGAGACGTAGAGGCCAACTCGCCAGAAATGTTGTCAAATATTACCGCCGAGATGATAGGTTGGGTTAGGTTAGGTTATATTACGTTATTGGTGTATATAAAATTCCCACGGAGACGTAGAGGCCAACTCGCCAGGAATGTTGTCAAATATTAGTGCCGAGATGTTAGGTTGGATTAGGTTAGGTTATATTACGTTATTGATGTATATAAATGCCCCACGGAGACGTAGAGGCCAACTCGCCAGGAATGTTGTCAAATATTAGTTCCGAGAGATTGGGTTGGCTTAGGTTAGGTTATATTACGTTATTGATGTATATAAAGGCCCCGCGGAGACGTAGGGGCCAACCCGCCAGGAATTTTGTCAAATAATAGCGCCGAAAGGTTAGGTTGGGTTAGTTTAGGTTATATTACGTTATTGATGTATATGAAGGTCCCACGGCGATGTAGAGGCCAACTCGCCAGGAATGTTGTCAAATATTAGTGCCGAGATGTTAGGTTGGGTTAAGTTAGGTAATATTACGTTATTGATGTATATGAAGGTCCCACGGTGACGTAGAGGCCAACTCGCCAGGAATGTTGTCAAATATTACCGCCGATGTGTTTGGTTGGGTTAGGGTAGGTTATACTACGTTATTGATGTATATGAAGGCCCCACGGAGACGTAGAGGCCAACTCACCAGAAATGTTGTCAAATATTACCGCCGAGATGATAGGTTGGGTTAGGTTAGGTTATATTACTTTATTGATGTATATAAAATTCCCACGGAGACGTAGAGGCCAACTCTCCAGGAATGTTGTCAAATATTAGTGCCGAGATGTTAGGTTGGATTAGGTTAGGTTATATTACGTTATTGATGTATATAAAAGCCCCACGGAGACGTAGAGGCCAACTCGCCAGGAATGTTGTCAAATATTAGTTCCGAGAGATTGGGTTGGGTTAGGTTAGGTTATATTACGTTATTGATGTATATAAAGGTCCCAGGGAAACATAGAGGCCAACAAGACAGGAATGTTGTCAAATATTACCGCCGAGATGTTACGTTGGTTTAGGTTAGGTTAAATTACGTTATTGATGTATATGAAGGTCCCACGGAGAGGTAGAGGCCAACTCGCCAGGAATGTTGTCAAATATTACCGCCGATGTGTTAGGTTGGGTTAGGTTAGGTTATACTACGTTATTGATGTATATGAAGGCCCCACGGAGACGTAGAGGCCAACTCGCCAGAAATGTTGTCAAATATTACCGCCGAGATGATAGGTTGGGTTAGGTTAGGTTATATTACGTTATTGATGTATATAAAATTCCCACGGAGACGTAGAGGCCAACTCGCCAGGAATGTTGTCAAATATTAGTGCCGAGATGTTAGGTTGGATTAGGTTAGGTTATATTACGTTATTGGTGTATATAAATGCCCCACGGAGACGTAGAGGCCAACTCGCCAGGAATGTTGTCAAATATTAGTTCCGAGAGATTGGGTTGGCTTAGGTTAGGTTATATTACGTTATTGATGTATATAAACGCCCCACGGTGACGTAGAGGCCAACTCGCCAGGAATGTTGTCAAATATTACCGCCGATGTGTTTGGTTGGGTTAGGGTAGGTTATACTACGTTATTGATGTATATGAAGGCCCCACGGAGACGTAGAGGCCAACTCGCCAGAAATGTTGTCAAATATTACCGCCGAGATGATAGGTTGGGTTAGGTTAGGTTATATTACGTTATTGGTGTATATAAAATTCCCACGGAGACGTAGAGGCCAACTCGCCAGAAATGTTGTCAAATATTACCGCCGAGATGATAGGTTGGGTTAGGTTAGGTTATATTACGTTATTGGTGTATATAAAATTCCCACGGAGACGTAGAGGCCAACTCGCCAGGAATGTTGTCAAATATTAGTGCCGAGATGTTAAGTTGGGTTAGGTTAGGTTATATTACGTTATTGATGTATATAAAGGTCCCAGGGAAACATAGAGGCCAACAAGACAGGAATGTTGTCAAATATTACCGCCGAGATGTTACGTTGGTTTAGGTTAGGTTAAATTACGTTATTGATGTATATGAAGGTCCCACGGAGAGGTAGAGGCCAACTCGCCAGGAATGTTGTCAAATATTAGTGCCGAGATGTTAGGTTGGGTTAGGTTAGGTAATATTACGTTATTGATGTATATGAAGGCCGCACGGAGAGGTAGAGCCCAACTCGCCTGGAATGCTGTCAAATATTAGTGCCGAGATGTTAGGTTGGATTAGGTTCGGTAATATTACGTTATTGATGTATATGAAGGTCCCACGGAGACGTAGAGGCCAACTCGCCAGGAATGTTGTCAAATATTACCGCCGATGTGTTAGGTTGGGTTAGGGTAGGTTATACTACGTTATTGATGTATATGAAGGCCCCAAGGAGACGTAGAGGCCAACTGGCCATGAATGTTGTCAAATATTACCGCCGAGATGATAGGTTGGGTTAGGTTAGGTTATATTACGTTATTGATGTATATGAAGGCCCCACGGAGTCGTAGAGGCCAACTCGCCAGGAATGTTGTCAAATATTAGTTCCGAGAGATTGGGTTGGGTTAGGTTAGGTTATACTACGTTATTGATGTATATGAAGGCCCCACGGAGACGTAGAGGCCAACTCGCCAGGAATGTTGTCAAATATTAGTTCCGAGAGATTGGGTTGGGTTAGGTTAGGTTATATTACGTTATTGATGTATATAAAGGTCCCAGGGAAACATAGAGGCCAACAAGACAGGAATGTTGTCAAATATTACCGCCGAGATGTTACGTTGGTTTAGGTTAGGTTAAATTACGTTATTGATGTATATGAAGGTCCCACGGAGAGGTAGAGGCCAACTCGCCAGGAATGTTGTCAAATATTAGTGCCGAGATGTTAGGTTGGGTTAGGTTAGGTAATATTACGTTATTGATGTATATGAAGGCCGCACGGAGAGGTAGAGCCCAACTCGCCAGGAATGCTGTCAAATATTAGTGCCGAGATGTTAGGTTGGGTTAGGTTAGGTAATATTACGTTATTGATGTATATAAAATTCCCACCGAGACGTAGAGGCCAACTCGCCAGGAATGTTGTCAAATATTACCTCCGAGACGTTATGTTGGGTTAGGTTAGGTTATATTACGTTATTGATGTATATAAAATTCCCACGGAGACGTAGAGTCCAACTCGCCAGGAATGTTGTCAAATATTAGTGCCGAGATGTTAGGTTGGATTAGGTTAGGTTATATTACGTTATTGATGTATATAAATGCCCCACGGAGACGTAGAGGCCAACTCGCCAGGAATGTTGTCAAATATTAGTTCCGAGAGATTGGGTTGGCTTAGGTTAGGTTATATTACGTTATTGATGTTTATAAACGCCCCACGGTGACGTAGAGGCCAACTCGCCAGGAATGTTGTCAAATATTACCGCCGATGTGTTTGGTTGGGTTAGGGTAGGTTATACTACGTTATTGATGTATATGAAGGCCCCACGGAGACGTAGAGGCCAACTCGCCAGAAATGTTGTCAAATATTACCGCCGAGATGATAGGTTGGGTTGGGTTAGGTTATATTACGTTATTGATGTATATAAAATTCCCACGGAGACGTAGAGGCCAACTCTCCAGGAATGTTGTCAAATATTAGTGCCGAGATGTTAGGTTGGATTAGGTTAGGTTATATTACGTTATTGATGTATATAAAAGACCCACGGAGACGTAGAGGCCAACTCGCCAGGAATGTTGTCAAATATTAGTTCCGAGAGATTGGGTTGGGTTAGGTTAGGTTATATTACGTTATTGATGTATATAAAGGTCCCAGGGAAACATAAAGGCCAACAAGACAGGAATGTTGTCAAATATTACCGCCGAGATGTTACGTTGATTTAGGTTAGGTTAAATTACGTTATTGATGTATATGAAGGTCCCACGGAGAGGTAGAGGCCAACTCGCCAGGAATGTTGTCAAATATTAGTGCCGAGATGTTAGGTTGGGTTAGGTTAGGTTATATTAAGTTATTGATGTATATGAAGGTCCCACGGAGACGTAGAGGCCAACTCGCCAGGAATGTTGTCAAATATTACCGCCGATGTGTTAGGTTGGGTTAGGGTAGGTTATACTACGTTATTGATGTATATGAAGGCCCCAAGGAGACGTAGAGGCCAACTCGCCAGGAATGTTGTCAAATATTACCGCCGAGATGATAGGTTGGGTTAGGTTAGGTTATATTACGTTATTGATGTATATGAAGGCCCCACGGAGACGTAGAGGCCAACTCGCCAGGAATGTTGTCAAATATTAGTTCCGAGAGATTGGGTTGGGTTAGGTTAGGTTATACTACGTTATTGATGTATATGAAGGCCCCACGGAGACGTAGAGGCCAACTCGCCAGGAATGTTGTCAAATATTAGTTCCGAGAGATTGGGTTGGGTTAGGTTAGGTTATATTACGTTATTGATGTATATAAAGGTCCCAGGGAAACATAGAGGCCAACAAGACAGGAATGTTGTCAAATATTACCGCCGAGATGTTACGTTGGTTTAGGTTAGGTTAAATTACGTTATTGATGTATATGAAGGTCCCACGGAGAGGTAGAGGCCAACTCGCCAGGAATGTTGTCAAATATTAGTGCCGAGATGTTAGGTTGGGTTAGGTTAGGTAATATTTCGTTATTGATGTATATGAAGGCCGCACGGAGAGGTAGAGCCCAACTCGCCAGGAATGCTGTCAAATATTAGTGCCGAGATGTTAGGTTGGGTTAGGTTAGGTAATATTACGTTATTGGTGTATATAAAATTCCCACCGAGACGTAGAGGCCAACTCGCCAGGAATGTTGTCAAATATTACCTCCGAGACGTTATGTTGGGTTAGCTTACGTTATATTACGTTATTGATGTATATAAAAGCCCCACGGAGACGCAGAGGCCAACTCGCCAGGAATGTTGTCAAATATTAGTGCCGAGAGATTGGGTTGGGTTAGGTTAGGTTATATTACGTTATTGATGTATATAAAGGCCCCGCGGAGCCGTAGAGGCCAACCCGTCAGGAATGTTGTCAAATAATAGCGCAGAAAGGTTAGGTTGGGTTAGTGTAGGTTATATTACGTTATTGATGTATATGAACGTCCCACGGAGACGTAGAGGCCAACTCGCCAGGAATGTTGTCAAATATTACCGCCGATGTGTTAGGTTGGGTTAGGGTAGGTTATACTACGTTATTGATGTATATGAAGGCCCCAAGGAGACGTAGAGGCCAACTCGCCAGGAATGTTGTCAAATATTACCGCCGAGATGATAGGTTGGGTTAGGTTAGGTTATATTACGTTATTGATGTATATGAAGGCCCCACGGAGACGTAGAGGCTAACTCGCCAGGAATGTTGTCAAATATTAGTTCCGAGAGATTGGGTTGGGTTAGGTTAGGTTATATTACGTTATTGATGTATATAAAAGCCCCACGGAGACGCAGAGGCCAACTCGCCAGGAATGTTGTCAAATATTAGTGCCGAGAGATTGGGTTGGGTTAGGTTAGGTTATATTACGTTATTGATGTATGTAAAGGCCCCGCGGAGACGTAGAGGCCAACCCGTCAGGAATGTTGTCAAATAATAGCGCAGAAAGGTTAGGTTGGGTTAGTGTAGGTTATATTACGTTATTGATGTATATGAACGTCCCACGGAGACGTAGAGGCCAACTCGCCAGGAAGGGTGTCAAATATTACCGCCGAGATGTTAGGTTGGGTTAGGTTAGGTTATATTACGTTATTGATGTGTATGAAGGCCCCACGGAGACGTAGAGGCCAACTCGCTAGGAATGTTGTCAAGTATTACCGCCGAGATGTTAGGTTGGGTTAGGCTAGGTTATATTACGTTATTGATGTATATAAAGGTCCCACGGAAACATAGAGGCCAACAAGCCAGGAATGTTGTCAAATATTACAGCCGACATGTTACGTTGGGGTATTTTAGGTTAAATTACGTTATTGATGTATATACAAGTCCCACGGAGACGTAGAGGCCAACTCGCCAGGAATGTTGTAAAATATTACCGCCGAGATGTTACGTTGGGTTAGGTTAGGTTATATTACGCCATTGATGTATATAAAAGTCCCACGGAAACCATGAGGCCAATAAGCCAGGAATGTTGTCAAATATTACCGCTGTGATGTGAGATTGGGTTAGGTTAGGTTATATTACGTTATTGACGTATATAAAAGTCCCACGGAGACGTAGAGGCCAACCCGCCAGGAATGTTGTCAAATAATAGCGCTGAAAGGTTAGGTTGGGTTAGTTTAGGTTATATTACTTTATTGATATATGTGAAGGTCCCACGGAGACGTAGAGGCCAACTCGCCAGGAATGTTGTCACATAATAGGGCCGAGTGGTTAGGTCGGGTTATATTAGGTTATATTACGTTATTGATGGATATGAAGGTCTCACGGAGACGTAGAGGCCAAATCGCCAGGAATGTTGTCAAATATTACCGCCGAGATGATAGGTTGGGTTAGGTTAGGATATATTACGTTATTGATGTATATGAAGGCCCCACGGAGACGTAGAGCACAACTCGCCAGGAATGATGTCAAATATTACCGCCGAGATGTTAGGTTGGTTTAGGTTAGGTTATATTACGTTATTGATGTGTATGAAGGCCCCACGGAGACGTAGAGGCCAACTCGCCAGGAATGTTGTCAAATATTACCGCCGAGATGTTAGGTTGGGTTAGGTTAGGTTATATTACGTTATTGATGTATATAAAGGTCCCACGGAAACATAGAGGCCAACAAGCCAGGAACGTTGTCAAATATTACAGCCGAGATGTTAGGTTGGGTTAGGTTAGGTAATATTACGTTATTGATGTATATGAAGGTCCCACGGAGACGTAGAGGCCAACTCGCCAGGAATGTTGTCAAATATTAGTACCGAGATGTTAGGTTGGGTTAGGTTAGGTTATATTACGCTATTGATGTATATAAAAGTCCCATGGAGACGTAGAGGCCAACTCGCCAGGAATGTTGTCAAATATTACCGCCGAAATGATAGGTTGGGTTAGGTTAGGTTATATTACGTTACTGATGTATATGAAGGCCCCGCGGAGACGTAGAGGCCAACCCGTCAGGAATGTTGTCAAATAATAGCGCAGAAAGGTTAGGTTGGGTTAGTGTAGGTTATATTACGTTATTGATGTATATGAACGTCCCACGGAGACGTAGAGGCCAACTCGCCAGGAAGGTTGTCAAATATTACCGCCGAGATGATAGGTTGGGTTAGGTTAGGATATATTACGTTATTGATGTATATGAAGGCCCCACGGAGACGTAGAGGCCAACTCGCCAGGTATGATGTCAAATATTACCGCCGAGATGTTAGGTTGGTTTAGGTTAGGTTATATTACGTTATTGATGTGTATGAAGGCCCCACGGAGACGTAGAGGCCAACTCGCCAGGAATGTTGTCAAATATTACCGCCGAGATGTTAGGTTGGGTTAGGTTAGGTTATATTACGTTATTGATGTATATAAAGGTCCCACGGAAACATAGAGGCCAACAAGCCAGGAATGTTGTCAAATATTACAGCCGAGATGTTAGGTTGGGTTAGGTTAGGTAATATTACGTTATTGATGTATATGAAGGTCCCACGGAGGCGTAGAGGCCAACTCGCCAGGAATGTTGTCAAATATTAGTACCGAGATGTTAGGTTGGGTTAGGTTAGGTTATATTACGCTATTGATGTATATAAAAGTCCCATGGAGACGTAGAGGCCAACTCGCCAGGAATGTTGTCAAATATTACCGCCGAAATGATAGGTTGGGTTAGGTTAGGTTATATTACGTTACTGATGTATATGAAGGCCCCACGGAGACGTAGAGGCCAACTCGCCAGGAATGTTGTCAAATATTACCGCCGATGTGTTAGGTTGGGTTAGGTTAGGTTATACTACGTTATTGATGTATATGAAGGCCCCACGGAGACGTAGAGGCCAACTCGCCAGGAATGTTGTCAAATATTAGTTCCGAGAGATTGGGTTGGCTTAGGTTAGGTTATATTACGTTATTGATGTATATAAAGGCCCCACGGTGACGTAGAGGCCAACTCGCCAGGAATGTTGTCCAATATTACCGCCGATGTGTTTGGTTGGGTTAGGGTAGGTTATACTACGTTATTGATGTATATGAAGGCCCCACGGAGACGTAGAGGCCAACTCGCCAGAAATGTTGTCAAATATTACCGCCGAGATGATAGGTTGGGTTAGGTTAGGTTATATTACGTTATTGATGTATATAAAATTCCCACGGAGACGTAGAGGCCAACTCTCCAGGAATGTTGTCAAATATTAGTGCCGAGATGTTAGGTTGGATTAGGTTAGGTTATATTACGTTATTGATGTATATAAAAGCCCCACGGAGACGTAGAGGCCAACTCGCCAGGAATGTTGTCAAATATTAGTGCCGAGATGTTAGGTTGGATTAGGTTAGGTTATATTACGTTATTGATGTATATAAATGCCCCACGGAGACGTAGAGGCCAACTCGCCAGGAATGTTGTCAAATATTAGTTCCGAGAGATTGGGTTGGGTTAGGTTAGGTTATATTACGTTATTGATGTATATAAAGGTCCCAGGGAAACATAGAGGCCAACAAGACAGGAATGTTGTCAAATATTACCGCCGAGATGATAGGTTGGGTTAGGTTAGGTTATATTACGTTATTGATGTATATGAAGGCCCCACGGAGACGTAGAGGCTAACTCGCCAGGAATGTTGTCAAATATTAGTTCCGAGAGATTGGGTTGGGTTAGGTTAGGTTATATTACGTTATTGATGTATATAAAAGCCCCACGGAGACGCAGAGGCCAACTCGCCAGGAATGTTGTCAAATATTAGTGCCGAGAGATTGGGTTGGGTTAGGTTAGGTTATATTACGTTATTGATGTATATAAAGGCCCCGCGGAGACGTAGAGGCCAACCCGTCAGGAATGTTGTCAAATAATAGCGCAGAAAGGTTAGGTTGGGTTAGTGTAGGTTATATTACGTTATTGATGTATATGAACGTCCCACGGAGACGTAGAGGCCAACTCGCCAGGAAGGGTGTCAAATATTACCGCCGAGATGTTAGGTTGGGTTAGGTTAGGTTATATTACGTTATTGATGTATATAAAGGTCCCAGGGAAACATAGAGGCCAACAAGACAGGAATGTTGTCAAATATTACCGCCGAGATGTTACGTTGGTTTAGGTTAGGTTAAATTACGTTATTGATGTATATGAAGGTCCCGCGGAGAGGTAGAGGCCAACTCGCCAGGAATGTTGTCAAATATTAGTGCCGAGATGTTAGGTTGGGTTAGGTTAGGTAATATTAAGTTATTGATGTGTATGAAGGTCCCACGGAGACGTAGAGGCCAACTCGCCAGGAATGTTGTCAAATATTACCGCCGATGTGTTAGGTTGGGTTAGGGTAGGTTATACTACGTTATTGATGTATATGAAGGCCCCAAGGAGACGTAGAGGCCAACTCGCCAGGAATGTTGTAAAATATTACCGCCGAGATGTTACGTTGGGTTAGGTTAGGTTATATTACGCCATTGATGGATATAAAAGTCCCACGGAAACCATGAGGCCAATAAGCCAGGAATGTTGTCAAATATTACCGCTGTGATGTGAGATTGGGTTAGGTTAGGTTATATTACGTTATTGACGTATATAAAAGTCCCACGGAGACGTAGAGGCCAACCCGCCAGGAATGTTGTCAAATAATAGCGCTGAAAGGTTAGGTTGGGTTAGTTTAGGTTATATTACTTTATTGATATATGTGAAGGTCCCACGGAGACGTAGAGGCCAACTCGCCAGGAATGTTGTCACATAATAGGGCCGAGTGGTTAGGTCGGGTTATATTAGGTTATATTACGTTATTGATGGATATGAAGGTCTCACGGAGACGTAGAGGCCAAATCGCCAGGAATGTTGTCAAATATTACCGCCGAGATGATAGGTTGGGTTAGGTTAGGATATATTACGTTATTGATGTATATGAAGGCCCCACGGAGACGTAGAGCACAACTCGCCAGGAATGATGTCAAATATTACCGCCGAGATGTTAGGTTGGTTTAGGTTAGGTTATATTACGTTATTGATGTGTATGAAGGCCCCACGGAGACGTAGAGGCCAACTCGCCAGGAATGTTGTCAAATATTACCGCCGAGATGTTAGGTTGGGTTAGGTTAGGTTATATTACGTTATTGATGTATATAAAGGTCCCACGGAAACATAGAGGCCAACAAGCCAGGAACGTTGTCAAATATTACAGCCGAGATGTTAGGTTGGGTTAGGTTAGGTAATATTACGTTATTGATGTATATGAAGGTCCCACGGAGACGTAGAGGCCAACTCGCCAGGAATGTTGTCAAATATTAGTACCGAGATGTTAGGTTGGGTTAGGTTAGGTTATATTACGCTATTGATGTATATAAAAGTCCCATGGAGACGTAGAGGCCAACTCGCCAGGAATGTTGTCAAATATTACCGCCGAAATGATAGGTTGGGTTAGGTTAGGTTATATTACGTTACTGATGTATATGAAGGCCCCGCGGAGACGTAGAGGCCAACCCGTCAGGAATGTTGTCAAATAATAGCGCAGAAAGGTTAGGTTGGGTTAGTGTAGGTTATATTACGTTATTGATGTATATGAACGTCCCACGGAGACGTAGAGGCCAACTCGCCAGGAAGGTTGTCAAATATTACCGCCGAGATGATAGGTTGGGTTAGGTTAGGATATATTACGTTATTGATGTATATGAAGGCCCCACGGAGACGTAGAGGCCAACTCGCCAGGTATGATGTCAAATATTACCGCCGAGATGTTAGGTTGGTTTAGGTTAGGTTATATTACGTTATTGATGTGTATGAAGGCCCCACGGAGACGTAGAGGCCAACTCGCCAGGAATGTTGTCAAATATTACCGCCGAGATGTTAGGTTGGGTTAGGTTAGGTTATATTACGTTATTGATGTATATAAAGGTCCCACGGAAACATAGAGGCCAACTCGCCAGGAATGTTGTCAAATATTACCGCCGAGATGTTAGGTTGGGTTAGGTTAGGTTATATTACGTTATTGATGTATATAAAGGTCCCACGGAAACATAGAGGCCAACAAGCCAGGAATGTTGTCAAATATTACAGCCGAGATGTTAGGTTGGGTTAGGTTAGGTAATATTACGTTATTGATGTATATGAAGGTCCCACGGAGGCGTAGAGGCCAACTCGCCAGGAATGTTGTCAAATATTAGTACCGAGATGTTAGGATGGGTTAGGTTAGGTTATATTACGCTATTGATGTATATAAAAGTCCCATGGAGACGTAGAGGCCAACTCGCCAGGAATGTTGTCAAATATTACCGCCGAAATGATAGGTTGGGTTAGGTTAGGTTATATTACGTTACTGATGTATATGAAGGCCCCACGGAGACGTAGAGGCCAACTCGCCAGGAATGTTGTCAAATATTAGTTCCGAGAGATTGGGTTGGGTTAGGTTAGGTTATATTACGTTATTGATGTATATAAAAGCCCCACGGAGACGCAGAGGCCAACTCGCCAGGAATGTTGTCAAATATTAGTGCCGAGAGATTGGGTTGGGTTAGGTTAGGTTATATTACGTTATTGATGTATATAAAGGCCCCGCGGAGACGTAGAGGCCAACCCGTCAGGAATGTTGTCAAATAATAGCGCAGAAAGGTTAGGTTGGGTTAGTGTAGGTTATATTACGTTATTGATGTATATGAACGTCCCACGGAGACGTAGAGGCCAACTCGCCAGGAAGGGTGTCAAATATTACCGCCGAGATGTTAGGTTGGGTTAGGTTAGGTTATATTACGTTATTGATGTGTATGAAGGCCCCACGGAGACGTAGAGGCCAACTCGCTAGGAATGTTGTCAAGTATTACCGCCGAGATGTTAGGTTGGGTTAGGCTAGGTTATATTACGTTATTGATGTATATAAAGGTCCCACGGAAACATAGAGGCCAACAAGCCAGGAATGTTGTCAAATATTACAGCCGACATGTTACGTTGGGGTATTTTAGGTTAAATTACGTTATTGATGTATATAAAAGTCCCATGGAGACGTAGAGGCCAACTCGCCAGGAATGTTGTAAAATATTACCGCCGAGATGTTACGTTGGGTTAGGTTAGGTTATATTACGCCATTGATGTATATAAAAGTCCCACGGAAACCATGAGGCCAATAAGCCAGGAATGTTGTCAAATATTACCGCTGTGATGTGAGATTGGGTTAGGTTAGGTTATATTACGTTATTGACGTATATAAAAGTCCCACGGAGACGTAGAGGCCAACCCGCCAGGAATGTTGTCAAATAATAGCGCTGAAAGGTTAGGTTGGGTTAGTTTAGGTTATATTACTTTATTGATATATGTGAAGGTCCCACGGAGACGTAGAGGCCAACTCGCCAGGAATGTTGTCACATAATAGGGCCGAGTGGTTAGGTCGGGTTATATTAGGTTATATTACGTTATTGATGGATATGAAGGTCTCACGGAGACGTAGAGGCCAAATCGCCAGGAATGTTGTCAAATATTACCGCCGAGATGATAGGTTGGGTTAGGTTAGGATATATTACGTTATTGATGTATATGAAGGCCCCACGGAGACGTAGAGCACAACTCGCCAGGAATGATGTCAAATATTACCGCCGAGATGTTAGGTTGGTTTAGGTTAGGTTATATTACGTTATTGATGTGTATGAAGGCCCCACGGAGACGTAGAGGCCAACTCGCCAGGAATGTTGTCAAATATTACCGCCGAGATGTTAGGTTGGGTTAGGTTAGGTTATATTACGTTATTGATGTATATAAAGGTCCCACGGAAACATAGAGGCCAACAAGCCAGGAACGTTGTCAAATATTACAGCCGAGATGTTAGGTTGGGTTAGGTTAGGTAATATTACGTTATTGATGTATATGAAGGTCCCACGGAGACGTAGAGGCCAACTCGCCAGGAATGTTGTCAAATATTAGTACCGAGATGTTAGGTTGGGTTAGGTTAGGTTATATTACGCTATTGATGTATATAAAAGTCCCATGGAGACGTAGAGGCCAACTCGCCAGGAATGTTGTCAAATATTACCGCCGAAATGATAGGTTGGGTTAGGTTAGGTTATATTACGTTACTGATGTATATGAAGGCCCCGCGGAGACGTAGAGGCCAACCCGTCAGGAATGTTGTCAAATAATAGCGCAGAAAGGTTAGGTTGGGTTAGTGTAGGTTATATTACGTTATTGATGTATATGAACGTCCCACGGAGACGTAGAGGCCAACTCGCCAGGAAGGTTGTCAAATATTACCGCCGAGATGATAGGTTGGGTTAGGTTAGGATATATTACGTTATTGATGTATATGAAGGCCCCACGGAGACGTAGAGGCCAACTCGCCAGGTATGATGTCAAATATTACCGCCGAGATGTTAGGTTGGTTTAGGTTAGGTTATATTACGTTATTGATGTGTATGAAGGCCCCACGGAGACGTAGAGGCCAACTCGCCAGGAATGTTGTCAAATATTACCGCCGAGATGTTAGGTTGGGTTAGGTTAGGTTATATTACGTTATTGATGTATATAAAGGTCCCACGGAAACATAGAGGCCAACAAGCCAGGAATGTTGTCAAATATTACAGCCGAGATGTTAGGTTGGGTTAGGTTAGGTAATATTACGTTATTGATGTATATGAAGGTCCCACGGAGGCGTAGAGGCCAACTCGCCAGGAATGTTGTCAAATATTAGTACCGAGATGTTAGGATGGGTTAGGTTAGGTTATATTACGCTATTGATGTATATAAAAGTCCCATGGAGACGCAGAGGCCAACTCGCCAGGAATGTTGTCAAATATTACCGCCGAAATGATAGGTTGGGTTAGGTTAGGTTATATTACGTTACTGATGTATATGAAGGCCCCACGGAGACGTAGAGGCCAACTCGCCAGGAATGTTGTCAAATATTACCGCCGATGTGTTAGGTTGGGTTAGGTTAGGTTATACTACGTTATTGATGTATATGAAGGCCCCACGGAGACGTAGAGGCCAACTCGCCAGGAATGTTGTCAAATATTAGTTCCGAGAGATTGGGTTGGCTTAGGTTAGGTTATATTACGTTATTGATGTATATAAAGGCCCCACGGTGACGTAGAGGCCAACTCGCCAGGAATGTTGTCAAATATTACCGCCGATGTGTTTGGTTGGGTTAGGGTAGGTTATACTACGTTATTGATGTATATGAAGGCCCCACGGAGACGTAGAGGCCAACTCGCCAGAAATGTTGTCAAATATTACCGCCGAGATGATAGGTTGGGTTAGGTTAGGTTATATTACGTTATTGATGTATATAAAATTCCCACGGAGACGTAGAGGCCAACTCTCCAGGAATGTTGTCAAATATTAGTGCCGAGATGTTAGGTTGGATTAGGTTAGGTTATATTACGTTATTGATGTATATAAAAGCCCCACGGAGACGTAGAGGCCAACTCGCCAGGAATGTTGTCAAATATTAGTGCCGAGATGTTAGGTTGGATTAGGTTAGGTTATATTACGTTATTGATGTATATAAATGCCCCACGGAGACGTAGAGGCCAACTCGCCAGGAATGTTGTCAAATATTAGTTCCGAGAGATTGGGTTGGGTTAGGTTAGGTTATATTACGTTATTCATGTATATAAAGGTCCCAGGGAAACATAGACGCCAACAAGACAGGAATGTTGTCAAATATTACCGCCGAGATGTTACGTTGGTTTAGGTTAGGTTAAATTACGTTACTGATGTATATGAAGGTCCCACGGAGAGGTAGAGGCCAACTCGCCAGGAATGTTGTCAAATATTAGTGCCGAGATGTTAGGTTGGGTTAGGTTAGGTAATATTACGTTATTGATGTATATGAAGGCCGCACGGAGAGGTAGAGCCCAACTCGCCAGGAATGCTGTCAAATATTAGTGCCGAGATGTTAGGTTGGATTAGGTTAGGTAATATTACGTTATTGATGTATATGAAGGCCCCACGGAGACGTAGAGGCCAACTCGCCAGGAATGTTGTCAAATATTACCGCCGAGATGATAGGTTGGGTTAGGTTAGATTATATTACGTTATTGATGTATATAAAAGCCCCACGGAGACGCAGAGGCCAACTCGCCAGGAATGTTGTCAAATATTAGTGCCGAGAGATTGGGTTGGGTTAGGTTAGGTTATATTACGTTATTGATGTATATAAAGGCCCCGCGGAGACGTAGAGACCAACCCGTCAGGAATGTTGTCAAATAATAGCGCAGAAAGGTTAGGTTGGGTTAGTGTAGGTTATATTACGTTATTGATGTATATGAACGTCCCACGGAGACGTAGAGGCCAACTCGCCAGGAAGGTTGTCAAATATTACCGCCGAGATGATAGGTTGGGTTAGGTTAGGATATATTACGTTATTGATGTATATGAAGGCCCCACGGAGACGTAGAGGCCAACTCGCCAGGAATGATGTCAAATATTACCGCCGAGATGTTAGGTTGGTTTAGGTTAGGTTATATTACGTTATTGATGTGTATGAAGGCCCCACGGAGACGTAGAGGCCAACTCGCCAGGAATGTTGTCAAATATTACCGCCGAGATGTTAGGTTGGGTTAGGTTAGGTTATATTACGTTATTGATGTATATAAAGGTCCCACGGAAACATAGAGGCCAACAAGCCAGGAATGTTGTCAAATATTACAGCCGAGATGTTAGGTTGGGTTAGGTTAGGTAATATTACGTTATTGATGTATATGAAGGTCCCACGGAGACGTAGAGGCCAACTCGCCAGGAATGTTGTCAAATATTAGTACCGAGATGTTAGGTTGGGTTAGGTTAGGTTATATTACGCTATTGATGTATATAAAAGTCCCATGGAGACGTAGAGGCCAACTCGCCAGGAATGTTGTCAAATATTACCGCCGAAATGATAGGTTGGGTTAGGTTAGGTTATATTACGTTACTGATGTATATGAAGGCCCCACGGAGACGTAGAGGCCAACTCGCCAGGAATGTTGTCAAATATTACCGCCGATGTGTTAGGTTGGGTTAGGTTAGGTTATACTACGTTATTGATGTATATGAAGGCCCCACGGAGACGTAGAGGCCAACTCGCCAGGAATGTTGTCAAATATTAGTTCCGAGAGATTGGGTTGGCTTAGGTTAGGTTATATTACGTTATTGATGTATATAAAGGCCCCACGGTGACGTAGAGGCCAACTCGCCAGGAATGTTGTCAAATATTACCGCCGATGTGTTTGGTTGGGTTAGGGTAGGTTATACTACGTTATTGATGTATATGAAGGCCCCACGGAGACGTAGAGGCCAACTCGCCAGAAATGTTGTCAAATATTACCGCCGAGATGATAGGTTGGGTTAGGTTAGGTTATATTACGTTATTGATGTATATAAAATTCCCACGGAGACGTAGAGGCCAACTCTCCAGGAATGTTGTCAAATATTAGTGCCGAGATGTTAGGTTGGATTAGGTTAGGTTATATTACGTTATTGATGTATATAAAAGCCCCACGGAGACGTAGAGGCCAACTCGCCAGGAATGTTGTCAAATATTAGTGCCGAGATGTTAGGTTGGATTAGGTTAGGTTATATTACGTTATTGATGTATATAAATGCCCCACGGAGACGTAGAGGCCAACTCGCCAGGAATGTTGTCAAATATTAGTTCCGAGAGATTGGGTTGGCTTAGGTTAGGTTATATTACGTTATTGATGTATATAAAGGCCCCACGGTGACGTAGAGGCCAACTCGCCAGGAATGTTGTCAAATATTACCGCCGATGTGTTTGGTTGGGTTAGGGTAGGTTATACTACGTTATTGATGTATATGAAGGCCCCACGGAGACGTAGAGGCCAACTCGCCAGAAATGTTGTCAAATATTACCGCCGAGATGATAGGTTGGGTTAGGTTAGGTTATATTACGTTATTGATGTATATAAAATTCCCACGGAGACGTAGAGGCCAACTCTCCAGGAATGTTGTCAAATATTAGTGCCGAGATGTTAGGTTGGATTAGGTTAGGTTATATTACGTTATTGATGTATATAAAAGCCCCACGGAGACGTAGAGGCCAACTCGCCAGGAATGTTGTCAAATATTAGTTCCGAGAGATTGGGTTGGGTTAGGTTAGGTTATATTACGTTATTGATGTATATAAAGGTCCCAGGGAAACATAGAGGCCAACAAGACAGGAATGTTGTCAAATATTACCGCCGAGATGTTACGTTGGTTTAGGTTAGGTTAAATTACGTTATTGATGTATATGAAGGTCCCACGGAGAGGTAGAGGCCAACTCGCCAGGAATGTTGTCAAATATTAGTGCCGAGATGTTAGGTTGGGTTAGGTTAGGTAATATTAAGTTATTGATGTATATGAAGGTCCCACGGAGACGTAGAGGCCAACTCGCCAGGAATGTTGTCAAATATTACCGCCGATGTGTTAGGTTGGGTTAGGGTAGGTTATACTACGTTATTGATGTATATGAAGGCCCCAAGGAGACGTAGAGGCCAACTCGCCAGGAATGTTGTCAAATATTACCGCCGAGATGATAGGTTGGGTTAGGTTAGGTTATATTACGTTATTGATGTATATGAAGGTCCCACGGAGAGGTAGAGGCCAACTCGCCAGGAATGTTGTCAAATATTAGTGCCGAGATGTTAGGTTGGGTTAAGTTAGGTAATATTACGTTATTGATGTATATGAAGGTCCCACGGTGACGTAGAGGCCAACTCGCCAGGAATGTTGTCAAATATTACCGCCGATGTGTTTGGTTGGGTTAGGGTAGGTTATACTACGTTATTGATGTATATGAAGGCCCCACGGAGACGTAGAGGCCAACTCACCAGAAATGTTGTCAAATATTACCGCCGAGATGATAGGTTGGGTTAGGTTAGGTTATATTACGTTATTGATGTATATAAAATTCCCACGGAGACGTAGAGGCCAACTCTCCAGGAATGTTGTCAAATATTAGTGCCGAGATGTTAGGTTGGATTAGGTTAGGTTATATTACGTTATTGATGTATATAAAAGCCCCACGGAGACGTAGAGGCCAACTCGCCAGGAATGTTGTCAAATATTAGTTCCGAGAGATTGGGTTGGGTTAGGTTAGGTTATATTACGTTATTGATGTATATAAAGGTCCCAGGGAAACATAGAGGCCAACAAGACAGGAATGTTGTCAAATATTACCGCCGAGATGTTACGTTGGTTTAGGTTAGGTTAAATTACGTTACTGATGTATATGAAGGTCCCACGGAGAGGTAGAGGCCAACTCGCCAGGAATGTTGTCAAATATTACCGCCGAGATGATAGGTTGGGTTAGGTTAGGTTATATTACGTTATTGATGTATATAAAATTCCCACGGAGACGTAGAGGCCAACTCTCCAGGAATGTTGTCAAATATTAGTGCCGAGATGTTAGGTTGGATTAGGTTAGGTTATATTACGTTATTAATGTATATAAAAGCCCCACGGAGACGCAGAGGCCAACTCGCCAGGAATGTTGTCAAATATTAGTGCCGAGAGATTGGGTTGGGTTAGGTTAGATTATATTACGTTATTGATGTGTATAAAGGCCCCGCGGAGACGTAGAGGCCAACCCGTCAGGAATGTTGTCAAATAATAGCGCAGAAAGGTTAGGTTGGGTTAGTGTAGGTTATATTACGTTATTGATGTATATGAACGTCCCACGGAGACGTAGAGGCCAACTCGCCAGGAATGTTGTCAAATATTACCGCCGAGATGATAGGTTGGGTTAGGTTAGGTTATATTACGTTATTGATGTATATAAAAGTCCCATGGAGACGTAGAGGCCAACTCGCCAGGAATGTTGTCAAATATTACCGCCGAAATGATAGGTTGGGTTAGGTTAGGTTATATTACGTTACTGATGTATATGAAGGCCCCACGGAGACGTAGAGGCCAACTCGCCAGGAATGTTGTCAAATATTACCGCCGATGTGTTAGGTTGGGTTAGGTTAGGTTATACTACGTTATTCATGTATATGAAGGCCCCACGGAGACGTAGAGGCCAACTCGCCAGAAATGTTGTCAAATATTACCGCCGAGATGATAGGTTGGGTTAGGTTAGGTTATATTACGTTATTGATGTATATAAAATTCCCACGGAGACGTAGAGGCCAACTCGCCAGGAATGTTGTCAAATATTAGTGCCGAGATGTTAGGTTGGATTAGGTTAGGTTATATTACGTTATTGATGTATATAAATGCCCCACGGAGACGTAGAGGCCAACTCGCCAGGAATGTTGTCAAATATTAGTTCCGAGAGATTGGGTTGGCTTAGGTTAGGTTATATTACGTTATTGATGTATATAAAGGTCCCAGGGAAACATAGAGGCCAACAAGACAGGAATGTTGTCAAATATTACCGCCGAGATGTTACGTTGGTTTAGGTTAGGTTAAATTACGTTATTGATGTATATGAAGGTCCCGCGGAGAGGTAGAGGCCAACTCGCCAGGAATGTTGTCAAATATTAGTGCCGAGATGTTAGGTTGGGTTAGGTTAGGTAATATTAAGTTATTGATGTATATGAAGGTCCCACGGAGACGTAGAGGCCAACTCGCCAGGAATGTTGTCAAATATTACCGCCGATGTGTTAGGTTGGGTTAGGGTAGGTTATACTACGTTATTGATGTATATGAAGGCCCCAAGGAGACGTAGAGGCCAACTCGCCAGGAATGTTGTCAAATATTACCGCCGAGATGATAGGTTGGGTTAGGTTAGGTTATATTACGTTATTGATGTATATGAAGGCCCCACGGAGACGTAGAGGCCAACTCGCCAGGAATGTTGTCAAATATTACCGCCGAGATGTTAGGTTGGGTTAGGTTAGGTTATATTACGTTATTGATGTATATGAAGGCCGCACGGAGAGGTAGAGGCCAACTCGCCAGGAATGCTGTCAAATATTAGTGCCGAGATGTTAGGTTGGGTTAGGTTAGGTAATATTACGTTATTGATGTATATAAAATTCCCACCGAGACGTAGAGGCCAACTCGACAGGAATGTTGTCAAATATTACCTCCGAGACGTTATGTTGGGTTAGCTTACGTTATATTACGTTATTGATGTATATAAAAGCCCCACGGAGACGCAGAGGCCAACTCGCCAGGAATGTTGTCAAATATTAGTGCCGAGAGATTGGGTTGGGTTAGGTTAGATTATATTACGTTATTGATGTATATAAAGGCCCCGCGGAGACGTAGAGGCCAACCCGTCAGGAATGTTGTCAAATAATAGCGCAGAAAGGTTAGGTTGGGTTAGTGTAGGTTATATTACGTTATTGATGTATATAAAGGTCCCAGGGAAACATAGAGGCCAACAAGACAGGAATGTTGTCAAATATTACCGCCGAGATGTTACGTTGGTTTAGGTTAGGTTAAATTACGTTATTGATGTATATGAAGGTCCCGCGGAGAGGTAGAGGCCAACTCGCCAGGAATGTTGTCAAATATTAGTGCCGAGATGTTAGGTTGGGTTAGGTTAGGTAATATTAAGTTATTGATGTATATGAAGGTCCCACGGAGACGTAGAGGCCAACTCGCCAGGAATGTTGTCAAATATTACCGCCGATGTGTTAGGTTGGGTTAGGGTAGGTTATACTACGTTATTGTTGTATATGAAGGCCCCAAGGAGACGTAGAGGCCAACTCGCCAGGAATGTTGTCAAATATTACCGCCGAGATGATAGGTTGGGTTAGGTTAGGTTATATTACGTTATTGATGTATATGAAGGCCACACGGAGACGTAGAGGCCAACTCGCCAGGAATGTTGTCAAATATTACCGCCGAGATGTTAGGTTGGGTTAGGTTAGGTTATATTACGTTATTGATGTATATAAAATTCCCACCGAGACGTAGAGGCCAACTCGCCAGGAATGTTGTCAAATATTACCTCCGAGACGTTATGTTGGGTTAGCTTACGTTATATTACGTTATTGATGTATATAAAAGCCCCACGGAGACGCAGAGGCCAACTCGCCAGGAATGTTGTCAAATATTAGTGCCGAGAGATTGGGTTGGGTTAGGTTAGATTATATTACGTTATTGATGTATATAAAGGCCCCGCGGAGACGTAGAGGCCAACCCGTCAGGAATGTTGTCAAATAATAGCGCAGAAAGGTTAGGTTGGGTTAGTGTAGGTTATATTACGTTATTGATGTATATAAAGGTCCCAGGGAAACATAGAGGCCAACAAGACAGGAATGTTGTCAAATATTACCGCCGAGATGTTACGTTGGTTTAGGTTAGGTTAAATTACGTTATTGATGTATATGAAGGTCCCGCGGAGAGGTAGAGGCCAACTCGCCAGGAATGTTGTCAAATATTAGTGCCGAGATGTTAGGTTGGGTTAGGTTAGGTAATATTAAGTTATTGATGTATATGAAGGTCCCACGGAGACGTAGAGGCCAACTCGCCAGGAATGTTGTCAAATATTACCGCCGATGTGTTAGGTTGGGTTAGGGTAGGTTATACTACGTTATTGTTGTATATGAAGGCCCCAAGGAGACGTAGAGGCCAACTCGCCAGGAATGTTGTCAAATATTACCGCCGAGATGATAGGTTGGGTTAGGTTAGGTTATATTACGTTATTGATGTATATGAAGGCCACACGGAGACGTAGAGGCCAACTCGCCAGGAATGTTGTCAAATATTACCGCCGAGATGTTAGGTTGGGTTAGGTTAGGTTATATTACGTTATTGATGTATATAAAATTCCCACCGAGACGTAGAGGCCAACTCGCCAGGAATGTTGTCAAATATTACCTCCGAGACGTTATGTTGGGTTAGCTTACGTTATATTACGTTATTGATGTATATAAAAGCCCCACGGAGACGCAGAGGCCAACTCGCCAGGAATGTTGTCAAATATTAGTGCCGAGAGATTGGGTTGGGTTAGGTTAGATTATATTACGTTATTGATGTATATAAAGGCCCCGCGGAGACGTAGAGGCCAACCCGTCAGGAATGTTGTCAAATAATAGCGCAGAAAGGTTAGGTTGGGTTAGTGTAGGTTATATTACGTTATTGATGTATATGAACGTCCCACGGAGACGTAGAGGCCAACTCGCCAGGAATGTTGTCAAATATTACCGCCGAGATGATAGGTTGGGTTAGGTTAGGTTATATTACGTTATTGATGTATATGAAGGCCCCACGGAGACGTAGAGGCCAACTCGCCAGGAATGTTGTCAAATATTACCGCCGAGATGTTAGGTTGGGTTAGGTTAGGTTGTATTACGTTATTGATGTATATGGAGGCCGCACGGAGAGGTAGAGGCCCACTCGCCAGGAATGCTGTCAAATATTAGTGCCGAGATGTTAGGTTGGGTTAGGTTAGGTAATATTACGTTATTGATGTATATAAAATTCCCACCGAGACGTAGAGGCCAACTCGCCAGGAATGTTGTCAAATATTACCTCCGAGACGTTATGTTGGGTTAGCTTACGTTATATTACGTTATTGATGTATATAAAAGCCCCACGGAGACGCAGAGGCCAACTCGCCAGGAATGTTGTCAAATATTAGTGCCGAGAGATTGGGTTGGGTTAGGTTAGATTATATTACGTTATTGATGTATATAAAGGCCCCGCGGAGACGTAGAGGCCAACCCGTCAGGAATGTTGTCAAATAATAGCGCAGAAAGGTTAGGTTGGGTTAGTGTAGGTTATATTACGTTATTGATGTATATAAAGGTCCCAGGGAAACATAGAGGCCAACAAGACAGGAATGTTGTCAAATATTACCGCCGAGATGTTACGTTGGTTTAGGTTAGGTTAAATTACGTTATTGATGTATATGAAGGTCCCGCGGAGAGGTAGAGGCCAACTCGCCAGGAATGTTGTCAAATATTAGTGCCGAGATGTTAGGTTGGGTTAGGTTAGGTAATATTAAGTTATTGATGTGTATGAAGGTCCCACGGAGACGTAGAGGCCAACTCGCCAGGAATGTTGTCAAATATTACCGCCGATGTGTTAGGTTGGGTTAGGGTAGGTTATACTACGTTATTGATGTATATGAAGGCCCCAAGGAGACGTAGAGGCCAACTCGCCAGGAATGTTGTCAAATATTACCGCCGAGATGATAGGTTGGGTTAGGTTCGGTTATATTACGTTATTGATGTATATGAAGGCCCCACGGAGACGTAGAGGCCAACTCGCCAGGAATGTTGTCAAATATTACCGCCGAGATGTTAGGTTGGGTTAGGTTAGGTTATATTACGTTATTGATGTATATGAAGGCCGCACGGAGAGGTAGAGGCCAACTCGCCAGGAATGCTGTCAAATATTAGTGCCGAGATGTTAGGTTGGGTTAGGTTAGGTAATATTACGTTATTGATGTATATAAAATTCCCACCGAGACGTAGAGGCCAACTCGCCAGGAATGTTGTCAAATATTACCTCCGAGACGTTATGTTGGGTTAGCTTACGTTATATTACGTTATTGATGTATATAAAAGCCCCACGGAGACGCAGAGGCCAACTCGCCAGGAATGTTGTCAAATATTAGTGCCGAGAGATTGGGTTGGGTTAGGTTAGATTATATTACGTTATTGATGTATATAAAGGCCCCGCGGAGACGTAGAGGCCAACTCGCCAGGAATGTTGTCAAATATTACCGCCGATGTGTTAGGTTGGGTTAGGGTAGGTTATACTACGTTATTGATGTATATGAAGGCCCCAAGGAGACGTAGAGGCCAACTCGCCAGGAATGTTGTCAAATATTACCGCCGAGATGATAGGTTGGGTTAGGTTAGGTTATATTACGTTATTGATGTATATGAAGGCCCCACGGAGACGTAGAGGCCAACTCGCCAGGAATGTTGTCAAATATTACCGCCGAGATGTTAGGTTGGGTTAGGTTAGGTTATATTACGTTATTGATGTATATGAAGGCCGCACGGAGAGGTAGAGGCCAACTCGCCAGGAATGCTGTCAAATATTAGTGCCGAGATGTTAGGTTGGGTTAGGTTAGGTAATATTACGTTATTGATGTATATAAAATTCCCACCGAGACGTAGAGGCCAACTCGCCAGGAATGTTGTCAAATATTACCTCCGAGACGTTATGTTGGGTTAGCTTACGTTATATTACGTTATTGATGTATATAAAAGCCCCACGGAGACGCAGAGGCCAACTCGCCAGGAATGTTGTCAAATATTAGTGCCGAGAGATTGGGTTGGGTTAGGTTAGATTATATTACGTTATTGATGTATATAAAGGCCCCGCGGAGACGTAGAGGCCAACCCGTCAGGAATGTTGTCAAATAATAGCGCAGAAAGGTTAGGTTGGGTTAGTGTAGGTTATATTACGTTATTGATGTATATGAACGTCCCACGGAGACGTAGAGGCCAACTCGCCAGGAAGGTTGTCAAATATTACCGCCGAGATGATAGGTTGGGTTAGGTTAGGTTATATTACGTTATTTATGTATATGAAGGCCCCACGGAGACGTAGAGTCCAACTCGCCAGGAATGATGTCATATATTACCGCCGAGATGTTAGGTTGGTTTAGGTTAGGTTATATTACGTTATTGATGTGTATGAAGGCCCCACGGAGACGTAGAGGCCAACTCGCCAGGAATGTTGTCAAATATTACCGCCGAGATGTTAGGTTGGGTTAGGTTAGGTTATATTACGTTATTGATGTATATAAAGGTCCCACGGAAACATAGAGGCCAACAAGCCAGGAATGTTGTCAAATATTACAGCCGAGATGTTAGATTGGGTTAGGTTAGGTAATATTACGTTATTGATGTATATGAAGGTCCCACGGAGACGTAGAGGCCAACTCGCCAGGAATGTTGTCAAATATTACCGCCGATGTGTTAGGTTGGGTTAGGTTAGGTTATACTACGTTATTCATGTATATGAAGGCCCCACGGAGACGTAGAGGCCAACTCGCCAGAAATGTTGTCAAATATTACCGCCGAGATGATAGGTTGGGTTAGGTTAGGTTATGTTACGTTATTGATGTATATAAAATTCCCACGGAGACGTAGAGGCCAACTCGCCAGGAATGTTGTCAAATATTAGTGCCGAGATGTTAGGTTGGATTAGGTTAGGTTATATTACGTTATTGATGTATATAAATGCCCCACGGAGACGTAGAGGCCAACTCGCCAGGAATGTTGTCAAATATTAGTTCCGAGAGATTGGGTTGGCTTAGGTTAGGTTATATTACGTTATTGATGTATATAAAGGTCCCAGGGAAACATAGAGGCCAACAAGACAGGAATGTTGTCAAATATTACCGCCGAGATGTTACGTTGGTTTAGGTTAGGTTAAATTACGTTATTGATGTATATGAAGGTCCCGCGGAGAGGTAGAGGCCAACTCGCCAGGAATGTTGTCAAATATTAGTGCCGAGATGTTAGGTTGGATTAGGTTAGGTTATATTACGTTATTGATGTATATAAAAGCCCCACGGAGACGTAGAGGCCAACTCGCCAGGAATGTTGTCAAATATTACCGCCGAGATGATAGGTTGGGTTAGGTTAGATTATATTACGTTATTGATGTATATAAAAGCCCCACGGAGACGCAGAGGCCAACTCGCCAGGAATGTTGTCAAATATTAGTGCCGAGAGATTGGGTTGGGTTAGGTTAGGTTATATTACGTTATTGATGTATATAAAGGCCCCGCGGAGACGTAGAGGCCAACCCGTCAGGAATGTTGTCAAATAATAGCGCAGAAAGGTTAGGTTGGGTTAGTGTAGGTTATATTACGTTATTGATGTATATGAACGTCCCACGGAGACGTAGAGGCCAACTCGCCAGGAAGGTTGTCAAATATTACCGCCGAGATGATAGCTTGGGTTAGGTTAGGATATATTACGTTACTGATGTATATGAAGGCCCCATGGAGACGTAGAGGCCAACTCGCCAGGAATGATGTCAAATATTACCGCCGAGATGTTAGG
Source organism: Xylocopa violacea (assembly GCA_963969225.1). Lineage (NCBI taxonomy): Eukaryota > Metazoa > Arthropoda > Insecta > Hymenoptera > Apidae > Xylocopa > Xylocopa violacea. The sequence continues at coordinate 927,869 of CAXAJV010000168.1, read as the reverse complement.
TTGGTTTAGGTTAGGTTATATTACGTTATTGATGTGTATGAAGGCCCCACGGAGAAGTAGAGGCCAACTCGCCAGGAATGTTGTCAAATATTACCGCCGAGATATTAGGTTGGGTTAGGTTAGGTTATATTACGTTATTGATGTATATAAAGGTCCCACGGAAACATAGAGGCCAACAAGCCAGGAATGTTGTCAAATATTACCTCCGAGACGTTATGTTGGGTTAGCTTACGTTATATTACGTTATTGATGTATATAAAAGCCCCACGGAGACGCAGAGGCCAACTCGCCAGGAATGTTGTCAAATATTAGTGCCGAGAGATTGGGTTGGGTTAGGTTAGATTATATTACGTTATTGATGTATATAAAGGCCCCGCGGAGACGTAGAGGCCAACCCGTCAGGAATGTTGTCAAATAATAGCGCAGAAAGGTTAGGTTGGGTTAGTGTAGGTTATATTACGTTATTGATGTATATGAACGTCCCACGGAGACGTAGAGGCCAACTCGCCAGGAATGTTGTCAAATATTACCGCCGAGATGATAGGTTGGGTTAGGTTAGGTTATATTACGTTATTGATGTATATGAAGGCCCCACGGAGACGTAGAGGCCAACTCGCCAGGAATGTTGTCAAATATTACCGCCGAGATGTTAGGTTGGGTTAGGTTAGGTTGTATTACGTTATTGATGTATATGAAGGCCGCACGGAGAGGTAGAGGCCCACTCGCCAGGAATGCTGTCAAATATTAGTGCCGAGATGTTAGGTTGGGTTAGGTTAGGTAATATTACGTTATTGATGTATATAAAATTCCCACCGAGACGTAGAGGCCAACTCGCCAGGAATGTTGTCAAATATTACCTCCGAGACGTTATGTTGGGTTAGCTTACGTTATATTACGTTATTGATGTATATAAAAGCCCCACGGAGACGCAGAGGCCAACTCGCCAGGAATGTTGTCAAATATTAGTGCCGAGAGATTGGGTTGGGTTAGGTTAGATTATATTACGTTATTGATGTATATAAAGGCCCCGCGGAGACGTAGAGGCCAACTCGCCAGGAATGTTGTCAAATATTACCGCCGATGTGTTAGGTTGGGTTAGGGTAGGTTATACTACGTTATTGATGTATATGAAGGCCCCAAGGAGACGTAGAGGCCAACTCGCCAGGAATGTTGTCAAATATTACCGCCGAGATGATAGGTTGGGTTAGGTTAGGTTATATTACGTTATTGATGTATATGAAGGCCCCACGGAGACGTAGAGGCCAACTCGCCAGGAATGTTGTCAAATATTACCGCCGAGATGTTAGGTTGGGTTAGGTTAGGTTATATTACGTTATTGATGTATATGAAGGCCGCACGGAGAGGTAGAGGCCAACTCGCCAGGAATGCTGTCAAATATTAGTGCCGAGATGTTAGGTTGGGTTAGGTTAGGTAATATTACGTTATTGATGTATATAAAATTCCCACCGAGACGTAGAGGCCAACTCGCCAGGAATGTTGTCAAATATTACCTCCGAGACGTTATGTTGGGTTAGCTTACGTTATATTACGTTATTGATGTATATAAAAGCCCCACGGAGACGCAGAGGCCAACTCGCCAGGAATGTTGTCAAATATTAGTGCCGAGAGATTGGGTTGGGTTAGGTTAGATTATATTACGTTATTGATGTATATAAAGGCCCCGCGGAGACGTAGAGGCCAACCCGTCAGGAATGTTGTCAAATAATAGCGCCGAAAGGTTAGGTTGGGTTAGTGTAGGTTATATTACGTTATTGATGTATATGAACGTCCCACGGAGACGTAGAGGCCAACTCGCCAGGAAGGTTGTCAAATATTACCGCCGAGATGATAGGTTGGGTTAGGTTAGGTTATATTACGTTATTTATGTATATGAAGGCCCCACGGAGACGTAGAGTCCAACTCGCCAGGAATGATGTCATATATTACCGCCGAGATGTTAGGTTGGTTTAGGTTAGGTTATATTACGTTATTGATGTGTATGAAGGCCCCACGGAGACGTAGAGGCCAACTCGCCAGGAATGTTGTCAAATATTACCGCCGAGATGTTAGGTTGGGTTAGGTTAGGTTATATTACGTTATTGATGTATATAAAGGTCCCACGGAAACATAGAGGCCAACAAGCCAGGAATGTTGTCAAATATTACAACCGAGATGTTAGATTGGGTTAGGTTAGGTAATATTACGTTATTGATGTATATGAAGGTCCCACGGAGACGTAGAGGCCAACTCGCCAGGAATGTTGTCAAATATTACCGCCGATGTGTTAGGTTGGGTTAGGTTAGGTTATACTACGTTATTCATGTATATGAAGGCCCCACGGAGACGTAGAGGCCAACTCGCCAGAAATGTTGTCAAATATTACCGCCGAGATGATAGGTTGGGTTAGGTTAGGTTATGTTACGTTATTGATGTATATAAAATTCCCACGGAGACGTAGAGGCCAACTCGCCAGGAATGTTGTCAAATATTAGTGCCGAGATGTTAGGTTGGATTAGGTTAGGTTATATTACGTTATTGATGTATATAAATGCCCCACGGAGACGTAGAGGCCAACTCGCCAGGAATGTTGTCAAATATTAGTTCCGAGAGATTGGGTTGGCTTAGGTTAGGTTATATTACGTTATTGATGTATATAAAGGTCCCAGGGAAACATAGAGGCCAACAAGACAGGAATGTTGTCAAATATTACCGCCGAGATGTTACGTTGGTTTAGGTTAGGTTAAATTACGTTATTGATGTATATGAAGGTCCCGCGGAGAGGTAGAGGCCAACTCGCCAGGAATGTTGTCAAATATTAGTGCCGAGATGTTAGGTTGGATTAGGTTAGGTAATATTACGTTATTGATGTATATGAAGGTCCCACGGAGACGTAGAGGCCAACTCGCCAGGAATGTTGTCAAATATTAGTACCGAGAGATTGGGTTGGGTTAGGTTAGATTATATTACGTTATTGATGTATATAAAGGCCCCGCGGAGACGTAGAGGCCAACCCGTCAGGAATGTTGTCAAACAATAGCGCAGAAAGGTTAGGTTGGGTTAGTGTAGGTTATATTACGTTATTGATGTATATGAACGTCCCACGGAGACGTAGAGGCCAACTCGCCAGGAAGGTTGTCAAATATTACCGCCGAGATGATAGGTTGGGTTAGGTTAGGTTATATTACGTTATTTATGTATATGAGGGCCCCACGGAGACGTAGAGGCCAACTCGCCAGGAATGATGTCATATATTACCGCCGAGATGTTAGGTTGGTTTAGGTTAGGTTATATTACGTTATTGATGTGTATAAAGGCCCCACGGAGACGTAGAGGCCAACTCGCCAGGAATGTTGTCAAATATTACCGCCGAGATGTTAGGTTGGGTTAGGTTAGGTTATATTACGTTATTGATGTATATAAAGGTCCCACGGAAACATAGAGGCCAACAAGCCAGGAATGTTGTCAAATATTACAGCCGAGATGTTAGGTTGGGTTAGGTTAGGTAATATTACGTTATTGATGTATATGAAGGTCCCACGGAGACGTAGAGGCCAACTCGCCAGGAATGTTGTCAAATATTAGTACCGAGATGTTAGGTTGGGTTAGGTTAGGTTATATTACGCTATTGATGTATATAAAAGTCCCATGGAGACGTAGAGGCCAACTCGCCAGGAATGTTGTCAAATATTACCGCCGAAATGATAGGTTGGGTTAGGTTAGGTTATATTACGTTACTGATGTATATGAAGGCCCCACGGAGACGTAGAGGCCAACTCGCCAGGAATGTTGTCAAATATTACCGCCGATGTGTTATGTTGGGTTAGGTTAGGTTATACTACGTTATTGATGTATATGAAGGCCCCACGGAGACGTAGAGGCCAACTCGCCAGAAATGTTGTCAAATATTACCGCCGAGATGATGGTTTGGGTTAGGTTAGGTTATATTACGTTATTGATGTATATAAAATTCCCACGGAGACGTAGAGGCCAACTCGCCAGGAATGTTGTCAAATATTAGTGCCGAGATGTTAGGTTGGATTAGGTTAGGTTATATTACGTTATTGATGTATATAAATGCCCCACGGAGACGTAGAGGCCAACTCGCCAGGAATGTTGTCAAATATTACCTCCGAGACGTTATGTTGGGTTAGCTTACGTTATATTACGTTATTGATGTATATAAAAGCCCCACGGAGACGCAGAGGCCAACTCGCCAGGAATGTTGTCAAATATTAGTGCCGAGAGATTGGGTTGGGTTAGGTTAGATTATATTACGTTATTGATGTATATAAAGGCCCCGCGGAGACGTAGAGGCCAACCCGTCAGGAATGTTGTCAAATAATAGCGCAGAAAGGTTAGGTTGGGTTAGTGTAGGTTATATTACGTTATTGATGTATATAAAGGTCCCAGGGAAACATAGAGGCCAACAAGACAGGAATGTTGTCAAATATTACCGCCGAGATGTTACGTTGGTTTAGGTTAGGTTAAATTACGTTATTGATGTATATGAAGGTCCCGCGGAGAGGTAGAGGCCAACTCGCCAGGAATGTTGTCAAATATTAGTGCCGAGATGTTAGGTTGGGTTAGGTTAGGTAATATTAAGTTATTGATGTATATGAAGGTCCCACGGAGACGTAGAGGCCAACTCGCCAGGAATGTTGTCAAATATTACCGCCGATGTGTTAGGTTGGGTTAGGGTGGGTTATACTACGTTATTGATGTATATGAAGGCCCCAAGGAGACGTAGAGGCCAACTCGCCAGGAATGTTGTCAAATATTACCGCCGAGATGATAGGTTGGGTTAGGTTAGGTTATATTACGTTATTGATGTATATGAAGGCCACACGGAGACGTAGAGGCCAACTCGCCAGGAATGTTGTCAAATATTACCGCCGAGATGTTAGGTTGGGTTAGGTTAGGTTATATTACGTTATTGATGTATATAAAATTCCCACCGAGACGTAGAGGCCAACTCGCCAGGAATGTTGTCAAATATTACCTCCGAGACGTTATGTTGGGTTAGCTTACGTTATATTACGTTATTGATGTATATAAAAGCCCCACGGAGACGCAGAGGCCAACTCGCCAGGAATGTTGTCAAATATTAGTGCCGAGAGATTGGGTTGGGTTAGGTTAGATTATATTACGTTATTGATGTATATAAAGGCCCCGCGGAGACGTAGAGGCCAACCCGTCAGGAATGTTGTCAAATAATAGCGCAGAAAGGTTAGGTTGGGTTAGTGTAGGTTATATTACGTTATTGATGTATATGAACGTCCCACGGAGACGTAGAGGCCAACTCGCCAGGAATGTTGTCAAATATTACCGCCGAGATGATAGGTTGGGTTAGGTTAGGTTATATTACGTTATTGATGTATATGAAGGCCCCACGGAGACGTAGAGGCCAACTCGCCAGGAATGTTGTCAAATATTACCGCCGAGATGTTAGGTTGGGTTAGGTTAGGTTGTATTACGTTATTGATGTATATGAAGGCCGCACGGAGAGGTAGAGGCCCACTCGCCAGGAATGCTGTCAAATATTAGTGCCGAGATGTTAGGTTGGGTTAGGTTAGGTAATATTACGTTATTGATGTATATAAAATTCCCACCGAGACGTAGAGGCCAACTCGCCAGGAATGTTGTCAAATATTACCTCCGAGACGTTATGTTGGGTTAGCTTACGTTATATTACGTTATTGATGTATATAAAAGCCCCACGGAGACGCAGAGGCCAACTCGCCAGGAATGTTGTCAAATATTAGTGCCGAGAGATTGGGTTGGGTTAGGTTAGATTATATTACGTTATTGATGTATATAAAGGCCCCGCGGAGACGTAGAGGCCAACCCGTCAGGAATGTTGTCAAATAATAGCGCAGAAAGGTTAGGTTGGGTTAGTGTAGGTTATATTACGTTATTGATGTATATGAACGTCCCACGGAGACGTAGAGGCCAACTCGCCAGGAAGGTTGTCAAATATTACCGCCGAGATGATAGGTTGGGTTAGGTTAGGTTATATTACGTTATTTATGTATATGAAGGCCCCACGGAGACGTAGAGTCCAACTCGCCAGGAATGATGTCATATATTACCGCCGAGATGTTAGGTTGGTTTAGGTTAGGTTATATTACGTTATTGATGTGTATGAAGGCCCCACGGAGACGTAGAGGCCAACTCGCCAGGAATGTTGTCAAATATTACCGCCGAGATGTTAGGTTGGGTTAGGTTAGGTTATATTACGTTATTGATGTATATAAAGGTCCCACGGAAACATAGAGGCCAACAAGCCAGGAATGTTGTCAAATATTACAGCCGAGATGTTAGATTGGGTTAGGTTAGGTAATATTACGTTATTGATGTATATGAAGGTCCCACGGAGACGTAGAGTCCAACTCGCCAGGAATGTTGTCAAATATTACCGCCGATGTGTTAGGTTGGGTTAGGTTAGGTTATACTACGTTATTCATGTATATGAAGGCCCCACGGAGACGTAGAGGCCAACTCGCCAGAAATGTTGTCAAATATTACCGCCGAGATGATAGGTTGGGTTAGGTTAGGTTATGTTACGTTATTGATGTATATAAAATTCCCACGGAGACGTAGAGGCCAACTCGCCAGGAATGTTGTCAAATATTAGTGCCGAGATGTTAGGTTGGATTAGGTTAGGTTATATTACGTTATTGATGTATATAAATGCCCCACGGAGACGTAGAGGCCAACTCGCCAGGAATGTTGTCAAATATTAGTTCCGAGAGATTGGGTTGGCTTAGGTTAGGTTATATTACGTTATTGATGTATATAAAGGTCCCAGGGAAACATAGAGGCCAACAAGACAGGAATGTTGTCAAATATTACCGCCGAGATGTTACGTTGGTTTAGGTTAGGTTAAATTACGTTATTGATGTATATGAAGGTCCCGCGGAGAGGTAGAGGCCAACTCGCCAGGAATGTTGTCAAATATTAGTGCCGAGATGTTAGGTTGGATTAGGTTAGGTTATATTACGTTATTGATGTATATAAAAGCCCCACGGAGACGTAGAGGCCAACTCGCCAGGAATGTTGTCAAATATTACCGCCGAGATGATAGGTTGGGTTAGGTTAGATTATATTACGTTATTGATGTATATAAAAGCCCCACGGAGACGCAGAGGCCAACTCGCCAGGAATGTTGTCAAATATTAGTGCCGAGAGATTGGGTTGGGTTAGGTTAGGTTATATTACGTTATTGATGTATATAAAGGCCCCGCGGAGACGTAGAGGCCAACCCGTCAGGAATGTTGTCAAATAATAGCGCAGAAAGGTTAGGTTGGGTTAGTGTAGGTTATATTACGTTATTGATGTATATGAACGTCCCACGGAGACGTAGAGGCCAACTCGCCAGGAAGGTTGTCAAATATTACCGCCGAGATGATAGGTTGGGTTAGGTTAGGATATATTACGTTACTGATGTATATGAAGGCCCCATGGAGACGTAGAGGCCAACTCGCCAGGAATGATGTCAAATATTACCGCCGAGATGTTAGGTTGGTTTAGGTTAGGTTATATTACGTTATTGATGTGTATGAAGGCCCCACGGAGACGTAGAGGCCAACTCGCCAGGAATGTTGTCAAATATTACCGCCGAGATATTAGGTTGGGTTAGGTTAGGTTATATTACGTTATTGATGTATATAAAGGTCCCACGGAAACATAGAGGCCAACAAGCCAGGAATGTTGTCAAATATTACAGCCGAGATGTTAGGTTGGGTTAGGTTAGGTAATATTACGTTATTGATGTATATGAAGGTCCCACGGAGACGTAGAGGCCAAATCGCCAGGAATGTTGTCAAATATTAGTACCGAGAGATTGGGTTGGGTTAGGTTAGATTATATTACGTTATTGATGTATATAAAGGCCCCGCGGAGACGTAGAGGCCAACCCGTCAGGAATGTTGTCAAACAATAGCGCAGAAAGGTTAGGTTGGGTTAGTGTAGGTTATATTACGTTATTGATGTATATGAACGTCCCACGGAGACGTAGAGGCCAACTCGCCAGGAAGGTTGTCAAATATTACCGCCGAGATGATAGGTTGGGTTAGGTTAGGTTATATTACGTTATTTATGTATATGAGGGCCCCACGGAGACGTAGAGGCCAACTCGCCAGGAATGATGTCATATATTACCGCCGAGATGTTAGGTTGGTTTAGGTTAGGTTATATTACGTTATTGATGTGTATAAAGGCCCCACGGAGACGTAGAGGCCAACTCGCCAGGAATGTTGTCAAATATTACCGCCGAGATGTTAGGTTGGGTTAGGTTAGGTTATATTACGTTATTGATGTATATAAAGGTCCCACGGAAACATAGAGGCCAACTCGCCAGGAATGATGTCATATATTACCGCCGAGATGTTAGGTTGGTTTAGGTTAGGTTATATTACGTTATTGATGTGTATAAAGGCCCCACGGAGACGTAGAGGCCAACTCGCCAGGAATGTTGTCAAATATTACCGCCGAGATGTTAGGTTGGGTTAGGTTAGGTTATATTACGTTATTGATGTATATAAAGGTCCCACGGAAACATAGAGGCCAACAAGCCAGGAATGTTGTCAAATATTACAGCCGAGATGTTAGGTTGGGTTAGGTTAGGTAATATTACGTTATTGATGTATATGAAGGTCCCACGGAGACGTAGAGGCCAACTCGCCAGGAATGTTGTCAAATATTAGTACCGAGATGTTAGGTTGGGTTAGGTTAGGTTATGTTACGCTATTGATGTATATAAAAGTACCATGGAGACGTAGAGGCCAACTCGCCAGGAATGTTGTCAAATATTACCGCCGAAATGATAGGTTGGGTTAGGTTAGGTTATATTACGTTACTGATGTATATGAAGGCCCCACGGAGACGTAGAGGCCAACTCGCCAGGAATGTTGTCAAATATTACCGCCGATGTGTTATGTTGGGTTAGGTTAGGTTATACTACGTTATTGATGTATATGAAGGCCCCACGGAGACGTAGAGGCCAACTCGCCAGAAATGTTGTCAAATATTACCGCCGAGATGATAGGTTGGGTTAGGTTAGGTTATATTACGTTATTGATGTATATAAAATTCCCACGGAGACGTAGAGGCCAACTCGCCAGGAATGTTGTCAAATATTAGTGCCGAGATGTTAGGTTGGATTAGGTTAGGTTATATTACGTTATTGATGTATATAAATGCCCCACGGAGACGTAGAGGCCAACTCGCCAGGAATGTTGTCAAATATTAGTTCCGAGAGATTGGGTTGGCTTAGGTTAGGTTATATTACGTTATTGATGTATATAAAGGCCCCACGGTGACGTAGAGGCCAACTCGCCAGGAATGTTGTCAAATATTACCGCCGATGTGTTTGGTTGGGTTAGGGTAGGTTATACTACGTTATTGATGTATATGAAGGCCCCACGGAGACGTAGAGGCCAACTCGCCAGAAATGTTGTCAAATATTACCGCCGAGATGATAGGTTGGGATAGGTTAGGTTATATTACGTTATTGATGTATATAAAATTCCCACGGAGACGTAGAGGCCAACTCTCCAGGAATGTTGTCAAATATTAGTGCCGAGATGTTAGGTTGGATTAGGTTAGCTTATATTACGTTATTGATGTATATAAAAGCCCCACGGAGACGTAGAGGCCAACTCGCCAGGAATGTTGTCAAATATTAGTTCCGAGAGATTGGGTTGGGTTAGGTTAGGTTATATTACGTTATTGATGTATATAAAGGTCCCAGGGAAACATAGAGGCCAACAAGACAGGAATGTTGTCAAATATTACCGCCGAGATGTTACGTTGGTTTAGGTTAGGTTAAATTACGTTATTGATGTATATGAAGGTCCCACGGAGAGGTAGAGGCCAACTCGCCAGGAATGTTGTCAAATATTAGTGCCGAGATGTTAGGTTGGGTTAGGTTAGGTAATATTAAGTTATTGATGTATATGAAGGTCCCACGGAGACGTAGAGGCCAACTCGCCAGGAATGTTGTCAAATATTACCGCCGATGTGTTAGGTTGGGTTAGGGTAGGTTATACTACGTTATTGATGTATATGAAGGTCCCACGGAGACGTAGAGGCCAAATCGCCAGGAATGTTGTCAAATATTAGTACCGAGAGATTGGGTTGGGTTAGGTTAGATTATATTACGTTATTGATGTATATAAAGGCCCCGCGGAGACGTAGAGGCCAACCCGTCAGGAATGTTGTCAAACAATAGCGCAGAAAGGTTAGGTTGGGTTAGTGTAGGTTATATTACGTTATTGATGTATATGAACGTCCCACGGAGACGTAGAGGCCAACTCGCCAGGAAGGTTGTCAAATATTACCGCCGAGATGATAGGTTGGGTTAGGTTAGGATATATTACGTTACTGATGTATATGAAGGCCCCATGGAGACGTAGAGGCCAACTCGCCAGGAATGATGTCAAATATTACCGCCGAGATGTTAGGTTGGTTTAGGTTAGGTTATATTACGTTATTGATGTGTATGAAGGCCCCACGGAGACGTAGAGGCCAACTCGCCAGGAATGTTGTCAAATATTACCGCCGAGATATTAGGTTGGGTTAGGTTAGGTTATATTACGTTATTGATGTATATAAAGGTCCCACGGAAACATAGAGGCCAACAAGCCAGGAATGTTGTCAAATATTACAGCCGAGATGTTAGGTTGGGTTAGGTTAGGTAATATTACGTTATTGATGTATATGAAGGTCCCACGGAGACGTAGAGGCCAAATCGCCAGGAATGTTGTCAAATATTAGTACCGAGAGATTGGGTTGGGTTAGGTTAGATTATATTACGTTATTGATGTATATAAAGGCCCCGCGGAGACGTAGAGGCCAACCCGTCAGGAATGTTGTCAAACAATAGCGCAGAAAGGTTAGGTTGGGTTAGTGTAGGTTATATTACGTTATTGATGTATATGAACGTCCCACGGAGACGTAGAGGCCAACTCGCCAGGAAGGTTGTCAAATATTACCGCCGAGATGATAGGTTGGGTTAGGTTAGGTTATATTACGTTATTTATGTATATGAGGGCCCCACGGAGACGTAGAGGCCAACTCGCCAGGAATGATGTCATATATTACCGCCGAGATGTTAGGTTGGTTTAGGTTAGGTTATATTACGTTATTGATGTGTATAAAGGCCCCACGGAGACGTAGAGGCCAACTCGCCAGGAATGTTGTCAAATATTACCGCCGAGATGTTAGGTTGGGTTAGGTTAGGTTATATTACGTTATTGATGTATATAAAGGTCCCACGGAAACATAGAGGCCAACTCGCCAGGAATGATGTCATATATTACCGCCGAGATGTTAGGTTGGTTTAGGTTAGGTTATATTACGTTATTGATGTGTATAAAGGCCCCACGGAGACGTAGAGGCCAACTCGCCAGGAATGTTGTCAAATATTACCGCCGAGATGTTAGGTTGGGTTAGGTTAGGTTATATTACGTTATTGATGTATATAAAGGTCCCACGGAAACATAGAGGCCAACAAGCCAGGAATGTTGTCAAATATTACAGCCGAGATGTTAGGTTGGGTTAGGTTAGGTAATATTACGTTATTGATGTATATGAAGGTCCCACGGAGACGTAGAGGCCAACTCGCCAGGAATGTTGTCAAATATTAGTACCGAGATGTTAGGTTGGGTTAGGTTAGGTTATATTACGCTATTGATGTATATAAAAGTACCATGGAGACGTAGAGGCCAACTCGCCAGGAATGTTGTCAAATATTACCGCCGAAATGATAGGTTGGGTTAGGTTAGGTTATATTACGTTACTGATGTATATGAAGGCCCCACGGAGACGTAGAGGCCAACTCGCCAGGAATGTTGTCAAATATTACCGCCGATGTGTTATGTTGGGTTAGGTTAGGTTATACTACGTTATTGATGTATATGAAGGCCCCACGGAGACGTAGAGGCCAACTCGCCAGAAATGTTGTCAAATATTACCGCCGAGATGATAGGTTGGGTTAGGTTAGGTTATATTACGTTATTGATGTATATAAAATTCCCACGGAGACGTAGAGGCCAACTCGCCAGGAATGTTGTCAAATATTAGTGCCGAGATGTTAGGTTGGATTAGGTTAGGTTATATTACGTTATTGATGTATATAAATGCCCCACGGAGACGTAGAGGCCAACTCGCCAGGAATGTTGTCAAATATTAGTTCCGAGAGATTGGGTTGGCTTAGGTTAGGTTATATTACGTTATTGATGTATATAAAGGCCCCACGGTGACGTAGAGGCCAACTCGCCAGGAATGTTGTCAAATATTACCGCCGATGTGTTTGGTTGGGTTAGGGTAGGTTATACTACGTTATTGATGTATATGAAGGCCCCACGGAGACGTAGAGGCCAACTCGCCAGAAATGTTGTCAAATATTACCGCCGAGATGATAGGTTGGGATAGGTTAGGTTATATTACGTTATTGATGTATATAAAATTCCCACGGAGACGTAGAGGCCAACTCTCCAGGAATGTTGTCAAATATTAGTGCCGAGATGTTAGGTTGGATTAGGTTAGCTTATATTACGTTATTGATGTATATAAAAGCCCCACGGAGACGTAGAGGCCAACTCGCCAGGAATGTTGTCAAATATTAGTTCCGAGAGATTGGGTTGGGTTAGGTTAGGTTATATTACGTTATTGATGTATATAAAGGTCCCAGGGAAACATAGAGGCCAACAAGACAGGAATGTTGTCAAATATTACCGCCGAGATGTTACGTTGGTTTAGGTTAGGTTAAATTACGTTATTGATGTATATGAAGGTCCCACGGAGAGGTAGAGGCCAACTCGCCAGGAATGTTGTCAAATATTAGTGCCGAGATGTTAGGTTGGGTTAGGTTAGGTAATATTAAGTTATTGATGTATATGAAGGTCCCACGGAGACGTAGAGGCCAACTCGCCAGGAATGTTGTCAAATATTACCGCCGATGTGTTAGGTTGGGTTAGGGTAGGTTATACTACGTTATTGATGTATATGAAGGCCCCAAGGAGACGTAGAGGCCAACTCGCCAGGAATGTTGTCAAATATTACCGCCGAGATGATAGGTTGGGTTAGGTTAGGTTATATTACGTTATTGATGTATATGAAGGTCCCACGGAGAGGTAGAGGCCAACTCGCCAGGAATGTTGTCAAATATTAGTGCCGAGATGTTACGTTGGTTTAGGTTAGGTTAAATTACGTTATTGATGTATATGAAGGTCCCGCGGAGAGGTAGAGGCCAACTCGCCAGGAATGTTGTCAAATATTAGTGCCGAGATGTTAGGTTGGGTTAGGTTAGGTAATATTAAGTTATTGATGTATATGAAGGTCCCACGGAGACGTAGAGGCCAACTCGCCAGGAATGTTGTCAAATATTACCGCCGATGTGTTAGGTTGGGTTAGGGTAGGTTATACTACGTTATTGATGTATATGAAGGCCCCAAGGAGACGTAGAGGCCAACTCGCCAGGAATGTTGTCAAATATTACCGCCGAGATGATAGGTTGGGTTAGGTTAGGTTATATTACGTTATTGATGTATATGAAGGCCACACGGAGACGTAGAGGCCAACTCGCCAGGAATGTTGTCAAATATTACCGCCGAGATGTTAGGTTGGGTTAGGTTAGGTTATATTACGTTATTGATGTATATAAAATTCCCACCGAGACGTAGAGGCCAACTCGCCAGGAATGTTGTCAAATATTACCTCCGAGACGTTATGTTGGGTTAGCTTACGTTATATTACGTTATTGATGTATATAAAAGCCCCACGGAGACGCAGAGGCCAACTCGCCAGGAATGTTGTCAAATATTAGTGCCGAGAGATTGGGTTGGGTTAGGTTAGATTATATTACGTTATTGATGTATATAAAGGCCCCGCGGAGACGTAGAGGCCAACCCGTCAGGAATGTTGTCAAATAATAGCGCAGAAAGGTTAGGTTGGGTTAGTGTAGGTTATATTACGTTATTGATGTATATGAACGTCCCACGGAGACGTAGAGGCCAACTCGCCAGGAATGTTGTCAAATATTACCGCCGAGATGATAGGTTGGGTTAGGTTAGGTTATATTACGTTATTGATGTATATGAAGGCCCCACGGAGACGTAGAGGCCAACTCGCCAGGAATGTTGTCAAATATTACCGCCGAGATGTTAGGTTGGGTTAGGTTAGGTTGTATTACGTTATTGATGTATATGAAGGCCGCACGGAGAGGTAGAGGCCCACTCGCCAGGAATGCTGTCAAATATTAGTGCCGAGATGTTAGGTTGGGTTAGGTTAGGTAATATTACGTTATTGATGTATATAAAATTCCCACCGAGACGTAGAGGCCAACTCGCCAGGAATGTTGTCAAATATTACCTCCGAGACGTTATGTTGGGTTAGCTTACGTTATATTACGTTATTGATGTATATAAAAGCCCCACGGAGACGCAGAGGCCAACTCGCCAGGAATGTTGTCAAATATTAGTGCCGAGAGATTGGGTTGGGTTAGGTTAGATTATATTACGTTATTGATGTATATAAAGGCCCCGCGGAGACGTAGAGGCCAACCCGTCAGGAATGTTGTCAAATAATAGCGCAGAAAGGTTAGGTTGGGTTAGTGTAGGTTATATTACGTTATTGATGTATATGAACGTCCCACGGAGACGTAGAGGCCAACTCGCCAGGAAGGTTGTCAAATATTACCGCCGAGATGATAGGTTGGGTTAGGTTAGGTTATATTACGTTATTTATGTATATGAAGGCCCCACGGAGACGTAGAGTCCAACTCGCCAGGAATGATGTCATATATTACCGCCGAGATGTTAGGTTGGTTTAGGTTAGGTTATATTACGTTATTGATGTGTATGAAGGCCCCACGGAGACGTAGAGGCCAACTCGCCAGGAATGTTGTCAAATATTACCGCCGAGATGTTAGGTTGGGTTAGGTTAGGTTATATTACGTTATTGATGTATATAAAGGTCCCACGGAAACATAGAGGCCAACAAGCCAGGAATGTTGTCAAATATTACAGCCGAGATGTTAGATTGGGTTAGGTTAGGTAATATTACGTTATTGATGTATATGAAGGTCCCACGGAGACGTAGAGGCCAACTCGCCAGGAATGTTGTCAAATATTACCGCCGATGTGTTAGGTTGGGTTAGGTTAGGTTATACTACGTTATTCATGTATATGAAGGCCCCACGGAGACGTAGAGGCCAACTCGCCAGAAATGTTGTCAAATATTACCGCCGAGATGATAGGTTGGGTTAGGTTAGGTTATGTTACGTTATTGATGTATATAAAATTCCCACGGAGACGTAGAGGCCAACTCGCCAGGAATGTTGTCAAATATTAGTGCCGAGATGTTAGGTTGGATTAGGTTAGGTTATATTACGTTATTGATGTATATAAATGCCCCACGGAGACGTAGAGGCCAACTCGCCAGGAATGTTGTCAAATATTAGTTCCGAGAGATTGGGTTGGCTTAGGTTAGGTTATATTACGTTATTGATGTATATAAAGGTCCCAGGGAAACATAGAGGCCAACAAGACAGGAATGTTGTCAAATATTACCGCCGAGATGTTACGTTGGTTTAGGTTAGGTTAAATTACGTTATTGATGTATATGAAGGTCCCGCGGAGAGGTAGAGGCCAACTCGCCAGGAATGTTGTCAAATATTAGTGCCGAGATGTTAGGTTGGATTAGGTTAGGTTATATTACGTTATTGATGTATATAAAAGCCCCACGGAGACGTAGAGGCCAACTCGCCAGGAATGTTGTCAAATATTACCGCCGAGATGATAGGTTGGGTTAGGTTAGATTATATTACGTTATTGATGTATATAAAAGCCCCACGGAGACGCAGAGGCCAACTCGCCAGGAATGTTGTCAAATATTAGTGCCGAGAGATTGGGTTGGGTTAGGTTAGGTTATATTACGTTATTGATGCATATAAAGGCCCCGCGGAGACGTAGAGGCCAACCCGTCAGGAATGTTGTCAAATAATAGCGCAGAAAGGTTAGGTTGGGTTAGTGTAGGTTATATTACGTTATTGATGTGTATGAAGGCCCCACGGAGACGTAGAGGCCAACTCGCCAGGAATGTTGTCAAATATTACCGCCGAGATATTAGGTTGGGTTAGGTTAGGTTATATTACGTTATTGATGTATATAAAGGTCCCACGGAAACATAGAGGCCAACAAGCCAGGAATGTTGTCAAATATTACAGCCGAGATGTTAGGTTGGGTTAGGTTAGGTAATATTACGTTATTGATGTATATGAAGGTCCCACGGAGACGTAGAGGCCAACTCGCCAGGAATGTTGTCAAATATTAGTACCGAGAGATTGGGTTGGGTTAGGTTAGATTATATTACGTTATTGATGTATATAAAGGCCCCGCGGAGACGTAGAGGCCAACCCGTCAGGAATGTTGTCAAACAATAGCGCAGAAAGGTTAGGTTGGGTTAGTGTAGGTTATATTACGTTATTGATGTATATGAACGTCCCACGGAGACGTAGAGGCCAACTCGCCAGGAAGGTTGTCAAATATTACCGCCGAGATGATAGGTTGGGTTAGGTTAGGTTATATTACGTTATTTATGTATATGAGGGCCCCACGGAGACGTAGAGGCCAACTCGCCAGGAATGATGTCATATATTACCGCCGAGATGTTAGGTTGGTTTAGGTTAGGTTATATTACGTTATTGATGTGTATAAAGGCCCCACGGAGACGTAGAGGCCAACTCGCCAGGAATGTTGTCAAATATTACCGCCGAGATGTTAGGTTGGGTTAGGTTAGGTTATATTACGTTATTGATGTATATAAAGGTCCCACGGAAACATAGAGGCCAACAAGCCAGGAATGTTGTCAAATATTACAGCCGAGATGTTAGGTTGGGTTAGGTTAGGTAATATTACGTTATTGATGTATATGAAGGTCCCACGGAGACGTAGAGGCCAACTCGCCAGGAATGTTGTCAAATATTAGTACCGAGATGTTAGGTTGGGTTAGGTTAGGTTATATTACGCTATTGATGTATATAAAAGTACCATGGAGACGTAGAGGCCAACTCGCCAGGAATGTTGTCAAATATTACCGCCGAAATGATAGGTTGGGTTAGGTTAGGTTATATTACGTTACTGATGTATATGAAGGCCCCACGGAGACGTAGAGGCCAACTCGCCAGGAATGTTGTCAAATATTACCGCCGATGTGTTATGTTGGGTTAGGTTAGGTTATACTACGTTATTGATGTATATGAAGGCCCCACGGAGACGTAGAGGCCAACTCGCCAGAAATGTTGTCAAATATTACCGCCGAGATGATAGGTTGGGTTAGGTTAGGTTATATTACGTTATTGATGTATATAAAATTCCCACGGAGACGTAGAGGCCAACTCGCCAGGAATGTTGTCAAATATTAGTGCCGAGATGTTAGGTTGGATTAGGTTAGGTTATATTACGTTATTGATGTATATAAATGCCCCACGGAGACGTAGAGGCCAACTCGCCAGGAATGTTGTCAAATATTAGTTCCGAGAGATTGGGTTGGCTTAGGTTAGGTTATATTACGTTATTGATGTATATAAAGGCCCCACGGTGACGTAGAGGCCAACTCGCCAGGAATGTTGTCAAATATTACCGCCGATGTGTTTGGTTGGGTTAGGGTAGGTTATACTACGTTATTGATGTATATGAAGGCCCCACGGAGACGTAGAGGCCAACTCGCCAGAAATGTTGTCAAATATTACCGCCGAGATGATAGGTTGGGATAGGTTAGGTTATATTACGTTATTGATGTATATAAAATTCCCACGGAGACGTAGAGGCCAACTCTCCAGGAATGTTGTCAAATATTAGTGCCGAGATGTTAGGTTGGATTAGGTTAGGTTATATTACGTTATTGATGTATATAAAAGCCCCACGGAGACGTAGAGGCCAACTCGCCAGGAATGTTGTCAAATATTAGTTCCGAGAGATTGGGTTGGGTTAGGTTAGGTTATATTACGTTATTGATGTATATAAAGGTCCCAGGGAAACATAGAGGCCAACAAGACAGGAATGTTGTCAAATATTACCGCCGAGATGTTACGTTGGTTTAGGTTAGGTTAAATTACGTTATTGATGTATATGAAGGTCCCACGGAGAGGTAGAGGCCAACTCGCCAGGAATGTTGTCAAATATTAGTGCCGAGATGTTAGGTTGGGTTAGGTTAGGTAATATTAAGTTATTGATGTATATGAAGGTCCCACGGAGACGTAGAGGCCAACTCGCCAGGAATGTTGTCAAATATTACCGCCGATGTGTTAGGTTGGGTTAGGGTAGGTTATACTACGTTATTGATGTATATGAAGGCCCCAAGGAGACGTAGAGGCCAACTCGCCAGGAATGTTGTCAAATATTACCGCCGAGATGATAGGTTGGGTTAGGTTAGGTTATATTACGTTATTGATGTATATGAAGGTCCCACGGAGAGGTAGAGGCCAACTCGCCAGGAATGTTGTCAAATATTAGTGCCGAGATGTTAGGTTGGGTTAAGTTAGGTTATATTACGTTATTGATGTATATAAATGCCCCACGGAGACGTAGAGGCCAACTCGCCAGGAATGTTGTCAAATATTAGTTCCGAGAGATTGGGTTGGCTTAGGTTAGGTTATATTACGTTATTGATGTATATAAAGGTCCCAGGGAAACATAGAGGCCAACAAGACAGGAATGTTGTCAAATATTACCGCCGAGATGTTACGTTGGTTTAGGTTAGGTTAAATTACGTTATTGATGTATATGAAGGTCCCGCGGAGAGGTAGAGGCCAACTCGCCAGGAATGTTGTCAAATATTAGTGCCGAGATGTTAGGTTGGATTAGGTTAGGTTATATTACGTTATTGATGTATATAAAAGCCCCACGGAGACGTAGAGGCCAACTCGCCAGGAATGTTGTCAAATATTACCGCCGAGATGATAGGTTGGGTTAGGTTAGATTATATTACGTTATTGATGTATATAAAAGCCCCACGGAGACGCAGAGGCCAACTCGCCAGGAATGTTGTCAAATATTAGTGCCGAGAGATTGGGTTGGGTTAGGTTAGGTTATATTACGTTATTGATGTATATGAAGGCCCCATGGAGACGTAGAGGCCAACTCGCCAGGAATGATGTCAAATATTACCGCCGAGATGTTAGGTTGGTTTAGGTTAGGTTATATTACGTTATTGATGTGTATGAAGGCCCCACGGAGACGTAGAGGCCAACTCGCCAGGAATGTTGTCAAATATTACCGCCGAGATATTAGGTTGGGTTAGGTTAGGTTATATTACGTTATTGATGTATATAAAGGTCCCACGGAAACATAGAGGCCAACAAGCCAGGAATGTTGTCAAATATTACAGCCGAGATGTTAGGTTGGGTTAGGTTAGGTAATATTACGTTATTGATGTATATGAAGGTCCCACGGAGACGTAGAGGCCAACTCGCCAGGAATGTTGTCAAATATTAGTACCGAGATGTTAGGTTGGGTTAGGTTAGGTTATATTACGCTATTGATGTATATAAAAGTCCCATGGAGACGTAGAGGCCAACTCGCCAGGAATGTTGTCAAATATTAGTTCCGAGAGATTGGGTTGGCTTAGGTTAGGTTATATTACGTTATTGATGTATATAAAGGTCCCGGGAAACATAGAGGCCAACAAGACAGGAATGTTGTCAAATATTACCGCCGAGATGTTACGTTGGTTTAGGTTAGGTTAAATTACGTTATTGATGTATATGAAGGTCCCACGGAGACGTAGAGGCCAACTCGCCAGGAATGTTGTCCAATATTACCGCCGATGTGTTAGGTTGGGTTAGGTTAGGTTATACTACGTTATTCATGTATATGAAGGCCCCACGGAGACGTAGAGGCCAACTCGCCAGAAATGTTGTCAAATATTACCGCCGAGATGATAGGTTGGGTTAGGTTAGGTTATATTACGTTATTGATGTATATAAAATTCCCACGGAGACGTAGAGGCCAACTCGCCAGGAATGTTGTCAAATATTAGTGCCGAGATGTTAGGTTGGATTAGGTTAGGTTATATTACGTTATTGATGTATATAAATGCCCCACGGAGACGTAGAGGCCAACTCGCCAGGAATGTTGTCAAATATTAGTTCCGAGAGATTGGGTTGGCTTAGGTTAGGTTATATTACGTTATTGATGTATATAAAGGTCCCAGGGAAACATAGAGGCCAACAAGACAGGAATGTTGTCAAATATTACCGCCGAGATGTTACGTTGGTTTAGGTTAGGTTAAATTACGTTATTGATGTATATGAAGGTCCCACGGAGAGGTAGAGGCCAACTCGCCAGGAATGCTGTCAAATATTAGTGCCGAGATGTTAGGTTGGGTTAGGTTAGGTAATATTACGTTATTGATGTATATAAAATTCCCACCGTGACGTAGAGGCCAACTCGCCAGGAATGTTGTCAAATATTACCTCCGAGACGTTATGTTGGGTTAGCTTACGTTATATTACGTTATTGATGTATATAAAAGCCCCACGGAGACGCAGAGGCCAACTCGCCAGGAATGTTGTCAAATATTAGTGCCGAGACATTGGGTTGGGTTAGGTTAGATTATATTACGTTATTGATGTATATAAAGGCCCCGCGGAGACGTAGAGGCCAACCCGTCAGGAATTTGTCAAATAATAGCGCAGAAAGGTTAGGTTGGGTTAGTGTCGGTTATATTACGTTATTAATGTATATGAACGTCCCACGGAGACGTAGATGCCAACTCGCCAGGAAGGTTGTCAAATATTACCGCCGAGATGATAGGTTGGGTTAGGTTAGGTTATATTGCGTTATTTATGTATATGAAGGCCCCACGGAGACGTAGAGGCCAACTCGCCAGGAATGATGTCATATATTACCGCCGAGATGTTAGGTTGGTTTAGGTTAGGTTATATTACGTTATTGATGTGTATGAAGGCCCCACGGAGACGTAGAGGCCAACTCGCCAGGAATGTTGTCAAATATTACCGCCGAGATGTTAGGTTGGGTTAGGTTAGGTTATATTACGTTATTGATGTATATAAAGGTCCCACGGAAACATAGAGGCCAACAAGCCAGGAATGTTGTCAAATATTACAGCCGAGATGTTAGGTTGGGTTAGGTTAGGTAATATTACGTTATTGATGTATATGAAGGTCCCACGGAGACGTAGAGGCCAACTCGCCAGGAATGTTGTGAAATATTAGTACCGAGATGTTAGGTTGGGTTAGGTTAGGTTATATTACGCTATTGATGTATATAAAAGTCCCATGGAGACGTAGAGGCCAACTCGCCAGGAATGTTGTCAAATATTACCGCCGAAATGATAGGTTGGGTTAGGTTAGGTTATATTACGTTACTGATGTATATGAAGGCCCCACGGAGACGTAGAGGCCAACTCGCCAGGAATGTTGTCAAATATTACCGCCGATGTGTTAGGTTGGGTTAGGTTAGGTTATACTACGTTATTGATGTATATGAAGGCCCCACGGAGACGTAGAGGCCAACTCGCCAGAAATGTTGTCAAATATTACCGCCGAGATGATAGGTTGGGTTAGGTTAGGTTATATTACGTTATTGATGTATATAAAATTCGCCAGGAATGTTGTCAAATATTAGTTCCGAGAGATTGGGTTGGCTTAGGTTAGGTTATATTACGTTATTGATGTATATAAAGGCCCCACGGTGACGTAGAGGCCAACTCGCCAGGAATGTTGTCAAATATTACCGCCGATGTGTTTGGTTGGCTTAGGGTAGGTTATACTACGTTATTGATGTGATACGAAGGCCCCACGGAGACGTAGAGGCCAACTCGCCAGAAATGTTGTCAAATATTACCGCCGAGATGATAGGCTGGGTTAGGTTAGGTTATATTACGTTATTGATGTATATAAAATTCCCACGGAGACGTAGAGGCCAACTCTCCAGGAATGTTGTCAAATATTAGTGCCGAGATGTTAGGTTGGATTAGGTTAGGTTATATTACGTTATTGATGTATATAAATGCCCCACGGAGACGTAGAGGCCAACTGGCCAGGAATGTTGTCAAATATTACCGCCGAGATGATAGGTTGGGTTAGGTTAGGTTATATTACGTTATTGATGTATATGAAGGCCCCACGGAGACGTAGAGGCCAACTCGCCAGGAATGTTGTCAAATATTACCGCCGAGATGTTAGGTTGGGTTAGGTTAGGTTATATTACGTTATTGATGTATATGAAGGCCCCACGGAGACGTAGAGGCCAACTGGCCAGGAATGTTGTCAAATATTACCGCCGAGATGATAGGTTGGGTTAGGTTAGATTATATTACGTTATTGATGTATATGAAGGCCGCACGGAGAGGTAGAGGCCAACTCGCCAGGAATGCTGTCAAATATTAGTGCCGAGATGTTAGGTTGGGTTAGGTTAGGTTATATTACGTTATTGATGTATATGAAGGACCCACGGAGACGTAGAGGCCAACTCGCCAGGAATGTTGTCAAATATTAATGCCGAGATATTGGGTTGGGTTAGGTTAGGTTATATTACGTTATTGATGTATATAAAGGCCCCACGGAGACGCAGAGGCCAACTCGCCAGGAATGTTGTCAAATATTAGTGCCGAGAGATTGGGTTGGGTTAGGTTAGATTATATTACGTTATTGATGTATATAAAGGCCCCGCGGAGACGTGGAGGCCAACCCGTCAGGAATGTTGTCAAATAATAGCGCAGAAAGGTTAGGTTGGGTTAGTGTAGGTTATATTACGTTATTGATGTATATGAACGTCCCACGGAGACGTAGAGGCCAACTCGCCAGGAAGGTTGTCAGATATTACCGCCGAGATGATAGGTTGGGTTAGGTTAGGTTATATTACGTTATTTATGTATATGAAGGCCCCACGGAGACGTAGAGGTCAACTCGCCAGGAATGATGTCATATATTACCGCCGAGATGTTAGGTTGGTTTAGGTTAGGTTATATTACGTTATTGATGTGTATGAAGGCCCCACGGATACGTAGAGGCCAACTCGCCAGGAATGTTGTCAAATATTACCGCCGAGATGTTAGGTTGGGTTAGGTTAGGTTATATTACGTTATTGATGTATATAAAGGTCCCACGGAAACATAGAGGCCAACAAGCCAGGAATGTTGTCAAATATTACAGCCGAGATGTTAGGTTGGGTTAGGTTAGGTAATATTACGTTATTGATGTATATGAAGGTCCCACGGAGACGTAGAGGCCAACTCGTCAGGAATGTTGTCAAATATTAGTACCGAGATGTTAGGTTGGGTTAGGTTAGGTTATATTACGCTATTGATGTATATAAAAGTCCCATGGAGACGTAGAGGCCAACTCGCCAGGAATGTTGTCAAATATTAGTGCCGAGATGTTAGGTTGGGTTAGGTTAGGTAATATTAAGTTATTGATGTATATGAAGGTCCCACGGAGACGTAGAGGCCAACTCGCCAGGAATGTTGTCAAATATTACCGCCGAGATGTTAGGTTGGGTTAGGTTAGGTTATATTACGTTATTGATGTATATGAAGGCCCCACGGAGACGTAGAGGCCAACTGGCCAGGAATGTTGTCAAATATTACCGCCGAGATGATAGGTTGGGTTAGGTTAGGTTATATTACGTTATTGATGTATATGAAGGCCCCACGGAGACGTAGAGGCCAACTCGCCAGGAATGTTGTCAAATATTACCGCCGAGATGTTAGGTTGGGTTAGGTTAGGTTATATTACGTTATTGATGTATATGAAGGCCCCACGGAGACGTAGAGGCCAACTGGCCAGGAATGTTGTCAAATATTACCGCCGAGATGATAGGTTGGGTTAGGTTAGATTATATTACGTTATTGATGTATATGAAGGCCGCACGGAGAGGTAGAGGCCAACTCGCCAGGAATGCTGTCAAATATTAGTGCCGAGATGTTAGGTTGGGTTAGGTTAGGTTATATTACGTTATTGATGTATATGAAGGACCCACGGAGACGTAGAGGCCAACTCGCCAGGAATGTTGTCAAATATTAATGCCGAGAGATTGGGTTGGGTTAGGTTAGGTTATATTACGTTATTGATGTATATAAAGGCCCCACGGAGACGCAGAGGCCAACTCGCCAGGAATGTTGTCAAATATTAGTGCCGAGAGATTGGGTTGGGTTAGGTTAGATTATATTACGTTATTGATGTATATAAAGGCCCCGCGGAGACGTGGAGGCCAACCCGCCAGGAATGTTGTCAAATAATAGCGCAGAAAGGTTAGGTTGGGTTAGTGTAGGTTATATTACGTTATTGATGTATATGAACGTCCCACGGAGACGTAGAGGCCAACTCGCCAGGAAGGTTGTCAGATATTACCGCCGAGATGATAGGTTGGGTTAGGTTAGGTTATATTACGTTATTTATGTATATGAAGGCCCCACGGAGACGTAGAGGTCAACTCGCCAGGAATGATGTCATATATTACCGCCGAGATGTTAGGTTGGTTTAGGTTAGGTTATATTACGTTATTGATGTGTATGAAGGCCCCACGGATACGTAGAGGCCAACTCGCCAGGAATGTTGTCAAATATTACCGCCGAGATGTTAGGTTGGGTTAGGTTAGGTTACATTACGTTATTGATGTATATAAAGGTCCCACGGAAACATAGAGGCCAACAAGCCAGGAATGTTGTCAAATATTACAGCCGAGATGTTAGGTTGGGTTAGGTTAGGTAATATTACGTTATTGATGTATATGAAGGTCCCACGGAGACGTAGAGGCCAACTCGTCAGGAATGTTGTCAAATATTAGTGCCGAGATGTTAGGTTGGATTAGGTTAGGTTATATTACGTTATTGATGTATATAAATGCCCCACGGAGACGTAGAGGCCAACTCGCCAGGAATGTTGTCAAATATTAGTTCCGAGAGATTGGGTTGGCTTAGGTTAGGTTATATTACGTTATTGATGTATATAAAGGCCCCACGGTGACGTAGAGGCCAACTCGCCAGGAATGTTGTCAAATATTACCGCCGATGTGTTTGGTTGGCTTAGGGTAGGCTATACTACGTTATTGATGTATATGAAGGCCCCACGGAGACGTAGAGGCCAACTCGCCAGAAATGTTGTCAAATATTACCGCCGAGATGATAGGCTGGGTTAGGTTAGGTTATATTACGTTATTGATGTATATAAAATTCCCACGGAGACGTAGAGGCCAACTCTCCAGGAATGTTGTCAAATATTAGTGCCGAGATGTTAGGTTGGATTAGGTTAGGTTATATTACGTTATTGATGTATATAAAAGCCCCACGGAGACGTAGAGGCCAACTCGCCAGGAATGTTGTCAAATATTAGTTCCGAGAGATTGGGTTGGGTTAGGTTAGGTTATATTACGTTATTGATGTATATAAAGGTCCCAGGGAAACATAGAGGCCAACAAGGCAGGAATGTTGTCAAATATTACCGCCGAGATGTTACGTTGGTTTAGGTTAGGTTAAATTACGTTATTGATGTATATGAAGGTCCCACGGAGAGGTAGAGCCCAACTCGCCAGGAATGTTGTCAAATATTAGTGCCGAGATGTTAGGTTGGGTTAGGTTAGGTAATATTAAGTTATTGATGTATATGAAGGTCCCACGGAGACGTAGAGGCCAACTCGCCAGGAATGTTGTCAAATATTACCGCCGATGTGTTAGGTTGGGTTAGGGTAGGTTATACTACGTTATTGATGTATATGAAGGCCCCAAGGAGACGTAGAGGCCAACTCGCCAGGAATGTTGTCAAATATTACCGCCGAGATGATAGGTTGGGTTAGGTTAGGTTATATTACGTTATTGATGTATATGAAGGCCCCACGGAGACGTAGAGGCCAACACGCCAGGAATGTTGTCAAATATTACCGCCGATGTGTTAGGTTGGGTTAGGTTAGGTTATACTACGTTATTGATGTATATGAAGGCCCCACGGAGACGTAGAGGCCAACTCGCCAGAAATGTTGTCAAATATTACCGCCGAGATGATAGGTTGGGTTAGGTTAGGTTATATTACGTTATTGATGTATATAAAATTCCCACGGAGACGTAGAGGCCAACTCGCCAGGAATGTTGTCAAATATTAGTGCCGAGATGTTAGGTTGGATTAGGTTAGGTTATATTACGTTATTGATGTATATAAATGCCCCACGGAGACGTAGAGGCCAACTCGCCAGGAATGTTGTCAAATATTAGTTCCGAGAGATTGGGTTGGCTTAGGTTAGGTTATATTACGTTATTGATGTATATAAAGGCCCCGCGGAGACGTAGAGGCCTACCCGCCAGGAATGTTGTCAAATAATAGCGCCGAAAGGTTAGGTTGGGTTAGTTTAGGTTATATTACGTTATTGATGTATATGAAGGTCCCACGGAGAGGTAGAGGCCAACTCGCCAGGAATGTTGTCAAATATTAGTGCCGAGATGTTAGGTTGGGTTAAGTTAGGTAATATTACGTTATTGATGTATATGAAGGTCCCACGGAGACGTAGAGGCCAACTCGCCAGGAATGTTGTCAAATATTACCGCCGATGTGTTTGGTTGGGTTAGGGTAGGTTATACTACGTTATTGATGTATATGAAGGCCCCACGGAGACGTAGAGGCCAACTGGCCAGGAATGTTGTCAAATATTACCGCCGAGATGATAGGTTGGGTTAGGTTAGATTATATTACGTTATTGATGTATATGAAGGCCGCACGGAGAGGTAGAGGCCAACTCGCCAGGAATGCTGTCAAATATTAGTGCCGAGATGTTAGGTTGGGTTAGGTTAGGTAATATTACGTTATTGATGTATATAAAATTCCCACCGAGACGTAGAGGCCAACTCGCCAGGAATGTTGTCAAATATTACCTCCGAGACGTTATGTTGGGTTAGCTTACGTTATATTACGTTATTGATGTATATAAAAGCCCCACGGAGACGCAGAGGCCAACTCGCCAGGAATGTTGTCAAATATTAGTGCCGAGAGATTGGGTTGGGTTAGGTTAGATTATATTACGTTATTGATGTATATAAAGGCCCCGCGGAGACGTAGAGGCCAACCCGTCAGGAATGTTGTCAAATAATAGCGCAGAAAGGTTAGGTTGGGTTAGTGTAGGTTATATTACGTTATTAATGTATATGAACGTCCCACGGAGACGTAGAGGCCAACTCGCCAGGAAGGTTGTCAAATATTACCGCCGAGATGATAGGTTGGGTTAGGTTAGGTTATATTACGTTATTTATGTATATGAAGGCCCCACGGAGACGTAGAGGCCAACTCGCCAGGAATGATGTCATATATTACCGCCGAGATGTTAGGTTGGTTTAGGTTAGGTTATATTACGTTATTGATGTGTATGAAGGCCCCACGGAGACGTAGAGGCCAACTCGCCAGGAATGTTGTCAAATATTACCGCCGAAATGATAGGTTGGGTTAGGTTAGGTTATATTACGTTACTGATGTATATGAAGGCCCCACGGAGACGTAGAGGCCAACTCGCCAGGAATGTTGTCAAATATTACCGCCGATGTGTTAGGTTGGGTTAGGTTAGGTTATACTACGTTATTGATGTATATGAAGGCCCCACGGAGACGTAGAGGCCAACTCGCCAGAAATGTTGTCAAATATTACCGCCGAGATGATAGGTTGGGTTAGGTTAGGTTATATTACGTTATTGATGTATATAAAATTCCCACGGAGACGTAGAGGCCAACTCGCCAGGAATGTTGTCAAATATTAGTGCCGAGATGTTAGGTTGGATTAGGTTAGGTTATATTACGTTATTGATGTATATAAATGCCCCACGGAGACGTAGAGGCCAACTCGCCAGGAATGTTGTCAAATATTAGTTCCGAGAGATTGGGTTGGCTTAGGTTAGGTTATATTACGTTATTGATGTATATAAAGGCCCCACGGTGACGTAGAGGCCAACTCGCCAGGAATGTTGTCAAATATTACCGCCGATGTGTTTGGTTGGCTTAGGGTAGGTTATACTACGTTATTGATGTATATGAAGGCCCCACGGAGACGTAGAGGCCAACTCGCCAGAAATGTTGTCAAATATTACCGCCGAGATGATAGGCTGGGTTAGGTTAGGTTATATTACGTTATTGATGTATATAAAATTCCCACGGAGACGTAGAGGCCAACTCTCCAGGAATGTTGTCAAATATTAGTGCCGAGATGTTAGGTTGGATTAGGTTAGGTTATATTACGTTATTGATGTATATAAATGCCCCACGGAGACGTAGAGGCCAACTCGCCAGGAATGTTGTCAAATATTAGTTCCGAGAGATTGGGTTGGCTTAGGTTAGGTTATATTACGTTATTGATGTATATGAAGGCCCCACGGAGACGTAGAGGCCAACTCGCCAGAAATGTTGTCAAATATTACCGCCGAGATGATAGGTTGGGTTAGGTTAGGTTAAATTACGTTATTGATGTATATGAAGGTCCCACGGAGAGGTAGAGGCCAACTCGCCAGGAATGTTGTCAAATATTACCGCCGAGATGTTAGGTTGGGTTAGGTTAGGTTATATTACGTTATTGATGTATATGAAGGCCCCACGGAGACGTAGAGGCCAACTGGCCAGGAATGTTGTCAAATATTACCGCCGAGATGATAGGTTGGGTTAGGTTAGGTTATATTACGTTATTGATGTATATGAAGGCCCCACGGAGACGTAGAGGCCAACTCGCCAGGAATGTTGTCAAATATTACCGCAGAGATGTTAGGTTGGGTTAGGTTAGGTTATATTACGTTATTGATGTATATGAAGGCCCCACGGAGACGTAGAGGCCAACTGGCCAGGAATGTTGTCAAATATTACCGCCGAGATGATAGGTTGGGTTAGGTTAGATTATATTACGTTATTGATGTATATGAAGGCCGCACGGAGAGGTAGAGGCCAACTCGCCAGGAATGCTGTCAAATATTAGTGCCGAGATGTTAGGTTGGGTTAGGTTAGGTAATATTACGTTATTGATGTATATAAAATTCCCACCGAGACGTAGAGGCCAACTCGCCAGGAATGTTGTCAAATATTACCTCCGAGACGTTATGTTGGGTTAGCTTACGTTATATTACGTTATTGATGTATATAAAAGCCCCACGGAGACGCAGAGGCCAACTCGCCAGGAATGTTGTCAAATATTAGTGCCGAGAGATTGGGTTGGGTTAGGTTAGATTATATTACGTTATTGATGTATATAAAGGCCCCGCGGAGACGTAGAGGCCAACCCGTCAGGAATGTTGTCAAATAATAGCGCAGAAAGGTTAGGTTGGGTTAGTGTAGGTTATATTACGTTATTAATGTATATGAACGTCCCACGGAGACGTAGAGGCCAACTCGCCAGGAAGGTTGTCAAATATTACCGCCGAGATGATAGGTTGGGTTAGGTTAGGTTATATTACGTTATTTATGTATATGAAGGCCCCACGGAGACGTAGAGGCCAACTCGCCAGGAATGATGTCATATATTACCGCCGAGATGTTAGGTTGGTTTAGGTTAGGTTATATTACGTTATTGATGTGTATGAAGGCCCCACGGAGACGTAGAGGCCAACTCGCCAGGAATGTTGTCAAATATTACCGCCGAGATGTTAGGTTGGGTTAGGTTAGGTTATATTACGTTATTGATGTATATAAAGGTCCCACGGAAACATAGAGGCCAACAAGCCAGGAATGTTGTCAAATATTACAGCCGAGATGTTAGGTTGGGTTAGGTTAGGTAATATTACGTTATTGATGTATATGAAGGTCCCACGGAGACGTAGAGGCCAACTCGCCAGGAATGTTGTCAAATATTAGTACCGAGATGTTAGGTTGGGTTAGGTTAGGTTATATTACGCTATTGATGTATATAAAAGTCCCATGGAGACGTAGAGGCCAACTCGCCAGGAATGTTGTCAAATATTACCGCCGAAATGATAGGTTGGGTTAGGTTAGGTTATATTACGTTACTGATGTATATGAAGGCCCCACGGAGACGTAGAGGCCAACTCGCCAGGAATGTTGTCAAATATTACCGCCGATGTGTTAGGTTGGGTTAGGTTAGGTTATACTACGTTATTGATGTATATGAAGGCCCCACGGAGACGTAGAGGCCAACTCGCCAGAAATGTTGTCAAATATTACCGCCGAGATGATAGGTTGGGTTAGGTTAGGTTATATTACGTTATTGATGTATATAAAATTCCCACGGAGACGTAGAGGCCAACTCGCCAGGAATGTTGTCAAATATTAGTGCCGAGATGTTAGGTTGGATTAGGTTAGGTTATATTACGTTATTGATGTATATAAATGCCCCACGGAGACGTAGAGGCCAACTCGCCAGGAATGTTGTCAAATATTAGTTCCGAGAGATTGGGTTGGCTTAGGTTAGGTTATATTACGTTATTGATGTATATGAAGGCCCCACGGAGACGTAGAGGCCAACTCGCCAGGAATGTTGTCAAATATTACCGCCGATGTGTTTGGTTGGCTTAGGGTAGGTTATACTACGTTATTGATGTATATGAAGGCCCCACGGAGACGTAGAGGCCAACTCGCAAGAAATGTTGTCAAATATTACCGCCGAGATGATAGGCTGGGTTAGGTTAGGTTATATTACGTTATTGATGTATATAAAATTCCCACGGAGACGTAGAGGCCAACACTCCAGGAATGTTGTCAAATATTAGTGCCGAGATGTTAGGTTGGATTAGGTTAGGTTATATTACGTTATTGATGTATATAAAAGCCCCACGGAGACGTAGAGGCCAACTCGCCAGGAATGTTGTCAAATATTAGTTCCGAGAGATTGGGTTGGCTTAGGTTAGGTTATATTACGTTATTGATGTATATAAAGGCCCCGCGGAGACGTAGAGGCCAACCCGCCAGGAATGTTGTCAAATATTACCGCCGATGTGTTTGGTTGGGTTAGGGTAGGTTATACTACGTTATTGATGTATATGAAGGCCCCACGGAGACGTAGAGGCCAACTCACCAGAAATGTTGTGAAATATTACCGCCGAGATGATAGGTTGGGTTAGGTTAGGTTATATTACGTTATTGATGTATATGAAGGTCCCGCGGAGACGAAGAGGCCAACTCGCCAGGAATGTTGTCAAATATTACCGCCGATGTGTTAGGTTGGGTTAGGGTAGGTTATACTACGTTATTGATGTATATGAAGGCCCCACGGAGACGTAGAGGCCAACTGGCCAGGAATGTTGTCAAATATTACCGCCGAGATGATAGGTTGGGTTAGGTTAGATTATATTACGTTATTGATGTATATGAAGGCCGCACGGAGAGGTAGAGGCCAACTCGCCAGGAATGCTGTCAAATATTAGTGCCGAGATGTTAGGTTGGGTTAGGTTAGGTAATATTACGTTATTGATGTATATAAAATTCCCACGGAGACGTAGAGGCCAACTCGCCAGGAATGTTGTCAAATATTACCTCCGAGACGTTATGTTGGGTTAGCTTACGTTATATTACGTTATTGATGTATATAAAAGCCCCACGGAGACGCAGAGGCCAACTCGCCAGGAATGTTGTCAAATATTAGTGCCGAGAGATTGGGTTGGGTTAGGTTAGATTATATTACATTATTGATGTATATAAAGGCCCCGCGGAGACGTAGAGGCCAACCCGTCAGGAATGTTGTCAAATAATAGCGCAGAAAGGTTAGGTTGGGTTAGTGTAGGTTATATTACGTTATTAATGTATATGAACGTCCCACGGAGACGTAGAGGCCAACTCGCCAGGAAGGTTGTCAAATATTACCGCCGAGATGATAGGTTGGGTTAGGTTAGGTTATATTACGTTATTTATGTATATGAAGGCCCCACGGAGACGTAGAGGCCAACTCGCCAGGAATGATATCATATATTACCGCCGAGATGTTAGGTTGGTTTAGGTTAGGTTATATTACGTTATTGATGTGTATGAAGGCCCCACGGAGACGTAGAGGCCAACTCGCCAGGAATGTTGTCAAAGATTACCGCCGAGATGTTAGGTTGGGTTAGGTTAGGTTATATTACGTTATTGATGTATATAAAGGTCCCACGGAAACATAGAGGCCAACAAGCCAGGAATGTTGTCAAATATTACAGCCGAGATGTTAGGTTGGGTTAGGTTAGGTAATATTACGTTATTGATGTATATGAAGGTCCCACGGAGACGTAGAGGCCAACTCGCCAGGAATGTTGTCAAATATTAGTACCGAGATGTTAGGTTGGGTTAGGTTAGGTTATATTACGCTATTGATGTATATAAAAGTCCCATGGAGACGTAGAGGCCAACTCGCCAGGAATGTTGTCAAATATTACCGCCGAAATGATAGGTTGGGTTAGGTTAGGTTATATTACGTTACTGATGTATATGAAGGCCCCACGGAGACGTAGAGGCCAACTCGCCAGGAATGTTGTCAAATATTACCGCCGATGTGTTAGGTTGGGTTAGGTTAGGTTATACTACGTTATTGATGTATATGAAGGCCCCACGGAGACGTAGAGGCCAACTCGCCAGAAATGTTGTCAAATATTACCGCCGAGATGATAGGTTGGGTTAGGTTAGGTTATATTACGTTATTGATGTATATAAAATTCCCACGGAGACGTAGAGGCCAACTCGCCAGGAATGTTGTCAAATATTAGTGCCGAGATGTTAGGTTGGATTAGGTTAGGTTATATTACGTTATTGATGTATATAAATGCCCCACGGAGACGTAGAGGCCAACTCGCCAGGAATGTTGTCAAATATTAGTTCCGAGAGATTGGGTTGGCTTAGGTTAGGTTATATTACGTTATTGATGTATATGAAGGCCCCACGGAGACGTAGAGGCCAACTCGCCAGGAATGTTGTCAAATATTACCGCCGATGTGTTTGGTTGGCTTAGGGTAGGTTATACTACGTTATTGATGTATATGAAGGCCCCACGGAGACGTAGAGGCCAACTCGAAAGAAATGTTGTCAAATATTACCGCCGAGATGATAGGCTGGGTTAGGTTAGGTTATATTACGTTATTGATGTATATAAAATTCCCACGGAGACGTAGAGGCCAACACTCCAGGAATGTTGTCAAATATTAGTGCCGAGATGTTAGGTTGGATTAGGTTAGGTTATATTACGTTATTGATGTATATAAAAGCCCCACGGAGACGTAGAGGCCAACTCGCCAGGAATGTTGTAAAATATTAGTTCCGAGAGATTGGGTTGGCTTAGGTTAGGTTATATTACGTTATTGATGTATATAAAGGCCCCGCGGAGACGTAGAGGCCAACCCGCCAGGAATGTTGTCAAATATTACCGCCGATGTGTTTGGTTGGGTTAGGGTAGGTTATACTACGTTATTGATGTATATGAAGGCCCCACGGAGACGTAGAGGCCAACTCACCAGAAATGTTGTGAAATATTACCGCCGAGATGATAGGTTGGGTTAGGTTAGGTTATATTACGTTATTGATGTACATGAAGGTCCCGCGGAGACGTAGAGGCCAACTCGCCAGGAATGTTGTCAAATATTACCGCCGATGTGTTAGGTTGGGTTAGGGTAGGTTATACTACGTTATTGATGTATATGAAGGCCCCACGGAGACGTAGAGGCCAACTGGCCAGGAATGTTGTCAAATATTACCGCCGAGATGATAGGTTGGGTTAGGTTAGATTATATTACGTTATTGATGTATATGAAGGCCGCACGGAGAGGTAGAGGCCAACTCGCCAGGAATGCTGTCAAATATTAGTGCCGAGATGTTAGGTTGGGCTAGGTTAGGTAATATTACGTTATTGATGTATATAAAATTCCCACCGAGACGTAGAGGCCAACTCGCCAGGAATGTTGTCAAATATTACCTCCGAGACGTTATGTTGGGTTAGCTTACGTTATATTACGTTATTGACGTATATAAAAGCCCCACGGAGACGCAGAGGCCAACTCGCCAGGAATGTTGTCAAATATTAGTGCCGAGAGATTGGGTTGGGTTAGGTTAGATTATATTACATTATTGATGTATATAAAGGCCCCGCGGAGACGTAGAGGCCAACCCGTCAGGAATGTTGTCAAATAATAGCGCAGAAAGGTTAGGTTGGGTTAGTGTAGGTTATATTACGTTATTAATGTATATGAACGTCCCACGGAGACGTAGAGGCCAACTCGCCAGGAAGGTTGTCAAATATTACCGCCGAGATGATAGGTTGGGTTAGGTTAGGTTATATTACGTTATTTATGTATATGAAGGCCCCACGGAGACGTAGAGGCCAACTCGCCAGGAATGATGTCATATATTACCGCCGAGATGTTAGGTTGGTTTAGGTTAGGTTATATTACGTTATTGATGTGTATGAAGGCCCCACGGAGACGTAGAGGCCAACTCGCCAGGAATGTTGTCAAAGATTACCGCCGAGATGTTAGGTTGGGTTAGGTTAGGTTATATTACGTTATTGATGTATATAAAGGTCCCACGGAAACATAGAGGCCAACAAGCCAGGAATGTTGTCAAATATTACAGCCGAGATGTTAGGTTGGGTTAGGTTAGGTAATATTACGTTATTGATGTATATGAAGGTCCCACGGAGACGTAGAGGCCAACTCGCCAGGAATGTTGTCAAATATTAGTACCGAGATGTTAGGTTGGGTTAGGTTAGGTTATATTACGCTATTGATGTATATAAAAGTCCCATGGAGACGTAGAGGCCAACTCGCCAGGAATGTTGTCAAATATTACCGCCGAAATGATAGGTTGGGTTAGGTTAGGTTATATTACGTTACTGATGTATATGAAGGCCCCACGGAGACGTAGAGGCCAACACTCCAGGAATGTTGTCAAATATTAGTGCCGAGATGTTAGGTTGGATTAGGTTAGGTTATATTACGTTATTGATGTATATAAAAGCCCCACGGAGACGTAGAGGCCAACTCGCCAGGAATGTTGTAAAATATTAGTTCCGAGAGATTGGGTTGGCTTAGGTTAGGTTATATTACGTTATTGATGTATATAAAGGCCCCGCGGAGACGTAGAGGCCAACCCGCCAGGAATGTTGTCAAATAATAGCGCCGAAAGGTTAGGTTGGGTTAGTTTAGGTTATATTACGTTATTGATGTATATGAAGGTCCCACGGAGAGGTAGAGGCCAACTCGCCAGGAATGTTGTCAAATATTACCGCCGATGTGTTTGGTTGGGTTAGGGTTGGTTATACTACGTTATTGATGTATATGAAGGCCCCGCGGAGACGTAGAGGCCAACTCACCAGAAATGTTGTGAAATATTACCGCCGAGATGATAGGTTGGGTTAGGTTAGGTTATATTACGTTATTGATGTATATGAAGGTCCCACGGAGACGTAGAGGCCAACTCGCCAGGAATGTTGTCAAATATTACCGCCGATGTGTTAGGTTGGGTTAGGGTAGGTTATACTACGTTATTGATGTATATGAAGGCCCCGCGGAGACGTAGAGGCCAACCCGTCAGGAATGTTGTGAAATAATAGCGCAGAAAGGTTAGGTTGGGTTAGTGTAGGTTATATTACGTTATTAATGTATATGAACGTCCCACGGAGACGTAGAGGCCAACTCGCCAGGAATGTTGTCAAATATTACCGCCGATGTGTTAGGTTGGGTTAGGTTAGGTTATACTACGTTATTGATGTATATGAAGGCCCCACAGAGACGTAGAGGCCAACTCGCCAGAAATGTTGTCAAATATTACCGCCGAGATGATAGGTTGGGTTAGGTTAGGTTATATTACGTTATTGATGTATATAAATGCCCCACGGAGACGTAGAGGCCAACTCGCCAGGAATGTTGTAAAATATGAGTTCCGAGAGATTGGGTTGGCTTAGGTTAGGTTATATTACGTTATTGATGTATATAAAGGCCCCGCGGAGACGTAGAGGCCAACCCGCCAGGAATGTTGTCAAATAATAGCGCCGAAAGGTTAGGTTGGGTTAGTTTAGGTTATATTACGTTATTGATGTATATGAAGGTCCCACGGAGAGGTAGAGGCCAACTCGCCAGGAATGTTGTCAAATATTAGTGCCGAGATGTTAGGTTGGGTTAAGTTAGGTAATATTACGTTATTGATGTATATGAAGGTCCCACGGTGACGTAGAGGCCAACTCGCCAGGAATGTTGTCAAATATTACCGCCGATGTGTTTGGTTGGGTTAGGGTTGGTTATACTACGTTATTGATGTATATGAAGGCCCCGCGGAGACGTAGAGGCCAACTCACCAGAAATGTTGTGAAATATTACCGCCGAGATGATAGGTTGGGTTAGGTTAGGTTATATTACGTTATTGATGTATATGAAGGTCCCACGGAGACGTAGAGGCCAACTCGCCAGGAATGTTGTCAAATATTACCGCCGATGTGTTAGGTTGGGTTAGGGTAGGTTATACTACGTTATTGATGTATATGAAGGCCCCGCGGAGACGTAGAGGCCAACCCGTCAGGAATGTTGTCAAATAATAGCGCAGAAAGGTTAGGTTGGGTTAGTGTAGGTTATATTACGTTATTAATGTATATGAACGTCCCACGGAGACGTAGAGGCCAACTCGCCAGGAAGGTTGTCAAATATTACCGCCGAGATGATAGGTTGGGTTAGGTTAGGTTATATTACGTTATTTATGTATATAAAATTCCCACGGAGACGTAGAGGCCAACACTCCAGGAATGTTGTCAAATATTAGTGCCGAGATGTTAGGTTGGATTAGGTTAGG
This sequence comes from Xylocopa violacea, assembly GCA_963969225.1. Taxonomy (NCBI): domain Eukaryota; kingdom Metazoa; phylum Arthropoda; class Insecta; order Hymenoptera; family Apidae; genus Xylocopa; species Xylocopa violacea. Next base: position 891,146 of record CAXAJV010000168.1, on the reverse strand, counting down.
TTATATTACGTTATTGATGTATATAAAAGCCCCACGGAGACGTAGAGGCCAACTCGCCAGGAATGTTGTCAAATATTAGTTCCGAGAGATTGGGTTGGATTAGGTTAGGTTATATTACGTTATTGATGTATATAAAGGTCCCAGGGAAACATAGAGGCCAACAAGGCAGGAATGTTGTCAAATATTACCGCCGAGATGTTACGTTGGTTTAGGTTAGGTTAAATTACGTTATTGATGTATATGAAGGTCCCACGGAGAGGTAGAGGCCAACTCGCTAGGAATGTTGTCAAATATTAGTGCCGAGATGTTAGGTTGGGTTAGGTTAGGTAATATTAAGTTATTGATGTATATGAAGGTCCCACGGAGACGTAGAGGCCAACTCGCCAGGAATGTTGTCAAATATTACCGCCGATGTGTTAGGTTGGGTTAGGGTAGGTTATACTACGTTATTGATGTATATGAAGGCCCCAAGGAGACGTAGAGGCCAACTCGCCAGGAATGTTGTCAAATATTACCGCCGAGATGATAGGTTGGGTTAGGTTAGGTTATATTAGGTTATTGATGTATATGAAGGCCCCACGGAGACGTAGAGGCCAACTCGCCAGGAATGTTGTCAAATATTACCGCCGATGTGTTAGGTTGGGTTAGGTTAGGTTATACTACGTTATTGATGTATATGAAGGCCCCACAGAGACGTAGAGGCCAACTCGCCAGAAATGTTGTCAAATATTACCGCCGAGATGATAGGTTGGGTTAGGTTAGGTTATATTACGTTATTGATGTATATAAATGCCCCACGGAGACGTAGAGGCCAACTCGCCAGGAATGTTGTAAAATATTAGTTCCGAGAGATTGGGTTGGGTTAGGGTAGGTTATACTACGTTATTGATGTATATGAAGGCCCCGCGGAGACGTAGAGGCCAACCCGTCAGGAATGTTGTGAAATAATAGCGCAGAAAGGTTAGGTTGGGTTAGTGTAGGTTATATTACGTTATTAATGTATATGAACGTCCCACGGAGACGTAGAGGCCAACTCGCCAGGAATGTTGTCAAATATTACCGCCGATGTGTTAGGTTGGGTTAGGTTAGGTTATACTACGTTATTGATGTATATGAAGGCCCCACAGAGACGTAGAGGCCAACTCGCCAGAAATGTTGTCAAATATTACCGCCGAGATGATAGGTTGGGTTAGGTTAGGTTATATTACGTTATTGATGTATATAAATGCCCCACGGAGACGTAGAGGCCAACTCGCCAGGAATGTTGTAAAATATGAGTTCCGAGAGATTGGGTTGGCTTAGGTTAGGTTATATTACGTTATTGATGTATATAAAGGCCCCGCGGAGACGTAGAGGCCAACCCGCCAGGAATGTTGTCAAATAATAGCGCCGAAAGGTTAGGTTGGGTTAGTTTAGGTTATATTACGTTATTGATGTATATGAAGGTCCCACGGAGAGGTAGAGGCCAACTCGCCAGGAATGTTGTCAAATATTAGTGCCGAGATGTTAGGTTGGGTTAAGTTAGGTAATATTACGTTATTGATGTATATGAAGGTCCCACGGTGACGTAGAGGCCAACTCGCCAGGAATGTTGTCAAATATTACCGCCGATGTGTTTGGTTGGGTTAGGGTTGGTTATACTACGTTATTGATGTATATGAAGGCCCCGCGGAGACGTAGAGGCCAACTCACCAGAAATGTTGTGAAATATTACCGCCGAGATGATAGGTTGGGTTAGGTTAGGTTATATTACGTTATTGATGTATATGAAGGTCCCACGGAGACGTAGAGGCCAACTCGCCAGGAATGTTGTCAAATATTACCGCCGATGTGTTAGGTTGGGTTAGGGTAGGTTATACTACGTTATTGATGTATATGAAGGCCCCGCGGAGACGTAGAGGCCAACCCGTCAGGAATGTTGTCAAATAATAGCGCAGAAAGGTTAGGTTGGGTTAGTGTAGGTTATATTACGTTATTAATGTATATGAACGTCCCACGGAGACGTAGAGGCCAACTCGCCAGGAAGGTTGTCAAATATTACCGCCGAGATGATAGGTTGGGTTAGGTTAGGTTATATTACGTTATTTATGTATATAAAATTCCCACGGAGACGTAGAGGCCAACACTCCAGGAATGTTGTCAAATATTAGTGCCGAGATGTTAGGTTGGATTAGGTTAGGTTATATTACGTTATTGATGTATATAAAAGCCCCACGGAGACGTAGAGGCCAACTCGCCAGGAATGTTGTCAAATATTAGTTCCGAGAGATTGGGTTGGATTAGGTTAGGTTATATTACGTTATTGATGTATATAAAGGTCCCAGGGAAACATAGAGGCCAACAAGGCAGGAATGTTGTCAAATATTACCGCCGAGATGTTACGTTGGTTTAGGTTAGGTTAAATTACGTTATTGATGTATATGAAGGTCCCACGGAGAGGTAGAGGCCAACTCGCTAGGAATGTTGTCAAATATTAGTGCCGAGATGTTAGGTTGGGTTAGGTTAGGTAATATTAAGTTATTGATGTATATGAAGGTCCCACGGAGACGTAGAGGCCAACTCGCCAGGAATGTTGTCAAATATTACCGCCGATGTGTTAGGTTGGGTTAGGGTAGGTTATACTACGTTATTGATGTATATGAAGGCCCCAAGGAGACGTAGAGGCCAACTCGCCAGGAATGTTGTCAAATATTACCGCCGAGATGATAGGTTGGGTTAGGTTAGGTTATATTAGGTTATTGATGTATATGAAGGCCCCACGGAGACGTAGAGGCCAACTCGCCAGGAATGTTGTCAAATATTACCGCCGATGTGTTAGGTTGGGTTAGGTTAGGTTATACTACGTTATTGATGTATATGAAGGCCCCACAGAGACGTAGAGGCCAACTCGCCAGAAATGTTGTCAAATATTACCGCCGAGATGATAGGTTGGGTTAGGTTAGGTTATATTACGTTATTGATGTATATAAATGCCCCACGGAGACGTAGAGGCCAACTCGCCAGGAATGTTGTAAAATATTAGTTCCGAGAGATTGGGTTGGCTTAGGTTAGGTTATATTACGTTATTGATGTATATAAAGGCCCCGCGGAGACGTAGAGGCCAACCCGCCAGGAATGTTGTCAAATAATAGCGCCGAAAGGTTAGGTTGGGTTAGTTTAGGTTATATTACGTTATTGATGTATATGAAGGTCCCACGGAGAGGTAGAGGCCAACTCGCCAGGAATGTTGTCAAATATTAGTGCCGAGATGTTAGGTTGGGTTAAGTTAGGTAATATTACGTTATTGATGTATATGAAGGTCCCACGGTGACGTAGAGGCCAACTCGCCAGGAATGTTGTCAAATATTACCGCCGATGTGTTTGGTTGGGTTAGGGTAGGTTATACTACGTTATTGATGTATATGAAGGCCCCGCGGAGACGTAGAGGCCAACTCACCAGAAATGTTGTGAAATATTACCGCCGAGATGATAGGTTGGGTTAGGTTAGGTTATATTACGTTATTGATGTATATGAAGGTCCCACGGAGACGTAGAGGCCAACTCGCCAGGAATGTTGTCAAATATTACCGCCGATGTGTTAGGTTGGGTTAGGGTAGGTTATACTACGTTATTGATGTATATGAAGGCCCCGCGGAGACGTAGAGGCCAACCCGTCAGGAATGTTGTCAAATAATAGCGCAGAAAGGTTAGGTTGGGTTAGTGTAGGTTATATTACGTTATTAATGTATATGAACGTCCCACGGAGACGTAGAGGCCAACTCGCCAGGAAGGTTGTCAAATATTACCGCCGAGATGATAGGTTGGGTTAGGTTAGGTTATATTACGTTATTTATGTATATAAAATTCCCACGGAGACGTAGAGGCCAACACTCCAGGAATGTTGTCAAATATTAGTGCCGAGATGTTAGGTTGGATTAGGTTAGGTTATATTACGTTATTGATGTATATAAAAGCCCCACGGAGACGTAGAGGCCAACTCGCCAGGAATGTTGTCAAATATTAGTTCCGAGAGATTGGGTTGGATTAGGTTAGGTTATATTACGTTATTGATGTATATAAAGGTCCCAGGGAAACATAGAGGCCAACAAGGCAGGAATGTTGTCAAATATTACCGCCGAGATGTTACGTTGGTTTAGGTTAGGTTAAATTACGTTATTGATGTATATGAAGGTCCCACGGAGAGGTAGAGGCCAACTCGCTAGGAATGTTGTCAAATATTAGTGCCGAGATGTTAGGTTGGGTTAGGTTAGGTAATATTAAGTTATTGATGTATATGAAGGTCCCACGGAGACGTAGAGGCCAACTCGCCAGGAATGTTGTCAAATATTACCGCCGATGTGTTAGGTTGGGTTAGGGTAGGTTATACTACGTTATTGATGTATATGAAGGCCCCACGGAGACGTAGAGGCCAACTCACCAGAAATGTTGTGAAATATTACCGCCGAGATGATAGGTTGGGTTAGGTTAGGTTATATTACGTTATTGATGTACATGAAGGTCCCGCGGAGACGTAGAGGCCAACTCGCCAGGAATGTTGTCAAATATTACCGCCGATGTGTTAGGTTGGGTTAGGGTAGGTTATACTACGTTATTGATGTATATGAAGGCCCCACGGAGACGTAGAGGCCAACTGGCCAGGAATGTTGTCAAATATTACCGCCGAGATGATAGGTTGGGTTAGGTTAGATTATATTACGTTATTGATGTATATGAAGGCCGCACGGAGAGGTAGAGGCCAACTCGCCAGGAATGCTGTCAAATATTAGTGCCGAGATGTTAGGTTGGGCTAGGTTAGGTAATATTACGTTATTGATGTATATAAAATTCCCACCGAGACGTAGAGGCCAACTCGCCAGGAATGTTGTCAAATATTACCTCCGAGACGTTATGTTGGGTTAGCTTACGTTATATTACGTTATTGACGTATATAAAAGCCCCACGGAGACGCAGAGGCCAACTCGCCAGGAATGTTGTCAAATATTAGTGCCGAGAGATTGGGTTGGGTTAGGTTAGATTATATTACATTATTGATGTATATAAAGGCCCCGCGGAGACGTAGAGGCCAACCCGTCAGGAATGTTGTCAAATAATAGCGCAGAAAGGTTAGGTTGGGTTAGTGTAGGTTATATTACGTTATTAATGTATATGAACGTCCCACGGAGACGTAGAGGCCAACTCGCCAGGAAGGTTGTCAAATATTACCGCCGAGATGATAGGTTGGGTTAGGTTAGGTTATATTACGTTATTTATGTATATGAAGGCCCCACGGAGACGTAGAGGCCAACTCGCCAGGAATGATGTCATATATTACCGCCGAGATGTTAGGTTGGTTTAGGTTAGGTTATATTACGTTATTGATGTGTATGAAGGCCCCACGGAGACGTAGAGGCCAACTCGCCAGGAATGTTGTCAAAGATTACCGCCGAGATGTTAGGTTGGGTTAGGTTAGGTTATATTACGTTATTGATGTATATAAAGGTCCCACGGAAACATAGAGGCCAACAAGCCAGGAATGTTGTCAAATATTACAGCCGAGATGTTAGGTTGGGTTAGGTTAGGTAATATTACGTTATTGATGTATATGAAGGTCCCACGGAGACGTAGAGGCCAACTCGCCAGGAATGTTGTCAAATATTAGTACCGAGATGTTAGGTTGGGTTAGGTTAGGTTATATTACGCTATTGATGTATATAAAAGTCCCATGGAGACGTAGAGGCCAACTCGCCAGGAATGTTGTCAAATATTACCGCCGAAATGATAGGTTGGGTTAGGTTAGGTTATATTACGTTACTGATGTATATGAAGGCCCCACGGAGACGTAGAGGCCAACACTCCAGGAATGTTGTCAAATATTAGTGCCGAGATGTTAGGTTGGATTAGGTTAGGTTATATTACGTTATTGATGTATATAAAAGCCCCACGGAGACGTAGAGGCCAACTCGCCAGGAATGTTGTAAAATATTAGTTCCGAGAGATTGGGTTGGCTTAGGTTAGGTTATATTACGTTATTGATGTATATAAAGGCCCCGCGGAGACGTAGAGGCCAACCCGCCAGGAATGTTGTCAAATAATAGCGCCGAAAGGTTAGGTTGGGTTAGTTTAGGTTATATTACGTTATTGATGTATATGAAGGTCCCACGGAGAGGTAGAGGCCAACTCGCCAGGAATGTTGTCAAATATTACCGCCGATGTGTTTGGTTGGGTTAGGGTTGGTTATACTACGTTATTGATGTATATGAAGGCCCCGCGGAGACGTAGAGGCCAACTCACCAGAAATGTTGTGAAATATTACCGCCGAGATGATAGGTTGGGTTAGGTTAGGTTATATTACGTTATTGATGTATATGAAGGTCCCACGGAGACGTAGAGGCCAACTCGCCAGGAATGTTGTCAAATATTACCGCCGATGTGTTAGGTTGGGTTAGGGTAGGTTATACTACGTTATTGATGTATATGAAGGCCCCGCGGAGACGTAGAGGCCAACCCGTCAGGAATGTTGTGAAATAATAGCGCAGAAAGGTTAGGTTGGGTTAGTGTAGGTTATATTACGTTATTAATGTATATGAACGTCCCACGGAGACGTAGAGGCCAACTCGCCAGGAATGTTGTCAAATATTACCGCCGATGTGTTAGGTTGGGTTAGGTTAGGTTATACTACGTTATTGATGTATATGAAGGCCCCACAGAGACGTAGAGGCCAACTCGCCAGAAATGTTGTCAAATATTACCGCCGAGATGATAGGTTGGGTTAGGTTAGGTTATATTACGTTATTGATGTATATAAATGCCCCACGGAGACGTAGAGGCCAACTCGCCAGGAATGTTGTAAAATATGAGTTCCGAGAGATTGGGTTGGCTTAGGTTAGGTTATATTACGTTATTGATGTATATAAAGGCCCCGCGGAGACGTAGAGGCCAACCCGCCAGGAATGTTGTCAAATAATAGCGCCGAAAGGTTAGGTTGGGTTAGTTTAGGTTATATTACGTTATTGATGTATATGAAGGTCCCACGGAGAGGTAGAGGCCAACTCGCCAGGAATGTTGTCAAATATTAGTGCCGAGATGTTAGGTTGGGTTAAGTTAGGTAATATTACGTTATTGATGTATATGAAGGTCCCACGGTGACGTAGAGGCCAACTCGCCAGGAATGTTGTCAAATATTACCGCCGATGTGTTTGGTTGGGTTAGGGTTGGTTATACTACGTTATTGATGTATATGAAGGCCCCGCGGAGACGTAGAGGCCAACTCACCAGAAATGTTGTGAAATATTACCGCCGAGATGATAGGTTGGGTTAGGTTAGGTTATATTACGTTATTGATGTATATGAAGGTCCCACGGAGACGTAGAGGCCAACTCGCCAGGAATGTTGTCAAATATTACCGCCGATGTGTTAGGTTGGGTTAGGGTAGGTTATACTACGTTATTGATGTATATGAAGGCCCCGCGGAGACGTAGAGGCCAACCCGTCAGGAATGTTGTCAAATAATAGCGCAGAAAGGTTAGGTTGGGTTAGTGTAGGTTATATTACGTTATTAATGTATATGAACGTCCCACGGAGACGTAGAGGCCAACTCGCCAGGAAGGTTGTCAAATATTACCGCCGAGATGATAGGTTGGGTTAGGTTAGGTTATATTACGTTATTTATGTATATAAAATTCCCACGGAGACGTAGAGGCCAACACTCCAGGAATGTTGTCAAATATTAGTGCCGAGATGTTAGGTTGGATTAGGTTAGGTTATATTACGTTATTGATGTATATAAAAGCCCCACGGAGACGTAGAGGCCAACTCGCCAGGAATGTTGTCAAATATTAGTTCCGAGAGATTGGGTTGGATTAGGTTAGGTTATATTACGTTATTGATGTATATAAAGGTCCCAGGGAAACATAGAGGCCAACAAGGCAGGAATGTTGTCAAATATTACCGCCGAGATGTTACGTTGGTTTAGGTTAGGTTAAATTACGTTATTGATGTATATGAAGGTCCCACGGAGAGGTAGAGGCCAACTCGCTAGGAATGTTGTCAAATATTAGTGCCGAGATGTTAGGTTGGGTTAGGTTAGGTAATATTAAGTTATTGATGTATATGAAGGTCCCACGGAGACGTAGAGGCCAACTCGCCAGGAATGTTGTCAAATATTACCGCCGATGTGTTAGGTTGGGTTAGGGTAGGTTATACTACGTTATTGATGTATATGAAGGCCCCAAGGAGACGTAGAGGCCAACTCGCCAGGAATGTTGTCAAATATTACCGCCGAGATGATAGGTTGGGTTAGGTTAGGTTATATTAGGTTATTGATGTATATGAAGGCCCCACGGAGACGTAGAGGCCAACTCGCCAGGAATGTTGTCAAATATTACCGCCGATGTGTTAGGTTGGGTTAGGTTAGGTTATACTACGTTATTGATGTATATGAAGGCCCCACAGAGACGTAGAGGCCAACTCGCCAGAAATGTTGTCAAATATTACCGCCGAGATGATAGGTTGGGTTAGGTTAGGTTATATTACGTTATTGATGTATATAAATGCCCCACGGAGACGTAGAGGCCAACTCGCCAGGAATGTTGTAAAATATTAGTTCCGAGAGATTGGGTTGGGTTAGGGTAGGTTATACTACGTTATTGATGTATATGAAGGCCCCGCGGAGACGTAGAGGCCAACCCGTCAGGAATGTTGTGAAATAATAGCGCAGAAAGGTTAGGTTGGGTTAGTGTAGGTTATATTACGTTATTAATGTATATGAACGTCCCACGGAGACGTAGAGGCCAACTCGCCAGGAATGTTGTCAAATATTACCGCCGATGTGTTAGGTTGGGTTAGGTTAGGTTATACTACGTTATTGATGTATATGAAGGCCCCACAGAGACGTAGAGGCCAACTCGCCAGAAATGTTGTCAAATATTACCGCCGAGATGATAGGTTGGGTTAGGTTAGGTTATATTACGTTATTGATGTATATAAATGCCCCACGGAGACGTAGAGGCCAACTCGCCAGGAATGTTGTAAAATATGAGTTCCGAGAGATTGGGTTGGCTTAGGTTAGGTTATATTACGTTATTGATGTATATAAAGGCCCCGCGGAGACGTAGAGGCCAACCCGCCAGGAATGTTGTCAAATAATAGCGCCGAAAGGTTAGGTTGGGTTAGTTTAGGTTATATTACGTTATTGATGTATATGAAGGTCCCACGGAGAGGTAGAGGCCAACTCGCCAGGAATGTTGTCAAATATTAGTGCCGAGATGTTAGGTTGGGTTAAGTTAGGTAATATTACGTTATTGATGTATATGAAGGTCCCACGGTGACGTAGAGGCCAACTCGCCAGGAATGTTGTCAAATATTACCGCCGATGTGTTTGGTTGGGTTAGGGTTGGTTATACTACGTTATTGATGTATATGAAGGCCCCGCGGAGACGTAGAGGCCAACTCACCAGAAATGTTGTGAAATATTACCGCCGAGATGATAGGTTGGGTTAGGTTAGGTTATATTACGTTATTGATGTATATGAAGGTCCCACGGAGACGTAGAGGCCAACTCGCCAGGAATGTTGTCAAATATTACCGCCGATGTGTTAGGTTGGGTTAGGGTAGGTTATACTACGTTATTGATGTATATGAAGGCCCCGCGGAGACGTAGAGGCCAACCCGTCAGGAATGTTGTCAAATAATAGCGCAGAAAGGTTAGGTTGGGTTAGTGTAGGTTATATTACGTTATTAATGTATATGAACGTCCCACGGAGACGTAGAGGCCAACTCGCCAGGAAGGTTGTCAAATATTACCGCCGAGATGATAGGTTGGGTTAGGTTAGGTTATATTACGTTATTTATGTATATAAAATTCCCACGGAGACGTAGAGGCCAACACTCCAGGAATGTTGTCAAATATTAGTGCCGAGATGTTAGGTTGGATTAGGTTAGGTTATATTACGTTATTGATGTATATAAAAGCCCCACGGAGACGTAGAGGCCAACTCGCCAGGAATGTTGTCAAATATTAGTTCCGAGAGATTGGGTTGGATTAGGTTAGGTTATATTACGTTATTGATGTATATAAAGGTCCCAGGGAAACATAGAGGCCAACAAGGCAGGAATGTTGTCAAATATTACCGCCGAGATGTTACGTTGGTTTAGGTTAGGTTAAATTACGTTATTGATGTATATGAAGGTCCCACGGAGAGGTAGAGGCCAACTCGCTAGGAATGTTGTCAAATATTAGTGCCGAGATGTTAGGTTGGGTTAGGTTAGGTAATATTAAGTTATTGATGTATATGAAGGTCCCACGGAGACGTAGAGGCCAACTCGCCAGGAATGTTGTCAAATATTACCGCCGATGTGTTAGGTTGGGTTAGGGTAGGTTATACTACGTTATTGATGTATATGAAGGCCCCAAGGAGACGTAGAGGCCAACTCGCCAGGAATGTTGTCAAATATTACCGCCGAGATGATAGGTTGGGTTAGGTTAGGTTATATTAGGTTATTGATGTATATGAAGGCCCCACGGAGACGTAGAGGCCAACTCGCCAGGAATGTTGTCAAATATTACCGCCGATGTGTTAGGTTGGGTTAGGTTAGGTTATACTACGTTATTGATGTATATGAAGGCCCCACAGAGACGTAGAGGCCAACTCGCCAGAAATGTTGTCAAATATTACCGCCGAGATGATAGGTTGGGTTAGGTTAGGTTATATTACGTTATTGATGTATATAAATGCCCCACGGAGACGTAGAGGCCAACTCGCCAGGAATGTTGTAAAATATTAGTTCCGAGAGATTGGGTTGGCTTAGGTTAGGTTATATTACGTTATTGATGTATATAAAGGCCCCGCGGAGACGTAGAGGCCAACCCGCCAGGAATGTTGTCAAATAATAGCGCCGAAAGGTTAGGTTGGGTTAGTTTAGGTTATATTACGTTATTGATGTATATGAAGGTCCCACGGAGAGGTAGAGGCCAACTCGCCAGGAATGTTGTCAAATATTAGTGCCGAGATGTTAGGTTGGGTTAAGTTAGGTAATATTACGTTATTGATGTATATGAAGGTCCCACGGTGACGTAGAGGCCAACTCGCCAGGAATGTTGTCAAATATTACCGCCGATGTGTTTGGTTGGGTTAGGGTAGGTTATACTACGTTATTGATGTATATGAAGGCCCCGCGGAGACGTAGAGGCCAACTCACCAGAAATGTTGTGAAATATTACCGCCGAGATGATAGGTTGGGTTAGGTTAGGTTATATTACGTTATTGATGTATATGAAGGTCCCACGGAGACGTAGAGGCCAACTCGCCAGGAATGTTGTCAAATATTACCGCCGATGTGTTAGGTTGGGTTAGGGTAGGTTATACTACGTTATTGATGTATATGAAGGCCCCGCGGAGACGTAGAGGCCAACCCGTCAGGAATGTTGTCAAATAATAGCGCAGAAAGGTTAGGTTGGGTTAGTGTAGGTTATATTACGTTATTAATGTATATGAACGTCCCACGGAGACGTAGAGGCCAACTCGCCAGGAAGGTTGTCAAATATTACCGCCGAGATGATAGGTTGGGTTAGGTTAGGTTATATTACGTTATTTATGTATATAAAATTCCCACGGAGACGTAGAGGCCAACACTCCAGGAATGTTGTCAAATATTAGTGCCGAGATGTTAGGTTGGATTAGGTTAGGTTATATTACGTTATTGATGTATATAAAAGCCCCACGGAGACGTAGAGGCCAACTCGCCAGGAATGTTGTCAAATATTAGTTCCGAGAGATTGGGTTGGATTAGGTTAGGTTATATTACGTTATTGATGTATATAAAGGTCCCAGGGAAACATAGAGGCCAACAAGGCAGGAATGTTGTCAAATATTACCGCCGAGATGTTACGTTGGTTTAGGTTAGGTTAAATTACGTTATTGATGTATATGAAGGTCCCACGGAGAGGTAGAGGCCAACTCGCTAGGAATGTTGTCAAATATTAGTGCCGAGATGTTAGGTTGGGTTAGGTTAGGTAATATTAAGTTATTGATGTATATGAAGGTCCCACGGAGACGTAGAGGCCAACTCGCCAGGAATGTTGTCAAATATTACCGCCGATGTGTTAGGTTGGGTTAGGGTAGGTTATACTACGTTATTGATGTATATGAAGGCCCCAAGGAGACGTAGAGGCCAACTCGCCAGGAATGTTGTCAAATATTACCGCCGAGATGATAGGTTGGGTTAGGTTAGGTTATATTAGGTTATTGATGTATATGAAGGCCCCACGGAGACGTAGAGGCCAACTCGCCAGGAATGTTGTCAAATATTACCGCCGATGTGTTAGGTTGGGTTAGGTTAGGTTATACTACGTTATTGATGTATATGAAGGCCCCACAGAGACGTAGAGGCCAACTCGCCAGAAATGTTGTCAAATATTACCGCCGAGATGATAGGTTGGGTTAGGTTAGGTTATATTACGTTATTGATGTATATAAATGCCCCACGGAGACGTAGAGGCCAACTCGCCAGGAATGTTGTAAAATATTAGTTCCGAGAGATTGGGTTGGCTTAGGTTAGGTTATATTACGTTATTGATGTATATAAAGGCCCCGCGGAGACGTAGAGGCCAACCCGCCAGGAATGTTGTCAAATAATAGCGCCGAAAGGTTAGGTTGGGTTAGTTTAGGTTATATTACGTTATTGATGTATATGAAGGTCCCACGGAGAGGTAGAGGCCAACTCGCCAGGAATGTTGTCAAATATTAGTGCCGAGATGTTAGGTTGGGTTAAGTTAGGTAATATTACGTTATTGATGTATATGAAGGTCCCACGGTGACGTAGAGGCCAACTCGCCAGGAATGTTGTCAAATATTACCGCCGATGTGTTTGGTTGGGTTAGGGTAGGTTATACTACGTTATTGATGTATATGAAGGCCCCGCGGAGACGTAGAGGCCAACTCACCAGAAATGTTGTGAAATATTACCGCCGAGATGATAGGTTGGGTTAGGTTAGGTTATATTACGTTATTGATGTATATGAAGGTCCCACGGAGACGTAGAGGCCAACTCGCCAGGAATGTTGTCAAATATTACCGCCGATGTGTTAGGTTGGGTTAGGGTAGGTTATACTACGTTATTGATGTATATGAAGGCCCCGCGGAGACGTAGAGGCCAACCCGTCAGGAATGTTGTCAAATAATAGCGCAGAAAGGTTAGGTTGGGTTAGTGTAGGTTATATTACGTTATTAATGTATATGAACGTCCCACGGAGACGTAGAGGCCAACTCGCCAGGAAGGTTGTCAAATATTACCGCCAAGATGATAGGTTGGGTTAGGTTAGGTTATATTACGTTATTTATGTATATGAAGGCCCCACGGAGACGTAGAGGCCAACTCGCCAGGAATGATGTCATATATTACCGCCGAGATGTTAGGTTGGTTTAGGTTAGGTTATATTACGTTATTGATGTGTATGAAGGCCCCACGGAGACGTAGAGGCCAACTCGCCAGGAATGTTGTCAAATATTACCGCCGATGTGTTTGGTTGGGTTAGGGTAGGTTATACTACGTTATTGATGTATATGATGGCCCCGCGGAGACGTAGAGGCCAACTCACCAGAAATGTTGTGAAATATTACCGCCGAGATGATAGGTTGGGTTAGGTTAGGTTATATTACGTTATTGATGTATATGAAGGTCCCACGGAGACGTAGAGGCCAACTCGCCAGGAATGTTGTCAAATATTACCGCCGATGTGTTAGGTTGGGTTAGGGTAGGTTATACTACGTTATTGATGTATATGAAGGCCCCAAGGAGACGTAGAGGCCAACTCGCCAGGAATGTTGTCAAATATTACCGCCGAGATGATAGGTTGGGTTAGGTTAGGTTATATTACGTTATTGATGTATATGAAGGCCCCACGGAGACGTAGAGGCCAACTCGCCAGGAATGTTGTCAAATATTACCGCCGATCTGTTAGGTTGGGTTAGGTTAGGTTATACTACGTTATTGATGTATATGAAGGTCCCACGGAGACGTAGAGGCCAACTCGCCAGGAATGTTGTCAAATATTACCGCCGATGTGTTAGGTTGGGTTAGGGTAGGTTATACTACGTTATTGATGTATATGAAGGCCCCAAGGAGACGTAGAGGCCAACTCGCCAGGAATGTTGTCAAATATTACCGCCGAGATGATAGGTTGGGTTAGGTTAGATTATATTACGTTATTGATGTATATGAAGGCCGCACGGAGAGGTAGAGGCCAACTCGCCAGGAATGCTGTCAAATATTAGTGCCGAGATGTTAGGTTGGGTTAGGTTAGGTAATATTACGTTATTGATGTATATAAAATTCCCACCGAGACGTAGAGGCCAACTCGCCAGGAATGTTGTCAAATATTACCTCCGAGACGTTATGTTGGGTTAGCTTACGTTATATTACGTTATTGATGTATATAAAAGCCCCACGGAGACGCAGAGGCCAACTCGCCAGGAATGTTGTCAAATATTAGTGCCGAGAGATTGGGTTGGGTTAGGTTAGATTATATTACGTTATTGATGTATATAAAGGCCCCGCGGAGACGTAGAGGCCAACCCGTCAGGAATGTTGTCAAATAATAGCGCAGAAAGGTTAGGTTGGGTTAGTGTAGGTTATATTACGTTATTAATGTATATGAACGTCCCACGGAGACGTAGAGGCCAACTCGCCAGGAAGGTTGTCAAATATTACCGCCGAGATGATAGGTTGGGTTAGGTTAGGTTATATTACGTTATTTATGTATATGAAGGCCCCACGGAGACGTAGAGGCCAACTCGCCAGGAATGATGTCATATATTACCGCCGAGATGTTAGGTTGGTTTAGGTTAGGTTATATTACGTTATTGATGTGTATGAAGGCCCCACGGAGACGTAGAGGCCAACTCGCCAGGAATGTTGTCAAATATTACCGCCGAGATGTTAGGTTGGGTTAGGTTAGGTTATATTACGTTATTGATGTATATAAAGGTCCCACGGAAACATAGAGGCCAACAAGCCAGGAATGTTGTCAAATATTACAGCCGAGATGTTAGGTTGGGTTAGGTTAGGTAATATTACGTTATTGATGTATATGAAGGTCCCACGGAGACGTAGAGGCCAACTCGCCAGGAATGTTGTCAAATATTAGTACCGAGATGTTAGGTTGGGTTAGGTTAGGTTATATTACGCTATTGATGTATATAAAAGTCCCATGGAGACGTAGAGGCCAACTCGCCAGGAATGTTGTCAAATATTACCGCCGAAATGATAGGTTGGGTTAGGTTAGGTTATATTACGTTACTGATGTATATGAAGGCCCCACGGAGACGTAGAGGCCAACTCGCCAGGAATGTTGTCAAATATTACCGCCGATGTGTTAGGTTGGGTTAGGTTAGGTTATACTACGTTATTGATGTATATGAAGGCCCCACGGAGACGTAGAGGCCAACTCGCCAGAAATGTTGTCAAATATTACCGCCGAGATGATAGGTTGGGTTAGGTTAGGTCATATTACGTTATTGATGTATATAAAATTCCCACGGAGACGTAGAGGCCAACTCGCCAGGAATGTTGTCAAATATTAGTGCCGAGATGTTAGGTTGGATTAGGTTAGGTTATATTACGTTATTGATGTATATAAATGCCCCACGGAGACGTAGAGGCCAACTCGCCAGGAATGTTGTCAAATATTAGTTCCGAGAGATTGGGTTGGCTTAGGTTAGGTTATATTACGTTATTGATGTATATGAAGGCCCCACGGAGACGTAGAGGCCAACTCGCCAGGAATGTTGTCAAATATTACCGCCGATGTGTTTGGTTGGCTTAGGGTAGGTTATACTACGTTATTGATGTATATGAAGGCCCCACGGAGACGTAGAGGCCAACTCGCAAGAAATGTTGTCAAATATTACCGCCGAGATGATAGGCTGGGTTAGGTTAGGTTATATTACGTTATTGATGTATATAAAATTCCCACGGAGACGTAGAGGCCAACACTCCAGGAATGTTGTCAAATATTAGTGCCGAGATGTTAGGTTGGATTAGGTTAGGTTATATTACGTTATTGATGTATATAAAAGCCCCACGGAGACGTAGAGGCCAACTCGCCAGGAATGTTGTCAAATATTAGTTCCGAGAGATTGGGTTGGCTTAGGTTAGGTTATATTACGTTATTGATGTATATAAAGGCCCCGCGGAGACGTAGAGGCCAACCCGCCAGGAATGTTGTCAAATATTACCGCCGATGTGTTTGGTTGGGTTAGGGTAGGTTATACTACGTTATTGATGTATATGAAGGCCCCACGGAGACGTAGAGGCCAACTCACCAGAAATGTTGTGAAATATTACCGCCGAGATGATAGGTTGGGTTAGGTTAGGTTATATTACGTTATTGATGTATATGAAGGTCCCGCGGAGACGTAGAGGCCAACTCGCCAGGAATGTTGTCAAATATTACCGCCGATGTGTTAGGTTGGGTTAGGGTAGGTTATACTACGTTATTGATGTATATGAAGGCCCCACGGAGACGTAGAGGCCAACTGGCCAGGAATGTTGTCAAATATTACCGCCGAGATGATAGGTTGGGTTAGGTTAGATTATATTACGTTATTGATGTATATGAAGGCCGCACGGAGAGGTAGAGGCCAACTCGCCAGGAATGCTGTCAAATATTAGTGCCGAGATGTTAGGTTGGGTTAGGTTAGGTAATATTACGTTATTGATGTATATAAAATTCCCACCGAGACGTAGAGGCCAACTCGCCAGGAATGTTGTCAAATATTACCTCCGAGACGTTATGTTGGGTTAGCTTACGTTATATTACGTTATTGATGTATATAAAAGCCCCACGGAGACGCAGAGGCCAACTCGCCAGGAATGTTGTCAAATATTAGTGCCGAGAGATTGGGTTGGGTTAGGTTAGATTATATTACATTATTGATGTATATAAAGGCCCCGCGGAGACGTAGAGGCCAACCCGTCAGGAATGTTGTCAAATAATAGCGCAGAAAGGTTAGGTTGGGTTAGTGTAGGTTATATTACGTTATTAATGTATATGAACGTCCCACGGAGACGTAGAGGCCAACTCGCCAGGAAGGTTGTCAAATATTACCGCCGAGATGATAGGTTGGGTTAGGTTAGGTTATATTACGTTATTTATGTATATGAAGGCCCCACGGAGACGTAGAGGCCAACTCGCCAGGAATGATGTCATATATTACCGCCGAGATGTTAGGTTGGTTTAGGTTAGGTTATATTACGTTATTGATGTGTATGAAGGCCCCACGGAGACGTAGAGGCCAACACGCCAGGAATGTTGTCAAAGATTACCGCCGAGATGTTAGGTTGGGTTAGGTTAGGTTATATTACGTTATTGATGTATATAAAGGTCCCACGGAAACATAGAGGCCAACAAGCCAGGAATGTTGTCAAATATTACAGCCGAGATGTTAGGTTGGGTTAGGTTAGGTAATATTACGTTATTGATGTATATGAAGGTCCCACGGAGACGTAGAGGCCAACTCGCCAGGAATGTTGTCAAATATTAGTACCGAGATGTTAGGTTGGGTTAGGTTAGGTTATATTACGCTATTGATGTATATAAAAGTCCCATGGAGACGTAGAGGCCAACTCGCCAGGAATGTTGTCAAATATTACCGCCGAAATGATAGGTTGGGTTAGGTTAGGTTATATTACGTTACTGATGTATATGAAGGCCCCACGGAGACGTAGAGGCCAACACTCCAGGAATGTTGTCAAATATTAGTGCCGAGATGTTAGGTTGGATTAGGTTAGGTTATATTACGTTATTGATGTATATAAAAGCCCCACGGAGACGTAGAGGCCAACTCGCCAGGAATGTTGTCAAATATTAGTTCCGAGAGATTGGGTTGGCTTAGGTTAGGTTATATTACGTTATTGATGTATATAAAGGCCCCGCGGAGACGTAGAGGCCAACCCGCCAGGAATGTTGTCAAATATTACCGCCGATGTGTTTGGTTGGGTTAGGGTAGGTTATACTACGTTATTGATGTATATGAAGGCCCCACGGAGACGTAGAGGCCAACTCACCAGAAATGTTGTGAAATATTACCGCCGAGATGATAGGTTGGGTTAGGTTAGGTTATATTACGTTATTGATGTATATGAAGGTCCCGCGGAGACGTAGAGGCCAACTCGCCAGGAATGTTGTCAAATATTACCGCCGATGTGTTAGGTTGGGTTAGGGTAGGTTATACTACGTTATTGATGTATATGAAGGCCCCACGGAGACGTAGAGGCCAACTGGCCAGGAATGTTGTCAAATATTACCGCCGAGATGATAGGTTGGGTTAGGTTAGATTATATTACGTTATTGATGTATATGAAGGCCGCACGGAGAGGTAGAGGCCAACTCGCCAGGAATGCTGTCAAATATTAGTGCCGAGATGTTAGGTTGGGTTAGGTTAGGTAATATTACGTTATTGATGTATATAAAATTCCCACCGAGACGTAGAGGCCAACTCGCCAGGAATGTTGTCAAATATTACCTCCGAGACGTTATGTTGGGTTAGCTTACGTTATATTACGTTATTGATGTATATAAAAGCCCCACGGAGACGCAGAGGCCAACTCGCCAGGAATGTTGTCAAATATTAGTGCCGAGAGATTGGGTTGGGTTAGGTTAGATTATATTACATTATTGATGTATATAAAGGCCCCGCGGAGACGTAGAGGCCAACCCGTCAGGAATGTTGTCAAATAATAGCGCAGAAAGGTTAGGTTGGGTTAGTGTAGGTTATATTACGTTATTAATGTATATGAACGTCCCACGGAGACGTAGAGGCCAACTCGCCAGGAAGGTTGTCAAATATTACCGCCGAGATGATAGGTTGGGTTAGGTTAGGTTATATTACGTTATTTATGTATATGAAGGCCCCACGGAGACGTAGAGGCCAACTCGCCAGGAATGATGTCATATATTACCGCCGAGATGTTAGGTTGGTTTAGGTTAGGTTATATTACGTTATTGATGTGTATGAAGGCCCCACGGAGACGTAGAGGCCAACACGCCAGGAATGTTGTCAAAGATTACCGCCGAGATGTTAGGTTGGGTTAGGTTAGGTTATATTACGTTATTGATGTATATAAAGGTCCCACGGAAACATAGAGGCCAACAAGCCAGGAATGTTGTCAAATATTACAGCCGAGATGTTAGGTTGGGTTAGGTTAGGTAATATTACGTTATTGATGTATATGAAGGTCCCACGGAGACGTAGAGGCCAACTCGCCAGGAATGTTGTCAAATATTAGTACCGAGATGTTAGGTTGGGTTAGGTTAGGTTATATTACGCTATTGATGTATATAAAAGTCCCATGGAGACGTAGAGGCCAACTCGCCAGGAATGTTGTCAAATATTACCGCCGAAATGATAGGTTGGGTTAGGTTAGGTTATATTACGTTACTGATGTATATGAAGGCCCCACGGAGACGTAGAGGCCAACTCGCCAGGAATGTTGTCAAATATTACCGCCGATGTGTTAGGTTGGGTTAGGTTAGGTTATACTACGTTATTGATGTATATGAAGGCCCCACGGAGACGTAGAGGCCAACTCGCCAGAAATGTTGTCAAATATTACCGCCGAGATGATAGGTTGGGTTAGGTTAGGTTATATTACGTTATTGATGTATATAAAATTCCCACGGAGACGTAGAGGCCAACTCGCCAGGAATGTTGTCAAATATTAGTGCCGAGATGTTAGGTTGGATTAGGTTAGGTTATATTACGTTATTGATGTATATAAATGCCCCACGGAGACGTAGAGGCCAACTCGCCAGGAATGTTGTCAAATATTAGTTCCGAGAGATTGGGTTGGCTTAGGTTAGGTTATATTACGTTATTGATGTATATGAAGGCCCCACGGAGACGTAGAGGCCAACTCGCCAGGAATGTTGTCAAATATTACCGCCGATGTGTTTGGTTGGCTTAGGGTAGGTTATACTACGTTATTGATGTATATGAAGGCCCCACGGAGACGTAGAGGCCAACTCGCAAGAAATGTTGTCAAATATTACCGCCGAGATGATAGGCTGGGTTAGGTTAGGTTATATTACGTTATTGATGTATATAAAATTCCCACGGAGACGTAGAGGCCAACACTCCAGGAATGTTGTCAAATATTAGTGCCGAGATGTTAGGTTGGATTAGGTTAGGTTATATTACGTTATTGATGTATATAAAAGCCCCACGGAGACGTAGAGGCCAACTCGCCAGGAATGTTGTCAAATATTAGTTCCGAGAGATTGGGTTGGATTAGGTTAGGTTATATTACGTTATTGATGTATATAAAGGTCCCAGGGAAACATAGAGGCCAACAAGGCAGGAATGTTGTCAAATATTACCGCCGAGATGTTACGTTGGTTTAGGTTAGGTTAAATTACGTTATTCATGTATATGAAGGTCCCACGGAGAGGTAGAGGCCAACTCGCTAGGAATGTTGTCAAATATTAGTGCCGAGATGTTAGGTTGGGTTAGGTTAGGTAATATTAAGTTATTGATGTATATGAAGGTCCCACGGAGACGTAGAGGCCAACTCGCCAGGAATGTTGTCAAATATTACCGCCGATGTGTTAGGTTGGGTTAGGGTAGGTTATACTACGTTATTGATGTATATGAAGGCCCCAAGGAGACGTAGAGGCCAACTCGCCAGGAATGTTGTCAAATATTACCGCCGAGATGATAGGTTGGGTTAGGTTAGGTTATATTACGTTATTGATGTATATGAAGGCCCCACGGAGACGTAGAGGCCAACTCGCCAGGAATGTTGTCAAATATTACCGCCGATGTGTTAGGTTGGGTTAGGTTAGGTTATACTACGTTATTGATGTATATGAAGGCCACACAGAGACGTAGAGGCCAACTCGCCAGAAATGTTGTCAAATATTACCGCCGAGATGATAGGTTGGGTTAGGTTAGGTTATATTACGTTATTGATGTATATAAATGCCCCACGGAGACGTAGAGGCCAACTCGCCAGGAATGTTGTAAAATATTAGTTCCGAGAGATTGGGTTGGCTTAGGTTAGGTTATATTACGTTATTGATGTATATAAAGGCCCCGCGGAGACGTAGAGGCCAACCCGCCAGGAATGTTGTCAAATAATAGCGCCGAAAGGTTAGGTTGGGTTAGTTTAGGTTATATTACGTTATTGATGTATATGAAGGTCCCACGGAGAGGTAGAGGCCAACTCGCCAGGAATGTTGTCAAATATTAGTGCCGAGATGTTAGGTTGGGTTAAGTTAGGTAATATTACGTTATTGATGTATATGAAGGTCCCACGGTGACGTAGAGGCCAACTCGCCAGGAATGTTGTCAAATATTACCGCCGAGATGATAGGTTGGGTTAGGTTAGGTTATATTACGTTATTGATGTATATGAAGGCCCCACGGAGACGTAGAGGCCAACTCGCCAGGAATGTTGTCAAATATTACCGCCGATGTGTTAGGTTGGGTTAGGTTAGGTTATACTACGTTATTGATGTATATGAAGGCCCCACAGAGACGTAGAGGCCAACTCGCCAGAAATGTTGTCAAATATTACCGCCGAGATGATAGGTTGGGTTAGGTTAGGTTATATTACGTTATTGATGTATATAAATGCCCCACGGAGACGTAGAGGCCAACTCGCCAGGAATGTTGTAAAATATTAGTTCCGAGAGATTGGGTTGGCTTAGGTTAGGTTATATTACGTTATTGATGTATATAAAGGCCCCGCGGAGACGTAGAGGCCAACCCGCCAGGAATGTTGTCAAATAATAGCGCCGAAAGGTTAGGTTGGGTTAGTTTAGGTTATATTACGTTATTGATGTATATGAAGGTCCCACGGAGAGGTAGAGGCCAACTCGCCAGGAATGTTGTCAAATATTAGTGCCGAGATGTTAGGTTGGGTTAAGTTAGGTAATATTACGTTATTGATGTATATGAAGGTCCCACGGAGACGTAGAGGCCAACTCGCCAGGAATGTTGTCAAATATTACCGCCGATGTGTTTGGTTGGCTTAGGGTAGGTTATACTACGTTATTGATGTATATGAAGGCCCCACGGAGACGTAGAGGCCAACTCGCAAGAAATGTTGTCAAATATTACCGCCGAGATGATAGGCTGGGTTAGGTTAGGTTATATTACGTTATTGATGTATATAAAATTCCCACGGAGACGTAGAGGCCAACACTCCAGGAATGTTGTCAAATATTAGTGCCGAGATGTTAGGTTGGATTAGGTTAGGTTATATTACGTTATTGATGTATATAAAAGCCCCACGGAGACGTAGAGGCCAACTCGCCAGGAATGTTGTCAAATATTAGTTCCGAGAGATTGGGTTGGATTAGGTTAGGTTATATTACGTTATTGATGTATATAAAGGTCCCAGGGAAACATAGAGGCCAACAAGGCAGGAATGTTGTCAAATATTACCGCCGAGATGTTACGTTGGTTTAGGTTAGGTTAAATTACGTTATTCATGTATATGAAGGTCCCACGGATAGGTAGAGGCCAACTCGCTAGGAATGTTGTCAAATATTAGTGCCGAGATGTTAGGTTGGGTTAGGTTAGGTAATATTAAGTTATTGATGTATATGAAGGTCCCACGGAGACGTAGAGGCCAACTCGCCAGGAATGTTGTCAAATATTACCGCCGATGTGTTAGGTTGGGTTAGGGTAGGTTATACTACGTTATTGATGTATATGAAGGCCCCAAGGAGACGTAGAGGCCAACTCGCCAGGAATGTTGTCAAATATTACCGCCGAGATGATAGGTTGGGTTAGGTTAGGTTATATTACGTTATTGATGTATATGAAGGCCCCACGGAGACGTAGAGGCCAACTCGCCAGGAATGTTGTCAAATATTACCGCCGATGTGTTAGGTTGGGTTAGGTTAGGTTATACTACGTTATTGATGTATATGAAGGCCACACAGAGACGTAGAGGCCAACTCGCCAGAAATGTTGTCAAATATTACCGCCGAGATGATAGGTTGGGTTAGGTTAGGTTATATTACGTTATTGATGTATATAAATGCCCCACGGAGACGTAGAGGCCAACTCGCCAGGAATGTTGTAAAATATTAGTTCCGAGAGATTGGGTTGGCTTAGGTTAGGTTATATTACGTTATTGATGTATATAAAGGCCCCGCGGAGACGTAGAGGCCAACCCGCCAGGAATGTTGTCAAATAATAGCGCCGAAAGGTTAGGTTGGGTTAGTTTAGGTTATATTACGTTATTGATGTATATGAAGGTCCCACGGAGAGGTAGAGGCCAACTCGCCAGGAATGTTGTCAAATATTAGTGCCGAGATGTTAGGTTGGGTTAAGTTAGGTAATATTACGTTATTGATGTATATGAAGGTCCCACGGTGACGTAGAGGCCAACTCGCCAGGAATGTTGTCAAATATTACCGCCGAGATGATAGGTTGGGTTAGGTTAGGTTATATTACGTTATTGATGTATATGAAGGCCCCACGGAGACGTAGAGGCCAACTCGCCAGGAATGTTGTCAAATATTACCGCCGATGTGTTAGGTTGGGTTAGGTTAGGTTATACTACGTTATTGATGTATATGAAGGCCCCACAGAGACGTAGAGGCCAACTCGCCAGAAATGTTGTCAAATATTACCGCCGAGATGATAGGTTGGGTTAGGTTAGGTTATATTACGTTATTGATGTATATAAATGCCCCACGGAGACGTAGAGGCCAACTCGCCAGGAATGTTGTAAAATATTAGTTCCGAGAGATTGGGTTGGCTTAGGTTAGGTTATATTACGTTATTGATGTATATAAAGGCCCCGCGGAGACGTAGAGGCCAACCCGCCAGGAATGTTGTCAAATAATAGCGCCGAAAGGTTAGGTTGGGTTAGTTTAGGTTATATTACGTTATTGATGTATATGAAGGTCCCACGGAGAGGTAGAGGCCAACTCGCCAGGAATGTTGTCAAATATTAGTGCCGAGATGTTAGGTTGGGTTAAGTTAGGTAATATTACGTTATTGATGTATATGAAGGTCCCACGGTGACGTAGAGGCCAACTCGCCAGGAATGTTGTCAAATATTACCGCCGATGTGTTTGGTTGGGTTAGGGTAGGTTATACTACGTTATTGATGTATATGAAGGCCCCGCGGAGACGTAGAGGCCAACTCACCAGAAATGTTGTGAAATATTACCGCCGAGATGATAGGTTGGGTTAGGTTAGGTTATATTACGTTATTGATGTATATGAAGGTCCCACGGAGACGTAGAGGCCAACTCGCCAGGAATGTTGTCAAATATTACCGCCGATGTGTTAGGTTGGGTTAGGGTCGGTTATACTACGTTATTGATGTATATGAAGGGCCCGCGGAGACGTAGAGGCCAACCCGTCAGGAATGTTGTCAAATAATAGCGCAGAAAGGTTAGGTTGGGTTAGTGTAGGTTATATTACGTTATTAATGTATATGAACGTCCCACGGAGACGTAGAGGCCAACTCGCCAGGAAGGTTGTCAAATATTACCGCCGAGATGATAGGTTGGGTTAGGTTAGGTTATATTACGTTATTTATGTATATGAAGGCCCCACGGAGACGTAGAGGCCAACTCGCCAGGAATGATGTCATATATTACCGCCGAGATGTTAGGTTGGTTTAGGTTAGGTTATATTACGTTATTGATGTGTATGAAGGCCCCACGGAGACGTAGAGGCCAACTCGCCAGGAATGTTGTCAAATATTACCGCCGATGTGTTAGGTTGGGTTAGGTTAGGTTATACTACGTTATTGATGTATATGAAGGCCCCACAGAGACGTAGAGGCCAACTCGCCAGAAATGTTGTCAAATATTACCGCCGAGATGATAGGTTGGATTAGGTTAGGTTATATTACGTTATTGATGTATATAAAATTCCCACGGAGACGTAGAGGCCAACTTGCCAGGAATGTTGTCAAATATTAGTGCCGAGATGTTAGGTTGGATTAGGTTAGGTAATATTACGTTATTGATGTATATGAAGGCCGCACGGAGACGTAGAGGCCAACTCGCCAGGAATGTTGTCAAATATTACCGCCGATGTGTTAGGTTGGGTTAGGTTAGGTTATACTACGTTATTGATGTATATGAAGGCCCCACGGAGACGTAGAGGCCAACTCGCCAGGAATGTTGTAAAATATTAGTTCCGAGAGATTGGGTTGGCTTAGGTTAGGTTATATTACGTTATTGATGTATATAAAGGCCCCGCGGAGACGTAGAAGCCAACCCGCCAGGAATGTTGTCAAATAATAGCGCCGAAAGGTTAGGTTGGGTTAGTTTAGGTTATATTACGTTATTGATGTATATGAAGGTCCCACGGAGAGGTAGAGGCCAACTCGCCAGGAATGTTGTCAAATATTAGTGCCGAGATGTTAGGTTGGGTTAAGTTAGGTAATATTACGTTATTGATGTATATGAAGGTCCCACGGTGACGTAGAGGCCAACTCGCCAGGAATGTTGTCAAATATTACCGCCGATGTGTTTGGTTGGGTTAGGGTAGGTTATACTACGTTATTGATGTATATGATGGCCCCGCGGAGACGTAGAGGCCAACTCACCAGAAATGTTGTGAAATATTACCGCCGAGATGATAGGTTGGGTTAGGTTAGGTTATATTACGTCATTGATGTATATGAAGGTCCCACGGAGACGTAGAGGCCAACTCGCCAGGAATGTTGTCAAATATTACCGCCGATGTGTTAGGTTGGGTTAGGGTAGGTTATACTACGTTATTGATGTATATGAAGGCCCCAAGGAGACGTAGAGGCCAACTCGCCAGGAATGTTGTCAAATATTACCGCCGAGATGATAGGTTGGGTTAGGTTAGGTTATATTACGTTATTGATGTATATGAAGGCCCCACGGAGACGTAGAGGCCAACTCGCCAGGAATGTTGTCAAATATTACCGCCGATCTGTTAGGTTGGGTTAGGTTAGGTTATACTACGTTATTGATGTATATGAAGGCCCCACGGAGACGTAGAGGCCAACTCGCCAGAAATGTTGTCAAATATTACCGCCGAGATGATAGGTTGGGTTAGGTTAGGTTATATTACGTTATTGATGTATATAAAATTCCCACGGAGACGTAGAGGCCAACTCGCCAGGAATGTTGTCAAATATTAGTGCCGAGATGTTAGGTTGGATTAGGTTAGGTTATATTACGTTATTGATGTATATAAATGCCCCACGGAGACGTAGAGCCCAACTCGCCAGGAATGTTGTCAAATATTAGTTCCGAGAGATTGGGTTGGCTTAGGTTAGGTTATATTACGTTATTGATGTATATGAAGGTCCCACGGAGAGGTAGAGGCCAACTCGCCAGGAATGTTGTCAAAAATTAGTGCCGAGATGTTAGGTTGGGTTAAGTTAGGTAATATTACGTTATTGATGTATATGAAGGTCCCACGGTGACGTAGAGGCCAACTCGCCAGGAATGTTGTCAAATATTACCGCCGATGTGTTTGGTTGGGTTAGGGTAGGTTATACTAAGTTATTGATGTATATGAAGGCCCCGCGGAGACGTAGAGGCCAACTCACCAGAAATGTTGTGAAATATTACCGCCGAGATGATAGGTTGGGTTAGGTTAGGTTATATTACGTTATTGACGTATATGAAGGTCCCACGGAGACGTAGAGGCCAACTCGCCAGGAATGTTGTCAAATATTACCGCCGATGTGTTAGGTTGGGTTAGGGTAGGTTATACTACGTTATTGATGTATATGAAGGCCCCGCGGAGACGTAGAGGCCAACCCGTCAGGAATGTTGTCAAATAATAGCGCAGAAAGGTTAGGTTGGGTTAGTGTAGGTTATATTACGTTATTAATGTATATGAACGTCCCACGGAGACGTAGAGGCCAACTCGCCAGGAAGGTTGTCAAATATTACCGCCGAGATGATAGGTTGGGTTAGGTTAGGTTATATTACGTTATTTATGTATATGAAGGCCCCACGGAGACGTAGAGGCCAACTCGCCAGGAATGATGTCATATATTACCGCCGAGATGTTAGGTTGGTTTAGGTTAGGTTATATTACGTTATTGATGTGTATGAAGGCCCCACGGAGACGTAGAGGCCAACTCGCCAGGAATGTTGTCAAATATTACCGCCGATGTGTTAGGTTGGGTTAGGGTAGGTTATACTACGTTATTGATGTATATGAAGGCCCCACAGAGACGTAGAGGCCAACTCGCCAGAAATGTTGTCAAATATTACCGCCGAGATGATAGGTTGGGTTAGGTTAGGTTATATTACGTTATTGATGTATATAAAATTCCCACGGAGACGTAGAGGCCAACTCGCCAGGAATGTTGTCAAATATTAGTGCCGAGATGTTAGGTTGGATTAGGTTAGGTTATATTACGTTATTGATGTATATAAAGGCCCCGCGGAGACGTAGAGGCCAACCCGCCAGGAATGTTGTCAAATAATAGCGCCGAAAGGTTAGGTTGGGTTAGTTTAGGTTATATTACGTTATTGATGTATATGAAGGTCCCACGGAGAGGTAGAGGCCAACTCGCCAGGAATGTTGTCAAATATTAGTGCCGAGATGTTAGGTTGGGTTAAGTTAGGTAATATTACGTTATTGATGTATATGAAGGTCCCACGGTGACGTAGAGGCCAACTCGCCAGGAATGTTGTCAAATATTACCGCCGATGTGTTTGGTTGGGTTAGGGTAGGTTATACTACGTTATTGATGTATATGATGGCCCCGCGGAGACGTAGAGGCCAACTCACCAGAAATGTTGTGAAATATTACCGCCGAGATGATAGGTTGGGTTAGGTTAGGTTATATTACGTCATTGATGTATATGAAGGTCCCACGGAGACGTAGAGGCCAACTCGCCAGGAATGTTGTCAAATATTACCGCCGATGTGTTAGGTTGGGTTAGGGTAGGTTATACTACGTTATTGATGTATATGAAGGCCCCAAGGAGACGTAGAGGCCAACTCGCCAGGAATGTTGTCAAATATTACCGCCGAGATGATAGGTTGGGTTAGGTTAGGTTATATTACGTTATTGATGTATATGAAGGCCCCACGGAGACGTAGAGGCCAACTCGCCAGGAATGTTGTCAAATATTACCGCCGATCTGTTAGGTTGGGTTAGGTTAGGTTATACTACGTTATTGATGTATATGAAGGCCCCACGGAGACGTAGAGGCCAACTCGCCAGAAATGTTGTCAAATATTACCGCCGAGATGATAGGTTGGGTTAGGTTAGGTTATATTACGTTATTGATGTATATAAAATTCCCACGGAGACGTAGAGGCCAACTCGCCAGGAATGTTGTCAAATATTAGTGCCGAGATGTTAGGTTGGATTAGGTTAGGTTATATTACGTTATTGATGTATATAAATGCCCCACGGAGACGTAGAGCCCAACTCGCCAGGAATGTTGTCAAATATTAGTTCCGAGAGATTGGGTTGGCTTAGGTTAGGTTATATTACGTTATTGATGTATATGAAGGTCCCACGGAGAGGTAGAGGCCAACTCGCCAGGAATGTTGTCAAATATTAGTGCCGAGATGTTAGGTTGGGTTAAGTTAGGTAATATTACGTTATTGATGTATATGAAGGTCCCACGGTGACGTAGAGGCCAACTCGCCAGGAATGTTGTCAAATATTACCGCCGATGTGTTTGGTTGGGTTAGGGTAGGTTATACTAAGTTATTGATGTATATGAAGGCCCCGCGGAGACGTAGAGGCCAACTCACCAGAAATGTTGTGAAATATTACCGCCGAGATGTTAGGTTGGATTAGGTTAGGTTATATTACGTTATTGATGTATATAAAAGCCCCACGGAGACGTAGAGGCCAACTCGCCAGGAATGTTGTCAAATATTAGTTCCGAGAGATTGGGTTGGGTTAGGTTAGGTTATATTACGTTATTGATGTATATAAAGGTCCCAGGGAAACATAGAGGCCAACAAGACAGGAATGATGTCAAATATTACCGCCGAGATGTTACGTTGGTTTAGGTTAGGTTAAATTACGTTATTGATGTATATGAAGGTCCCACGGAGAGGTAGAGGCCAACTCGCCAGGAATGTTGTCAAATATTAGTGCCGAGATGTTAGGTTGGGTTAGGTTAGGTAATATTACGTTATTGATGTATATGAAGGCCGCACGGAGAGGTAGAGGCCAACTCGCCAGGAATGCTGTCAAATATTAGTGCCGAGATGTTAGGTTGGATTAGGTTAGGTTATATTACGTTATTGATGTATATAAAAGCCCCACGGAGACGTAGAGGCCAACTCGCCAGGAATGTTGTCAAATATTAGTTCCGAGAGATTGGGTTGGGTTAGGTTAGGTTATATTACGCTATTGATGTATATAAAAGTCCCATGGAGACGTAGAGGCCAACTCGCCAGGAATGTTGTCAAATATTACCGCCGAGATGATAGGTTGGGTTAGGTTAGGTTATATTACGTTATTGATGTATATGAAGGCCCCACGGAGACGTAGAGGCCAACTCGCCAGGAATGTTGTCAAATATTAGTGCCGAGAGATTGGGTTGGGTTAGGTTAGGTTATATTACGTTATTGATGTATATAAAGGCCCCGCGGAGACGTAGAGGCCAACCCGCCAGGAATGTTGTCAAATAATAGCGCCGAAAGGTTAGGTTGTGTTAGTTTAGGTTATATTACGTTATTGATATATGTGAAGGTCCCACGGACACGTAGATGCCAACTCGCCAGGAATGTTGTCACATAATAGCGCCGAGTGGTTAGGTTGGGTTATATTAGGTTATATTACGTTATTGATGGATATAAAGGTCTCACGAAGACGTAGAGGCCAACTCGCCAGGAATGTTGTCAAATATTACCGCCGAGATGTTAGGTTGGGTTAGGTTAGGTTATATTACGTTATTGATGTATATGAAGACCCCACGGAGACGTAGAGGCCAACTCGCCAGGAATGATGTCAAATATTACCGCCGAGATGTTAGGTTGGTTTAGGTTAGGTTATATTACGTTATTGATGTGTATGAAGGCCCCACGGAGACGTAGAGGCCAACTCGCCAGGAATGTTGTCAAATATTACCGCCGAGATGTTAGGTTGGGTTAGGTTAGGTTATATTACGTTATTGATGTATATAAAGGTCCCACGGAAACATAGAGGCCAACAAGCCAGGAATGTTGTCAAATATTACAGCCGAGATGTTAGGTTGGGTTAGGTTAGGTAATATTACGTTATTGATGTATATGAAGGCCGCACGGAGACGTAGAGGCCAACTCGCCAGGAATGTTGTCAAATATTACCGCCGATGTGTTAGGTTGGGTTAGGTTAGGTTATACTACGTTATTGATGTATATGAAGGTCCCACGGTGACGTAGAGGCCAACTCGCCAGGAATGTTGTCAAATATTACCGCCGATGTGTTTGGTTGGGTTAGGGTAGGTTATACTACGTTATTGATGTATATGATGGCCCCGCGGAGACGTAGAGGCCAACTCACCAGAAATGTTGTGAAATATTACCGCCGAGATGTTAGGTTGGATTAGGTTAGGTTATATTACGTTATTGATGTATATAAAAGCCCCACGGAGACGTAGAGGCCAACTCGCCAGGAATGTTGTCAAATATTAGTTCCGAGAGATTGGGTTGGGTTAGGTTAGGTTATATTACGTTATTGATGTATATAAAGGTCCCAGGGAAACATAGAGGCCAACAAGACAGGAATGATGTCAAATATTACCGCCGAGATGTTACGTTGGTTTAGGTTAGGTTAAATTACGTTATTGATGTATATGAAGGTCCCACGGAGAGGTAGAGGCCAACTCGCCAGGAATGTTGTCAAATATTAGTGCCGAGATGTTAGGTTGGGTTAGGTTAGGTAATATTACGTTATTGATGTATATGAAGGCCGCACGGAGAGGTAGAGGCCAACTCGCCAGGAATGCTGTCAAATATTAGTGCCGAGATGTTAGGTTGGATTAGGTTAGGTTATATTACGTTATTGATGTATATAAAAGCCCCACGGAGACGTAGAGGCCAACTCGCCAGGAATGTTGTCAAATATTAGTTCCGAGAGATTGGGTTGGGTTAGGTTAGGTTATATTACGCTATTGATGTATATAAAAGTCCCATGGAGACGTAGAGGCCAACTCGCCAGGAATGTTGTCAAATATTACCGCCGAGATGATAGGTTGGGTTAGGTTAGGTTATATTACGTTATTGATGTATATGAAGGCCCCACGGAGACGTAGAGGCCAACTCGCCAGGAATGTTGTCAAATATTAGTGCCGAGAGATTGGGTTGGGTTAGGTTAGGTTATATTACGTTATTGATGTATATAAAGGCCCCGCGGAGACGTAGAGGCCAACCCGCCAGGAATGTTGTCAAATAATAGCGCCGAAAGGTTAGGTTGTGTTAGTTTAGGTTATATTACGTTATTGATATATGTGAAGGTCCCACGGACACGTAGATGCCAACTCGCCAGGAATGTTGTCACATAATAGCGCCGAGTGGTTAGGTTGGGTTATATTAGGTTATATTACGTTATTGATGGATATAAAGGTCTCACGAAGACGTAGAGGCCAACTCGCCAGGAATGTTGTCAAATATTACCGCCGAGATGTTAGGTTGGGTTAGGTTAGGTTATATTACGTTATTGATGTATATGAAGACCCCACGGAGACGTAGAGGCCAACTCGCCAGGAATGATGTCAAATATTACCGCCGAGATGTTAGGTTGGTTTAGGTTAGGTTATATTACGTTATTGATGTGTATGAAGGCCCCACGGAGACGTAGAGGCCAACTCGCCAGGAATGTTGTCAAATATTACCGCCGAGATGTTAGGTTGGGTTAGGTTAGGTTATATTACGTTATTGATGTATATAAAGGTCCCACGGAAACATAGAGGCCAACAAGCCAGGAATGTTGTCAAATATTACAGCCGAGATGTTAGGTTGGGTTAGGTTAGGTAATATTACGTTATTGATGTATATGAAGGCCGCACGGAGACGTAGAGGCCAACTCGCCAGGAATGTTGTCAAATATTACCGCCGATGTGTTAGGTTGGGTTAGGTTAGGTTATACTACGTTATTGATGTATATGAAGGTCCCACGGTGACGTAGAGGCCAACTCGCCAGGAATGTTGTCAAATATTACCGCCGATGTGTTTGGTTGGGTTAGGGTAGGTTATACTACGTTATTGATGTATATGATGGCCCCGCGGAGACGTAGAGGCCAACTCACCAGAAATGTTGTGAAATATTACCGCCGAGATGATAGGTTGGGTTAGGTTAGGTTATATTACGTTATTGATGTATATGAAGGTCCCACGGAGACGTAGAGGCCAACTCGCCAGGAATGTTGTCAAATATTACCGCCGATGTGTTAGGTTGGGTTAGGGTAGGTTATACTACGTTATTGATGTATATGAAGGCCCCAAGGAGACGTAGAGGCCAACTCGCCAGGAATGTTGTCAAATATTACCGCCGAGATGATAGGTTGGGTTAGGTTAGGTTATATTACGTTATTGATGTATATGAAGGCCCCACGGAGACGTAGAGGCCAACTCGCCAGGAATGTTGTCAAATATTACCGCCGAGATGATAGGTTGGGTTAGGTTAGGTTATATTACGTTATTGATGTATACAAATGCCCCACGGAGACGTAGAGGCCAACTCGCCAGGAATGTTGTAAAATATTAGTTCCGAGAGATTGGGTTGGCTTAGGTTAGGTTATATTACGTTATTGATGTATATAAAGGCCCCGCGGAGACGTAGAGGCCAACCCGCCAGGAATGTTGTCAAATAATAGCGCCGAAAGGTTAGGTTGGGTTAGTTTAGGTTATATTACGTTATTGATGTATATGAAGGTCCCACGGAGAGGTAGAGGCCAACTCGCCAGGAATGTTGTCAAATATTAGTGCCGAGATGTTAGGTTGGGTTAAGTTAGGTAATATTACGTTATTGATGTATATGAAGGTCCCACGGTGACGTAGAGGCCAACTCGCCAGGAATGTTGTCAAATATTACCGCCGATGTGTTTGGTTGGGTTAGGGTAGGTTATACTACGTTATTGATGTATATGAAGGCCCCGCGGAGACGTAGAGGCCAACTCACCAGAAATGTTGTGAAATATTACCGCCGAGATGATAGGTTGGGTTAGGTTAGGTTATATTACGTTATTGATGTATATGAAGGTCCCACGGAGACGTAGAGGCCAACTCGCCAGGAATGTTGTCAAATATTACCGCCGATGTGTTAGGTTGGGTTAGGGTAGGTTATACTACGTTATTGATGTATATGAAGGCCCCAAGGAGACGTAGAGGCCAACTCGCCAGGAATGTTGTCAAATATTACCGCCGAGATGATAGGTTGGGTTAGGTTAGGTTATATTACGTTATTGATGTATATGAAGGCCCCACGGAGACGTAGAGGCCAACTCGCCAGGAATGTTGTCAAATATTACCGCCGATCTGTTAGGTTGGGTTAGGTTAGGTTATACTACGTTATTGATGTATATGAAGGCCCCACAGAGACGTAGAGGCCAACTCGCCAGAAATGTTGTCAAATATTACCGCCGAGATGATAGGTTGGGTTAGGTTAGGTTATATTACGTTATTGATGTATATAAATGCCCCACGGAGACGTAGAGGCCAACTCGCCAGGAATGTTGTAAAATATTAGTTCCGAGAGATTGGGTTGGCTTAGGTTAGGTTATATTACGTTATTGATGTATATAAAGGCCCCGCGGAGACGTAGAGGCCAACCCGCCAGGAATGTTGTCAAATAATAGCGCCGAAAGGTTAGGTTGGGTTAGATTAGGTTATATTACGTTATTGATGTATATGAAGGTCCCACGGAGAGGTAGAGGCCAACTCGCCAGGAATGTTGTCAAATATTAGTGCCGAGATGTTAGGTTGGGTTAAGTTAGGTAATATTACGTTATTGATGTATATGAAGGTCCCACGGTGACGTAGAGGCCAACTCGCCAGGAATGTTGTCAAATATTACCGCCGATGTGTTTGGTTGGGTTAGGGTAGGTTATACTACGTTATTGATGTATATGAAGGCCCCGCGGAGACGTAGAGGCCAACTCACCAGAAATGGTGTGAAATATTACCGCCGAGATGATAGGTTGGGTTAGGTTAGGTTATATTACGTTATTGATGTATATGAAGGTCCCACGGAGACGTAGAGGCCAACTCGCCAGGAATGTTGTCAAATATTACCGCCGATGTGTTAGGTTGGGTTAGGGTAGGTTATACTACGTTATTGATGTATATGAAGGCCCCGCGGAGACGTAGAGGCCAACCCGTCAGGAATGTTGTCAAATAATAGCGCAGAAAGGTTAGGTTGGGTTAGTGTAGGTTATATTACGTTATTAATGTATATGAACGTCCCACGGAGACGTAGAGGCCAACTCGCCAGGAAGGTTGTCAAATATTACCGCCGAGATGATAGGTTGGGTTAGGTTAGGTTATATTACGTTATTTATGTATATGAAGGCCCCACGGAGACGTAGAGGCCAACTCGCCAGGAATGATGTCATATATTACCGCCGAGATGTTAGGTTGGTTTAGGTTAGGTTATATTACGTTATTGATGTGTATGAAGGCCCCACGGAGACGTAGAGGCCAACTCGCCAGGAATGTTGTCAAATATTACCGCCGATGTGTTAGGTTGGGTTAGGTTAGGTTATACTACGTTATTGATGTATATGAAGGCCCCACAGAGACGTAGAGGCCAACTCGCCAGAAATGTTGTCAAATATTACCGCCGAGATGATAGGTTGGGTTAGGTTAGGTTATATTACGTTATTGATGTATATAAAATTCCCACGGAGACGTAGAGGCCAACTCGCCAGGAATGTTGTCAAATATTAGTGCCGAGATGTTAGGTTGGATTAGGTTAGGTTATATTACGTTATTGATGTATATAAAGGCCCCGCGGAGACGTAGAGGCCAACCCGCCAGGAATGTTGTCAAATAATAGCGCCGAAAGGTTAGGTTGGGTTAGTTTAGGTTATATTACGTTATTGATGTATATGAAGGTCCCACGGAGAGGTAGAGGCCAACTCGCCAGGAATGTTGTCAAATATTAGTGCCGAGATGTTAGGTTGGGTTAAGTTAGGTAATATTACGTTATTGATGTATATGAAGGTCCCACGGTGACGTAGAGGCCAACTCGCCAGGAATGTTGTCAAATATTACCGCCGATGTGTTTGGTTGGGTTAGGGTAGGTTATACTACGTTATTGATGTATATGATGGCCCCGCGGAGACGTAGAGGCCAACTCACCAGAAATGTTGTCAAATAATAGCGCCGAAAGGTTAGGTTGGGTTAGTTTAGGTTATATTACGTTATTGATGTATATGAAGGTCCCACGGAGAGGTAGAGGCCAACTCGCCAGGAATGTTGTCAAATATTAGTGCCGAGATGTTAGGTTGGGTTAGGTTAGGTAATATTACGTTATTGATGTATATGAAGGCCGCACGGAGAGGTAGAGGCCAACTCGCCAGGAATGCTGTCAAATATTAGTGCCGAGATGTTAGGCTGGGTTAGGTTAGGTAATATTACGTTATGATGTATATGAAGGTCCCACGGAGACGTAGAGGCCAACTCGCCAGGAATGTTGTCAAATATTAGTACCGAGATGTTAGGTTGGGTTAGGTTAGGTTATATTACGCTATTGATGTATATAAAAGTCCCATGGAGACGTAGAGGCCAACTCGCCAGGAAGGTTGTCAAATATTACCGCCGAGATGATAGGTTGGGTTAGGTTAGGTTATATTACGTTATTTATGTATATGAAGGCCCCACGGAGACGTAGAGGCCAACTCGCCAGGAATGATGTCATATATTACCGCCGAGATGTTAGGTTGGTTTAGGTTAGGTTATATTACGTTATTGATGTGTATGAAGGCCCCACGGAGACGTAGAGGCCAACTCGCCAGGAATGTTGTCAAATATTACCGCCGATGTGTTAGGTTGGGTTAGGTTAGGTTATACTACGTTATTGATGTATATGAAGGCCCCACAGAGACGTAGAGGCCAACTCGCCAGAAATGTTGTCAAATATTACCGCCGAGATGATAGGTTGGGTTAGGTTAGGTTATATTACGTTATTGATGTATATAAAATTCCCACGGAGACGTAGAGGCCAACTCGCCAGGAATGTTGTCAAATATTAGTGCCGAGATGTTAGGTTGGATTAGGTTAGGTTATATTACGTTATTGATGTATATAAAGGCCCCGCGGAGACGTAGAGGCCAACCCGCCAGGAATGTTGTCAAATAATAGCGCCGAAAGGTTAGGTTGGGTTAGTTTAGGTTATATTACGTTATTGATGTATATGAAGGTCCCACGGAGAGGTAGAGGCCAACTCGCCAGGAATGTTGTCAAATATTAGTGCCGAGATGTTAGGTTGGGTTAAGTTAGGTAATATTACGTTATTGATGTATATGAAGGTCCCACGGTGACGTAGAGGCCAACTCGCCAGGAATGTTGTCAAATATTACCGCCGATGTGTTTGGTTGGGTTAGGGTAGGTTATACTACGTTATTGATGTATATGATGGCCCCGCGGAGACGTAGAGGCCAACTCACCAGAAATGTTGTGAAATATTACCGCCGAGATGATAGGTTGGGTTAGGTTAGGTTATATTACGTTATTGATGTATATGAAGGTCCCACGGAGACGTAGAGGCCAACTCGCCAGGAATGTTGTCAAATATTACCGCCGATGTGTTAGGTTGGGTTAGGGTAGGTTATACTACGTTATTGATGTATATGAAGGCCCCAAGGAGACGTAGAGGCCAACTCGCCAGGAATGTTGTCAAATATTACCGCCGAGATGATAGGTTGGTTTAGGTTAGGTTATATTACGTTATTGATGTGTATGAAGGCCCCACGGAGACGTAGAGGCCAACTCGCCAGGAATGTTGTCAAATATTACCGCCGATGTGTTAGGTTGGGTTAGGTTAGGTTATACTACGTTATTGATGTATATGAAGGCCCCACAGAGACGTAGAGGCCAACTCGCCAGAAATGTTGTCAAATATTACCGCCGAGATGATAGGTTGGGTTAGGTTAGGTTATATTACGTTATTGATGTATATAAAATTCCCACGGAGACGTAGAGGCCAACTCGCCAGGAATGTTGTCAAATATTAGTGCCGAGATGTTAGGTTGGATTAGGTTAGGTTATATTACGTTATTGATGTATATAAAGGCCCCGCGGAGACGTAGAGGCCAACCCGCCAGGAATGTTGTCAAATAATAGCGCCGAAAGGTTAGGTTGGGTTAGTTTAGGTTATATTACGTTATTGATGTATATGAAGGTCCCACGGAGAGGTAGAGGCCAACTCGCCAGGAATGTTGTCAAATATTAGTGCCGAGATGTTAGGTTGGGTTAGGTTAGGTAATATTACGTTATTGATGTATATGAAGGCCGCACGGAGAGGTAGAGGCCAACTCGCCAGGAATGCTGTCAAATATTAGTGCCGAGATGTTAGGCTGGGTTAGGTTAGGTAATATTACGTTATGATGTATATGAAGGTCCCACGGAGACGTAGAGGCCAACTCGCCAGGAATGTTGTCAAATATTAGTACCGAGATGTTAGGTTGGGTTAGGTTAGGTTATATTACGCTATTGATGTATATAAAAGTCCCATGGAGACGTAGAGGCCAACTCGCCAGGAATGTTGTCAAATATTACCGCCGAGATGATAGGTTGGGTTAGGTTAGGTTATATTACGTTATTGATGTATATGAAGGCCCCACGGAGACGTAGAGGCCAACTCGCCAGGAATGTTGTCAAATATTAGTGCCGAGAGATTGGGTTGGGTTAGGTTAGGTTATATTACGTTATTGATGTATATAAAGGCCCCGCGGAGACGTAGAGGCCAACCCGCCAGGAATGTTGTCAAATAATAGCGCCGAAAGGTTAGGTTGTGTTAGTTTAGGTTATATTACGTTATTGATATATGTGAAGGTCCCACGGACACGTAGATGCCAACTCGCCAGGAATGTTGTCACATAATAGCGCCGAGTGGTTAGGTTGGGTTATATTAGGTTATATTACGTTATTGATGGATATAAAGGTCTCACGAAGACGTAGAGGCCAACTCGCCAGGAATGTTGTCAAATATTACCGCCGAGATGTTAGGTTGGGTTAGGTTAGGTTATATTACGTTATTGATGTATATGAAGACCCCACGGAGACGTAGAGGCCAACTCGCCAGGAATGATGTCAAATATTACCGCCGAGATGTTAGGTTGGTTTAGGTTAGGTTATATTACGTTATTGATGTGTATGAAGGCCCCACGGAGACGTAGAGGCCAACTCGCCAGGAATGTTGTCAAATATTACCGCCGAGATGTTAGGTT
This sequence comes from Xylocopa violacea, assembly GCA_963969225.1. Taxonomy (NCBI): domain Eukaryota; kingdom Metazoa; phylum Arthropoda; class Insecta; order Hymenoptera; family Apidae; genus Xylocopa; species Xylocopa violacea. The sequence continues at coordinate 852,793 of CAXAJV010000168.1, read as the reverse complement.
GGGTTAGGTTAGGTTATATTACGTTATTGATGTATATAAAGGTCCCACGGAAACATAGAGGCCAACAAGCCAGGAATGTTGTCAAATATTACAGCCGAGATGTTAGGTTGGGTTAGGTTAGGTAATATTACGTTATTGATGTATATAAAGGCCCCGCGGAGACGTAGAGGCCAACCCGCCAGGAATGTTGTCAAATAATAGCGCCGAAAGGTTAGGTTGGGTTAGTTTAGGTTATATTACGTTATTGATGTATATGAAGGTCCCACGGAGAGGTAGAGGCCAACTCGCCAGGAATGTTGTCAAATATTAGTGCCGAGATGTTAGGTTGGGTTAAGTTAGGTAATATTACGTTATTGATGTATATGAAGGTCCCACGGTGACGTAGAGGCCAACTCGCCAGGAATGTTGTCAAATATTACCGCCGATGTGTTTGGTTGGGTTAGGGTAGGTTATACTACGTTATTGATGTATATGATGGCCCCGCGGAGACGTAGAGGCCAACTCACCAGAAATGGTGTGAAATATTACCGCCGAGATGATAGGTTGGGTTAGGTTAGGTTATATTACGTTATTGATGTATATGAAGGTCCCACGGAGACGTAGAGGCCAACTCGCCAGGAATGTTGTCAAATATTACCGCCGATGTGTTAGGTTGGGTTAGGGTAGGTTATACTACGTTATTGATGTATATGAAGGCCCCAAGGAGACGTAGAGGCCAACTCGCCAGGAATGTTGTCAAATATTACCGCCAAGATGATAGGTTGGTTTAGGTTAGGTTATATTACGTTATTGATGTGTATGAAGGCCCCACGGAGACGTAGAGGCCAACTCGCCAGGAATGTTGTCAAATATTACCGCCGATGTGTTAGGTTGGGTTAGGTTAGGTTATACTACGTTATTGATGTATATGAAGGCCCCACAGAGACGTAGAGGCCAACTCGCCAGAAATGTTGTCAAATATTACCGCCGAGATGATAGGTTGGGTTAGGTTAGGTTATATTACGTTATTGATGTATATAAAATTCCCACGGAGACGTAGAGGCCAACTCGCCAGGAATGTTGTCAAATATTAGTGCCGAGATGTTAGGTTGGATTAGGTTAGGTTATATTACGTTATTGATGTATATAAAGGCCCCGCGGAGACGTAGAGGCCAACCCGCCAGGAATGTTGTCAAATAATAGCGCCGAAAGGTTAGGTTGGGTTAGTTTAGGTTATATTACGTTATTGATGTATATGAAGGTCCCACGGAGAGGTAGAGGCCAACTCGCCAGGAATGTTGTCAAATATTAGTGCCGAGATGTTAGGTTGGGTTAGGTTAGGTAATATTACGTTATTGATGTATATGAAGGCCGCACGGAGAGGTAGAGGCCAACTCGCCAGGAATGCTGTCAAATATTAGTGCCGAGATGTTAGGCTGGGTTAGGTTAGGTAATATTACGTTATGATGTATATGAAGGTCCCACGGAGACGTAGAGGCCAACTCGCCAGGAATGTTGTCAAATATTAGTACCGAGATGTTAGGTTGGGTTAGGTTAGGTTATATTACGCTATTGATGTATATAAAAGTCCCATGGAGACGTAGAGGCCAACTCGCCAGGAATGTTGTCAAATATTACCGCCGAGATGATAGGTTGGGTTAGGTTAGGTTATATTACGTTATTGATGTATATGAAGGCCCCACGGAGACGTAGAGGCCAACTCGCCAGGAATGTTGTCAAATATTAGTGCCGAGAGATTGGGTTGGGTTAGGTTAGGTTATATTACGTTATTGATGTATATAAAGGCCCCGCGAAGACGTAGAGGCCAACCCGCCAGGAATGTTGTCAAATAATAGCGCCGAAAGGTTAGGTTGTGTTAGTTTAGGTTATATTACGTTATTGATATATGTGAAGGTCCCACGGACACGTAGATGCCAACTCGCCAGGAATGTTGTCACATAATAGCGCCGAGTGGTTAGGTTGGGTTATATTAGGTTATATTACGTTATTGATGGATATAAAGGTCTCACGAAGACGTAGAGGCCAACTCGCCAGGAATGTTGTCAAATATTACCGCCGAGATGTTAGGTTGGGTTAGGTTAGGTTATATTACGTTATTGATGTATATAAAATTCCCACGGAGACGTAGAGGCCAACTCGCCAGGAATGTTGTCAAATATTAGTGCCGAGATGTTAGGTTGGATTAGGTTAGGTTATATTACGTTATTGATGTATATAAAGGCCCCGCGGAGACGTAGAGGCCAACCCGCCAGGAATGTTGTCAAATAATAGCGCCGAAAGGTTAGGTTGGGTTAGTTTAGGTTATATTACGTTATTGATGTATATGAAGGTCCCACGGAGAGGTAGAGGCCAACTCGCCAGGAATGTTGTCAAATATTAGTGCCGAGATGTTAGGTTGGGTTAGGTTAGGTAATATTACGTTATTGATGTATATGAAGGCCGCACGGAGAGGTAGAGGCCAACTCGCCAGGAATGCTGTCAAATATTAGTGCCGAGATGTTAGGCTGGGTTAGGTTAGGTAATATTACGTTATGATGTATATGAAGGTCCCACGGAGACGTAGAGGCCAACTCGCCAGGAATGTTGTCAAATATTAGTACCGAGATGTTAGGTTGGGTTAGGTTAGGTTATATTACGCTATTGATGTATATAAAAGTCCCATGGAGACGTAGAGGCCAACTCGCCAGGAATGTTGTCAAATATTACCGCCGAGATGATAGGTTGGGTTAGGTTAGGTTATATTACGTTATTGATGTATATGAAGGCCCCACGGAGACGTAGAGGCCAACTCGCCAGGAATGTTGTCAAATATTAGTGCCGAGAGATTGGGTTGGGTTAGGTTAGGTTATATTACGTTATTGATGTATATAAAGGCCCCGCGGAGACGTAGAGGCCAACCCGCCAGGAATGTTGTCAAATATTAGTGCCGAGATGTTAGGCTGGGTTAGGTTAGGTAATATTACGTTATGATGTATATGAAGGTCCCACGGAGACGTAGAGGCCAACTCGCCAGGAATGTTGTCAAATATTAGTACCGAGATGTTAGGTTGGGTTAGGTTAGGTTATATTACGCTATTGATGTATATAAAAGTCCCATGGAGACGTAGAGGCCAACTCGCCAGGAATGTTGTCAAATATTACCGCCGAGATGATAGGTTGGGTTAGGTTAGGTTATATTACGTTATTGATGTATATGAAGGCCCCACGGAGACGTAGAGGCCAACTCGCCAGGAATGTTGTCAAATATTAGTGCCGAGAGATTGGGTTGGGTTAGGTTAGGTTATATTACGTTATTGATGTATATAAAGGCCCCGCGGAGACGTAGAGGCCAACCCGCCAGGAATGTTGTCAAATAATAGCGCCGAAAGGTTAGGTTGTGTTAGTTTAGGTTATATTACGTTATTGATATATGTGAAGGTCCCACGGACACGTAGATGCCAACTCGCCAGGAATGTTGTCACATAATAGCGCCGAGTGGTTAGGTTGGGTTATATTAGGTTATATTACGTTATTGATGGATATAAAGGTCTCACGAAGACGTAGAGGCCAACTCGCCAGGAATGTTGTCAAATATTACCGCCGAGATGTTAGGTTGGGTTAGGTTAGGTTATATTACGTTATTGATGTATATAAAATTCCCACGGAGACGTAGAGGCCAACTCGCCAGGAATGTTGTCAAATATTAGTGCCGAGATGTTAGGTTGGATTAGGTTAGGTTATATTACGTTATTGATGTATATAAAGGCCCCGCGGAGACGTAGAGGCCAACCCGCCAGGAATGTTGTCAAATAATAGCGCCGAAAGGTTAGGTTGGGTTAGTTTAGGTTATATTACGTTATTGATGTATATGAAGGTCCCACGGAGAGGTAGAGGCCAACTCGCCAGGAATGTTGTCAAATATTAGTGCCGAGATGTTAGGTTGGGTTAGGTTAGGTAATATTACGTTATTGATGTATATGAAGGCCGCACGGAGAGGTAGAGGCCAACTCGCCAGGAATGCTGTCAAATATTAGTGCCGAGATGTTAGGCTGGGTTAGGTTAGGTAATATTACGTTATGATGTATATGAAGGTCCCACGGAGACGTAGAGGCCAACTCGCCAGGAATGTTGTCAAATATTAGTACCGAGATGTTAGGTTGGGTTAGGTTAGGTTATATTACGCTATTGATGTATATAAAAGTCCCATGGAGACGTAGAGGCCAACTCGCCAGGAATGTTGTCAAATATTACCGCCGAGATGATAGGTTGGGTTAGGTTAGGTTATATTACGTTATTGATGTATATGAAGGCCCCACGGAGACGTAGAGGCCAACTCGCCAGGAATGTTGTCAAATATTAGTGCCGAGAGATTGGGTTGGGTTAGGTTAGGTTATATTACGTTATTGATGTATGTAAAGGCCCCGCGGAGACGTAGAGGCCAACCCGCCAGGAATGTTGTCAAATAATAGCGCCGAAAGGTTAGGTTGTGTTAGTTTAGGTTATATTACGTTATTGATATATGTGAAGGTCCCACGGACACGTAGATGCCAACTCGCCAGGAATGTTGTCACATAATAGCGCCGAGTGGTTAGGTTGGGTTATATTAGGTTATATTACGTTATTGATGGATATAAAGGTCTCACGAAGACGTAGAGGCCAACTCGCCAGGAATGTTGTCAAATATTACCGCCGAGATGTTAGGTTGGGTTAGGTTAGGTTATATTACGTTATTGATGTATATGAAGACCCCACGGAGACGTAGAGGCCAACTCGCCAGGAATGATGTCAAATATTACCGCCGAGATGTTAGGTTGGTTTAGGTTAGGTTATATTACGTTATTGATGTGTATGAAGGCCCCACGGAGACGTAGAGGCCAACTCGCCAGGAATGTTGTCAAATATTACCGCCGAGATGTTAGGTTGGGTTAGGTTAGGTTATATTACGTTATTGATGTATATAAAGGTCCCACGGAAACATAGAGGCCAACAAGCCAGGAATGTTGTCAAATATTACAGCCGAGATGTTAGGTTGGGTTAGGTTAGGTAATATTACGTTATTGATGTATATGAAGGCCGCACGGAGACGTAGAGGCCAACCCGCCAGGAATGTTGTCAAATATTACCGCCGATGTGTTAGGTTGGGTTAGGTTAGGTTATACTACGTTATTGATGTATATGAAGGTCCCACGGTGACGTAGAGGCCAACTCGCCAGGAATGTTGTCAAATATTACCGCCGATGTGTTTGGTTGGGTTAGGGTAGGTTATACTACGTTATTGATGTATATGATGGCCCCGCGGAGACGTAGAGGCCAACTCACCAGAAATGTTGTGAAATATTACAGCCGAGATGTTAGGTTGGGTTAGGTTAGGTTATATTACGTTATTGATGTATATGAAGGTCCCACGGAGACGTAGAGGCCAACTCGCCAGGAATGTTGTCAAATATTACCGCCGATGTGTTAGGTTGGGTTAGGGTAGGTTATACTACGTTATTGATGTATATGAAGGCCCCAAGGAGACGTAGAGGCCAACTCGCCAGGAATGTTGTCAAATATTACCGCCGATCTGTTAGGTTGGGTTAGGTTAGGTTATACTACGTTATTGATGTATATGAAGGCCCCACGGAGACGTAGAGGCCAACTCGCCAGAAATGTTGTCAAATATTACCGCCGAGATGATAGGTTGGGTTAGGTTAGGTTATATTACGTTATTGATGTATATAAAATTCCCACGGAGACGTAGAGGCCAACTCGCCAGGAATGTTGTCAAATATTAGTGCCGAGATGTTAGGTTGGATTAGGTTAGGTTATATTACGTTATTGATGTATATAAATGCCCCACGGAGACGTAGAGCCCAACTCGCCAGGAATGTTGTCAAATATTAGTTCCGAGAGATTGGGTTGGCTTAGGTTAGGTTATATTACGTTATTGATGTATATAAAGGCCCCGCGGAGACGTAGAGGCCAACCCGCCAGGAATGTTGTCAAATAATAGCGCCGAAAGGTTAGGTTGGGTTAGTTTAGGTTATATTACGTTATTGATGTATATGAAGGTCCCACGGAGAGGTAGAGGCCAACTCGCCAGGAATGTTGTCAAATATTAGTGCCGAGATGTTAGGTTGGGTTAAGTTAGGTAATATTACGTTATTGATGTATATGAAGGTCCCACGGTGACGTAGAGGCCAACTCGCCAGGAATGTTGTCAAATATTACCGCCGATGTGTTTGGTTGGGTTAGGGTAGGTTATACTACGTTATTGATGTATATGAAGGCCCCACGGAGACGTAGAGGCCAACTCACCAGAAATGTTGTGAAATATTACCGCCGAGATGATAGGTTGGGTTAGGTTAGGTTATATTACGTTATTGATGTATATAAAATTCCCACGGAGACGTAGAGGCCAACTCTTCAGGAATGTTGTCAAATATTAGTGCCGAGATGTTAGGTTGGATTAGGTTAGGTTATATTACGTTATTGATGTATATAAAAGCCCCACGGAGACGTAGAGGCCAACTCGCCAGGAATGTTGTCAAATATTAGTTCCGAGAGATTGGGTTGGGTTAGGTTAGGTTATATTACGTTATTGATGTATATAAAGGTCCCAGGGAAACATAGAGGCCAACAAGACAGGAATGATGTCAAATATTACCGCCGAGATGTTACGTTGGTTTAGGTTAGGTTAAATTACGTTATTGATGTATATGAAGGTCCCACGGAGAGGTAGAGGCCAACTCGCCAGGAATGTTGTCAAATATTAGTGCCGAGATGTTAGGTTGGGTTAGGTTAGGTAATATTACGTTATTGATGTATATGAAGGCCGCACGGAGAGGTAGAGGCCAACTCGCCAGGAATGCTGTCAAATATTAGTGCCGAGATGTTAGGCTGGGTTAGGTTAGGTAATATTACGTTATGATGTATATGAAGGTCCCACGGAGACGTAGAGGCCAACTCGCCAGGAATGTTGTCAAATATTAGTACCGAGATGTTAGGTTGGGTTAGGTTAGGTTATATTACGCTATTGATGTATATAAAAGTCCCATGGAGACGTAGAGGCCAACTCGCCAGGAATGTTGTCAAATATTACCGCCGAGATGATAGGTTGGGTTAGGTTAGGTTATATTACGTTATTGATGTATATGAAGGCCCCACGGAGACGTAGAAGCCAACTCGCCAGGAATGTTGTCAAATATTAGTGCCGAGAGATTGGGTTGGGTTAGGTTAGGTTATATTACGTTATTGATGTATATAAAGGTCCCACGGAAACATAGAGGCCAACAAGCCAGGAATGTTGTCAAATATTACAGCCGAGATGTTAGGTTGGGTTAGGTTAGGTAATATTACGTTATTGATGTATATGAAGGCCGCACGGAGCCGTAGAGGCCAACTCGCCAGGAATGTTGTCAAATATTACCGCCGATGTGTTAGGTTGGGTTAGGTTAGGTTATACTACGTTATTGATGTATATGAAGGTCCCACGGTGACGTAGAGGCCAACTCGCCAGGAATGTTGTCAAATATTACCGCCGATGTGTTTGGTTGGGTTAGGGTAGGTTATACTACGTTATTGATGTATATGATGGCCCCGCGGAGACGTAGAGGCCAACTCACCAGAAATGTTGTGAAATATTACAGCCGAGATGTTAGGTTGGGTTAGGTTAGGTTATATTACGTTATTGATGTATATGAAGGTCCCACGGAGACGTAGAGGCCAACTCGCCAGGAATGTTGTCAAATATTACCGCCGATGTGTTAGGTTGGGTTAGGGTAGGTTATACTACGTTATTGATGTATATGAAGGCCCCAAGGAGACGTAGAGGCCAACTCGCCAGGAATGTTGTCAAATATTACCGCCGATCTGTTAGGTTGGGTTAGGTTAGGTTATACTACGTTATTGATGTATATGAAGGCCCCACGGAGACGTAGAGGCCAACTCGCCAGAAATGTTGTCAAATATTACCGCCGAGATGATAGGTTGGGTTAGGTTAGGTTATATTACGTTATTGATGTATATAAAATTCCCACGGAGACGTAGAGGCCAACTCGCCAGGAATGTTGTCAAATATTAGTGCCGAGATGTTAGGTTGGATTAGGTTAGGTTATATTACGTTATTGATGTATATAAATGCCCCACGGAGACGTAGAGCCCAACTCGCCAGGAATGTTGTCAAATATTAGTTCCGAGAGATTGGGTTGGCTTAGGTTAGGTTATATTACGTTATTGATGTATATAAAGGCCCCGCGGAGACGTAGAGGCCAACCCGCCAGGAATGTTGTCAAATAATAGCGCCGAAAGGTTAGGTTGGGTTAGTTTAGGTTATATTACGTTATTGATGTATATGAAGGTCCCACGGAGAGGTAGAGGCCAACTCGCCAGGAATGTTGTCAAATATTAGTGCCGAGATGTTAGGTTGGGTTAAGTTAGGTAATATTACGTTATTGATGTATATGAAGGTCCCACGGTGACGTAGAGGCCAACTCGCCAGGAATGTTGTCAAATATTACCGCCGATGTGTTTGGTTGGGTTAGGGTAGGTTATACTACGTTATTGATGTATATGAAGGCCCCACGGAGACGTAGAGGCCAACTCACCAGAAATGTTGTGAAATATTACCGCCGAGATGATAGGTTGGGTTAGGTTAGGTTATATTACGTTATTGATGTATATAAAATTCCCACGGAGACGTAGAGGCCAACTCTTCAGGAATGTTGTCAAATATTAGTGCCGAGATGTTAGGTTGGATTAGGTTAGGTTATATTACGTTATTGATGTATATAAAAGCCCCACGGAGACGTAGAGGCCAACTCGCCAGGAATGTTGTCAAATATTAGTTCCGAGAGATTGGGTTGGGTTAGGTTAGGTTATATTACGTTATTGATGTATATAAAGGTCCCAGGGAAACATAGAGGCCAACAAGACAGGAATGATGTCAAATATTACCGCCGAGATGTTACGTTGGTTTAGGTTAGGTTAAATTACGTTATTGATGTATATGAAGGTCCCACGGAGAGGTAGAGGCCAACTCGCCAGGAATGTTGTCAAATATTAGTGCCGAGATGTTAGGTTGGGTTAGGTTAGGTAATATTACGTTATTGATGTATATGAAGGCCGCACGGAGAGGTAGAGGCCAACTCGCCAGGAATGCTGTCAAATATTAGTGCCGAGATGTTAGGCTGGGTTAGGTTAGGTAATATTACGTTATGATGTATATGAAGGTCCCACGGAGACGTAGAAGCCAACTCGCCAGGAATGTTGTCAAATATTAGTGCCGAGAGATTGGGTTGGGTTAGGTTAGGTTATATTACGTTATTGATGTATATAAAGGCCCCGCGGAGACGTAGAGGCCAACCCGCCAGGAATGTTGTCAAATAATAGCGCCGAAAGGTTAGGTTGTGTTAGTTTAGGTTATATTACGTTATTGATATATGTGAAGGTCCCACGGACACGTAGATGCCAACTCGCCAGGAATGTTTACACATAATAGCGCCGAGTGGTTAGGTTGGGTTATATTAGGTTATATTACGTTATTGATGGATATAAAGGTCTCACGGAGACGTAGAGGACAACTCGCCAGGAATGTTGTCAAATATTACCGCCGAGATGTTAGGTTGGGTTAGGTTAGGTTATATTACGTTATTGATGTATATGAAGACCCGACGGAGACGTAGAGGCCAACTCGCCAGGAATGATGTCAAATATTACCGCCGAGATGTTAGGTTGGTTTAGGTTAGGTTATATTACGTTATTGATGTGTATGAAGGCCCCACGGAGACGTAGAGGCCAACTCGCCAGGAATGTTGTCAAATATTACCGCCGAGATGTTAGGTTGGGTTAGGTTAGGTTATATTACGTTATTGATGTATATAAAGGTCCCACGGAAACATAGAGGCCAACAAGCCAGGAATGTTGTCAAATATTACAGCCGAGATGTTAGGTTGGGTTAGGTTAGGTAATATTACGTTATTGATGTATATGAAGGCCGCACGGAGACGTAGAGGCCAACTCGCCAGGAATGTTGTCAAATATTACCGCCGATGTGTTAGGTTGGGTTAGGTTAGGTTATACTACGTTATTGATGTATATGAAGGCCCCACGGAGACGTAGAGGCCAACTCGCCAGGAATGTTGTAAAATATTAGTTCCGAGAGATTGGGTTGTCTTAGGTTAGGTTATATTACGTTATTGATGTATATAAAGGCCCCGCGGAGACGTAGAAGCCAACCCGCCAGGAATGTTGTCAAATAATAGCGCCGAAAGGTTAGGTTGGGTTAGTTTAGGTTATATTACGTTATTGATGTATATGAAGGTCCCACGGAGAGGTAGAGGCCAACTCGCCAGGAATGTTGTCAAATATTAGTGCCGAGATGTTAGGTTGGGTTAAGTTAGGTAATATTACGTTATTGATGTATATGAAGGTCCCACGGTGACGTAGAGGCCAACTCGCCAGGAATGTTGTCAAATATTACCGCCGATGTGTTTGGTTGGGTTAGGGTAGGTTATACTACGTTATTGATGTATATGATGGCCCCGCGGAGACGTAGAGGCCAACTCACCAGAAATGTTGTGAAATATTACCGCCGAGATGATAGGTTGGGTTAGGTTAGGTTATATTACGTCATTGACGTATATGAAGGTCCCACGGAGACGTAGAGGCCAACTCGCCAGGAATGTTGTCAAATATTACCGCCGATGTGTTAGGTTGGGTTAGGGTAGGTTATACTACGTTATTGATGTATATGAAGGCCCCAAGGAGACGTAGAGGCCAACTCGCCAGGAATGTTGTCAAATATTACCGCCGAGATGATAGGTTGGGTTAGGTTAGGTTATATTACGTTATTGATGTATATGAAGGCCCCACGGAGACGTAGAGGCCAACTCGCCAGGAATGTTGTCAAATATTACCGCCGATCTGTTAGGTTGGGTTAGGTTAGGTTATACTACGTTATTGATGTATATGAAGGCCCCACGGAGACGTAGAGGCCAACTCGCCAGAAATGTTGTCAAATATTACCGCCGAGATGATAGGTTGGGTTAGGTTAGGTTATATTACGTTATTGATGTATATAAAGTTCCCACGGAGACGTAGAGGCCAACTCGCCAGGAATGTTGTCAAATATTAGTGCCGAGATGTTAGGTTGGATTAGGTTAGGTTATATTACGTTATTGATGTATATAAATGCCCCACGGAGACGTAGAGCCCAACTCGCCAGGAATGTTGTCAAATATTAGTTCCGAGAGATTGGGTTGGCTTAGGTTAGGTTATATTACGTTATTGATGTATATAAAGGCCCCGCGGAGACGTAGAGGCCAACCCGCCAGGAATGTTGTCAAATAATAGCGCCGAAAGGTTAGGTTGGGTTAGTTTAGGTTATATTACGTTATTGATGTATATGAAGGTCCCACGGAGAGGTAGAGGCCAACTCGCCAGGAATGTTGTCAAATATTAGTGCCGAGATGTTAGGTTGGGTTAAGTTAGGTAATATTACGTTATTGATGTATATGAAGGTCCCACGGTGACGTAGAGGCCAAGTCGCCAGGAATGTTGTCAAATATTACCGCCGATGTGTTTGGTTGGGTTAGGGTAGGTTATACTACGTTATTGATGTATATGAAGGCCCCACGGAGACGTAGAGGCCAACTCACCAGAAATGTTGTGAAATATTACCGCCGAGATGATAGGTTGGGTTAGGTTAGGTTATATTACGTTATTGATGTATATAAAATTCCCACGGAGACGTAGAGGCCAACTCTTCAGGAATGTTGTCAAATATTAGTGCCGAGATGTTAGGTTGGATTAGGTTAGGTTATATTACGTTATTGATGTATATAAAAGCCCCACGGAGACGTAGAGGCCAACTCGCCAGGAATGTTGTCAAATATTAGTTCCGAGAGATTGGGTTGGGTTAGGTTAGGTTATATTACGTTATTGATGTATATAAAGGTCCCAGGGAAACATAGAGGCCAACAAGACAGGAATGATGTCAAATATTACCGCCGAGATGTTACGTTGGTTTAGGTTAGGTTAAATTACGTTATTGATGTATATGAAGGTCCCACGGAGAGGTAGAGGCCAACTCGCCAGGAGTGTTGTCAAATATTAGTGCCGAGATGTTAGGTTGGGTTAGGTTAGGTAATATTACGTTATTGATGTATATGAAGGCCGCACGGAGAGGTAGAGGCCAACTCGCCAGGAATGTTGTCAAATATTACCGCCGATGTGTTTGGTTGGGTTAGGTTAGGTAATATTACGTTATGATGTATATGAAGGTCCCACGGAGACGTAGAGGCCAACTCGCCAGGAATGTTGTCAAATATTAGTACCGAGATGTTAGGTTGGGTTAGGTTAGGTTATATTACGCTATTGATGTATATAAAAGTCCCATGGAGACGTAGAGGCCAACTCGCCAGGAATGTTGTCAAATATTACCGCCGAGATGATAGGTTGGGTTAGGTTAGGTTATATTACGTTATTGATGTATATGAAGGCCCCACGGAGACGTAGAGGCCAACTCGCCAGGAATGTTGTCAAATATTAGTGCCGAGAGATTGGGTTGGGTTAGGTTAGGTTATATTACGTTATTGATGTATATAAAGGCCCCGCGGAGACGTAGAGGCCAACCCGCCAGGAATGTTGTCAAATAATAGCGCCGAAAGGTTAGGTTGTGTTAGTTTAGGTTATATTACGTTATTGATATATGTGAAGGTCCCACGGACACGTAGATGCCAACTCGCCAGGAATGTTGTCACATAATAGCGCCGAGTGGTTAGGTTGGGTTATATTAGGTTATATTACGTTATTGATGGATATAAAGGTCTCACGGAGACGTAGAGGACAACTCGCCAGGAATGTTGTCAAATATTACCGCCGAGATGTTAGGTTGGGTTAGGTTAGGTTATATTACGTTATTGATGTATATGAAGACCCCACGGAGACGTAGAGGCCAACTCGCCAGGAATGATGTCAAATATTACCGCCGAGATGTTAGGTTGGTTTAGGTTAGGTTATATTACGTTATTGATGTGTATGAAGGCCCCACGGAGACGTAGAGGCCAACTCGCCAGGAATGTTGTCAAATATTACCGCCGAGATGTTAGGTTGGGTTAGGTTAGGTTATATTACGTTATTGATGTATATAAAGGTCCCACGGAAACATAGAGGCCAACAAGCCAGGAATGTTGTCAAATATTACAGCCGAGATGTTAGGTTGGGTTAGGTTAGGTAATATTACGTTATTGATGTATATGAAGGCCGCACGGAGACGTAGAGGCCAACTCGCCAGGAATGTTGTCAAATATTACCGCCGATGTGTTAGGTTGGGTTAGGTTAGGTTATACTACGTTATTGATTTATATGAAGGCCCCACGGAGACGTAGAGGCCAACTCGCCAGGACTGTTGTCAAATATTAGTTCCGAGAGATTGGGTTGGCTTAGGTTAGGTTATATTACGTTATTGATGTATATAAAGGCCCCGCGGAGACGTAGAGGCCAACCCGCCAGGAATGTTGTCAAATAATAGCGCCGAAAGGTTAGGTTGGGTTAGTTTAGGTTATATTACGTTATTGATGTATATGAAGGTCCCACGGAGAGGTAGAGGCCAACTCTTCAGGAATGTTGTCAAATATTAGTGCCGAGATGTTAGGTTGGATTAGGTTAGGTTATATTACGTTATTGATGTATATAAAAGCCCCACGGAGACGTAGAGGCCAACTCGCCAGGAATGTTGTCAAATATTAGTTCCGAGAGATTGGGTTGGGTTAGGTTAGGTTATATTACGTTATTGATGTATATAAAGGTCCCAGGGAAACATAGAGGCCAACAAGACAGGAATGATGTCAAATATTACCGCCGAGATGTTACGTTGGTTTAGGTTAGGTTAAATTACGTTATTGATGTATATGAAGGTCCCACGGAGAGGTAGAGGCCAACTCGCCAGGAATGTTGTCAAATATTAGTGCCGAGATGTTAGGTTGGGTTAGGTTAGGTAATATTACGTTATTGATGTATATGAAGGCCGCACGGAGAGGTAGAGGCCAACTCGCCAGGAATGCTGTCAAATATTAGTGCCGAGATGTTAGGTTGGGTTAGGTTAGGTAATATTACGTTATTGATGTATATGAAGGTCCCACGGAGACGTAGAGGCCAACTCGCCAGGAATGTTGTCAAATATTAGTACCGAGATGTTAGGTTGGGTTAGGTTAGGTTATATTACGCTATTGATGTATATAAAAGTCCCATGGAGACGTAGAGGCCAACTCGCCAGGAATGTTGTCAAATATTACCGCCGAGATGATAGGTTGGGTTAGGTTAGGTTATATTACGTTATTGATGTATATGAAGGCCCCACGGCGACGTAGAGGCCAACTCGCCAGGAATGTTGTCAAATATTAGTGCCGAGAGATTGGGTTGGGTTAGGTTAGGTTATATTACGTTATTGATGTATATAAAGGCCCCGCGGAGACGTAGAGGCCAACCCGCCAGGAATGTTGTCAAATAATAGCGCCGAAAGGTTAGGTTGTGTTAGTTTAGGTTATATTACGTTATTGATATATGTGAAGGTCCCACGGACACGTAGATGCCAACTCGCCAGGAATGTTGTCACATAATAGCGCCGAGTGGTTAGGTTGGGTTATATTAGGTTATATTACGTTATTGATGGATATAAAGGTCTCACGGAGACGTAGAGGCCAACTCGCCAGGAATGTTGTCAAATATTACCCCCGATGTGTTTGGTTGGGTTAGGGTAGGTTATACTACGTTATTGATGTATATGAAGGCCCCACGGAGACGTAGAGGCCAACTCGCCAGAAATGTTGTCAAATACTACCGCCGAGATGATAGGTTGGTTTAGGCTAGGTTATATTACGTTATTGATGTATATAAAGGTCCCACGGAAACATAGAGGCCAACAAGCCAGGAATGTTGTCAAATATTACAGCCGAGATGTTAGGTTGGGTTAGGTTAGGTAATATTACGTTATTGATGTATATGAAGGTCCCACGGAGACGTAGAGGCCAACTCGCCAGGAATGTTGTCAAATATTACCGCCGAAATGATAGGTTGGGTTAGGTTAGTTTATATTACGTTACTGATGTATATGAAGGCCCCACGGAGACGTAGAGGCCAACTCGCCAGGAATGTTGTCAAATATTACCGCCGATGTGTTAGGTTGGGTTAGGTTAGGTTATACTACGTTATTGATGTATATGAAGGCCCCACGGAGACGTAGAGGCCAACTCGCCAGAAATGTTGTCAAATATTACCGCCGAGATGATAGGTTGGGTTAGGTTAGGTTATATTACGTTATTGATGTATATAAAATTCCCACGGAGACGTAGAGTCCAACTCGCCAGAAATGTTGTCAAATATTAGTGCCGAGATGTTAGGTTGGATTAGGTTAGGTTATATTACGTTATTGATGTATATAAATGCCCCACGGAGACGTAGACGCCAACTCGCCAGGAATGTTGTCAAATATTACCGCCGATGTGTTAGGTTGGGTTAGGTTAGGTTATATTACGTTATTGATGTATATAAAGGCCCCACGGAGACGTAGAGGCCAACTCACCAGAAATGTTGTGAAATATTACCGCCGATGTGTTTGGTTGGGTTAGGGTAGGTTATACTACGTTATTGATGTATATGAAGGCCCCACGGAGACGTAGAGGCCAACTCACCAGAAATGTTGTGAAATATTACCGCCGAGATGATAGGTTGGGTTAGGTTAGGTTATATTACGTTATTGATGTATATGAAGGTCCCACGGAGACGTAGAGGCCAACTCGCCAGGAATGTTGTCAAATATTACCGCCGATGTGTTAGGTTGGGTTAGGGTAGGTTATACTACGTTATTGATGTATATGAAGGCCCCAAGGAGACGTAGAGGCCAACTCGCCAGGAATGTTGTCAAATATTACCGCCGAGATGATAGGTTGGGTTAGGTTAGGTTATATTACGTTATTGATGTATATAAAATTTCCACGGAGACGTAGAGGCCAACTCGCCAGGAATGTTGTCAAATATTAGTGCCGAGATGTTAGGTTGGATTAGGTTAGGTTATATTACGTTATTGATGTATATAAATGCCCCACGGAGACGTAGAGGCCAACTCGCCAGGAATGTTGTCAAATATTAGTTCCGAGAGATTGGGTTGGCTTAGGTTAGGTTATATTACGTTATTGATGTATATAAAGGCCCCACGGTGACGTAGAGGCCAACTCGCCAGGAATGTTGTCAAATATTACCGCCGATGTGTTAGGTTGGGTTAGGGTAGGTTATACTACGTTATTGATGTATATGAAGGCCCCAAGGAGACGTAGAGGCCAACTCGCCAGGAATGTTGTCAAATATTAGTTCCGAGAGATTGGGTTGGCTTAGGTTAGGTTATATTACGTTATTGATGTATATGAAGGTCCCACGGAGACGTAGAGGCCAACTCGCCAGGAATTTTGTCAAATATTACCGCCGAAATGATAGGTTGGGTTAGGTTAGTTTATATTACGTTACTGATGTATATGAAGGCCCCACGGAGACGTAGAGGCCAACTCGCCAGGAATGTTGTCAAATATTACCGCCGATGTGTTAGGTTGGGTTAGGTTAGGTTATACTACGTTATTGATGTATATGAAGGCCCCACGGAGACGTAGAGGCCAACTCGCCAGAAATGTTGTCAAATATTACCGCCGAGATGATAGGTTGGGTTAGGTTAGGTTATATTACGTTATTGATGTATATAAAATTCCCACGGAGACGTAGAGTCCAACTCGCCAGGAATGTTGTCAAATATTAGTGCCGAGATGTTAGGTTGGATTAGGTTAGGTTATATTACGTTATTGATGTATATAAATGCCCCACGGAGACGTAGACGCCAACTCGCCAGGAATGTTGTCAAATATTAGTTCCGAGAGATTGGGTTGGCTTAGGTTAGGTTATATTACGTTATTGATGTATATAAAGGCCCCACGGTGACGTAGAGGCCAACTCGCCAGGAATGTTGTCAAATATTACCGCCGATGTGTTAGGTTGGGTTAGGGTAGGTTATACCACGTTATTGATGTATATGAAGGCCCCAAGGAGACGTAGAGGCCAACTCGCCAGGAATGTTGTCAAATATTAGTTCCGAGAGATTGGGTTGGCTTAGGTTAGGTTATATTACGTTATTGATGTATATAAAGGCCCCGCGGAGACGTAGAGGCCAACCCGCCAGGAATGTTGTCAAATAATAGCGCCGAAAGGTTAGGTTGGGTTAGTTTAGGTTATATTACGTTATTGATGTATATGAAGGTCCCACGGAGAGGTAGAGGCCAACTCGCCAGGAATGTTGTCAAATATTAGTGCCTAGATGTTAGGTTGGGTTAAGTTAGGTAATATTACGTTATTGATGTATATGAAGGTCCCACGGTGACGTAGAGGCCAACTCGCCAGGAATGTTGTCAAATATTACCGCCGATGTGTTTGGTTGGGTTAGGGTAGGTTATACTACGTTATTGATGTATATGAAGGCCCCACGGAGACGTAGAGGCCAACTCACCAGAAATGTTGTCAAATATTACCGCCGAGATGATAGGTTGGGTTAGGTTAGGTTATATTACGTTGTTGATGTATATGAAGGCCCCACGGAGACGTAGAGGCCAACTCGCCAGGAATGTTGTCAAATATTACCGCCGATGTGTTAGGTTGGGTTAGGTTAGGTTATACTACGTTATTGATGTATATGAAGGCCCCACGGAGACGTAGAGGCCAACTCGCCAGAAATGTTGTCAAATATTACCGCCGAGATGATAGGTTGGGTTAGGTTAGGTTATATTACGTTATTGATGTATATAAAATTTCCACGGAGACGTAGAGGCCAACTCGCCAGGAATGTTGTCAAATATTAGTGCCGAGATGTTAGGTTGGATTAGGTTAGGTTATATTACGTTATTGATGTATATAAATGCCCCACGGAGACGTAGAGGCCAACTCGCCAGGAATGTTGTCAAATATTAGTTCCGAGAGATTGGGTTGGCTTAGGTTAGGTTATATTACGTTATTGATGTATATAAAGGCCCCGCGGAGACGTAGAGGCCAACCCGCCAGGAATGTTGTCAAATAATGGCGCCGAAATGTTAGGTTGGGTTAGTTTAGGTTATATTACGTTATTGATGTATATGAAGGTCCCACGGAGAGGTAGAGGCCAACTCGCCAGGAATGTTGTCAAATATTAGTGCCGAGATGTTAGGTTGGGTTAAGGTAGGTAATATTACGTTATTGATGTATATGAAGGTCCCACGGTGACGTAGAGGCCAACTCGCCAGGAATGTTGTCAAATATTACCGCCGATGTGTTCGGTTGGGTTAGGGTAGGTTATACTACGTTATTGATGTATATGAAGGCCCCACGGAGACGTAGAGGCCAACTCACCAGAAATGTTGTGAAATATTACCGCCGAGATGATAGGTTGGGTTAGGTTAGGTTATATTACGTTATTGATGTATATAAAATTCCCACGGAGACGTAGAGGCCAACTCTTCAGGAATGTTGTCAAATATTAGTGCCGAGACGTTAGGTTGGATTAGGTTAGGTTATATTACGTTATTGATGTATATAAAAGCCCCACGGAGACGTAGAGGCCAACTCGCCAGGAATGTTGTCAAATATTAGTTCCGAGAGATTGGGTTGGGTTAGGTTAGGTTATATTACGTTATTGATGTATATAAAGGTCCCAGGGAAACATAGAGGCCAACAAGACAGGAATGATGTCAAATATTACCGCCGAGATGTTACGTTGGTTTAGGTTAGGTTAAATTACGTTATTGATGTATATGAAGGTCCCACGGAGAGGTAGAGGCCAACTCGCCAGGAATGTTGTCAAATATTACCGCCGATGTGTTAGGTTGGGTTAGGTTAGGTTATACTACGTTATTGATGTATATGAAGGCCCCACGGAGACGTAGAGGCCAACTCGCCAGAAATGTTGTCAAATATTACCGCCGAGATGATAGGTTGGGTTAGGTTAGGTTATATTACGTTATTGATGTATATAAAATTCCCACGGAGACGTAGAGTCCAACTCGCCAGGAATGTTGTCAAATATTAGTGCCGAGATGTTAGGTTGGATTAGGTTAGGTTATATTACGTTATTGATGTATATAAATGCCCCACGGAGACGTAGACGCCAACTCGCCAGGAATGTTGTCAAATATTAGTTCCGAGAGATTGGGTTGGCTTAGGTTAGGTTATATTACGTTATTGATGTATATAAAGGCCCCACGGTGACGTAGAGGCCAACTCGCCAGGAATGTTGTCAAATATTACCGCCGATGTGTTAGGTTGGGTTAGGGTAGGTTATA
This sequence comes from Xylocopa violacea, assembly GCA_963969225.1. Taxonomy (NCBI): domain Eukaryota; kingdom Metazoa; phylum Arthropoda; class Insecta; order Hymenoptera; family Apidae; genus Xylocopa; species Xylocopa violacea. Next base: position 833,489 of record CAXAJV010000168.1, on the reverse strand, counting down.
CTACGTTATTGATGTATATGAAGGCCCCAAGGAGACGTAGAGGCCAACTCGCCAGGAATGTTGTCAAATATTACCGCCGACATGATAGGTTGGGTTAGGTTAGGTTATATTACGTTATTGATGTATATGATGGCCCCACGGAGACGTAGAGGCCAACTCGTCAGGAATGTTGTCAAATATTAGTGCCGAGAGATCGGGTTGGGTTAGGTTAGGTTATACTACGTTATTGATGTATATGAAGGCCCCACGGAGACGTAGAGGCCAACTCGCCAGAAATGTTGTCAAATATTACCGCCGAGATGATAGGTTGGGTTAGGTTAGGTTATATTACGTTATTGATGTATATAAAATTCCCACGGAGTAGTAGAGGCCAACTCGCCAGGAATGTTGTCAAATATTAGTGCCGAGATGTTAGGTTGGATTAGGTTAGGTTATATTACGTTATTGATGTATATAAATGCCCCACGGAGGCGTAGAGGCCAACTCGCCAGGAATGTTGTCAAATATTAGTTCCGAGAGATTGGGTTGGCTTAGGTTAGGTTATATTACGTTATTGATGTATATAAAGGCCCCGCGGAGACGTAGAGGCCAACCCGCCAGGAATGTTGTCAAATAATAGCGCCGAAAGGTTAGGTTGGGTTTGTTTAGGTTATATTACGTTATTGATGTATATGAAGGTCCCACGGAGAGGTAGAGGCCAACTCGCCAGGAATGTTGTCAAATATTAGTGCCGAGATGTTAGGTTGGATTAGGTTAGGTTATATTACGTTATTGATGTATATAAAAGCCCCACGGAGACGTAGAGGCCAACTCGCCAGGAATGTTGTCAAATATTAGTTCCGAGAGATTGGGTTGGGTTAGGTTAGGTTATATTACGTTATTGATGTATATAAAGGTCCCAGGGAAACATAGAGGCCAACAAGACAGGAATGTTGTCAAATATTACCGCCGAGATGTTACGTTGGTTTAGGTTAGGTTAAATTACGTTATTGATGTATATGAAGGTCCCACGGAGAGGTAGAGGCCAACTCGCCAGGAATGTTGTCAAATATTAGTGCCGAGATGTTAGGTTGGGTTAGGTTAGGTAATATTACGTTATTGATGTATATGAAGGCCGTACGGAGAGGTAGAGGCCAACTCGCCAGGAATGCTGTCAAATATTAGTGCCGAGATGTTAGGTTGGGTTAGGTTAGGTAATATTACGTTATTGATGTATATGAAGGTCCCACGGAGACGTAGAGGCCAACTCGCCAGGAATGTTGTCAAATATTAGTACCGAGATGATAGGTTGGTTTAGGTTAGGTTATATTACGTTATTGATGTGTATGAAGGCCCCACGGAGACGTAGAGGCCAACTCGCCAGGAATGTTGTCAAATATTACCGCCGAGATGTTAGGTTGGGTTAGGTTAGGTTATATTACGTTACTGATGTATATGAAGGTCCCACTGAGAGGTAGAGGCCAAATCGCCAGGAATGTTGTCAAATATTAGTGCCGAGATGTTAGGTTGGATTAGGTTAGGTTATATTACGTTATTGATGTATATAAAAGCCCCACGGAGACGTTGAGGCCAACTCGCCAGGAATGTTGTCAAATATTAGTTCCGAGACATTGGGTTGGGTGAGGTTAGGTTATATTACGTTATTGATGTATATAAAGGCCCCGCGGAGACGTAGAGGCCAACCCGCCAGGAATGTTGTCAAATAATAGCGCCGAAAGGTTAGGTTGTGTTAGTTTAGGTTATATTACGTTATTGATATATGTGAAGGTCCCACGGACACGTAGATGCCAACTCGCCAGGAATGTTGTCACATAATAGCGCCCAGTGGTTAGGTTGGGTTATATTAGGTTATATTACGTTATTGATGGATATAAAGGTCTCACGGAGACGTAGAGGCCAACTCGCCAGGAATGTTGTCAAATATTAGTGCCGAGATGTTAGGTTGGGTTAGGTTAGGTAATATTAAGTTATTGATGTATATGAAGGTCCCACGGAGACGTAGAGGCCAACTCGCCAGGAATGTTGTCAAATATTACCGCCGATGTGTTAGGTTGGGTTAGGGTAGGTTATACTACGTTATTGATGTATATGAAGGCCCCAAGGAGACGTAGAGGCCAACTCGCCAGGAATGTTGTCAAATATTACCGCCGAGATGATAGGTTGGGTTAGGTTAGGTTATATTACGTTATTGATGTATATGATGGCCCCACGGAGACGTAGAGGCCAACTCGTCAGGAATGTTGTCAAATATTAGTGCCGAGAGATCGGGTTGGGTTAGGTTAGGTTATACTACGTTATTGATGTATATGAAGGCCCCACGGAGACGTAGAGGCCAACTCGCCAGAAATGTTGTCAAATATTAGTGCCGAGATGTTAGGTTGGATTAGGTTAGGTTATATTACGTTATTGATGTATATAAATGCCCCACGGAGACGTAGAGGCCAACTCGCCAGGAATGTTGTCAAATATTAGTTCCGAGAGATTGGGTTGGCTTAGGTTAGGTTATATTACGTTATTGATGTATATAAAGGCCCCACGGTGACGTAGAGGCCAACTCGCCAGGAATGTTGTCAAATATTACCGCCGATGTGTTAGGTTGGGTTAGGGTAGGTTATACTACGTTATTGATGTATATGAAGGCCCCAAGGAGACGTAGAGGCCAACTCGCCAGGAATGTTGTCAAATATTAGTTCCGAGAGATTGGGTTGGCTTAGGTTAGGTTATATTACGTTATTGATGTATATGAAGGTCCCACGGAGACGTAGAGGCCAACTCGCCAGGAATTTTGTCAAATATTACCGCCGAAATGATAGGTTGGGTTAGGTTAGTTTATATTACGTTACTGATGTATATGAAGGCCCCACGGAGACGTAGAGGCCAACTCGCCAGGAATGTTGTCAAATATTACCGCCGATGTGTTAGGTTGGGTTAGGTTAGGTTATACTACGTTATTGATGTATATGAAGGCCCCACGGAGACGTAGAGGCCAACTCGCCAGAAATGTTGTCAAATATTACCGCCGAGATGATAGGTTGGGTTAGGTTAGGTTATATTACGTTATTGATGTATATAAAATTCCCACGGAGACGTAGAGTCCAACTCGCCAGGAATGTTGTCAAATATTAGTGCCGAGATGTTAGGTTGGATTAGGTTAGGTTATATTACGTTATTGATGTATATAAATGCCCCACGGAGACGTAGACGCCAACTCGCCAGGAATGTTGTCAAATATTAGTTCCGAGAGATTGGGTTGGCTTAGGTTAGGTTATATTACGTTATTGATGTATATAAAGGCCCCACGGTGACGTAGAGGCCAACTCGCCAGGAATGTTGTCAAATATTACCGCCGATGTGTTAGGTTGGGTTAGGGTAGGTTATACTACGTTATTGATGTATATGAAGGCCCCAAGGAGACGTAGAGGCCAACTCGCCAGGAATGTTGTCAAATATTAGTTCCGAGAGATTGGGTTGGCTTAGGTTAGGTTATATTACGTTATTGATGTATATAAAGGCCCCGCGGAGACGTAGAGGCCAACCCGCCAGGAATGTTGTCAAATAATAGCGCCGAAAGGTTAGGTTGGGTTAGTTTAGGTTATATTACGTTATTGATGTATATGAAGGTCCCACGGAGAGGTAGAGGCCAACTCGCCAGGAATGTTGTCAAATATTAGTGCCTAGATGTTAGGTTGGGTTAAGTTAGGTAATATTACGTTATTGATGTATATGAAGGTCCCACGGTGACGTAGAGGCCAACTCGCCAGGAATGTTGTCAAATATTACCGCCGATGTGTTTGGTTGGGTTAGGGTAGGTTATACTACGTTATTGATGTATATGAAGGCCCCACGGAGACGTAGAGGCCAACTCACCAGAAATGTTGTGAAATATTACCGCCGATGTGTTTGGTTGGGTTAGGGTAGGTTATACTACGTTATTGATGTATATGAAGGCCCCACGGAGACGTAGAGGCCAACTCACCAGAAATGTTGTGAAATATTACCGCCGAGATGATAGGTTGGGTTAGGTTAGGTTATATTACGTTATTGATGTATATGAAGGTCCCACGGAGACGTAGAGGCCAACTCGCCAGGAATGTTGTCAAATATTACCGCCGATGTGTTAGGTTGGGTTAGGGTAGGTTATACTACGTTATTGATGTATATGAAGGCCCCAAGGAGACGTAGAGGCCAACTCGCCAGGAATGTTGTCAAATATTACCGCCGAGATGATAGGTTGGGTTAGGTTAGGTTATATTACGTTGTTGATGTATATGAAGGCCCCACGGAGACGTAGAGGCCAACTCGCCAGGAATGTTGTCAAATATTACCGCCGATGTGTTAGGTTGGGTTAGGTTAGGTTATACTACGTTATTGATGTATATGAAGGCCCCACGGAGACGTAGAGGCCAACTCGCCAGAAATGTTGTCAAATATTACCGCCGAGATGATAGGTTGGGTTAGGTTAGGTTATATTACGTTATTGATGTATATAAAATTTCCACGGAGACGTAGAGGCCAACTCGCCAGGAATGTTGTCAAATATTAGTGCCGAGATGTTAGGTTGGATTAGGTTAGGTTATATTACGTTATTGATGTATATAAATGCCCCACGGAGACGTAGAGGCCAACTCGCCAGGAATGTTGTCAAATATTAGTTCCGAGAGATTGGGTTGGCTTAGGTTAGGTTATATTACGTTATTGATGTATATAAAGGCCCCGCGGAGACGTAGAGGCCAACCCGCCAGGAATGTTGTCAAATAATGGCGCCGAAATGTTAGGTTGGGTTAGTTTAGGTTATATTACGTTATTGATGTATATGAAGGTCCCACGGAGAGGTAGAGGCCAACTCGCCAGGAATGTTGTCAAATATTAGTGCCGAGATGTTAGGTTGGATTAGGTTAGGTTATATTACGTTATTGATGTATATAAAAGCCCCACGGAGACGTAGAGGCCAACTCGCCAGGAATGTTGTCAAATATTAGTTCCGAGAGATTGGGTTGGGTTAGGTTAGGTTATATTACGTTATTGATGTATATAAAGGTCCCAGGGAAACATAGAGGCCAACAAGACAGGAATGTTGTCAAATATTACCGCCGAGATGTTACGTTGGTTTAGGTTAGGTTAAATTACGTTATTGATGTATATGAAGGTCCCACGGAGAGGTAGAGGCCAACTCGCCAGGAATGTTGTCAAATATTAGTGCCGAGATGTTAGGTTGGGTTAGGTTAGGTAATATTACGTTATTGATGTATATGAAGGCCGTACGGAGAGGTAGAGGCCAACTCGCCAGGAATGTTGTCAAATATTAGTACCGAGATGATAGGTTGGTTTAGGTTAGGTTATATTACGTTATTGATGTGTATGAAGGCCCCACGGAGACGTAGAGGCCAACTCGCCAGGAATGTTGTCAAATATTACCGCCGAGATGTTAGGTTGGGTTAGGTTAGGTTATATTACGTTACTGATGTATATGAAGGTCCCACTGAGAGGTAGAGGCCAAATCGCCAGGAATGTTGTCAAATATTAGTGCCGAGATGTTAGGTTGGATTAGGTTAGGTTATATTACGTTATTGATGTATATAAAAGCCCCACGGAGACGTTGAGGCCAACTCGCCAGGAATGTTGTCAAATATTAGTTCCGAGACATTGGGTTGGGTGAGGTTAGGTTATATTACGTTATTGATGTATATAAAGGCCCCGCGGAGACGTAGAGGCCAACCCGCCAGGAATGTTGTCAAATAATAGCGCCGAAAGGTTAGGTTGGGTTTGTTTAGGTTATATTACGTTATTGATGTATATGAAGGTCCCACGGAGAGGTAGAGGCCAACTCGCCAGGAATGTTGTCAAATATTAGTGCCGAGATGTTAGGTTGGATTAGGTTAGGTTATATTACGTTATTGATGTATATAAAGGTCTCACGGAGACGTAGAGACCAACTCGCCAGGAATGTTGTCAAATATTACCGCCGAGATGTTAGGTTGGGTTAGGTTAGGTTATATTACGTTATTGATGTATATAAAAGCCCCACGGAGACGTAGAGGCCAACTCGCCAGGAATGTTGTCAAATATTACCGCCGAGTGGTTAGGTCGGGTTATATTAGGTTATATTACGTTACTGAGGGATATGAAGGTCTCAATGAGACGTAGAGGCCAACTCGCCAGGAATGTTGTCAAATATTAGTACCGAGATGTTAGGTTGGGTTAGGTTAGGTTATATTACGCTATTGATGTATATAAAAGTCCCACGGAAACCGTGAGGCCATTAAGCCAGGAATGTCGTCAAATATTACCGCTGTGATGTGAGATTGGGTTAGGTTAGGTTATATTACGTTATTGACGTATATAAAAGTCCCACGGAGACGTAAAGGCCAACCCGCCAGGAATGTTGTCAAATAATAGCGCAGAAAGGTTAGGTTGGGTTAGTGTAGGTTATATTACGTTATTGATGTATATGAAGGCCCCACGGAGACGTAGAGGCCAACTCGCCAGGAATGTTGTCAAATAATAGCGCTGAAAGGTTAGGTCGGGTTATATTAGGTTATATTACGTTATTGATGTATATGAAGGTCCCACGGAGACGTAGAGGCCAACTCGCCAGGAATGTTGTCAAATATTAGTTCCGAGAGATTGGGTTGGCTTAGGTTAGGTTATATTACGTTATTGATGTATATAAAGGCCCCACGGTGACGTAGAGGCCAACTCGCCAGGAATGTTGTCAAATATTACCGCCGATGTGTTTGGTTGGGTTAGGGTAGGTTATACTACGTTATTGATGTATATGAAGGCCCCACGGAGACGTAGAGGCCAACTCGCCAGAAATGTTGTCAAATATTACCGCCGAGATGATAGGTTGGTTTAGGTTAGGTTAAATTACGTTATTGATGTATATGAAGGTCCCACTGAGAGGTAGAGGCCAAATCGCCAGGAATGTTGTCAAATATTAGTGCCGAGATGTTAGGTTGGATTAGGTTAGGTTATATTACGTTATTGATGTATATAAATGCCCCACGGAGACGTTGAGGCCAACTCGCCAGGAATGTTGTCAAATATTAGTTCCGAGACATTGGGTTGGGTGAGGTTAGGTTATATTACGTTATTGATGTATATAAAGGCCCCGCGGAGACGTAGAGGCCAACCCGCCAGGAATGTTGTCAAATAATAGCGCCGAAAGGTTAGGTTGTGTTAGTTTAGGTTATATTACGTTATTGATATATGTGAAGGTCCCACGGACACGTAGATGCCAACTCGCCAGGAATGTTGTCACATAATAGCGCCGAGTGGTTAGGTTGGGTTATATTAGGTTATATTACGTTATTGATGGATATAAAGGTCTCACGGAGACGTAGAGGCCAACTCGCCAGGAATGTTGTCAAATATTAGTGCCGAGATGTTAGGTTGGGTTAGGTTAGGTAATATTAAGTTATTGATGTATATGAAGGTCCCACGGAGACGTAGAGGCCAACTCGCCAGGAATGTTGTCAAATATTACCGCCGATGTGTTAGGTTGGGTTAGGGTAGGTTATACTACGTTATTGATGTATATGAAGGCCCCAAGGAGACGTAGAGGCCAACTCGCCAGGAATGTTGTCAAATATTACCGCCGAGATGATAGGTTGGGTTAGGTTAGGTTATATTACGTTATTGATGTATATAAAATTCCCACGGAGTAGTAGAGGCCAACTCGCCAGGAATGTTGTCAAATATTAGTGCCGAGATGTTAGGTTGGATTAGGTTAGGTTATATTACGTTATTGATGTATATAAATGCCCCACGGAGGCGTAGAGGCCAACTCGCCAGGAATGTTGTCAAATATTAGTTCCGAGAGATTGGGTTGGCTTAGGTTAGGTTATATTACGTTATTGATGTATATAAAGGCCCCGCGGAGACGTAGAGGCCAACCCGCCAGGAATGTTGTCAAATAATAGCGCCGAAAGGTTAGGTTGGGTTTGTTTAGGTTATATTACGTTATTGATGTATATGAAGGTCCCACGGAGAGGTAGAGGCCAACTCGCCAGGAATGTTGTCAAATATTAGTGCCGAGATGTTAGGTTGGATTAGGTTAGGTTATATTACGTTATTGATGTATATAAAAGCCCCACGGAGACGTAGAGGCCAACTCGCCAGGAATGTTGTCAAATATTAGTTCCGAGAGATTGGGTTGGGTTAGGTTAGGTTATATTACGTTATTGATGTATATAAAGGTCCCAGGGAAACATAGAGGCCAACAAGACAGGAATGTTGTCAAATATTACCGCCGAGATGTTACGTTGGTTTAGGTTAGGTTAAATTACGTTATTGATGTATATGAAGGTCCCACGGAGAGGTAGAGGCCAACTCGCCAGGAATGTTGTCAAATATTAGTGCCGAGATGTTAGGTTGGGTTAGGTTAGGTAATATTACGTTATTGATGTATATGAAGGCCGTACGGAGAGGTAGAGGCCAACTCGCCAGGAATGCTGTCAAATATTAGTGCCGAGATGTTAGGTTGGGTTAGGTTAGGTAATATTACGTTATTGATGTATATGAAGGTCCCACGGAGACGTAGAGGCCAACTCGCCAGGAATGTTGTCAAATATTAGTACCGAGATGATAGGTTGGGTTAGGTTAGGTTATATTACGTTATTGATGTATATGAAGGCCCCACGGAGACGTAGAGGCCAACTCGCCAGGAATGTTGTCAAATATTAGTGCCGAGAGATTGGGTTGGGTTAAGTTAGGTTATATTACGTTATTGATGTATATAAAGGCCCCGCGGAGACGTAGAGGCCAACCCGCCAGGAATGTTTTCAAATAATAGCGCCGAAAGGTTAGGTTGTGTTAGTTTAGGTTATATTACGTTATTGATATATGTGAAGGTCCCACGGACACGTAGATGCCAACTCGCCAGGAATGTTGTCACATAATAGCGCCGAGTGGTTAGGTTGGGTTATATTAGGTTATATTACGTTATTGATGGATATAAAGGTCTCACGGAGACGTAGAGTCCAACTCGCCAGGAATGTTGTCAAATATTACCGCCGAGATGTTAGGTTGGGTTAGGTTAGGTTATATTACGTTATTGATGTATATAAAAGCCCCACGGAGACGTAGAGGCCAACTCGCCAGGAATGTTGTCAAATATTACCGCCGAGTGGTTAGGTCGGGTTATATTAGGTTATATTACGTTGCTGAGGGATATGAAGGTCTCACGGAGACGTAGAGGCCAACTCGCCAGGAATGTTGTCAAATATTAGTACCGAGATGTTAGGTTGGGTTAGGTTAGGTTATATTACGCTATTGATGTATATAAAAGTCCCACGGAAACCGTGAGGCCATTAAGCCAGGAATGTCGTCAAATATTACCGCTGTGATGTGAGATTGGGTTAGGTTAGGTTATATTACGTTATTGACGTATATAAAAGTCCCACGGAGACGTAAAGGCCAACCCGCCAGGAATGTTGTCAAATAATAGCGCAGAAAGGTTAGGTTGGGTTAGTGTAGGTTATATTACGTTATTGATGTATATGAAGGCCCCACGGAGACGTAGAGGCCAACTCGCCAGGAATGTTGTCAAATAATAGCGCTGAAAGGTTAGGTCGGGTTATATTAGGTTATATTACGTTATTGATGTATATGAAGGTCCCACGGAGACGTAGAGGCCAACTCGCCAGGAATGTTGTCAAATATTAGTGCCGAGAGATTGGGTTGGGTTAGGTTAGGTTATATTACGTTATTGATGTATATAAAGGCCCCGCGGAGACGTAGAGGCCAACCCGCCAGGAATGTTGTCAAATAATAGCGCCGAAAGGTTAGGTTGTGTTAGTTTAGGTTATATTACGTTATTGATATATGTGAAGGTCCCACGGACACGTAGATGCCAACTCGCCAGGAATGTTGTCACATAATAGCGCCGAGTGGTTAGGTTGGGTTATATTAGGTTATATTACGTTATTGATGGATATAAAGGTCTCACGGAGACGTAGATGCCAACTCGCCAGGAATGTTGTCAAATATTACCGCCGAGATGTTAGGTTGGGTTAGGTTAGGTTATATTACGTTATTGATGTATATAAAATTCCCACGGAGACGTAGAGTCCAACTCGCCAGGAATGTTGTCAAATATTAGTGCCGAGATGTTAGGTTGGATTAGGTTAGGTTATATTACGTTATTGATGTATATAAATGCCCCACGGAGACGTAGACGCCAACTCGCCAGGAATGTTGTCAAATATTAGTTCCGAGAGATTGGGTTGGCTTAGGTTAGGTTATATTACGTTATTGATGTATATAAAGGCCCCACGGTGACGTAGAGGCCAACACGCCAGGAATGTTGTCAAATATTACCGCCGATGTGTTTGGTTGGGTTAGGGTAGGTTATACTACGTTATTGATGTATATGAAGGCCCCACGGAGACGTAGAGGCCAACTCGCCAGAAATGTTGTCAAATATTACCGCCGAGATGATAGGTTGGGTTAGGTTAGGTTATATTACGTTATTGATGTATATAAAATTCCCACGGAGTAGTAGAGGCCAACTCGCCAGGAATGTTGTCAAATATTAGTGCCGAGATGTTAGGTTGGATTAGGTTAGGTTATATTACGTTATTGATGTATATAAATGCCCCACGGAGGCGTAGAGGCCAACTCGCCAGGAATGTTGTCAAATATTAGTTCCGAGAGATTGGGTTGGCTTAGGTTAGGTTATATTACGTTATTGATGTATATAAAGGCCCCGCGGAGACGTAGAGGCCAACCCGCCAGGAATGTTGTCAAATAATAGCGCCGAAAGGTTAGGTTGGGTTTGTTTAGGTTATATTACGTTATTGACGTATATGAAGGTCCCACGGAGAGGTAGAGGCCAACTCGCCAGGAATGTTGTCAAATATTAGTGCCGAGATGTTAGGTTGGATTAGGTTAGGTTATATTACGTTATTGATGTATATAAAGGTCTCACGGAGACGTAGAGGCCAACTCGCCAGGAATGTTGTCAAATATTACCGCCGAGATGTTAGGTTGGGTTAGGTTAGGTTATATTACGTTATTGATGTATATAAAAGCCCCACGGAGACGTAGAGGCCAACTCGCCAGGAATGTTGTCAAATATTACCGCCGAGTGGTTAGGTCGGGTTATATTAGGTTATATTACGTTACTGAGGGATATGAAGGTCTCACGGAGACGTAGAGGCCAACTCGCCAGGAATGTTGTCAAATATTAGTACCGAGATGTTAGGTTGGGTTAGGTTAGGTTATATTACGCTATTGATGTATATAAAAGTCCCACGGAAACCGTGAGGCCATTAAGCCAGGAATGTCGTCAAATATTACCGCTGTGATGTGAGATTGGGTTAGGTTAGGTTATATTACGTTATTGACGTATATAAAAGTCCCACGGAGACGTAAAGGCCAACCCGCCAGGAATGTTATCAAATAATAGCGCAGAAAGGTTAGGTTGGGTTAGTGTAGGTTATATTACGTTATTGATGTATATGAAGGCCCCACGGAGACGTAGAGGCCAACTCGCCAGGAATGTTGTCAAATAATAGCGCTGAAAGGTTAGGTCGTGTTATATTAGGTTATATTACGTTATTGATGTATATGAAGGTCCCACGGAGACGTAGAGGCCAACTCGCCAGGAATGTTGTCAAATATTAGTGCCGAGAGATTGGGTTGGGTTAGGTTAGGTTATATTACGTTATTGATGTATATAAAGGCCCCGCGGAGACGTAGAGGCCAACCCGCCAGGAATGTTGTCAAATAATAGCGCCGAAAGGTTAGGTTGTGTTAGTTTAGGTTATATTACGTTATTGATATATGTGAAGGTCCCACGGACACGTAGATGCCAACTCGCCAGGAATGTTGTCACATAATAGCGCCGAGTGGTTAGGTTGGGTTATATTAGGTTATATTACGTTATTGATGGATATAAAGGTCTCACGGAGACGTAGAGGCCAACTCGCCAGGAATGTTATCAAATATTACCGCCGAGATGTTAGGTTGGGTTAGGTTAGGTTATATTACGTTATTGATGTATATGAAGGCCCCACGGAGACGTAGAGGCCAACTCGCCAGGAATGATGTCAAATATTACCGCCGAGATGTTAGGTTGGTTTAGGTTAGGTTATATTACGTTATTGATGTGTATGAAGGCCCCACGGAGACGTAGAGGCCAACTCGTCAGGAATGTTGTCAAATATTAGTGCCGAGAGATCGGGTTGGGTTAGGTTAGGTTATACTACGTTATTGATGTATATGAAGGCCCCACGGAGACGTAGAGGCCAACTCGCCAGAAATGTTGTCAAATATTACCGCCGAGATGATAGGTTGGGTTAGGTTAGGTTATATTACGTTATTGATGTATATAAAATTCCCACGGAGTAGTAGAGGCCAACTCGCCAGGAATGTTGTCAAATATTAGTGCCGAGATGTTAGGTTGGATTAGGTTAGGTTATATTACGTTATTGATGTATATAAATGCCCCACGGAGGCGTAGAGGCCAACTCGCCAGGAATGTTGTCAAATATTAGTTCCGAGAGATTGGGTTGGCTTAGGTTAGGTTATATTACGTTATTGATGTATATAAAGGCCCCGCGGAGACGTAGAGGCCAACCCGCCAGGAATGTTGTCAAATAATAGCGCCGAAAGGTTAGGTTGGCTTTGTTTAGGTTATATTACGTTATTGATGTATATGAAGGTCCCACGGAGAGGTAGAGGCCAACTCGCCAGGAATGTTGTCAAATATTAGTGCCGAGATGTTAGGTTGGATTAGGTTAGGTTATATTACGTTATTGATGTATATAAAAGCCCCACGGAGACGTAGAGGCCAACTCGCCAGGAATGTTGTCAAATATTAGTTCCGAGAGATTGGGTTGGGTTAGGTTAGGTTATATTACGTTATTGATGTATATAAAGGTCCCAGGGAAACATAGAGGCCAACAAGACAGGAATGTTGTCAAATATTACCGCCGAGATGTTACGTTGGTTTAGGTTAGGTTAAATTACGTTATTGATGTATATGAAGGTCCCACGGAGAGGTAGAGGCCAACTCGCCAGGAATGTTGTCAAATATTAGTTCCGAGACATTGGGTTGGGTGAGGTTAGGTTATATTACGTTATTGATGTATATAAAGGCCCCGCGGAGACGTAGAGGCCAACCCGCCAGGAATGTTGTCAAATAATAGCGCCGAAAGGTTAGGTTGTGTTAGTTTAGGTTATATTACGTTATTGATATATGTGAAGGTCCCACGGACACGTAGATGCCAACTCGCCAGGAATGTTGTCACATAATAGCGCCGAGTGGTTAGGTTGGGTTATATTAGGTTATATTACGTTATTGATGGATATAAAGGTCTCACGGAGACGTAGAGGCCAACTCGCCAGGAATGTTGTCAAATATTAGTGCCGAGATGTTAGGTTGGGTTAGGTTAGGTAATATTAAGTTATTGATGTATATGAAGGTCCCACGGAGACGTAGAGGCCAACTCGCCAGGAATGTTGTCAAATATTACCGCCGATGTGTTAGGTTGGGTTAGGGTAGGTTATACTACGTTATTGATGTATATGAAGGCCCCAAGGAGACGTAGAGGCCAACTCGCCAGGAATGTTGTCAAATATTACCGCCGAGATGATAGGTTGGGTTAGGTTAGGTTATATTACGTTATTGATGTATATGATGGCCCCACGGAGACGTAGAGGCCAACTCGTCAGGAATGTTGTCAAATATTAGTGCCGAGAGATCGGGTTGGGTTAGGTTAGGTTATACTACGTTATTGATGTATATGAAGGCCCCACGGAGACGTAGAGGCCAACTCGCCAGAAATGTTTTCAAATATTACCGCCGAGATGATAGGTTGGGTCAGGTTAGGTTATATTACGTTATTGATGTATATAAAATTCCCACGGAGTAGTAGAGGCCAACTCGCCAGGAATGTTGTCAAATATTAGTGCCGAGATGTTAGGTTGGATTAGGTTAGGTTATATTACGTTATTGATGTATATAAATGCCCCACGGAGGCGTAGAGGCCAACTCGCCAGGAATGTTGTCAAATATTAGTTCCGAGAGATTGGGTTGGCTTAGGTTAGGTTATATTACGTTATTGATGTATATAAAGGCCCCGCGGAGACGTAGAGGCCAACCCGCCAGGAATGTTGTCAAATAATAGCGCCGAAAGGTTAGGTTGGGTTTGTTTAGGTTATATTACGTTATTGATGTATATGAAGGTCCCACGGAGAGGTAGAGGCCAACTCGCCAGGAATGTTGTCAAATATTAGTGCCGAGATGTTAGGTTGGATTAGGTTAGGTTATATTACGTTATTGATGTATATAAAGGTCTCACGGAGACGTAGAGACCAACTCGCCAGGAATGTTGTCAAATATTACCGCCGAGATGTTAGGTTGGGTTAGGTTAGGTTATATTACGTTATTGATGTATATAAAAGCCCCACGGAGACGTAGAGGCCAACTCGCCAGGAATGTTGTCAAATATTACCGCCGAGTGGTTAGGTCGGGTTATATTAGGTTATATTACGTTACTGAGGGATATGAAGGTCTCAATGAGACGTAGAGGCCAACTCGCCAGGAATGTTGTCAAATATTAGTACCGAGATGTTAGGTTGGGTTAGGTTAGGTTATATTACGCTATTGATGTATATAAAAGTCCCACGGAAACCGTGAGGCCATTAAGCCAGGAATGTCGTCAAATATTACCGCTGTGATGTGAGATTGGGTTAGGTTAGGTTATATTACGTTATTGACGTATATAAAAGTCCCACGGAGACGTAAAGGCCAACCCGCCAGGAATGTTGTCAAATAATAGCGCAGAAAGGTTAGGTTGGGTTAGTGTAGGTTATATTACGTTATTGATGTATATGAAGGCCCCACGGAGACGTAGAGGCCAACTCGCCAGGAATGTTGTCAAATAATAGCGCTGAAAGGTTAGGTCGGGTTATATTAGGTTATATTACGTTATTGATGTATATGAAGGTCCCACGGAGACGTAGAGGCCAACTCGCCAGGAATGTTGTCAAATATTAGTTCCGAGAGATTGGGTTGGCTTAGGTTAGGTTATATTACGTTATTGATGTATATAAAGGCCCCACGGTGACGTAGAGGCCAACTCGCCAGGAATGTTGTCAAATATTACCGCCGATGTGTTTGGTTGGGTTAGGGTAGGTTATACTACGTTATTGATGTATATGAAGGCCCCACGGAGACGTAGAGGCCAACTCGCCAGAAATGTTGTCAAATATTACCGCCGAGATGATAGGTTGGTTTAGGTTAGGTTAAATTACGTTATTGATGTATATGAAGGTCCCACTGAGAGGTAGAGGCCAAATCGCCAGGAATGTTGTCAAATATTAGTGCCGAGATGTTAGGTTGGATTAGGTTAGGTTATATTACGTTATTGATGTATATAAAAGCCCCACGGAGACGTTGAGGCCAACTCGCCAGGAATGTTGTCAAATATTAGTTCCGAGACATTGGGTTGGGTGAGGTTAGGTTATATTACGTTATTGATGTATATAAAGGCCCCGCGGAGACGTAGAGGCCAACCCGCCAGGAATGTTGTCAAATAATAGCGCCGAAAGGTTAGGTTGTGTTAGTTTAGGTTATATTACGTTATTGATATATGTGAAGGTCCCACGGACACGTAGATGCCAACTCGCCAGGAATGTTGTCACATAATAGCGCCGAGTGGTTAGGTTGGGTTATATTAGGTTATATTACGTTATTGATGGATATAAAGGTCTCACGGAGACGTAGAGGCCAACTCGCCAGGAATGTTGTCAAATATTAGTGCCGAGATGTTAGGTTGGGTTAGGTTAGGTAATATTAAGTTATTGATGTATATGAAGGTCCCACGGAGACGTAGAGGCCAACTCGCCAGGAATGTTGTCAAATATTACCGCCGATGTGTTAGGTTGGGTTAGGGTAGGTTATACTACGTTATTGATGTATATGAAGGCCCCAAGGAGACGTAGAGGCCAACTCGCCAGGAATGTTGTCAAATATTACCGCCGAGATGATAGGTTGGGTTAGGTTAGGTTATATTACGTTATTGATGTATATAAAATTCCCACGGAGTAGTAGAGGCCAACTCGCCAGGAATGTTGTCAAATATTAGTGCCGAGATGTTAGGTTGGATTAGGTTAGGTTATATTACGTTATTGATGTATATAAATGCCCCACGGAGGCGTAGAGGCCAACTCGCCAGGAATGTTGTCAAATATTAGTTCCGAGAGATTGGGTTGGCTTAGGTTAGGTTATATTACGTTATTGATGTATATAAAGGCCCCGCGGAGACGTAGAGGCCAACCCGCCAGGAATGTTGTCAAATAATAGCGCCGAAAGGTTAGGTTGGGTTTGTTTAGGTTATATTACGTTATTGATGTATATGAAGGTCCCACGGAGAGGTAGAGGCCAACTCGCCAGGAATGTTGTCAAATATTAGTGCCGAGATGTTAGGTTGGATTAGGTTAGGTTATATTACGTTATTGATGTATATAAAAGCCCCACGGAGACGTAGAGGCCAACTCGCCAGGAATGTTGTCAAATATTAGTTCCGAGAGATTGGGTTGGGTTAGGTTAGGTTATATTACGTTATTGATGTATATAAAGGTCCCAGGGAAACATAGAGGCCAACAAGACAGGAATGTTGTCAAATATTACCGCCGAGATGTTACGTTGGTTTAGGTTAGGTTAAATTACGTTATTGATGTATATGAAGGTCCCACGGAGAGGTAGAGGCCAACTCGCCAGGAATGTTGTCAAATATTAGTGCCGAGATGTTAGGTTGGGTTAGGTTAGGTAATATTACGTTATTGATGTATATGAAGGCCGTACGGAGAGGTAGAGGCCAACTCGCCAGGAATGCTGTCAAATATTAGTGCCGAGATGTTAGGTTGGGTTAGGTTAGGTAATATTACGTTATTGATGTATATGAAGGTCCCACGGAGACGTAGAGGCCAACTCGCCAGGAATGTTGTCAAATATTAGTACCGAGATGATAGGTTGGGTTAGGTTAGGTTATATTACGTTATTGATGTATATGAAGGCCCCACGGAGACGTAGAGGCCAACTCGCCAGGAATGTTGTCAAATATTAGTGCCGAGAGATTGGGTTGGGTTAAGTTAGGTTATATTACGTTATTGATGTATATAAAGGCCCCGCGGAGACGTAGAGGCCAACCCGCCAGGAATGTTTTCAAATAATAGCGCCGAAAGGTTAGGTTGTGTTAGTTTAGGTTATATTACGTTATTGATATATGTGAAGGTCCCACGGACACGTAGATGCCAACTCGCCAGGAATGTTGTCACATAATAGCGCCGAGTGGTTAGGTTGGGTTATATTAGGTTATATTACGTTATTGATGGATATAAAGGTCTCACGGAGACGTAGAGGCCAACTCGCCAGGAATGTTGTCAAATATTACCGCCGAGATGTTAGGTTGGGTTAGGTTAGGTTATATTACGTTATTGATGTATATAAAAGCCCCACGGAGACGTAGAGGCCAACTCGCCAGGAATGTTGTCAAATATTACCGCCGAGTGGTTAGGTCGGGTTATATTAGGTTATATTACGTTGCTGAGGGATATGAAGGTCTCACGGAGACGTAGAGGCCAACTCGCCAGGAATGTTGTCAAATATTAGTACCGAGATGTTAGGTTGGGTTAGGTTAGGTTATATTACGCTATTGATGTATATAAAAGTCCCACGGAAACCGTGAGGCCATTAAGCCAGGAATGTCGTCAAATATTACCGCTGTGATGTGAGATTGGGTTAGGTTAGGTTATATTACGTTATTGACGTATATAAAAGTCCCACGGAGACGTAAAGGCCAACCCGCCAGGAATGTTGTCAAATAATAGCGCAGAAAGGTTAGGTTGGGTTAGTGTAGGTTATATTACGTTATTGATGTATATGAAGGCCCCACGGAGACGTAGAGGCCAACTCGCCAGGAATGTTGTCAAATAATAGCGCTGAAAGGTTAGGTCGGGTTATATTAGGTTATATTACGTTATTGATGTATATGAAGGTCCCACGGAGACGTAGAGGCCAACTCGCCAGGAATGTTGTCAAATATTAGTGCCGAGAGATTGGGTTGGGTTAGGTTAGGTTATATTACGTTATTGATGTATATAAAGGCCCCGCGGAGACGTAGAGGCCAACCCGCCAGGAATGTTGTCAAATAATAGCGCCGAAAGGTTAGGTTGTGTTAGTTTAGGTTATATTACGTTATTGATATATGTGAAGGTCCCACGGACACGTAGATGCCAACTCGCCAGGAATGTTGTCACATAATAGCGCCGAGTGGTTAGGTTGGGTTATATTAGGTTATATTACGTTATTGATGGATATAAAGGTCTCACGGAGACGTAGATGCCAACTCGCCAGGAATGTTGTCAAATATTACCGCCGAGATGTTAGGTTGGGTTAGGTTAGGTTATATTACGTTATTGATGTATATGAAGGCCCCACGGAGACGTAGAGGCCAACTCGCCAGGAATGATGTCAAATATTACCGCCGAGATGTTAGGTTGGTTTAGGTTAGGTTATATTACGTTATTGATGTGTATGAAGGCCCCACGGAGACGTAGAGGCCAACTCGCCAGGAATGTTGTCAAATATTACCGCCGAGATGTTAGGTTGGGTTAGGTTAGGTTATATTACGTTATTGATGTATATAAAGGTCCCACGGAAACATAGAGGCCAACAAGCCAGGAATGTTGTCAAATATTACAGCCGAGATGTTAGGTTGGGTTAGGTTAGGTAATATTACGTTATTGATGTATATGAAGGTCCCACGGAGACGTAGAGGCCAACTCGCCAGGAATGTTGTCAAATATTACCGCCGAAATGATAGGTTGGGTTAGGTTAGTTTATATTACGTTACTGATGTATATGAAGGCCCCACGGAGACGTAGAGGCCAACTCGCCAGGAATGTTGTCAAATATTACCGCCGATGTGTTAGGTTGGGTTAGGTTAGGTTATACTACGTTATTGATGTATATGAAGGCCCCACGGAGACGTAGAGGCCAACTCGCCAGAAATGTTGTCAAATATTACCGCCGAGATGATAGGTTGGGTTAGGTTAGGTTATATTACGTTATTGATGTATATAAAATTCCCACGGAGACGTAGAGTCCAACTCGCCAGGAATGTTGTCAAATATTAGTGCCGAGATGTTAGGTTGGATTAGGTTAGGTTATATTACGTTATTGATGTATATAAATGCCCCACGGAGACGTAGACGCCAACTCGCCAGGAATGTTGTCAAATATTAGTTCCGAGAGATTGGGTTGGCTTAGGTTAGGTTATATTACGTTATTGATGTATATAAAGGCCCCACGGTGACGTAGAGGCCAACACGCCAGGAATGTTGTCAAATATTACCGCCGATGTGTTTGGTTGGGTTAGGGTAGGTTATACTACGTTATTGATGTATATGAAGGCCCCACGGAGACGTAGAGGCCAACTCGCCAGAAATGTTGTCAAATATTACCGCCGAGATGATAGGTTGGGTTAGGTTAGGTTATATTACGTTATTGATGTATATAAAATTCCCACGGAGTAGTAGAGGCCAACTCGCCAGGAATGTTGTCAAATATTAGTGCCGAGATGTTAGGTTGGATTAGGTTAGGTTATATTACGTTATTGATGTATATAAATGCCCCACGGAGGCGTAGAGGCCAACTCGCCAGGAATGTTGTCAAATATTAGTTCCGAGAGATTGGGTTGGCTTAGGTTAGGTTATATTACGTTATTGATGTATATAAAGGCCCCGCGGAGACGTAGAGGCCAACCCGCCAGGAATGTTGTCAAATAATAGCGCCGAAAGGTTAGGTTGGGTTTGTTTAGGTTATATTACGTTATTGACGTATATGAAGGTCCCACGGAGAGGTAGAGGCCAACTCGCCAGGAATGTTGTCAAATATTAGTGCCGAGATGTTAGGTTGGATTAGGTTAGGTTATATTACGTTATTGATGTATATAAAGGTCTCACGGAGACGTAGAGGCCAACTCGCCAGGAATGTTGTCAAATATTACCGCCGAGATGTTAGGTTGGGTTAGGTTAGGTTATATTACGTTATTGATGTATATAAAAGCCCCACGGAGACGTAGAGGCCAACTCGCCAGGAATGTTGTCAAATATTACCGCCGAGTGGTTAGGTCGGGTTATATTAGGTTATATTACGTTACTGAGGGATATGAAGGTCTCACGGAGACGTAGAGGCCAACTCGCCAGGAATGTTGTCAAATATTAGTACCGAGATGTTAGGTTGGGTTAGGTTAGGTTATATTACGCTATTGATGTATATAAAAGTCCCACGGAAACCGTGAGGCCATTAAGCCAGGAATGTCGTCAAATATTACCGCTGTGATGTGAGATTGGGTTAGGTTAGGTTATATTACGTTATTGACGTATATAAAAGTCCCACGGAGACGTAAAGGCCAACCCGCCAGGAATGTTGTCAAATAATAGCGCAGAAAGGTTAGGTTGGGTTAGTGTAGGTTATATTACGTTATTGATGTATATGAAGGCCCCACGGAGACGTAGAGGCCAACTCGCCAGGAATGTTGTCAAATAATAGCGCTGAAAGGTTAGGTCGGGTTATATTAGGTTATATTACGTTATTGATGTATATGAAGGTCCCACGGAGACGTAGAGGCCAACTCGCCAGGAATGTTGTCAAATATTAGTGCCGAGAGATTGGGTTGGGTTAGGTTAGGTTATATTACGTTATTGATGTATATAAAGGCCCCGCGGAGACGTAGAGGCCAACCCGCCAGGAATGTTGTCAAATAATAGCGCCGAAAGGTTAGGTTGTGTTAGTTTAGGTTATATTACGTTATTGATATATGTGAAGGTCCCACGGACACGTAGATGCCAACTCGCCAGGAATGTTGTCACATAATAGCGCCGAGTGGTTAGGTTGGGTTATATTAGGTTATATTACGTTATTGATGGATATAAAGGTCTCACGGAGACGTAGAGGCCAACTCGCCAGGAATGTTATCAAATATTACCGCCGAGATGTTAGGTTGGGTTAGGTTAGGTTATATTACGTTATTGATGTATATGAAGGCCCCACGGAGACGTAGAGGCCAACTCGCCAGGAATGATGTCAAATATTACCGCCGAGATGTTAGGTTGGTTTAGGTTAGGTTATATTACGTTATTGATGTGTATGAAGGCCCCACGGAGACGTAGAGGCCAACTCGTCAGGAATGTTGTCAAATATTAGTGCCGAGAGATCGGGTTGGGTTAGGTTAGGTTATACTACGTTATTGATGTATATGAAGGCCCCACGGAGACGTAGAGGCCAACTCGCCAGAAATGTTGTCAAATATTACCGCCGAGATGATAGGTTGGGTTAGGTTAGGTTATATTACGTTATTGATGTATATAAAATTCCCACGGAGTAGTAGAGGCCAACTCGCCAGGAATGTTGTCAAATATTAGTGCCGAGATGTTAGGTTGGATTAGGTTAGGTTATATTACGTTATTGATGTATATAAATGCCCCACGGAGGCGTAGAGGCCAACTCGCCAGGAATGTTGTCAAATATTAGTTCCGAGAGATTGGGTTGGCTTAGGTTAGGTTATATTACGTTATTGATGTATATAAAGGCCCCGCGGAGACGTAGAGGCCAACCCGCCAGGAATGTTGTCAAATAATAGCGCCGAAAGGTTAGGTTGGGTTTGTTTAGGTTATATTACGTTATTGATGTATATGAAGGTCCCACGGAGAGGTAGAGGCCAACTCGCCAGGAATGTTGTCAAATATTAGTGCCGAGATGTTAGGTTGGATTAGGTTAGGTTACATTACGTTATTGATGTATATAAAGGCCTCACGGAGACGTAGAGGCCAACTCGCCAGGAATGTTGTCAAATATTACCGCCGAGATGATAGGTTGGGTTAGGTTAGGTTATATTACGTTATTGATGTATATAAAATTCCCACGGAGTAGTAGAGGCCAACTCGCCAGGAATGTTGTCAAATATTAGTGCCGAGATGTTAGGTTGGATTAGGTTAGGTTATATTACGTTATTGATGTATATAAATGCCCCACGGAGGCGTAGAGGCCAACTCGCCAGGAATGTTGTCAAATATTAGTTCCGAGAGATTGGGTTGGCTTAGGTTAGGTTATATTACGTTATTGATGTATATAAAGGCCCCGCGGAGACGTAGAGGCCAACCCGCCAGGAATGTTGTCAAATAATAGCGCCGAAAGGTTAGGTTGGGTTTGTTTAGGTTATATTACGTTATTGATGTATATGAAGGTCCCACGGAGAGGTAGAGGCCAACTCGCCAGGAATGTTGTCAAATATTAGTGCCGAGAAGTTAGGTTGGATTAGGTTAGGTTATATTACGTTATTGATGTATATAAAAGCCCCACGGAGACGTAGAGGCCAACTCGCCAGGAATGTTGTCAAATATTAGTTCCGAGAGATTGGGTTGGGTTAGGTTAGGTTATATTACGTTATTGATGTATATAAAGGTCCCAGGGAAACATAGAGGCCAACAAGACAGGAATGTTGTCAAATATTACCGCCGAGATGTTACGTTGGTTTAGGTTAGGTTAAATTACGTTATTGATGTATATGAAGGTCCCACGGAGAGGTAGAGGCCAACTCGCCAGGAATGTTGTCAAATATTAGTGCCGAGATGTTAGGTTGGGTTAGGTTAGGTAATATTACGTTATTGATGTATATGAAGGCCGTACGGAGAGGTAGAGGCCAACTCGCCAGGAATGCTGTCAAATATTAGTGCCGAGATGTTAGGTTGGGTTAGGTTAGGTAATATTACGTTATTGATGTATATGAAGGTCCCACGGAGACGTAGAGGCCAACTCGCCAGGAATGTTGTCAAATATTAGTACCGAGATGATAGGTTGGGTTAGGTTAGGTTATATTACGTTATTGATGTATATGAAGGCCCCACGGAGACGTAGAGGCCAACTCGCCAGGAATGTTGTCAAATAATAGCGCTGAAAGGTTAGGTCGGGTTATATTAGGTTATATTACGTTATTGATGTATATGAAGGTCCCACGGAGACGTAGAGGCCAACTCGCCAGGAATGTTGTCAAATATTAGTGCCGAGAGATTGGGTTGGGTTAGGTTAGGTTATATTACGTTATTGATGTATATAAAGGCCCCGCGGAGACGTAGAGGCCAACCCGCCAGGAATGTTGTCAAATAATAGCGCCGAAAGGTTAGGTTGTGTTAGTTTAGGTTATATTACGTTATTGATATATGTGAAGGTCCCACGGACACGTAGATGCCAACTCGCCAGGAATGTTGTCACATAATAGCGCCGAGTGGTTAGGTTGGGTTATATTAGGTTATATTACGTTATTGATGGATATAAAGGTCTCACGGAGACGTAGAGGCCAACTCGCCAGGAATGTTATCAAATATTACCGCCGAGATGTTAGGTTGGGTTAGGTTAGGTTATATTACGTTATTGATGTATATGAAGGCCCCACGGAGACGTAGAGGCCAACTCGCCAGGAATGATGTCAAATATTACCGCCGAGATGTTAGGTTGGTTTAGGTTAGGTTATATTACGTTATTGATGTGTATGAAGGCCCCACGGAGACGTAGAGGCCAACTCGTCAGGAATGTTGTCAAATATTAGTGCCGAGAGATCGGGTTGGGTTAGGTTAGGTTATACTACGTTATTGATGTATATGAAGGCCCCACGGAGACGTAGAGGCCAACTCGCCAGAAATGTTGTCAAATATTACCGCCGAGATGATAGGTTGGGTTAGGTTAGGTTATATTACGTTATTGATGTATATAAAATTCCCACGGAGTAGTAGAGGCCAACTCGCCAGGAATGTTGTCAAATATTAGTGCCGAGATGTTAGGTTGGATTAGGTTAGGTTATATTACGTTATTGATGTATATAAATGCCCCACGGAGGCGTAGAGGCCAACTCGCCAGGAATGTTGTCAAATATTAGTTCCGAGAGATTGGGTTGGCTTAGGTTAGGTTATATTACGTTATTGATGTATATAAAGGCCCCGCGGAGACGTAGAGGCCAACCCGCCAGGAATGTTGTCAAATAATAGCGCCGAAAGGTTAGGTTGGGTTTGTTTAGGTTATATTACGTTATTGATGTATATGAAGGTCCCACGGAGAGGTAGAGGCCAACTCGCCAGGAATGTTGTCAAATATTAGTGCCGAGATGTTAGGTTGGATTAGGTTAGGTTATATTACGTTATTGATGTATATAAAGGCCTCACGGAGACGTAGAGGCCAACTCGCCAGGAATGTTGTCAAATATTACCGCCGAGATGATAGGTTGGGTTAGGTTAGGTTATATTACGTTATTGATGTATATAAAATTCCCACGGAGTAGTAGAGGCCAACTCGCCAGGAATGTTGTCAAATATTAGTGCCGAGATGTTAGGTTGGATTAGGTTAGGTTATATTACGTTATTGATGTATATAAATGCCCCACGGAGGCGTAGAGGCCAACTCGCCAGGAATGTTGTCAAATATTAGTTCCGAGAGATTGGGTTGGCTTAGGTTAGGTTATATTACGTTATTGATGTATATAAAGGCCCCGCGGAGACGTAGAGGCCAACCCGCCAGGAATGTTGTCAAATAATAGCGCCGAAAGGTTAGGTTGGGTTTGTTTAGGTTATATTACGTTATTGATGTATATGAAGGTCCCACGGAGAGGTAGAGGCCAACTCGCCAGGAATGTTGTCAAATATTAGTGCCGAGATGTTAGGTTGGGTTAGGTTAGGTAATATTACGTTATTGATGTATATGAAGGCCGTACGGAGAGGTAGAGGCCAACTCGCCAGGAATGCTGTCAAATATTAGTGCCGAGATGTTAGGTTGGGTTAGGTTAGGTAATATTACGTTATTGATGTATATGAAGGTCCCACGGAGACGTAGAGGCCAACTCGCCAGGAATGTTGTCAAATATTAGTACCGAGATGATAGGTTGGGTTAGGTTAGGTTATATTACGTTATTGATGTATATGAAGGCCCCACGGAGACGTAGAGGCCAACTCGCCAGGAATGTTGTCAAATATTAGTGCCGAGAGATTGGGTTGGGTTAAGTTAGGTTATATTACGTTATTGATGTATATAAAGGCCCCGCGGAGACGTAGAGGCCAACCCGCCAGGAATGTTTTCAAATAATAGCGCCGAAAGGTTAGGTTGTGTTAGTTTAGGTTATATTACGTTATTGATATATGTGAAGGTCCCACGGACACGTAGATGCCAACTCGCCAGGAATGTTGTCACATAATAGCGCCGAGTGGTTAGGTTGGGTTATATTAGGTTATATTACGTTATTGATGGATATAAAGGTCTCACGGAGACGTAGAGGCCAACTCGCCAGGAATGTTGTCAAATATTACCGCCGAGATGTTAGGTTGGGTTAGGTTAGGTTATATTACGTTATTGATGTATATAAAAGCCCCACGGAGACGTAGAGGCCAACTCGCCAGGAATGTTGTCAAATATTACCGCCGAGTGGTTAGGTCGGGTTATATTAGGTTATATTACGTTGCTGAGGGATATGAAGGTCTCACGGAGACGTAGAGGCCAACTCGCCAGGAATGTTGTCAAATATTAGTACCGAGATGTTAGGTTGGGTTAGGTTAGGTTATATTACGCTATTGATGTATATAAAAGTCCCACGGAAACCGTGAGGCCATTAAGCCAGGAATGTCGTCAAATATTACCGCTGTGATGTGAGATTGGGTTAGGTTAGGTTATATTACGTTATTGACGTATATAAAAGTCCCACGGAGACGTAAAGGCCAACCCGCCAGGAATGTTGTCAAATAATAGCGCAGAAAGGTTAGGTTGGGTTAGTGTAGGTTATATTACGTTATTGATGTATATGAAGGCCCCACGGAGACGTAGAGGCCAACTCGCCAGGAATGTTGTCAAATAATAGCGCTGAAAGGTTAGGTCGGGTTATATTAGGTTATATTACGTTATTGATGTATATGAAGGTCCCACGGAGACGTAGAGGCCAACTCGCCAGGAATGTTGTCAAATATTAGTGCCGAGAGATTGGGTTGGGTTAGGTTAGGTTATATTACGTTATTGATGTGTATGAAGGCCCCACGGAGACGTAGAGGCCAACTCGCCAGGAATGTTGTCAAATATTACCGCCGAGATGTTAGGTTGGGTTAGGTTAGGTTATATTACGTTATTGATGTATATAAAGGTCCCACGGAAACATAGAGGCCAACAAGCCAGGAATGTTGTCAAATATTACAGCCGAGATGTTAGGTTGGGTTAGGTTAGGTAATATTACGTTATTGATGTATATGAAGGTCCCACGGAGACGTAGAGGCCAACTCGCCAGGAATGTTGTCAAATATTACCGCCGAAATGATAGGTTGGGTTAGGTTAGTTTATATTACGTTACTGATGTATATGAAGGCCCCACGGAGACGTAGAGGCCAACTCGCCAGGAATGTTGTCAAATATTACCGCCGATGTGTTAGGTTGGGTTAGGTTAGGTTATACTACGTTATTGATGTATATGAAGGCCCCACGGAGACGTAGAGGCCAACTCGCCAGAAATGTTGTCAAATATTACCGCCGAGATGATAGGTTGGGTTAGGTTAGGTTATATTACGTTATTGATGTATATAAAATTCCCACGGAGACGTAGAGTCCAACTCGCCAGGAATGTTGTCAAATATTAGTGCCGAGATGTTAGGTTGGATTAGGTTAGGTTATATTACGTTATTGATGTATATAAATGCCCCACGGAGACGTAGACGCCAACTCGCCAGGAATGTTGTCAAATATTAGTTCCGAGAGATTGGGTTGGCTTAGGTTAGGTTATATTACGTTATTGATGTATATAAAGGCCCCACGGTGACGTAGAGGCCAACACGCCAGGAATGTTGTCAAATATTACCGCCGATGTGTTTGGTTGGGTTAGGGTAGGTTATACTACGTTATTGATGTATATGAAGGCCCCACGGAGACGTAGAGGCCAACTCGCCAGAAATGTTGTCAAATATTACCGCCGAGATGATAGGTTGGGTTAGGTTAGGTTATATTACGTTATTGATGTATATAAAATTCCCACGGAGTAGTAGAGGCCAACTCGCCAGGAATGTTGTCAAATATTAGTGCCGAGATGTTAGGTTGGATTAGGTTAGGTTATATTACGTTATTGATGTATATAAATGCCCCACGGAGGCGTAGAGGCCAACTCGCCAGGAATGTTGTCAAATATTAGTTCCGAGAGATTGGGTTGGCTTAGGTTAGGTTATATTACGTTATTGATGTATATAAAGGCCCCGCGGAGACGTAGAGGCCAACCCGCCAGGAATGTTGTCAAATAATAGCGCCGAAAGGATAGGTTGGGTTTGTTTAGGTTATATTACGTTATTGACGTATATGAAGGTCCCACGGAGAGGTAGAGGCCAACTCGCCAGGAATGTTGTCAAATATTAGTGCCGAGATGTTAGGTTGGATTAGGTTAGGTTATATTACGTTATTGATGTATATAAAGGTCTCACGGAGACGTAGAGGCCAACTCGCCAGGAATGTTGTCAAATATTACCGCCGAGATGTTAGGTTGGGTTAGGTTAGGTTATATTACGTTATTGATGTATATAAAAGCCCCACGGAGACGTAGAGGCCAACTCGCCAGGAATGTTGTCAAATATTACCGCCGAGTGGTTAGGTCGGGTTATATTAGGTTATATTACGTTACTGAGGGATATGAAGGTCTCACGGAGACGTAGAGGCCAACTCGCCAGGAATGTTGTCAAATATTAGTACCGAGATGTTAGGTTGGGTTAGGTTAGGTTATATTACGCTATTGATGTATATAAAAGTCCCACGGAAACCGTGAGGCCATTAAGCCAGGAATGTCGTCAAATATTACCGCTGTGATGTGAGATTGGGTTAGGTTAGGTTATATTACGTTATTGACGTATATAAAAGTCCCACGGAGACGTAAAGGCCAACCCGCCAGGAATGTTGTCAAATAATAGCGCAGAAAGGTTAGGTTGGGTTAGTGTAGGTTATATTACGTTATTGATGTATATGAAGGCCCCACGGAGACGTAGAGGCCAACTCGCCAGGAATGTTGTCAAATAATAGCGCTGAAAGGTTAGGTCGGGTTATATTAGGTTATATTACGTTATTGATGTATATGAAGGTCCCACGGAGACGTAGAGGCCAACTCGCCAGGAATGTTGTCAAATATTAGTGCCGAGAGATTGGGTTGGGTTAGGTTAGGTTATATTACGTTATTGATGTATATAAAGGCCCCGCGGAGACGTAGAGGCCAACCCGCCAGGAATGTTGTCAAATAATAGCGCCGAAAGGTTAGGTTGTGTTAGTTTAGGTTATATTACGTTATTGATATATGTGAAGGTCCCACGGACACGTAGATGCCAACTCGCCAGGAATGTTGTCACATAATAGCGCCGAGTGGTTAGGTTGGGTTATATTAGGTTATATTACGTTATTGATGGATATAAAGGTCTCACGGAGACGTAGAGGCCAACTCGCCAGGAATGTTATCAAATATTACCGCCGAGATGTTAGGTTGGATTAGGTTAGGTTATATTACGTTATTGATGTATATGAAGGCCCCACGGAGACGTAGAGGCCAACTCGCCAGGAATGATGTCAAATATTACCGCCGAGATGTTAGGTTGGTTTAGGTTAGGTTATATTACGTTATTGATGTGTATGAAGGCCCCACGGAGACGTAGAGGCCAACTCGTCAGGAATGTTGTCAAATATTAGTGCCGAGAGATCGGGTTGGGTTAGGTTAGGTTATACTACGTTATTGATGTATATGAAGGCCCCACGGAGACGTAGAGGCCAACTCGCCAGAAATGTTGTCAAATATTACCGCCGAGATGATAGGTTGGGTTAGGTTAGGTTATATTACGTTATTGATGTATATAAAATTCCCACGGAGTAGTAGAGGCCAACTCGCCAGGAATGTTGTCAAATATTAGTGCCGAGATGTTAGGTTGGATTAGGTTAGGTTATATTACGTTATTGATGTATATAAATGCCCCACGGAGGCGTAGAGGCCAACTCGCCAGGAATGTTGTCAAATATTAGTTCCGAGAGATTGGGTTGGCTTAGGTTAGGTTATATTACGTTATTGATGTATATAAAGGCCCCGCGGAGACGTAGAGGCCAACCCGCCAGGAATGTTGTCAAATAATAGCGCCGAAAGGTTAGGTTGGGTTTGTTTAGGTTATATTACGTTATTGATGTATATGAAGGTCCCACGGAGAGGTAGAGGCCAACTCGCCAGGAATGTTGTCAAATATTAGTGCCGAGATGTTAGGTTGGATTAGGTTAGGTTATATTACGTTATTGATGTATATAAAGGTCTCACGGAGACGTAGAGGCCAACTCGCCAGGAATGTTGTCAAATATTACCGCCGAGATGTTAGGTTGGGTTAGGTTAGGTTATATTACGTTATTGATGTATATAAAAGCCCCACGGAGACGTAGAGGCCAACTCGCCAGGAATGTTGTCAAATATTACCGCCGAGTGGTTAGGTCGGGTTATATTAGGTTATATTACGTTACTGAGGGATATGAAGGTCTCACGGAGACGTAGAGGCCAACTCGCCAGGAATGTTGTCAAATATTAGTACCGAGATGTTAGGTTGGGTTAGGTTAGGTTATATTACGCTATTGATGTATATAAAAGTCCCACGGAAACCGTGAGGCCATTAAGCCAGGAATGTCGTCAAATATTACCGCTGTGATGTGAGATTGGGTTAGGTTAGGTTATATTACGTTATTGACGTATATAAAAGTCCCACGGAGACGTAAAGGCCAACCCGCCAGAAATGTTGTCAAATAATAGCGCAGAAAGGTTAGGTTGGGTTAGTGTAGGTTATATTACGTTATTGATGTATATGAAGGCCCCACGGAGACGTAGAGGCCAACTCGCCAGGAATGTTGTCAAATAATAGCGCTGAAAGGTTAGGTCGGGTTATATTAGGTTATATTACGTTATTGATGTATATGAAGGTCCCACGGAGACGTAGAGGCCAACTCGCCAGGAATGTTGTCAAATATTAGTGCCGAGAGATTGGGTTGGGTTAGGTTAGGTTATATTACGTTATTGATGTATATAAAGGCCCCGCGGAGACGTAGAGGCCAACCCGCCAGGAATGTTGTCAAATAATAGCGCCGAAAGGTTAGGTTGTGTTAGTTTAGGTTATATTACGTTATTGATATATGTGAAGGTCCCACGGACACGTAGATGCCAACTCGCCAGGAATGTTGTCACATAATAGCGCCGAGTGATTAGGTTGGGTTATATTAGGTTATATTACGTTATTGATGGATATAAAGGTCTCACGGAGACGTAGAGGCCAACTCGCCAGGAATGTTGTCAAATATTACCGCCGAGATGTTAAGTTGGGTTAGGTTAGGTTATATTACGTTATTGATGTATATGAAGGCCCCACGGAGACGTAGAGGCCAACTCGCCAGGAATGATGTCAAATATTACCGCCGAGATGTTAGGTTGGTTTAGGTTAGGTTATATTACGTTATTGATGTGTATGAAGGCCCCACGGAGACGTAGAGGCCAACTCGCCAGGAATGTTGTCAAATATTACCGCCGAGATGTTAGGTTGGGTTAGGTTAGGTTATATTACGTTATTGATGTATATAAAGGTCCCACGGAAACATAGAGGCCAACAAGCCAGGAATGTTGTCAAATATTACAGCCGAGATGTTAGGTTGGGTTAGGTTAGGTAATATTACGTTATTGATGTATATGAAGGTCCCACGGAGACGTAGAGGCCAACTCGCCAGGAATGTTGTCAAATATTACCGCCGAAATGATAGGTTGGGTTAGGTTAGTTTATATTACGTTACTGATGTATATGAAGGCCCCACGGAGACGTAGAGGCCAACTCGCCAGGAATGTTGTCAAATATTACCGCCGATGTGTTAGGTTGGGTTAGGTTAGGTTATACTACGTTATTGATGTATATGAAGGCCCCACGGAGACGTAGAGGCCAACTCGCCAGAAATGTTGTCAAATATTACCGCCGAGATGATAGGTTGGGTTAGGTTAGGTTATATTACGTTATTGATGTATATAAAATTCCCACGGAGACGTAGAGTCCAACTCGCCAGGAATGTTGTCAAATATTAGTGCCGAGATGTTAGGTTGGATTAGGTTAGGTTATATTACGTTATTGATGTATATAAATGCCCCACGGAGACGTAGACGCCAACTCGCCAGGAATGTTGTCAAATATTAGTTCCGAGAGATTGGGTTGGCTTAGGTTAGGTTATATTACGTTATTGATGTATATAAAGGCCCCATGGTGACGTAGAGGCCAACTCGCCAGGAATGTTGTCAAATAATAGCGCCGAGAGGTTAGGTTGGGTTATATAAGGTTATATTACGTTATTGATGGATATGAAGGTCTCACGGAGACGTAGAGGCCGACTCGCCAGGAATTTGGCAAATAATAGCGCCGAAAGTTTAGGTTGGGTTAGGTTAGGTTATATTACGTTATTGATGTATGTAAAAGCCCCACGGAAACGAAGAGGCCAACTCGCCAGGAATATTGTCAAATATTAGTGCCGAGAGGTTGCGTTGTGTTAGGTTAGATTATATTACGTTATTGGAGTATATAAAACTCCCACGGAGACGTAGAGGCCAGCTCGCAAGGAATATTGTCAAATAATAGCGCCGAGAGGTTAGGTTGGGTTATATAAGGTTATATTACGTTATTGATGGATATGAAGGTCTCACGGAGACGTAGAGGCCGACTCGCCAGGAATTTGGCAAATAATAGCGCCGAAAGTTTAGGTTGGGTTAGGTTAGGTTATATTACGTTATTGATGTATGTAAAAGCCCCACGGAAACGAAGAGGCCAACTCGCCAGGAATATTGTCAAATATTAGTGCCGAGAGGTTGCGTTGTGTTAGGTTAGATTATATTACGTTGTTGGTGTATATAAAACTCCCACGGAGACGTAGAGGCCAGCTCGCAAGGAATATTGTCAAATAATAGCGCCGAGAGGTTAGGTTGGGTTATATAAGGTTATATTACGTTATTGATGGGTATGAAGGCCTCACGGAGACGTAGAGGCCAACTCGCCAGGAATGTTGTCAAATATTACCGCCGAGATGTTAGGTTGGGTTAGGCTAGGTTATATTACGTTATTGATGGATATGAAAGTCCCACGGAGACGTAGAAGCCAAAGAGCCAGGAATGTTGTTAAATATTAGTACCGTGATGTTAGGTTGGGTTAGGTTAGGTTATATTACGTTATTGATGTATATAAAGGTCTCAGGGAAACGTAGACGCCAACAACCCAGGAATATGGTTAAACATTACCTCCGAGACGTTACTTTGGGTTAGGTTAGGTTATATTACGTTATTGATGTATATAAAAGCCCCACGGAAACGTAGAGGCCAACTCGCCAGGAATGTTGTCAAATATTAGTGCCGAGAGGTTGGGTAGTGTTAGGTTAGGTTATATTACGAGATTGATGTATATAAAGGCCCCACGGAGACGTAGAGGCCAACTCGCCACGAATGTTGTCAAATATTACCGCCGAGATGTTAGGTTGGGTTAGGTTAGGTTATATTACGTTTTTGATGTATATGAAGGCCCCACGGAGACGTAGAGCCCAACTCGACAGGAATGTTGTCAAATAATAGCGCCGAGAGGTTAGGTTGGGTTAGGTTAGGTTATATTACGTTATTGATGTATATAAAGGCCCCACGGAGACGTAGAGGCCAACTCGCCAGGAATGTTGTCAATTAATAGCGCCGAAAGGTTAGGTTGGGTTAAGTTAGGTTATATTAGGTTATTGATGTATATAAAAGTCCCACGGAGACGTAGAGACCAACTCGCCAGGAATGTTGTCAAATAATAGCGCCGAGAGGTTAGGTTGGGTTATATAAGGTTATATTACGTTATTGATGGATATGAAGGTCTCACGGAGACGTAGAGGCCAACTCGCCAGTAATTTGGCAAATAATAGCGCCGAAAGTTTAGGTTGGGTTAGGTTAGGTTATATTACGTTATTGATGTATGTAAAAGCCCCACGGAAACGAAGAGGCCAACTCGCCAGGAATATTGTCAAATATTAGTGCCGAGAGGTTGCTTTGTGTTAGGTTAGGTTATATTACGTTATTGGTGTATATAAAACTCCCACGGAGACGTAGAGGCCAGCTCGCAAGGAATATTGTCAAATAATAGCGCCGAGAGGTTAGGTTGGGTTATATAAGGTTATATTACGTTATTAATGGATATGAAGGCCTCACGGAGACGTAGAGGCCAACTCGCCAGGAATGTTGTCAAATATTACCGCCGAGATGTTAGGTTGGGTTAGGCTAGGTTATATTACGTTATTGATGTATATAAAGGTCCCACGGAAACATAGAGGCCAACAAGCCAGGAATGTTGCCAAATATTACAGCCGAGATGTTACGTTGGGTTATTTTAGGTTAAATTACGTTATTGATGGATATGAATGTCCCACGGAGACGTAGAGGCCAACAAGCCAGGAATGTTGTCAAATATTACAGCCGAGATGTTACGTTGGGTTAGGTTAGGTTATATTACGTTTTTGATGTATATGAAGGCCACACGGAGACGTAGAAGCCAACAAGCCAGGAATGTGGTTAAACATTACCTCCGAGACGTTACTTTGGGTTAGGTTAGGTTATATTACGTTATTGATGTATATAAAGGTCTCAGGGAAACGTAGAGGCCAACTCGCCAGGAATGTTGTCAAACATTACCGCCGAGAAGTTAGGTTGGGTTAGGTTATGTTATATTACGTTATTGATGTATATAAAAGCCCCACGGAAACGTAGAGGCCAACTCGCCAGGAATGTTGTCAAACATTAGTGCCGTGAGGTTGGGTTGTGTTAGGTTAGGTTATATTACGTTATTGGTGTATATAAAGGCCCCACGGAGACGTAGAGGCCAACTCGCCAGGAATGTTCTCAAATAATAGCGCCGAAAGGTTAAGTTGGGTTAGGTTAGGTTATATTACGTTATTGATGTATATAAAAGTCCCACGGAGACGTAGAGGCCAACTCGCCAGGAATGTTGTCAAATAATAGCGCCGAGAGGTTTGGTTGGGTTATATAAGGTTATATTACGTTATTGATGGATATGAAGGCCTCACGGAGACGTAGAGGCCAACTCGCCAGGAATGTTGTCAAATATTACCGCCGAGATGTTAGGTTGGGTTAGGTTAGGTTATAATACGTTATTGATGTATATAAAGGTCTCAGGAAACGTAGAGGCCAACAAGCCAGGAATGTGGTTAAACATTACCTCCGAGACGTTACTTTGGGTTAGGTTAGGTTATATTACGTTATTGATGTATGTAAAAGCCCCACGGAAACGTAGAGGCCAACTCGCCAGGAATGTTGTCAAATATTAGTACCGAGATGTTAGGTTGTGTTAAGTTAAGTTATATTACGCTATTGATGGATATAAAAGCCCCACGGAAACGTAGAGGCCAACTCGCCAGGAATGTTGTCAAATATCAGTGCCGAGAGGTTGGGTAGTGTTAGGTTAGGTTATATTACGAAATTGATGTATATAAAGGCCCCACGGAGACGTAGAGGCCAACTCGCCAGGAATGTTGTCAAATAATAGCGCCGAGAGGTTAGGTTGGGTTATATAAGGTTATATTACGTTATTGACGGATATGAAGGCCTGACGGAGACGTAGAGGCCAACTCGCCAGGAATGTTGTCAAATAATAGCGCTGAAAGGTTAGGTCGGGTTATATTAGGTTATATTACGTTATTGATGTATATGAAGGTCCCACGGAGACGTAGAGGCCAACTCGCCAGGAATGTTGTCAAATATTAGTGCCGAGAGATTGGGTTGGGTTAGGTTAGGTTATATTACGTTATTGATGTATATAAAGGCCCCGCGGAGACGTAGAGGCCAACCCGCCAGGAATGTTGTCAAATAATAGCGCCGAAAGGTTAGGTTGTGTTAGTTTAGGTTATATTACGTTATTGATATATGTGAAGGTCCCACGGACACGTAGATGCCAACTCGCCAGGAATGTTGTCACATAATAGCGCCGAGTGGTTAGGTTGGGTTATATTAGGTTATATTACGTTATTGATGGATATAAAGGTCTCACGGAGACGTAGAGGCCAACTCGCCAGGAATGTTGTCAAATATTACCGCCGAGATGTTAAGTTGGGTTAGGTTAGGTTATATTACGTTATTGATGTATATGAAGGCCCCACGGAGACGTAGAGGCCAACTCGCCAGGAATGATGTCAAATATTACCGCCGAGATGTTAGGTTGGTTTAGGTTAGGTTATATTACGTTATTGATGTGTATGAAGGCCCCACGGAGACGTAGAGGCCAACTCGCCAGGAATGTTGTCAAATATTACCGCCGAGATGTTAGGTTGGGTTAGGTTAGGTTATATTACGTTATTGATGTATATAAAGGTCCCACGGAAACATAGAGGCCAACAAGCCAGGAATGTTGTCAAATATTACAGCCGAGATGTTAGGTTCGGTTAGGTTAGGTAATATTACGTTATTGATGTATATGAAGGTCCCACGGAGACGTAGAGGCCAACTCGCCAGGAATGTTGTCAAATATTACCGCCGAAATGATAGGTTGGGTTAGGTTAGTTTATATTACGTTACTGATGTATATGAAGGCCCCACGGAGACGTAGAGGCCAACTCGCCAGGAATGTTGTCAAATATTACCGCCGATGTGTTAGGTTGGGTTAGGTTAGGTTATACTACGTTATTGATGTATATGAAGGCCCCACGGAGACGTAGAGGCCAACTCGCCAGAAATGTTGTCAAATATTACCGCCGAGATGATAGGTTGGGTTAGGTTAGGTTATATTACGTTATTGATGTATATAAAATTCCCACGGAGACGTAGAGTCCAACTCGCCAGGAATGTTGTCAAATATTAGTGCCGAGATGTTAGGTTGGATTAGGTTAGGTTATATTACGTTATTGATGTATATAAATGCCCCACGGAGACGTAGACGCCAACTCGCCAGGAATGTTGTCAAATATTAGTTACGAGAGATTGGGTTGGCTTAGGTTAGGTTATATTACGTTATTGATGTATATATAGGCCCCACGGTGACGTAGAGGCCAACTCGCCAGGAATGTTGTCAAATAATAGCGCCGAGAGGTTAGGTTGGGTTATATAAGGTTATATTACGTTATTGATGGATATGAAGGTCTCACGGAGACGTAGAGGCCGACTCGCCAGGAATTTGGCAAATAATAGCGCCGAAAGTTTAGGTTGGGTTAGGTTAGGTTATATTACGTTATTGATGTATGTAAAAGCCCCACGGAAACGAAGAGGCCAACTCGCCAGGAATATTGTCAAATATTAGTGCCGAGAGGTTGCGTTGTGTTAGGTTAGATTATATTACGTTATTGGAGTATATAAAACTCCCACGGAGACGTAGAGGCCAGCTCGCAAGGAATATTGTCAAATAATAGCGCCGAGAGGTTAGGTTGGGTTATATAAGGTTATATTACGTTATTGATGGATATGAAGGTCTCACGGAGACGTAGAGGCCGACTCGCCAGGAATTTGGCAAATAATAGCGCCGAAAGTTTAGGTTGGGTTAGGTTAGGTTATATTACGTTATTGATGTATGTAAAAGCCCCACGGAAACGAAGAGGCCAACTCGCCAGGAATATTGTCAAATATTAGTGCCGAGAGGTTGCGTTGTGTTACGTTAGATTATATTACGTTGTTGGTGTATATAAAACTCCCACGGAGACGTAGAGGCCAGCTCGCAAGGAATATTGTCAAATAATAGCGCCGAGAGGTTAGGTTGGGTTATATAAGGTTATATTACGTTATTGATGGGTATGAAGGCCTCACGGAGACGCAGAGGCCAACTCGCCAGGAATGTTGTCAAATATTACCGCCGAGATGTTAGGTTGGGTTAGGCTAGGTTATATTACGTTATTGATGGATATGAAAGTCCCACGGAGACGTAGAAGCCAAAGAGCCAGGAATGTTGTTAAATATTAGTACCGTGATGTTAGGTTGGGTTAGGTTAGGTTATATTACGTTATTGATGTATATAAAGGTCTCAGGGAAACGTAGACGCCAACAACCCAGGAATATGGTTAAACATGACCTCCGAGACGTTACTTTGGGTTAGGTTAGGTTATATTACGTTATTGATGTATATAAAAGCCCCACGGAAACGTAGAGGCCAACTCGCCAGGAATGTTGTCAAATATTAGTGCCGAGAGGTTGGGTAGTGTTAGGTTAGGTTATATTACGAGATTGATGTATATAAAGGCCCCACGGAGACGTAGAGGCCAACTCGCCACGAATGTTGTCAAATATTACCGCCGAGATGTTAGGTTGGGTTAGGTTAGGTTATATTACGTTTTTGATGTATATGAAGGCCCCACGGAGACGTAGAGCCCAACTCGACAGGAATGTTGTCAAATAATAGCGCCGAGAGGTTAGGTTGGGTTAGGTTAGGTTATATTACGTTATTGATGTATATAAAGGCCCCACGGAGACGTAGAGGCCAACTCGCCAGGAATGTTGTCAATTAATAGCGCCGAAAGGTTAGGTTGGGTTAAGTTAGGTTATATTAGGTTATTGATGTATATAAAAGTCCCACGGAGACGTAGAGACCAACTCGCCAGGAATGTCGTCAAATATTACCGCCGAGATGTTAGGTTGGGTTAGGCTAGGTTATATTACGTTATTGATGTATATAAAGGTCCCACGGAAACATAGAGGCCAACAAGCCAGGAATGTTGCCAAATATTACAGCCGAGATGTTACGTTGGGTTATTTTAGGTTAAATTACGTTATTGATGGATATGAATGTCCCACGGAGACGTAGAGGCCAACAAGCCAGGAATGTTGTCAAATATTACAGCCGAGATGTTACGTTGGGTTAGGTTAGGTTATATTACGTTTTTGATGTATATGAAGGCCACACGGAGACGTAGAAGCCAACTCGCCAGGAATGTTGTCAAACATTACCGCCGAGAAGTTAGGTTGGGTTAGGTTATGTTATATTACGTTATTGATGTATATAAAAGCCCCACGGAAACGTAGAGGCCAACTCGCCAGGAATGTTGTCAAATATTAGTGCCGTGAGGTTGGGTTGTGTTAGGTTAGGTTATATTACGTTATTGGTGTATATAAAGGCCCCACGGAGACGTAGAGGCCAACTCGCCAGGAATGTTCTCAAATAATAGCGCCGAAAGGTTAAGTTGGGTTAGGTTAGGTTATATTACGTTATTGATGTATATAAATGTCCCACGGAGACGTAGAGGCCAACTCGCCAGGAATGTTGTCAAATATTACCGCCGAAATGATAGGTTGGGTTAGGTTAGTTTATATTACGTTACTGATGTATATGAAGGCCCCACGGAGACGTAGAGGCCAACTCGCCAGGAATGTTGTCAAATATTACCGCCGATGTGTTAGGTTGGGTTAGGTTAGGTTATACTACGTTATTGATGTATATGAAGGCCCCACGGAGACGTAGAGGCCAACTCGCCAGAAATGTTGTCAAATATTACCGCCGAGATGATAGGTTGGGTTAGGTTAGGTTATATTACGTTATTGATGTATATAAAATTCCCACGGAGACGTAGAGTCCAACTCGCCAGGAATGTTGTCAAATATTAGTGCCGAGATGTTAGGTTGGATTAGGTTAGGTTATATTACGTTATTGATGTATATAAATGCCCCACGGAGACGTAGACGCCAACTCGCCAGGAATGTTGTCAAATATTAGTTCCGAGAGATTGGGTTGGCTTAGGTTAGGTTATATTACGTTATTGATGTATATATAGGCCCCACGGTGACGTAGAGGCCAACTCGCCAGGAATGTTGTCAAATAATAGCGCCGAGAGGTTAGGTTGGGTTATATAAGGTTATATTACGTTATTGATGGATATGAAGGTCTCACGGAGACGTAGAGGCCGACTCGCCAGGAATTTGGCAAATAATAGCGCCGAAAGTTTAGGTTGGGTTAGGTTAGGTTATATTACGTTATTGATGTATGTAAAAGCCCCACGGAAACGAAGAGGCCAACTCGCCAGGAATATTGTCAAATATTAGTGCCGAGAGGTTGCGTTGTGTTAGGTTAGATTATATTACGTTATTGGAGTATATAAAACTCCCACGGAGACGTAGAGGCCAGCTCGCAAGGAATATTGTCAAATAATAGCGCCGAGAGGTTAGGTTGGGTTATATAAGGTTATATTACGTTATTGATGGATATGAAGGTCTCACGGAGACGTAGAGGCCGACTCGCCAGGAATTTGGCAAATAATAGCGCCGAAAGTTTAGGTTGGGTTAGGTTAGGTTATATTACGTTATTGATGTATGTAAAAGCCCCACGGAAACGAAGAGGCCAACTCGCCAGGAATATTGTCAAATATTAGTGCCGAGAGGTTGCGTTGTGTTAGGTTAGATTATATTACGTTGTTGGTGTATATAAAACTCCCACGGAGACGTAGAGGCCAGCTCGCAAGGAATATTGTCAAATAATAGCGCCGAGAGGTTAGGTTGGGTTATATAAGGTTATATTACGTTATTGATGGGTATGAAGGCCTCACGGAGACGTAGAGGCCAACTCGCCAGGAATGTTGTCAAATATTACCGCCGAGATGTTAGGTTGGGTTAGGCTAGGTTATATTACGTTATTGATGGATATGAAAGTCCCACGGAGACGTAGAAGCCAAAGAGCCAGGAATGTTGTTAAATATTAGTACCGTGATGTTAGGTTGGGTTAGGTTAGGTTATATTACGTTATTGATGTATATAAAGGTCTCAGGGAAACGTAGACGCCAACAACCCAGGAATACGGTTAAACATGACCTCCGAGACGTTACTTTGGGTTAGGTTAGGTTATATTACGTTATTGATGTATATAAAAGCCCCACGGAAACGTAGAGGCCAACTCGCCAGGAATGTTGTCAAATATTAGTGCCGAGAGGTTGGGTAGTGTTAGGTTAGGTTATATTACGAGATTGATGTATATAAAGGCCCCACGGAGACGTAGAGGCCAACTCGCCACGAATGTTGTCAAATATTACCGCCGAGATGTTAGGTTGGGTTAGGTTAGGT
Source organism: Xylocopa violacea (assembly GCA_963969225.1). Classification (NCBI taxonomy): domain Eukaryota; kingdom Metazoa; phylum Arthropoda; class Insecta; order Hymenoptera; family Apidae; genus Xylocopa; species Xylocopa violacea. The sequence goes on along the minus strand of CAXAJV010000168.1, from coordinate 793,389 downwards.
TATATTACGTTTTTGATGTATATGAAGGCCCCACGGAGACGTAGAGCCCAACTCGACAGGAATGTTGTCAAATAATAGCGCCGAGAGGTTAGGTTGGGTTAGGTTAGGTTATATTACGTTATTGATGTATATAAAGGCCCCACGGAGACGTAGAGGCCAACTCGCCAGGAATGTTGTCAATTAATAGCGCCGAAAGGTTAGGTTGGGTTAAGTTAGGTTATATTAGGTTATTGATGTATATAAAAGTCCCACGGAGACGTAGAGACCAACTCGCCAGGAATGTTGTCAAATAATAGCGCCGAGAGGTTAGGTTGGGTTATATAAGGTTATATTACGTTATTGATGGATATGAAGGTCTCACGGAGACGTAGAGGCCAACTCGCCAGTAATTTGGCAAATAATAGCGCCGAAAGTTTAAGTTGGGTTAGGTTAGGTTATATTACGTTATTGATGTATGTAAAAGCCCCACGGAAACGAAGAGGCCAACTCGCCAGGAATATTGTCAAATATTAGTGCCGAGAGGTTGCGTTGTGTTAGGTTAGGTTATATTACGTTATTGGTGTATATAAAACTCCCACGGAGACGTAGAGGCCAGCTCGCAAGGAATATTGTCAAATAATAGCGCCGAGAGGTTAGGTTGGGTTATATAAGGTTATATTACGTTATTAATGGATATGAAGGCCTCACGGAGACGTAGAGGCCAACTCGCCAGGAATGTCGTCAAATATTACCGCCGAGATGTTAGGTTGGGTTAGGCTAGGTTATATTACGTTATTGATGTATATAAAGGTCCCACGGAAACATAGAGGCCAACAAGCCAGGAATGTTGCCAAATATTACAGCCGAGATGTTAAGTTGGTTTATTTTAGGTTAAATTACGTTATTGATGGATATGAATGTCCCACGGAGACGTAGAGGCCAACAAGCCAGGAATGTTGTCAAATATTACAGCCGAGATGTTACGTTGGGTTAGGTTAGGTTATATTACGTTTTTGATGTATATGAAGGCCACACGGAGACGTAGAAGCCAACAAGCCAGGAATGTGGTTAAACATTACCTCCGAGACGTTACTTTGGGTTAGGTTAGGTTATATTACGTTATTGATGTATATAAAGGTCTCAGGGAAACGTAGAGGCCAACTCGCCAGGAATGTTGTCAAACATTACCGCCGAGAAGTTAGGTTGGGTTAGGTTATGTTATATTACGTTATTGATGTATATAAAAGCCCCACGGAAACGTAGAGGCCAACTCGCCAGGAATGTTGTCAAATATTAGTGCCGTGAGGTTGGGTTGTGTTAGGTTAGGTTATATTACGTTATTGGTGTATATAAAGGCCCCACGGAGACGTAGAGGCCAACTCGCCAGGAATGTTCTCAAATAATAGCGCCGAAAGGTTAAGTTGGGTTAGGTTAGGTTATATTACGTTATTGATGTACATAAAAGTCCCACGGAGACGTAGAGGCCAACTCGCCAGGAATGTTGTCAAATAATAGCGCCGAGAGGTTTGGTTGGGTTATATAAGGTTATATTACGTTATTGATGGATATGAAGGCCTCACGGAGACGTAGAGGCCAACTCGCCAGGAATGTTGTCAAATATTACCGCCGAGATGTTAGGTTGGGTTAGGTTAGGTTATAATACGTTATTGATGTATATAAAGGTCTCAGGAAACGTAGAGGCCAACAAGCCAGGAATGTGGTTAAACATTACCTCCGAGACGTTACTTTGGGTTAGGTTAGGTTATATTACGTTATTGATGTATGTAAAAGCCCCACGGAAACGTAGAGGCCAACTCGCCAGGAATGTTGTCAAATATTAGTACCGAGATGTTAGGTTGTGTTAAGTTAAGTTATATTACGCTATTGATGTATATGAAGGCCCCACGGAGACGTAGAGGCCAACTCGACAGGAATGTTGTCAAATAATAGCGCCGAGAGGTTAGGTTGGGTTAGGTTAGGTTATATTACGTTATTGATGTATATAAAGGCCCCACGGAGACGTAGAGGCCAACTCGCCAGGAATGTTGTCAATTAATAGCGCCGAAAGGTTAGGTTGGGTTAAGTTAGGTTATATTAGGTTATTGATGTATATAAAAGTCCCACGGAGACGTAGAGACCAACTCGCCAGGAATGTTGTCAAATAATAGCGCCGAGAGGTTAGGTTGGGTTATATAAGGTTATATTACGTTATTGATGGATATGAAGGTCTCACGGAGACGTAGAGGCCAACTCGCCAGGAATTTGGCAAATAATAGCGCCGAAAGTTTAGGTTGGGTTAGGTTAGGTTATATTACGTTATTGATGTATGTAAAAGCCCCACGGAAACGAAGAGGCCAACTCGCCAGGAATATTGTCAAATATTAGTGCCGAGAGGTTGCGTTGTGTTAGGTTAGGTTATATTACGTTATTGGTGTATATAAAACTCCCACGGAGACGTAGAGGCCAGCTCGCAAGGAATATTGCCAAATAATAGCGCCGAGAGGTTAGGTTGGGTTATATAAGGTTATATTACGTTATTAATGGATATGAAGGCCTCACGGAGACGTAGAGGCCAACTCGCCAGGAATGTTGTCAAATATTACCGCCGAGATGTTAGGTTGGGTTAGGCTAGGTTATATTACGTTATTGATGTATATAAAGGTCCCACGGAAACATAGAGGCCAACAAGCCAGGAATGTTGCCAAATATTACAGCCGAGATGTTACGTTGGGTTATTTTAGGTTAAATTACGTTATTGATGGATATGAATGTCCCACGGAGACGTAGAGGCCAACAAGCCAGGAATGTTGTCAAATATTACAGCCGAGATGTTACGTTGGGTTAGGTTAGGTTATATTACGTTTTTGATGTATATGAAGGCCACACGGAGACGTAGAAGCCAACAAGCCAGGAATGTGGTTAAACATTACCTCCGAGACGTTACTTTGGGTTAGGTTAGGTTATATTACGTTATTGATGTATATAAAGGTCTCAGGGAAACGTAGAGGCCAACTCGCCAGGAATGTTGTCAAACATTACCGCCGAGAAGTTAGGTTGGGTTAGGTTATGTTATATTACGTTATTGATGTATATAAAAGCCCCACGGAAACGTAGAGGCCAACTCGCCAGGAATGTTGTCAAATATTAGTGCCGTGAGGTTGGGTTGTGTTAGGTTAGGTTATATTACGTTATTGGTGTATATAAAGGCCCCACGGAGACGTAGAGGCCAACTCGCCAGGAATGTTCTCAAATAATAGCGCCGAAAGGTTAAGTTGGGTTAGGTTAGGTTATATTACGTTATTGATGTATATAAAAGTCCCACGGAGACGTAGAGGCCAACTCGCCAGGAATGTTGTCAAATAATAGCGCCGAGAGGTTTGGTTGGGTTATATAAGGTTATATTACGTTATTGATGGATATGAAGGCTTCACGGAGACGTAGAGGCCAACTCGCCAGGAATGTTGTCAAATATTACCGCCGAGATGTTAGGTTGGGTTAGGTTAGGTTATAATACGTTATTGATGTATATAAAGGTCTCAGGAAACGTAGAGGCCAACAAGCCAGGAATGTGGTTAAACATTACCTCCGAGACGTTACTTTGGGTTAGGTTAGGTTATATTACGTTATTGATGTATGTAAAAGCCCCACGGAAACGTAGAGGCCAACTCGCCAGGAATGTTGTCAAATATTAGTACCGAGATGTTAGGTTGTGTTAAGTTAAGTTATATTACGCTATTGATGGATATAAAAGCCCCACGGAAACGTAGAGGCCAACTCGCCAGGAATGTTGTCAAATATTAGTACCGAGATGTTAGGTTGTGTTAGGTTAAGTTATATTACGCTATTGATGTATATAAAAGCCCCACGGAAACGTAGAGGCCAACTCGCCAGGAATGTTGTCAAATATCAGTGCCGACAGGTTGGGTAGTGTTAGGTTAGGTTATATTACGAAATTGATGTATATAAAGGCCCCACGGAGACGTAGAGGCCAACTCGCCAGGAATGTTGTCAAATAATAGCGCCGAAAGGTTAGGTTGGGTTAAGTTAGGTTATATTAGGTTATTGATGTATATAAAAGTCCCACGGTGACGTAGAGGATAACTCGCCAGGAATGTTGTCAAATAATAGCGCCGAGAGGTTAGGTTGGGTTAGGTTAGGTTATATTACGTTATTGATGTATATAAAGGTCCCACGGAATCATAGAGCCCAACAAGCCAGGAATGTTGTCAAATATTACAGCCGAGATGTGAAGTTGGGTTATTTTAGGTTAAATTACGTTATTGATGGATATGAAAGTCCCACGGAGACGTAGAAGCCAACAAGCCAGGAATGTTGTCAAATAATAGCGCCGAAAGGTTAGGTTGGGCTAAGTTAGGTTATATTAGGTTATTGATGTATATAAAAGTCCCACGGAGACGTAGAAGCCAACTCGCCAGGAATGTTGTCAAATAATAGCGCCGAGAGGTTAGGTTGGGTTATATAAGGTTATATTACGTTATTGATGGATATGAAGGTCTCACGGAGACGTAGAGGCCGACTCGCCAGGAATTTGGCAAATAATAGCGCCGAAAGTTTAGGTTGGGTTAGGTTAGGTTATATTACGTTATTGATGTATGTAAAAGCCCCACGGAAACGAAGAGGCCAACTCGCCAGGAATATTGTCAAATATTAGTGCCGAGAGGTTGCGTTGTGTTAGGTTAGATTATATTACGTTATTGGTGTATATAAAACTCCCACGGAGACGTAGAGGCCAGCTCGCAAGGAATATTGTCAAATAATAGCGCCGAGAGGTTAGGTTGGGTTATATAAGGTTATATTACGTTATTGATGGGTATGAAGGCCTCACGGAGACGTAGAGGCCAACTCGCCAGGAATGTTGTCAAATATTACCGCCGAGATGTTAGGTTGGGTTAGGCTAGGTTATATTACGTTATTGATGGATATGAAAGTCCCACGGAGACGTAGAAGCCAAAGAGCCAGGAATGTTGTTAAATATTAGTACCGTGATGTTAGTTTGGGTTAGGTTAGGTTATATTACGTTATTGATGTATATAAAGGTCTCAGGGAAACGTAGACGCCAACAACCCAGGAATATGGTTAAACATTACCTCCGAGACGTTACTTTGGGTTAGGTTAGGTTATATTACGTTATTGATGTATATAAAAGCCCCACGGAAACGTAGAGGCCAACTCGCCAGGAATGTTGTCAAATATTAGTGCCGAGAGGTTGGGTAGTGTTAGGTTAGGTTATATTACGAGATTGATGTATATAAAGGCCCCACGGAGACGTAGAGGCCAACTCGCCACGAATGTTGTCAAATATTACCGCCGAGATGTTAGGTTGGGTTAGGTTAGGTTATATTACGTTTTTGATGTATATGAAGGCCCCACGGAGACGTAGAGGCCAACTAGACAGGAATGTTGTCAAATAATAGCGCCGAGAGGTTAGGTTGGGTTAGGTTAGGTTATATTACGTTATTGATGTATATAAAGGCCCCACGGAGACGTAGAGGCCAACTCGCCAGGAATGTTGTCAATTAATAGCGCCGAAAGGTTAGGTTGGGTTAAGTTAGGTTATATTAGGTTATTGATGTATATAAAAGTCCCACGGAGACGTAGAGACCAACTCGCCAGGAATGTTGTCAAATAATAGCGCCGAGAGGTTAGGTTGGGTTATATAAGGTTATATTACGTTATTGATGGATATGAAGGTCTCACGGAGACGTAGAGGCCAACTCGCCAGGAATTTGGCAAATAATAGCGCCGAAAGTTTAGGTTGGGTTATGTTAGGTTATATTACGTTATTGATGTATGTAAAAGCCCCACGGAAACGAAGAGGCCAACTCGCCAGGAATATTGTCAAATATTAGTGCCGAGAGGTTGCGTTGTGTTAGGTTAGGTTATATTACGTTATTGGTGTATATAAAACTCCCACGGAGACGTAGAGGCCAGCTCGCAAGGAATATTGTCAAATAATAGCGCCGAGAGGTTAGGTTGGGTTATATAAGGTTATATTACGTTATTAATGGATATGAAGGCCTCACGGAGACGTAGAGGCCAACTCGCCAGGAATGTTGTCAAATATTACCGCCGAGATGTTAGGTTGGGTTAGGCTAGGTTATATTACGTTATTGATGTATATAAAGGTCCCACGGAAACATAGAGGCCAACAAGCCAGGAATGTTGCCAAATATTACAGCCGAGATGTTACGTTGGGTTATTTTAGGTTAAATTACGTTATTGATGGATATGAATGTCCCACGGAGACGTAGAGGCCAACAAGCCAGGAATGTTGTCAAATATTACAGCCGAGATGTTACGTTGGGTTAGGTTAGGTTATATTACGTTTTTGATGTATATGAAGGCCACACGGAGACGTAGAAGCCAACAAGCCAGGAATGTGGTTAAACATTACCTCCGAGACGTTACTTTGGGTTAGGTTAGGTTATATTACGTTATTGATGTATATAAAGGTCTCAGGGAAACGTAGAGGCCAACTCGCCAGGAATGTTGTCAAACATTACCGCCGAGAAGTTAGGTTGGGTTAGCTTATGTTATATTACGTTATTGATGTATATAAAAGCCCCACGGAAACGTAGAGGCCAACTCGCCAGGAATGTTGTCAAATATTAGTGCCGTGAGGTTGGGTTGTGTTAGGTTAGGTTATATTACGTTATTGGTGTATATAAAGGCCCCACGGAGACGTAGAGGCCAACTCGCCAGGAATGTTCTCAAATAATAGCGCCGAAAGGTTAAGTTGGGTTAGGTTAGGTTATATTACGTTATTGATGTATATAAAAGTCCCACGGAGACGTAGAGGCCAACTCGCCAGGAATGTTGTCAAATAATAGCGCCGAGAGGTTTGGTTGGGTTATATAAGGTTATATTACGTTACTGATGGATATGAAGGCCTCACGGAGACGTAGAGGCCAACTCGCCAGGAATGTTGTCAAATATTACCGCCGAGATGTTAGGTTGGGTTAGGTTAGGTTATAATACGTTATTGATGTATATAAAGGTCTCAGGAAACGTAGAGGCCAACAAGCCAGGAATGTGGTTAAACATTACCTCCGAGACGTTACTTTGGGTTAGGTTAGGTTATATTACGTTATTGATGTATGTAAAAGCCCCACGGAAACGTAGAGGCCAACTCGCCAGGAATGTTGTCAAATATTAGTACCGAGATGTTAGGTTGTGTTAAGTTAAGTTATATTACGCTATTGATGGATATAAAAGCCCCACGGAAACGTAGAGGCCAACTCGCCAGGAATGTTGTCAAATATCAGTGCCGAGAGGTTGGGTAGTGTTAGGTTAGGTTATATTACGAAATTGATGTATATAAAGGCCCCACGGAGACGTAGAGGCCAACTCGCCAGGAATGTTGTCAAATAATAGCGCCGAGAGGTTAGGTTGGGTTATATAAGGTTATATTACGTTATTGACGGATATGAAGGCCTGACGGAGACGTAGAGGCCAACTCGCCAGGAATGTTGTCAAATATTACAGCCGAGATGTTACGTTGGGTTAGGTTAGGTTATATTACGTTTTTGATGTATATGAAGGCCTCACGGAGACGTAGAAGCCAACAAGCCAGGAATGTAGTTAAACATTACCTCCGAGACGTTACTTTGGGTTAGGTTAGGTTATATTACGTTATTGATGTATATAAAGGTCTCAGGGAAACGTAGAGGCCAACTCGCCAGGAATGTTGTCAAATATTAGTGCCGGGAGTTTGGGTTGTGTTAGGTTAGGTTATATTACGTTATTGATGTATATAAAGGCCCCACGGAGACGTAGAGGCCAACTCGCCAGGAATGTTGTCAAATATTACCGCCGAGATGTTAGGTTGGGTTAGGTAAGGTTATATTACGTTTTTGATGTATATGAAGGCCCCACGGAGACGTAGAGGCCAGCTCGCAAGGAATATTGTCAAATAATAGCGCCGAGAGGTTAGGTTGGGTTATATAAGGTTATATTACGTTATTGATGGATATGAAGGTCTCACGGATACGTAGATGCCAACTCGCCAGGAATGTTGTCAAACATTACCGCCGAGATGTTAGGTTGGGTTAGGTTAGTTTATATTACGTTATTGATGTATATAAAGGTCCCACGGAATCATAGAGGCCAACAAGCCAGGAATGTTGTCAAATTTTACAGCCGAGATGTTACGTTGGGTTATTTTAGGTTAAATAACGTTATTGATGGATATGAAAGTCCCACAGAGACGTAGAAGCCAACAAGCCAGGAATGTTGTTCAATATTAGTACCGAGATGTTAGGTTGGGTTAGGTTAGGTTATATTACGTTATTGATGTATATAAAGGCCCCACTGAGACATAGAGTCCAACTCGCCAGGAATGTTGTCAAATATTACCGCCGAGATGTTAGGTTGGGATAGGTGAGGTTATATTACGTTATTGATGTATATAAAAGTCTCAGGCAAACGTAGAGGCCAACAAGCCAGGAATGTGGTTAAACATTACCTCCGAGACGTTTCTTTGGGTTAGGTTTGGTTATATTACGTTACTGATGTATATGAAAGCCCCATGGAAACGTAGAGGCCAACTCGCCAGGAATGTTGTCAAATATTAGTGCCGAGAGGTTGGGTTGTGTTAGGTTAGGTTATATTACGTTATTGGTGTATATAAAGGCCCCACGGAGACGTAAAGGCCAACTCGCCAGGAATGTTGTCAAACAATAGCGCCGAAAGGTTAGGTTGGGTTAGGTTAGGTTATATTACGTTTTTGATGTATATGAAGGCCCCACGGAGACGTAGAGGCCAACTCGACAGGAATGTTGTTAAATATTAGTACCGAGATGTTAGGTTGGGTTAGGTTAGGTTATATTACGTTATTGATGGATATGAAGGTCTCACGGAGACGTAGAGCCCAACTCGCCAGGAATGTTGTCAAATAATAGCGCCGAGAGGTTAGGTTGGGTTATATAAGGTTATATTACGTTATTGATGGATATGAAGTCCTCACGGAGACGTAGAGGCCAACTCGCCAGGAATGTTGTCAAATATTACCGCCGAGATGTTAGGTTGGGTTAGGTTAGGTTATATTACGTTATTGATGTATATAAAGGTCCCACGGAAACATAGAGGCCAACAAGCCAGGAATGTTGTCAAATATTACAGCCGAGATGTTACGTTGGGTTATTTTAGGTTAAATTACGTTATTGATGGATATGAATATCGCACGGAGACGTAGAGGCCAACAAGCCAGGAATGTTGTCAAATATTACAGCCGAGATGTTACGTTGGGTTAGGTTAGGTTATATTACGTTTTTGATGTATATGAAGGCCTCACGGAGACGTAGAAGCCAACAAGCCAGGAATGTGGTTAAACATTACCTCCGAGACGTTACTTTGGGTTAGGTTATGTTATATTACGTTATTGATGTATATAAAGGTCTCAGGGAAACGTAGAGGCCAACTCGCCAGGAATGTTGTCAAATATTAGTGCCGGGAGTTTGGGTTGTGTTAGGTTAGGTTATATTACGTTATTGATGTATATAAAGGCCCCACGGAGACGTAGAGGCCAACTCGCCAGGAATGTTGTCAAATATTACCGCCGAGATGTTAGGTTGGGTTAGGTTAGGTTATATTACGTTTTTGATGTATATGAAGGCCCCACGGAGACGTAGAGGCCAGCTCGCAAGGAATATTGTCAAATAATAGCGCCGAGAGGTTATGTTGGGTTATATAAGGTTATATTACGTTATTGATGGATATGAAGGTCTCACGGATACGTAGATGCCAACTCGCCAGGAATGTTGTCAAACATTACCGCCGAGATGTTAGGTTGGGATAGGTTACGTTATATTACGTTATTGATGTATAGAAAAGTCTCAGGCAAACGTAGAGGCCAACAAGCCAGGAATGTGGTTGAACATTACCTCCGAGACGTTACTTTGGGTTAGGTTAGCTTATATTACGTTATTGATGTATATGAAAGCCCCACGGAAACGTAGGGGCCAACTCGCCACGAATGTTGTCAAATAATAGCGCCGAAAGGTTAGGTTGGGTTAGGTTAGGTTATATAACGTTATTGATGTATATAAAAGTCCCACGGAGACGTAGAGGCCAACTCGACAGGAATGTTGTCAAATAATAGCGCCGAGAGGTTAGGTTGGGTTATATAAGGTTATATTACGTTATTGATGGATATGAAGGTCTCACGGAGAGGTAGCGGCCAACTCGCGAGGAATGTTGTCAAACATTACCGCCGAGATGTTAGGTTAGGTTAGGTTAGGTTATATTACGTTATTGATGTATATAAAGGTCCGACGGAAACATAGAGGCCAACAAGCCAAGAATGTTGTCGAATATTACAGCCGAGATGTTACGTTGGGTTATTTTAGGTTATATTACGTTATTGATGGATATGAATGTCCCACGGAGACGTAGAGGCCAACAAGCCAGGAATGTTGTCAAATATTACCGCCGAGATGTTAGGTTGGGTTAGGTTAGGTTATATTATGTTTTTGATGTATATGAAGGCCCCACGGAGACGTAGAGGCCAACACGCCAGGAATTTTGTCAAATAATAGCGCCGAAAGGTTAGGTTGGGTTAGGTTAGGTTATATTACGTTATTGATGTGCATAAAAGTCCCACGGAGACGTAGAGGCCAACTCGACAGGAATGTTGTCAAATATTACCGCCGAGATGTTAGGTTGGGTTAGGTTAGGTTATATTACGTTATTGACGGATATGAAGGCCTGACGGAGACGTAGAGGCCAACTCGCCAGGAATGTTGTCAAATATTGCAGCCGAGATGTTACGTTGGGTTAGGTTAGGTTATATTACGTTTTTGATGTATATGAAGGCCTCACGGAGACGTAGAAGCCAACAAGCCAGGAATGTGGTTAAACATTACCTCCGAGTCGTTACTTTGGGTTAGGTTAGGTTATATTACGTTATTGATGTATATGAAAGCCCCACGGAAACGTAGAGGCCAACTCGCCAGGAATGTTGACAAATATTAGTGCCGAGAGGTTGGGTTGTGTTAGGTTAGGTTATATTACGTTATTGGTGTATATAAAGGCCCCACGGAGACTTAGAGGCCAACTCGCCAGGAATGTTGTCAAATAATAGCGCCGAAAGGTTAGGTTGGGTTAGGTTAGGTTATATTACGTTATTGATGTATATAAAAGTCCGACGGAGACGTAGAGGCCAACTCGACAGGAATGTTGTCAAATATTACCGCCGAGATGTTAGGTTGGGTTAGGTTAGGTTATATTACGTTATTGATGTATATAAAAGTCCCACGGAGACGTAGAGGCCAACTCGCCAGGAATGTTGTCAAATATTGCAGCCGAGATGTTTGGTTGGGTTATATAAGGTTATATTACGTTATTGACGGATATGAAGGCCTGACGGAGGCGTAGAGGCCAACTCGCCAGGAATGTTGTCAAATATTACAGCCGAGATGTTACGTTGGGTTAGGTTAGGTTATATTACGTTTTTGATGTATATGAAGGCCTCACGGAGACGTAGAAGCCAACAAGCCAGGAATGTGGTTAAACATTACCTCCGTGACGTTACTTTGGGTTAGGTTAGGTTATATTACGTTATTGATGTATGTAAAAGCCCCACGGAAACGTAAAGGCCAACTCGCCAGGAATGTTGTCAAATATTAGTACCGAGATGTTAGGTTGTGTTAAGTTAAGTTATATTACGCTATTGATGGATATAAAAGCCCCACGGAAACGTAGAGGCCAACTCGCCAGGAATGTTGTCAAATATTAGTGCCGAGAGGTTGGGTTGTGTTAGGTTAGGTTATATTACGTTATTGGTGTATATAAAGGCCCCACGGAGACGTAGAGGCGAACTCGCCAGGAATGTTGTCAAATAATAGCGCCGAAAGGTTAGGTTGGGTTAGGTTAGGTTATATTAGGTTATTGATGTATATAAAAGTCCCACGGAGACGTAGAGGCCAACTCGCTAGGAATGTTGTCAAATAATAGCGCCGAGAGGTTAGGTTGGGTTATATAAGGTTATATTACGTTAATGATGGATATGAAGGTCTCACGGAGAGGTAGCGGCCAACTCGCCAGGAATGTTGTCAAACATTACCGCCGAGATGTTAGGTTAGGTTAGGTTACGTTATATTACGTTATTGATGTATATAAAGGACCCACGGAAACATAGAGGCCAACAAGCCAGGTATGTTGTCAAATATTGCAGCCGAGATGTTACGTTGGGTTATTTTAGGTTAAATTACGTTATTGATGGATATGAATGCCCCACGGAGACGTAGAGGCCAACAAGCCAGGAATGTTGTCAAATATTACCGCCGAGATGTTAGGTTAGGTTAGGTTACGTTATATTACGTTATTGATGTATATAAAGGTCCCACGGAAACATAGAGGCCAAGAAGCCAGGAATGTTGTCAAATATTACAGCCGAGATGTTACGTAGGGTTATTTTAGGTTAAATTACGTTATTGATGGATATGAATGCCCCACGGAGACGTAGAGTCCAACAAGCCAGGAATGTTGTCAAATATTACCGCCGAGATGTTAGGTTGGTTTATGTTAGGTTATATTATGTTTTTGATGTATATGAAGGCCCCACGGAGACGTAGAGGCCAACTCGACAGGAATGTTGTCAAATAATAGCGCCGAGAGGTTAGGTTGGGTTATATAAGGTTATATTACGTTATTGATGGATATGAAGGTCTCACGGAGAGGTAGCGGCCAACTCGCCAGGAATGTTGTCAAACATTACCGCCGAGATGTTAGGTTAGGTTAGGTTAGGTTATATTACGTTATTGATGTATATAAAGGTCCCACGGATACATAGAGGCCAACAAGCCAGGAATGTTGTCAAATATTACAGCCGAGATGTTACGTTGGGTTATTTTAGGTTAAATTACGTTATTGATGGATATGAATGTCCCACGGAGACGTAGATGCCAACAAACCAGGAATGTTGTCAAATATTACCGCCGAGATGTTAGGTTGGGTTAGGTTAGGTTATATTATGTTTTTGATGTATATGAAGGCCCCACGGAGACGTAGAGGCCAACTCGACAGGAATGTCGTCAAATAATAGCGCCGAGAGGTTAGGTTGGGTTATAAAAGGTTATATTACGTTATTGATGGATATGAAGTTCTCACGGAGACGTAGAGGCCAACTCGCCAGGAATGTTGTCAACTATTACCGCCGAGATGTTAGGTTGGGTTAGGTTAGGTTATATTACGTTATTGATGTATATAAAGGCCCCACGGAAAGGTAGAGGCCAACTCGCCAGAAATGTTGTCAAATAATAGCGCCGAAAGGTTAGGTTAGGTTAGGGTAGGTTATATTACGTTATTGATGTATATAAAAGTCCCACGGAGACGTAGAGGCCAACTCGTTAGCAATGTTTTCAAATATTACCGCCGAGATGATAGGTTGGGTTAGGTTAAGTTAAATTACGTTATTGATGTATATGAAGGTCCCACGGAGACGTAGAGGCCAACTCGCCAGGAATGTTATCAAATATTACCGCCGTGGTGTTAGATTGGGTTAGGTTAGGTTATATTACGTTATTGATGTATATAAAATTCCTACGGAGACATAGAGGCCAACTCGCCAGGAATGTTGTCAAATAATAGTGCCGAGAGGTTGGGTTGTGTCAGGTTAGGTTATATTACGTTATTGATGTATATAAAGGCCCCACGGAGACGTAGAGGCCAACTCGCCACGAATGTTGTCAAATATTACCGCCGAGATGTTAGGTTGGGTTAGGTAAAGTTATATTACGTTATTGATGGATATGAAGGTCTCACGGAAACATAGAGGCCAACAAGCCAGGAATGTTGTCAAATAATAGCGCCGAAAGGTTAGGTTGGGTTAGGATAGGTTATATTACGTTATTGATGTATATAAAAGTTCCACGGAGACGTGGAGGCCAACTCGTTAGCAATGTTTTCAAATATTACCGCCGAGATGATAGGTTGGGTTAGGTTAAGTTAAATTACGTTATTGATGTATATGAAGGTCGCACGGAGACGTAGAGGCCAACTCGCCAGGAATGTTGCCAAATATTACCGCCGAGATGTTAGGTTGGGTTAGCTTAGGTTATATTACGTTTTTGAAGTATATGAATGCCTCACGGAGACGTAGAAGCCAACTCGACAGGAATGTTGTCAAATATTAGTGCCGAGATGTTTGGTTCGGTTTGGTTAGGTTATATTACGTTACTGATGTATATAAAGGTCCCACGGAAACCATGAGGCCAATAAGCCAGGAATGTCGTCAAATATTACCGCCGTGATGTTAGATTGGGTTAGGTTAGGTTATATTACGTTATTGATGTATATAAAATTCCCACGGAGACGTAGAGGACAACTGGCCAGGAATGTTGTCAAATAATAGTGCCGAGAGGTTGGGTTGTGTTAGGTTAGGTTATATTACGTTATTGATGTATATAAAGGCCCCAAGGAGACGTAGAGGCCAACTCGCCAGGAATGTTGTCAAATATTAGTACCGAGATGTTAGGTTGTGTTAGGTTAAGTTATATTACGCTATTGATGTATATAAAAGCCCCACGGAAACGTAGAGGCAAACTCGCCAGGAATGTTGTCAAATATTAGTGCCGAGAGGTTGGGTTGTGTTAGGTTAGGTTATATTACGTTATTGGTGTATATAAAGGCCCCACGGTGACGTAGAGGCCAACTCGCAAGGAATGTTGTCAAATAATAGCGCCGAAAAGATAGGTTGGGTTAGGTTATGTTATATTACGTTTTTGATGTATATAAAATTCCCAAGGAGACGTAGAGGCCAACTCGCCAGGAATGTTGTCAAATGTTAGTACCGAGATGTTAGGTTGTGTTAGGTTAATTTATATTACGTTATTGGTGTATATAAAGGCCCAACGGAGACGTAGAGGCCAACTCGCCAGGAATGTTGTCAAATATTACCGCCGAGATGTTAGATTGGGTTAGGCTAGGTTATATTACGTTATTGATGGATATGAAAGTCCCACGGAGACGTAGAAGCCAAAGAGCCAGGAATGTTGTTAAATATTAGTACCGTGATGTTAGGTTGGGTTAGGTTAGGTTATATTACGTTATTGATGTATATAAAGGTCTCAGGGAAACGTAGACGCCAACAACCCAGGAATATGGTTAAACATTACCTCCGAGACGTTACTTTGGGTTAGGTTAGGTTATATTACGTTATTGATGTATATAAAAGCCCCACGGAAACGTAGAGGCCAACTCGCCAGGAATGTTGTCAAATATTAGTGCCGAGAGGTTGGGTAGTGTTAGGTTAGGTTATATTACGAGATTGATGTATATAAAGGCCCCACGGAGACGTAGAGGCCAACTCGCCACGAATGTTGTCAAATATTACCGCCGAGATGTTAGGTTGGGTTAGGTTAGGTTATATTACGTTTTTGATGTATATGAAGGCCCCACGGAGACGTAGAGGCCAACTAGACAGGAATGTTGTCAAATAATAGCGCCGAGAGGTTAGGTTGGGTTAGGTTAGGTTATATTACGTTATTGATGTATATAAAGGCCCCACGGAGACGTAGAGGCCAACTCGCCAGGAATGTTGTCAATTAATAGCGCCGAAAGGTTAGGTTGGGTTAAGTTAGGTTATATTAGGTTATTGATGTATATAAAAGTCCCACGGAGACGTAGAGACCAACTCGCCAGGAATGTTGTCAAATAATAGCGCCGAGAGGTTAGGTTGGGTTATATAAGGTTATATTACGTTATTGATGGATATGAAGGTCTCACGGAGACGTAGAGGCCAACTCGCCAGGAATTTGGCAAATAATAGCGCCGAAAGTTTAGGTTGGGTTATGTTAGGTTATATTACGTTATTGATGTATGTAAAAGCCCCACGGAAACGAAGAGGCCAACTCGCCAGGAATATTGTCAAATATTAGTGCCGAGAGGTTGCGTTGTGTTAGGTTAGGTTATATTACGTTATTGGTGTATATAAAACTCCCACGGAGACGTAGAGGCCAGCTCGCAAGGAATATTGTCAAATAATAGCGCCGAGAGGTTAGGTTGGGTTATATAAGGTTATATTACGTTATTAATGGATATGAAGGCCTCACGGAGACGTAGAGGCCAACTCGCCAGGAATGTTGTCAAATATTACCGCCGAGATGTTAGGTTGGGTTAGGCTAGGTTATATTACGTTATTGATGTATATAAAGGTCCCACGGAAACATAGAGGCCAACAAGCCAGGAATGTTGCCAAATATTACAGCCGAGATATTACGTTGGGTTATTTTAGGTTAAATTACGTTATTGATGGATATGAATGTCCCACGGAGACGTAGAGGCCAACAAGCCAGGAATGTTGTCAAATATTACAGCCGAGATGTTACGTTGGGTTAGGTTAGGTTATATTACGTTTTTGATGTATATGAAGGCCACACGGAGACGTAGAAGCCAACAAGCCAGGAATGTGGTTAAACATTACCTCCGAGACGTTACTTTGGGTTAGGTTAGGTTATATTACGTTATTGATGTATATAAAGGTCTCAGGGAAACGTAGAGGCCAACTCGCCAGGAATGTTGTCAAACATTACCGCCGAGAAGTTAGGTTGGGTTAGGTTATGTCATATTACGTTATTGATGTATATAAAAGCCCCACGGAAACGTAGAGGCCAACTCGCCAGGAATGTTGTCAAATATTAGTGCCGTGAGGTTGGGTTGTGTTAGGTTAGGTTATATTACGTTATTGGTGTATATAAAGGCCCCACGGAGACGTAGAGGCCAACTCGCCAGGAATGTTCTCAAATAATAGCGCCGAAAGGTTAAGTTGGGTTAGGTTAGGTTATATTACGTTATTGATGTATATAAAAGTCCCACGGAGACGTAGAGGCCAACTCGCCAGGAATGTTGTCAAATAATAGCGCCGAGAGGTTTGGTTGGGTTATATAAGGTTATATTACGTTATTGATGGATATGAAGGCCTCACGGAGACGTAGAGGCCAACTCGCCAGGAATGTTATCAAATATTACAGCCGAGATGTTACGTTGGGTTAGGTTAGGTTATATTACGTTTTTGATGTATATGAAGGCCTCACGGAGACGTAGAAGCCAACAAGCCAGGAATGTGGTTAAACATTACCTCCGAGACGTTACTTTGGGTTAGGTTAGGTTATATTACGTTATTGATGTATATAAAGGTCTCAGGGAAACGTAGAGGCCAACTCGCCAGGAATGTTGTCAAATATTAGTGCCGGGAGTTTGGGTTGTGTTAGGTTAGGTTATATTACGTTATTGATGTATATAAAGGCCCCACGGAGACGTAGAGGCCAACTCGCCAGGAATGTTGTCAAATATTACCGCCGAGATGTTAGGTTGGGTTAGGTTAGGTTATATTACGTTTTTGATGTATATGAAGGCCCCACGGAGACGTAGAGGCCAGCTCGCAAGGAATATTGTCAAATAATAGCGCCGAGAGGTTAGGTTGGGTTATATAAGGTTATATTACGTTATTGATGGATATGAAGGTCTCACGGAGAGGTAGCGGCCAACTCGCCAGGAATGTTGTCAAACATTACCGCCGAGATGTTAGGTTAGGTTAGGTTAGGTTATATTACGTTATTGATGTATATAAAGGTCCGACGGAAGCATAGAGGCCAACAAGCCAGGAATGTTGTCGAATATTACAGCCGAGATGTTACGTTGGGTTATTTTAGGTTATATTACGTTATTGATGGATATGAATGTCCCACGGAGACGTAGAGGCCAACAAGCCAGGAATGTTGTCAAATATTACCGCCGAGATGTTAGGTTGGGTTAGGTTAGGTTATATTATGTTTTTGATGTATATGAAGGCCCCACGGAGACGTAGAGGCCAACACGCCAGGAATTTTGTCAAATAATAGCGCCGAAAGGTTAGGTTGGGTTAGGTTAGGTTATATTACGTTATTGATGTGCATAAAAGTCCCACGGAGACGTAGAGGCCAACTCGCCAGGAATGTTGTCAAATAATAGCGCCGAGAGGTTAGGTTGGGTTATATAAGGTTATATTACGTTATTGACGGATATGAAGGCCTGACGGAGACGTAGAGGCCAACTCGCCAGGAATGTTGTCAAATATTACAGCCGAGATGTTACGTTGGGTTAGGTTAGGTTATATTACGTTTTTGATGTATATGAAGGCCTCACGGAGACGTAGAAGCCAACAAGCCAGGAATGTGGTTAAACATTACCTCCGAGTCGTTACTTTGGGTTAGGTTAGGTTATATTACGTTATTGATGTATATGAAAGCCCCACGGAAACGTAGAGGCCAACTCGCCAGGAATGTTGTCAAATATTAGTGCCGAGAGGTTGGGTTGTGTTAGGTTAGGTTATATTACGTTATTGGTGTATATAAAGGCCCCACGGAGACGTAGAGGCCAACTCGCCAGGAATGTTGTCAAATAATAGCGCCGAAAGGTTAGGTTGTGTTAGGTTAGGTTATATTACGTTATTGATGTATATAAAAGTCCCGCGGAGACGTAAAGGCCAACTCGCCAGGAATGTTGTCAAATAATAGCGCCGAGAGGTTAGGTTGGGTTATATAAGGTTATATTACGTTATTGACGGATATGAAGGCCTGACGGAGGCGTAGAGGCCAACTCGCCAGGAATGTTGTCAAATATTACAGCCGAGATGTTACGTTGGGTTAGGTTAGGTTATATTACGTTTTTGATGTATATGAAGGCCTCACGGAGACGTAGAAGCCAACAAGCCAGGAATGTGGTTAAACATTACCTCCGAGACGTTACTTTGGGTTAGGTTAGGTTATATTACGTTATTGATGTATATAAAGGGCTCAGGGAAACGTAGAGGCCAACTCGCCAGGAATGATGTCAAATATTAGTGCCGGGAGTTTGGGTTGTGTTAGGTTAGGTTATATTACGTTATTGATGTATATAAAGGCCCCACGGAGACGTAGAGGCCAACTCGCCAGGAATGTTGTCAAATATTACCGCCGAGATGTTAGGTTGGGTTAGGTTAGGTTATATTACGTTTTTGATGTATATGAAGGCCCCACGGAGACGTAGAGGCCAGCTCGCAAGGAATATTGTCAAATAATAGCGCCGAGAGGTTAGGTTGGGTTATATAAGGTTATATTACGTTATTGATGGATATGAAGGTCTCACGGATACGTAGAGGCCAACTCGCCAGGAATGTTGTCAAATATTACCGCCGAGATGTTAGGTTCGGTTAGGTTAGGTTATATTACTTTATTGATGGATATGAAGGCCTCACGGAGACGTAGAGGACAACTCGCCAGGAATGTTGTCAAATAATAGCGCCGAAAGGTGAGGTTGGGTTAGGTTAGGTTATATTACGTTATTGATGTGTATAAAAGTCCCACGGAGACGTAGAGGCCAACTCGCCAGGAATGTTGTCAAATAATAGCGCCGAGAGGTTAGGTTGGGTTATATAAGGTTATATTACGTTATTGACGGACATGAAGGCCTGACGGAGACGTAGAGGCCAACTCGCCAGGAATGTTGTCAAATATTACAGCCGAGATGTTACGTTGGGTTGGGTTAGGTTATATTACGTTTTTGATGTATATGAAGGCCTCACGGAGACGTAGAAGCCAACAAGCCAGGAATGTGGTTAAACATTACCTCCGAGACGTTACTTTGGGTTAGGTTAGGTTATATTACGTTATTGATGTATATAAAAGCCCCACGGAAACGTAGAGGCCAACTCGCCAGGAATGTTGTCAAATATTAGTGCCGAGAGGTTGGGTTGTGTTAGGTTAGGTTATATTACGTTATTGGTGTATATAAAGGCCCCACGGAGACGTAGAGGCGAACTCGCCAGGAATGTTGTCAAATAATAGCGCCGAAAGGTTAGGTTGGGTTAGGTTAGGTTATATTAGGTTATTGATGTATATAAAAGTCCCACGGAGACGTAGAGGCCAACTCGCTAGGAATGTTGTCAAATAATAGCGCTGAGAGGTTAGGTTGGGTTATATAAGGTTATATTACGTTATTGATGGATATGAACGTCTCACGGAGACGTAGAGGCCAACTCGCCAGGAATGTTGTCAAATATTACAGCCGAGATGTTACGTTGGGTTAGGTTAGGCTATATTACGTTTTTGATGTATATGAAGGCCTCACGGAGACGTAGAAGCCAACAAGCCAGGAATGTGGTTAAACATTACCTCCGAGTCGTTACTTTGGGTTAGGTTAGGTTATATTACGTTATTGATGTATATAAAAGCCCCACGGAAACGTAGAGGCCAACTCGCCAGGAATGTTGTCAAATATTAGTGCCGAGAGGTTGGGTTGTGTTAGGTTAGGTTATATTACGTTATTGGTGTATATAAAGGCCCCACGGAGACGTAGAGGCGAACTCGCCAGGAATGTTGTCAAATAATAGCGCCGAAAGGTTAGGTTGGGTTAGGTTAGGTTATATTAGGTTATTGATGTATATAAAAGTCCCACGGAGACGTAGAGGCCAACTCGCTAGGAATGTTGTCAAATAATAGCGCCGAGAGGTTAGGTTGAGTTATATAAGGTTATATTACGTTATTGATGGATATGAAGGTCTCACGGAGACGTAGAGGCCAACTCGCCAGTAATGTTGTCAAACATTACCGCGGAGATGTTAGGGTGGGTTAGGTTAGGTTATATTACGTTATTAATGTATATAAAGGTCCCACGGAATCATAGAGGCCAACAAGCCAGGAATGTTGTCAAATATTACAGCCGAGATGTTACGTTGGGTTATTTTAGGTTAAATTACGTTATTGATGGATATGAAAGTCTCACAGAGACGTAGAAGCCAAAAAGCCAGGAATGTTGTTAAATATTAGTACCGAGATGTTATGTTGGGTTAGGTTAGGTTATATTACGTTATTGATGTATATGAAGGCCTCACGGAGACGTAGAAGCCAACAAGCCAGGAATGTGGTTAAACATTACCTCCGAGACGTTACTTTGGGTTAGGTTAGGTTATATTACGTTATTGATGTATATAAAGGCCCCACTGAGACCTAGAGTCCAACTCGCCAGGAATGTTGTCAAATATAACCGCCGAGATGTTAGGTTGGGTTAGGTTAGGTTATACTACGTTTTTGATGTATATGAAGGCCCCACGGAGACGTAGAGGCCAACTCGACAGGAATGTTGTCAAATAATAGCGCCGAGAGGTTAGGTTGGGTTATATAAGGTTATATTACGTTATTGATGGATATGAAGGTCTCACGGAGAGGTAGCGGCCAACTCGCCAGGAATGTTGTCAAACATTACCGCCGAGATGTTAGGTTAGGTTAGGTTACGTTATATTACGTTATTGATGTATATAAAGGTCCCACGGAAACATAGAGGCCAACAAGCCAGGTATGTTGTCAAATATTGCAGCCGAGATGTTACGTTGGGTTATTTTAGGTTAAATTACGTTATTGATGGATATGAATGCCCCACGGAGACGTAGAGGCCAACAAGCCAGGAATGTTGTCAAATATTACCGCCGAGATGTTAGGTTAGGTTAGGTTACGTTATATTACGTTATTGATGTATATAAAGGTCCCACGGAAACATAGAGGCCAAGAAGCCAGGAATGTTGTCAAATATTACAGCCGAGATGTTACGTTGGGTTATTTTAGGTTAAATTACGTTATTGATGGATATGAATGCCCCACGGAGACGTAGAGTCCAACAAGCCAGGAATGTTGTCAAATATTACCGCCGAGATGTTAGGTTGGTTTATGTTAGGTTATATTATGTTTTTGATGTATATGAAGGCCCCACGGAGTCGTAGAGGCCAACTCGACAGGAATGTTGTCAAATAATAGCGCCGAGAGGTTAGGTTGGGTTATATAAGGTTATATTACGTTATTGATGGATATGAAGGTCTCACGGAGAGGTAGCGGCCAACTCGCCAGGAATGTTGTCAAACATTACCGCCGAGATGTTAGGTTAGGTTAGGTTAGGTTATATTACGTTATTGATGTATATAAATGTCCCACGGATACATAGAGGCCAACAAGCCAGGAATGTTGTCAAATATTACAGCCGAGATGTTACGTTGGGTTATTTTAGGTTAAATTACGTTATTGATGGATATGAATGTCCCACGGAGACGTAGATGCCAACAAACCAGGAATGTTGTCAAATATTACCGCCGAGATGTTAGGTTGGGTTAGGTTAGGTTATATTATGTTTTTGATGTATATGAAGGCCCCACGGAGACGTAGAGGCCAACTCGACAGGAATGTCGTCAAATAATAGCGCCGAGAGGTTAGGTTGGGTTATAAAAGGTTATATTACGTTATTGATGGATATGAAGTTCTCACGGAGACGTAGAGGCCAACTCGCCAGGAATGTTGTCAACTATTACCGCCGAGATGTTAGGTTGGGTTAGGTTAGGTTATATTACGTTATTGATGTATATAAAGGCCCCACGGAAAGGTAGAGGCCAACTCGCCAGAAATGTTGTCAAATAATAGCGCCGAGAGGTTAGGTTGGGTTTTATAAGGTTATATTACGTTATTGATGGATATGAAGGTCTCACGGAGAGGTAGCGGCCAACTCGCCAGGAATGTTGTCAAACATTACCGCCGAGATGTTAGGTTAGGTTAGGTTACGTTATATTACGTTATTGATGTATATAAAGGTCCCACGGAAACATAGAGGCCAACAAGCCAGGAATGTTGTCAAATATTACAGCCGAGATGTTACGTTGGGTTATTTTAGGTTAAATTACGTTATTGATGGATATGAATGCCCCACGGAGATGTAGAGGCCAACAAGCCAGGAATGTTGTCAAATATTACCGCCGAGATGTTAGGTTGGTTTATGTTAGGTTATATTATGTTTTTGATGTATATGAAGGCCCCACGGAGACGTAGAGGCCAACCCGACAGGAATGTTGTCAAATAATAGCGCCGAGAGGTTAGGTTGGGTTATATAAGGTTATATTACGTTATTGATGGATATGAAGGTCTCACGGAGAGGTAGCGGCCAACTCGCCAGGAATGTTGTCAAACATTACCGCCGAGATGTTAGGTTAGGTTAGGTTAGGTTATATTACGGTATTGATGTATATAAGGGTCCCACGGAAACATAGAGGCCAACTCGCCAGAAATGTTGTCAAATAATAGCGCCGAAAGGTTAGGTTAGGTTAGGGTAGGTTATATTACGTTATTGATGTATATAAAAGTCCCACGGAGAAGTAGAGGTCAACTCGTTAGCAATGTTTTCAAATATTACCGCCGAGATGATAGGTTGGGTTAGGTTAAGTTAAATTACGTTATTGATGTATATGAAGGTCCCACGGAGACGTAGAGGCCAACTCGCCAGGAATGTTATCAAATATTACCGCCGTGGTGTTAGATTGGGTTAGGTTAGGTTATATTACGTTATTGATGTATATAAAATTCCTACGGAGACATAGAGGCCAACTCGCCAGGAATGTTGTCAAATAATAGTGCCGAGAGGTTGGGTTGTGTCAGGTTAGGTTATATTACGTTATTGATGTATATAAAGGCCCCACGGAGACGTAGAGGCCAACTCGCCACGAATATTGTCAAATATTACCGCCGAGATGTTAGGTTGGGTTAGGTTAGGTTATATTACGTTATTGATGGATATGAAGGCCTCACGGAGACGTAGAGGCCAACTCGCCAGGAATGTTGTCAACTATTACCGCTGAGATGTTATGTTGGGTTAGGTTAGGTTATATTACGTTTTTGATGTATATGAAGGCCCCACGGAGACGTAGAAGCCAACTCGACAGGAATGTTGTCAAATATTACCGCCGAGATGTTAGGTTGGGTTAGGTTAGGTTATATTACGTTATTGATGTATATAAAAGTCCCACGGATACGTAGAGGCCAACTCGCCAGGAGTGTTGTCAAATATTACCGCCGAGATGTTAGGTCGGGTTAGGTTAGGTTATATTACGTTATTGATGTATATAAAATTCTCACGGAAACGTAGGGGCCAACAAGCCAGGAATGTGGTTAAACATTACCTCCGAGAAGTTACTTTGGGTTAGGTTAGGTTATATTACGTTATTGGTGTATATAAAAGCCCCACGAAAACGTAGAGGCCAACTCGCCAGGAATGTTGTCAAATAATAGCGCCGAAAGGTTAGGTTGGGTTAGGATAGGTTATACTACGTTATTGATGTATATAAAAGTCCCACGGAGACGTGGAGGCCAACTCGTTAGCAATGTTTTCAAATATTACCGTCGAGATGATAGGTTGGGTTAGGTTAGGTTATATTACGTTATTGATGTATATAAAGGCCCCACGGAAAGGTAGAGGCCAACTCGCCAGAAATGTTGTCAAATAATAGCGCCGAAAGGTTAGGTTGGGTTAGGATAGGTTATACTACGTTATTGATGTATATAAAAGTCCCACGGAGACGTGGAGGCCAACTCGTTAGCAATGTTTTCAAATATTACCGCCGAGATGATAGGTTGGGTTAGGTTAGTTAAATTATGTTATTGATGTATATGAAGGTCCCACGGAGACGTAGAGGCCAACTCGCCAGGAATGTTGCCAAATATTACCGCCGAGATGTTAGGTTGGGTTAGGTTAGGTTATATTACGTTTTTGATGTATATGAATGCCTCACGGAGACGTAGAAGCCAACTCGACAGGAATGTTGTCAAATATTAGTGCCGAGATGTTTGGTTCGGTTAGGTTAGGTTATATTACGTTACTGATGTATATAAAGGTCCCACGGAAACCATGAAGCCAATAAGCCAGGAATGTCGTCAAATATTAACGCCGTGATGTTAGATTGGGTTAGGTTAGGTTATATTACGTTATTGATGTATATAAAATTCCCACGGAGACGTAGAGGACAACTGGCCAGGAATGTTGTCAAATAATAGTGCCGAGAGGTTGGGTTGTGTTAGGTTAGGTTATATTACGTTATTGATGTATATAAAGGCCCCAAGGAGACGTAGAGGCCAACTCGCCAGAAATGTTGTCAAATAATAGCGCCGAAGGGTTAGGTTGGGTTAGGATAGGTTATATTACGTTATTGATGTATATAAAAGTTCCACGGAGACGTGGAGGCCAACTCGTTAGCAATGTTTTCAAATATTACCGCCGAGATGATAGGTTGGGTTAGGTTAAGTTAAATTACGTTATTGATGTATATGAAGGTCCCACGGAGACGTAGAGGCCAACTCGCCAGGAATGTTGCCAAATATTACCGCCGAGATGTTAGGTTGGGTTAGGTTAGGTTATATTACGTTTTTGATGTATATGAATGCCTCACGGAGACGTAGAAGCCAACTCGACAGGAATGTTGTCAAATATTAGTGCCGAGATGTTTGGTTCGGTTAGGTTAGGTTATATTACGTTACTGATGTATATAAAGGTCCCACGGAAACCATGAGGCCAATAAGCCAGGAATGTCGTCAAATATTACCGCCGTGATGTTAGATTGGGTTAGGTTAGGTTACATTACGTTATTGATGTATATAAAATTCCCACGGAGACGTAGAGGACAACTGGCCAGGAATGTTGTCAAATAATAGTGCCGAGAGGTTGGGTTGGGTTAGGTTATGTTATATTACGTTTTTGATTTATATAAAATTCCCAAGGAGACGTAGAGGCCAACTCGCCAGGAATGTTGTCAAATATTAGTACCGAGATGTTAGGTTGTGTTAGGTTAATTTATATTACGTTATTGGTGTATATAAAGGCCCAACGGAGACGTAGAGGCCAACTCGCAAGGAATGTTGTCAAATAATAGCGCCGAAAAGTTAGGTTGGGTTAGGTTATGTTATATTACGTTATTTATGTATATAAAGGCCCCACGGAGAGGTAGAGGACAACTCGCGAGAAATGTTGTCAAATAATAGCGCCGAAAGGTTAGGTTGGGTTAGGTTAGGTTATATTACGTTATTGATGTATATAAAAGTCCCACGGATACGTAGAGGCCAACTCGCCAGGAATATTGTCAACTATTACCGCCGAGATCTTAGGTTGGGTTAGGTTAGTTTATATTACGTTATTGATGTATATAAAGGTCTCACGGAAACGTAGAGGCCAACAAGCCAGAAATGTGGTTAAACATTACCTCCGAGACGTTACTTTGGGTTAGGTTAGGTTATATTACGTTATTGATGTATGTAAAAGCCCCACGGAAACGTAGAGGCCAACTCGCCAGGAATGTTGTCAAATATTAGTGCCGAGAGGTTGGGTTGTGTTAGGTTAGGTTATATTACGTTATTGGTGTATATAAAGGCCGCACGGAGACGTAGAGGCCAACTGGCCAGGAATGTTGTCAAATAATAGCGCCGAAAGGTTAGGTTGGGTTAGGTTAGGTTATATTACGTTATTGATGTATATAAAGGTCCCACGGAAACATAGAGGCCAACAAGCCAGGAATGTTGTCAAATATTACAGCCGAGATGTTACGTTGGGTTATTTTAGGTTAAATTACGTTATTGATGGATATGAATGCCCCACGGAGACGTAGAGGCCAACAAGCCAGGAATGTTGTCAAATATTACCGCCGAGATGTTAGGTTGGTTTAGGTTAGGTTATATTACGTTATTGATGTATATAAAGGCCCCACGGAAAGGTAGAGGCCAACTCGCCAGGAATGTTGCCAAATATTACCGCCGAGATGTTAGGTTGGGTTAGGTTAGGTTATATTACGTTTTTGATGTATATGAATGCCTCACGGAGACGTAGAAGCCAACTCGACAGGAATGTTGTCAAATATTAGTGCCGAGATGTTTGGTTCGGTTAGGTTAGGTTATATTACGTTACTGATGTATATAAAGGTCCCACGGAAACCATGAAGCCAATAAGCCAGGAATGTCGTCAAATATTAACGCCGTGATGTTAGATTGGGTTAGGTTAGGTTATATTACGTTATTGATGTATATAAAATTCCCACGGAGACGTAGAGGACAACTGGCCAGGAATGTTGTCAAATAATAGTGCCGAGAGGTTGGGTTGTGTCAGGTTAGGTTATATTACGTTATTGATGTATATAAAGGCCCCACGGAGACGTAGAGGCCAACTCGCCACGAATGTTGTCAAATATTACCGCCGAGATGTTAGGTTGGGTTAGGTTAGGTTATATTACGTTTTTGATGTATATGAAGGCCCCACGGAGACGTAGAAGCCAACTCGACAGGAATGTTGTCAAATATTACCGCCGAGATGTTACGTTGGGTTATTTTAGGTTAAATTACGTTATTGATGGATATGAAAGTCTCACAGAGACGTAGAAGCCAAAAAGCCAGGAATGTTGTTAAATATTAGTACCGAGATGTTATGTTGGGTTAGGTTAGGTTATATTACGTTATTGATGTATATGAAGGCCTCACGGAGACGTAGAAGCCAACAAGCCAGGAATGTGGTTAAACATTACCTCCGAGACGTTACTTTGGGTTAGGTTAGGTTATATTACGTTATTGATGTATATAAAGGCCCCACTGAGACCTAGAGTCCAACTCGCCAGGAATGTTGTCAAATATAACCGCCGAGATGTTAGGTTGGGTTAGGTTAGGTTATACTACGTTTTTGATGTATATGAAGGCCCCACGGAGACGTAGAGGCCAACTCGACAGGAATGTTGTCAAATAATAGCGCCGAGAGGTTAGGTTGGGTTATATAAGGTTATATTACGTTATTGATGGATATGAAGGTCTCACGGAGAGGTAGCGGCCAACTCGCCAGGAATGTTGTCAAACATTACCGCCGAGATGTTAGGTTAGGTTAGGTTACGTTATATTACGTTATTGATGTATATAAAGGTCCCACGGAAACATAGAGGCCAACAAGCCAGGTATGTTGTCAAATATTGCAGCCGAGATGTTACGTTGGGTTATTTTAGGTTAAATTACGTTATTGATGGATATGAATGCCCCACGGAGACGTAGAGGCCAACAAGCCAGGAATGTTGTCAAATATTACCGCCGAGATGTTAGGTTAGGTTAGGTTACGTTATATTACGTTATTGATGTATATAAAGGTCCCACGGAAACATAGAGGCCAAGAAGCCAGGAATGTTGTCAAATATTACAGCCGAGATGTTACGTTGGGTTATTTTAGGTTAAATTACGTTATTGATGGATATGAATGCCCCACGGAGACGTAGAGTCCAACAAGCCAGGAATGTTGTCAAATATTACCGCCGAGATGTTAGGTTGGTTTATGTTAGGTTATATTATGTTTTTGATGTATATGAAGGCCCCACGGAGTCGTAGAGGCCAACTCGACAGGAATGTTGTCAAATAATAGCGCCGAGAGGTTAGGTTGGGTTATATAAGGTTATATTACGTTATTGATGGATATGAAGGTCTCACGGAGAGGTAGCGGCCAACTCGCCAGGAATGTTGTCAAACATTACCGCCGAGATGTTAGGTTAGGTTAGGTTAGGTTATATTACGTTATTGATGTATATAAATGTCCCACGGATACATAGAGGCCAACAAGCCAGGAATGTTGTCAAATATTACAGCCGAGATGTTACGTTGGGTTATTTTAGGTTAAATTACGTTATTGATGGATATGAATGTCCCACGGAGACGTAGATGCCAACAAACCAGGAATGTTGTCAAATATTACCGCCGAGATGTTAGGTTGGGTTAGGTTAGGTTATATTATGTTTTTGATGTATATGAAGGCCCCACGGAGACGTAGAGGCCAACTCGACAGGAATGTCGTCAAATAATAGCGCCGAGAGGTTAGGTTGGGTTATAAAAGGTTATATTACGTTATTGATGGATATGAAGTTCTCACGGAGACGTAGAGGCCAACTCGCCAGGAATGTTGTCAACTATTACCGCCGAGATGTTAGGTTGGGTTAGGTTAGGTTATATTACGTTATTGATGTATATAAAGGCCCCACGGAAAGGTAGAGGCCAACTCGCCAGAAATGTTGTCAAATAATAGCGCCGAGAGGTTAGGTTGGGTTTTATAAGGTTATATTACGTTATTGATGGATATGAAGGTCTCACGGAGAGGTAGCGGCCAACTCGCCAGGAATGTTGTCAAACATTACCGCCGAGATGTTAGGTTAGGTTAGGTTACGTTATATTACGTTATTGATGTATATAAAGGTCCCACGGAAACATAGAGGCCAACAAGCCAGGAATGTTGTCAAATATTACAGCCGAGATGTTACGTTGGGTTATTTTAGGTTAAATTACGTTATTGATGGATATGAATGCCCCACGGAGATGTAGAGGCCAACAAGCCAGGAATGTTGTCAAATATTACCGCCGAGATGTTAGGTTGGTTTATGTTAGGTTATATTATGTTTTTGATGTATATGAAGGCCCCACGGAGACGTAGAGGCCAACCCGACAGGAATGTTGTCAAATAATAGCGCCGAGAGGTTAGGTTGGGTTATATAAGGTTATATTACGTTATTGATGGATATGAAGGTCTCACGGAGAGGTAGCGGCCAACTCGCCAGGAATGTTGTCAAACATTACCGCCGAGATGTTAGGTTAGGTTAGGTTAGGTTATATTACGGTATTGATGTATATAAGGGTCCCACGGAAACATAGAGGCCAACTCGCCAGAAATGTTGTCAAATAATAGCGCCGAAAGGTTAGGTTAGGTTAGGGTAGGTTATATTACGTTATTGATGTATATAAAAGTCCCACGGAGAAGTAGAGGCCAACTCGTTAGCAATGTTTTCAAATATTACCGCCGAGATGATAGGTTGGGTTAGGTTAAGTTAAATTACGTTATTGATGTATATGAAGGTCCCACGGAGACGTAGAGGCCAACTCGCCAGGAATGTTATCAAATATTACCGCCGTGGTGTTAGATTGGGTTAGGTTAGGTTATATTACGTTATTGATGTATATAAAATTCCTACGGAGACATAGAGGCCAACTCGCCAGGAATGTTGTCAAATAATAGTGCCGAGAGGTTGGGTTGTGTCAGGTTAGGTTATATTACGTTATTGATGTATATAAAGGCCCCACGGAGACGTAGAGGCCAACTCGCCACGAATATTGTCAAATATTACCGCCGAGATGTTAGGTTGGGTTAGGTTAGGTTATATTACGTTATTGATGGATATGAAGGCCTCACGGAGACGTAGAGGCCAACTCGCCAGGAATGTTGTCAACTATTACCGCTGAGATGTTATGTTGGGTTAGGTTAGGTTATATTACGTTTTTGATGTATATGAAGGCCCCACGGAGACGTAGAAGCCAACTCGACAGGAATGTTGTCAAATATTACCGCCGAGATGTTAGGTTGGGTTAGGTTAGGTTATATTACGTTATTGATGTATATAAAAGTCCCACGGATACGTAGAGGCCAACTCGCCAGGAGTGTTGTCAAATATTACCGCCGAGATGTTAGGTCGGGTTAGGTTAGGTTATATTACGTTATTGATGTATATAAAATTCTCACGGAAACGTAGGGGCCAACAAGCCAGGAATGTGGTTAAACATTACCTCCGAGAAGTTACTTTGGGTTAGGTTAGGTTATATTACGTTATTGGTGTATATAAAAGCCCCACGAAAACGTAGAGGCCAACTCGCCAGGAATGTTGTCAAATAATAGCGCCGAAAGGTTAGGTTGGGTTAGGATAGGTTATACTACGTTATTGATGTATATAAAAGTCCCACGGAGACGTGGAGGCCAACTCGTTAGCAATGTTTTCAAATATTACCGTCGAGATGATAGGTTGGGTTAGGTTAGGTTATATTACGTTATTGATGTATATAAAGGCCCCACGGAAAGGTAGAGGCCAACTCGCCAGAAATGTTGTCAAATAATAGCGCCGAAAGGTTAGGTTGGGTTAGGATAGGTTATACTACGTTATTGATGTATATAAAAGTCCCACGGAGACGTGGAGGCCAACTCGTTAGCAATGTTTTCAAATATTACCGCCGAGATGATAGGTTGGGTTAGGTTAGTTAAATTATGTTATTGATGTATATGAAGGTCCCACGGAGACGTAGAGGCCAACTCGCCAGGAATGTTGCCAAATATTACCGCCGAGATGTTAGGTTGGGTTAGGTTAGGTTATATTACGTTTTTGATGTATATGAATGCCTCACGGAGACGTAGAAGCCAACTCGACAGGAATGTTGTCAAATATTAGTGCCGAGATGTTTGGTTCGGTTAGGTTAGGTTATATTACGTTACTGATGTATATAAAGGTCCCACGGAAACCATGAAGCCAATAAGCCAGGAATGTCGTCAAATATTAACGCCGTGATGTTAGATTGGGTTAGGTTAGGTTATATTACGTTATTGATGTATATAAAATTCCCACGGAGACGTAGAGGACAACTGGCCAGGAATGTTGTCAAATAATAGTGCCGAGAGGTTGGGTTGTGTTAGGTTAGGTTATATTACGTTATTGATGTATATAAAGGCCCCAAGGAGACGTAGAGGCCAACTCGCCAGAAATGTTGTCAAATAATAGCGCCGAAGGGTTAGGTTGGGTTAGGATAGGTTATATTACGTTATTGATGTATATAAAAGTTCCACGGAGACGTGGAGGCCAACTCGTTAGCAATGTTTTCAAATATTACCGCCGAGATGATAGGTTGGGTTAGGTTAAGTTAAATTACGTTATTGATGTATATGAAGGTCCCACGGAGACGTAGAGGCCAACTCGCCAGGAATGTTGCCAAATATTACCGCCGAGATGTTAGGTTGGGTTAGGTTAGGTTATATTACGTTTTTGATGTATATGAATGCCTCACGGAGACGTAGAAGCCAACTCGACAGGAATGTTGTCAAATATTAGTGCCGAGATGTTTGGTTCGGTTAGGTTAGGTTATATTACGTTACTGATGTATATAAAGGTCCCACGGAAACCATGAGGCCAATAAGCCAGGAATGTCGTCAAATATTACCGCCGTGATGTTAGATTGGGTTAGGTTAGGTTACATTACGTTATTGATGTATATAAAATTCCCACGGAGACGTAGAGGACAACTGGCCAGGAATGTTGTCAAATAATAGTGCCGAGAGGTTGGGTTGGGTTAGGTTATGTTATATTACGTTTTTGATTTATATAAAATTCCCAAGGAGACGTAGAGGCCAACTCGCCAGGAATGTTGTCAAATATTAGTACCGAGATGTTAGGTTGTGTTAGGTTAATTTATATTACGTTATTGGTGTATATAAAGGCCCAACGGAGACGTAGAGGCCAACTCGCAAGGAATGTTGTCAAATAATAGCGCCGAAAAGTTAGGTTGGGTTAGGTTATGTTATATTACGTTATTTATGTATATAAAGGCCCCACGGAGAGGTAGAGGACAACTCGCGAGAAATGTTGTCAAATAATAGCGCCGAAAGGTTAGGTTGGGTTAGGTTAGGTTATATTACGTTATTGATGTATATAAAAGTCCCACGGATACGTAGAGGCCAACTCGCCAGGAATATTGTCAACTATTACCGCCGAGATCTTAGGTTGGGTTAGGTTAGTTTATATTACGTTATTGATGTATATAAAGGTCTCACGGAAACGTAGAGGCCAACAAGCCAGAAATGTGGTTAAACATTACCTCCGAGACGTTACTTTGGGTTAGGTTAGGTTATATTACGTTATTGATGTATGTAAAAGCCCCACGGAAACGTAGAGGCCAACTCGCCAGGAATGTTGTCAAATATTAGTGCCGAGAGGTTGGGTTGTGTTAGGTTAGGTTATATTACGTTATTGGTGTATATAAAGGCCGCACGGAGACGTAGAGGCCAACTGGCCAGGAATGTTGTCAAATAATAGCGCCGAAAGGTTAGGTTGGGTTAGGTTAGGTTATATTACGTTATTGATGTATATAAAGGTCCCACGGAAACATAGAGGCCAACAAGCCAGGAATGTTGTCAAATATTACAGCCGAGATGTTACGTTGGGTTATTTTAGGTTAAATTACGTTATTGATGGATATGAATGCCCCACGGAGACGTAGAGGCCAACAAGCCAGGAATGTTGTCAAATATTACCGCCGAGATGTTAGGTTGGTTTAGGTTAGGTTATATTACGTTATTGATGTATATAAAGGCCCCACGGAAAGGTAGAGGCCAACTCGCCAGGAATGTTGCCAAATATTACCGCCGAGATGTTAGGTTGGGTTAGGTTAGGTTATATTACGTTTTTGATGTATATGAATGCCTCACGGAGACGTAGAAGCCAACTCGACAGGAATGTTGTCAAATATTAGTGCCGAGATGTTTGGTTCGGTTAGGTTAGGTTATATTACGTTACTGATGTATATAAAGGTCCCACGGAAACCATGAAGCCAATAAGCCAGGAATGTCGTCAAATATTAACGCCGTGATGTTAGATTGGGTTAGGTTAGGTTATATTACGTTATTGATGTATATAAAATTCCCACGGAGACGTAGAGGACAACTGGCCAGGAATGTTGTCAAATAATAGTGCCGAGAGGTTGGGTTGTGTCAGGTTAGGTTATATTACGTTATTGATGTATATAAAGGCCCCACGGAGACGTAGAGGCCAACTCGCCACGAATGTTGTCAAATATTACCGCCGAGATGTTAGGTTGGGTTAGGTTAGGTTATATTACGTTTTTGATGTATATGAAGGCCCCACGGAGACGTAGAAGCCAACTCGACAGGAATGTTGTCAAATATTACCGCCGAGATGTTAGGTTGGGTTAGGTTAGGTTATATTACGTTATTGATGTATATAAAAGTCCCACGGATACGTAGAGGCCAACTCGCCAGGAGTGTTGTCAACTATTACCGCCGAGATGTTAGGTCGGGTTAGGTTAGGTTATATTACGTTATTGATGTATATAAAATTCTCACGGAAACGTAGGGGCCAACAAGCCAGGAATGTGGTTAAACATTACCTCCGAGACGTTACTTTGGGTTAGGTTAGGTTATATTACGTTATTGGTGTATATAAAAGCCCCACGAGAACGTAGAGGCCAACTCGCCAGGAATGTTGTCAAATATTAGTGCCAAGAGGTTGGGTTGTGTTAGGTTAGGCTATATTACGCTATTGATGTATATAAAGGCCCCACGGAGACGTAGAGGCCAACTCGCCAGGAATGTTGTCAAATAATAGCGCCGAGATCTTAGGTTGGGTTAGGTTAGGTTATATTACGTTATTGATGTATATGAAGGTCCCACGGAGACGTAGAGGCCAACTCGCCAGGAATGTTGTCAAATATTAGTACCGAGAGGTTGGGTTGGGTTAGGTTAGTTTATATTACGTTATTGATGTATATAAAGGCCCCACAGAAAGGTAGAGGCCAACTCGCCAGAAATGTTGTCAAATAATAGCGCCGAAAGGTTAGGTTGGGTTAGGATAGGTTATATTACGTTATTGATGTATATAAAAGTCCCACGGAGACGTGGAGGCCAACTCGTTAGCAATGTTTTCAAATATTACCGCCGAGATGATAGGTTGGGTTAGGTTAAGTTAAATTACGTTATTGATGTATATGAAGGTCCCACGGAGACGTAGAGGCCAACTCGCCAGGAATGTTGCCAAATATTACCGCCGAGATGTTAGGTTGGGTTAGGTTAGGTTATATTACGTTCTTGATGTATATGAATGCCTCACGGAGACGTAGAAGCCAACTCGACAGGAATGTTGTCAAATATTAGTGCCGAGATGTTTGGTTCGGTTAGGTTAGGTTATATTACGTTACTGATGTATATAAAGGTCCCACGGAAACCATGAGGCCAATAAGCCAGGAATGTCGTCAAATATTACCGCCGTGATGTTAGATTGGGTTAGGTTAGGTTATATTACGTTATTGATGTATATAAAATTCCCACGGAGACGTAGAGGACAACTGGCCAGGAATGTTGTCAAATAATAGTGCCGAAAGGTTAGGTTGGGTTAGGATAGGTTATATTACGTTATTGATATATATACAAGTTCCACGGAGACGTGGAGGCCAACTCGTTAGCAATGTTTTCAAATATTACCGTCGAGATGATAGGTTGGGTTAGGTTAAGTTAAATTACGTTATTGATGTATATGAAGGACCCACGGAGACGTAGAGGCCAACTCGCCAGGAATGTTGTCAAATAATAGTGCCGAAATGTTAGGTTGGGTTAGGTTAGGTTATATTACGTCATTGATGTATATAAAAGTCCCACGGAGACGTAGAGGCCAACTCGCCACGAATGTAGTCGAATATTACCGCCGACATGTTAGGTTGGGTTAGGTTAGGTTATATTACGTTATTGATGTAAATAAAAGTCCCACGGAGACGTAGAGGCCAACTCGCCAGGAATGTTGTCAAATATTACCGCCGTGATGATAGGTTGGATTAGGTTAGATTATATTACGTTATTGATGTATATGAAGGACCCACGGAGACGTAGAGGCCAACTCGCCAGGAATGTTGTCAAATAATAGTGCCGAAATGTTAGGTTGGGTTAGGTTAGGTTATATTACGTCATTGATGTATATAAAAGTCCCACGGAGACGTAGAGGCCAACTCGCCAGGAATGTTGTCAAATATTAGTACCGAGATGTTAGTTTGGGGTAGGTTAAGTTATATTACGCTATTGATGTATATAAAGGCCCCACGGAGACGTAGTGGCCAACTCGCCAGGAATGTTGTCAAATAATAGCGCCGAAAGGTTAGGTTGGGTTAGGTTAGGTTATATTACGTTATTGATGTATATAAATGTCTCAGGGAAACGTAGAGGCCAACAAGCCAGGAATGTGGTTAAACATTACCTCCGAGACGTTACTTTGGGTTAGGTTATGTTATATTACGTTATTGATGTATATAAAAGCCCCACGGAAACGTAGAGGCCAACTCGCCGGGAATGTTGTCAAATATTAGTGCCGAGAGGTTGCGTTGTGTTAGGTTAGGTTATATTACGTTATTGGTGTATATAAAACTCCCACGGAGACGTAGAGGCCAGCTCGCAAGGAATATTGTCAAATAATAGCGCCGAGAGGTTAGGTTGGGTTATATAAGGTTATATTACGTTATTGATGGATATGAAGGCCCCACGGTGACGTAGAGGCCAACTCGCAAGGAATGTTGTCAAATAATAGCGCCGAAAAGTTAGGTTGGGTTAGGTTATGTTATATTACGTTTTTGATGTATATAAAATTCCCAAGGAGACGTAGAGGCCAACTCGCCAGGAATGTTGTCAAATATTAGTACCGAGATGTTAGGTTGTGTTAGGTTAATTTATATTACGTTATTGGTGTATATAAAGGCCCAACGGAGACGTAGAGGCCAACTCGCAAGGAATGTTGTCAAATAATAGCGCCGAAAAGTTAGGTTGGGTTAGGTTATGTTATATTACGTTATTGATGTATATAAAGGCCCCACGGAGAGGTAGAGGACAACTCGCGAGAAATGTTGTCAAATAATAGCGCCGAAAGGTTAGGTTGGGTTAGGTTAGGTTATATTACGTTATTGATGTATATAAAAGTCCCACGGATACGTAGAAGCCAACTCGCCAGGAATATTGTCAACTATTACCGCCGAGATGTTAGGTTGGGTTAGGTTAGTTTATATTACGTTATTGATGTATATAAAGGTCTCACGGAAACGTAGAGGCCAACAAGCCAGAAATGTGGTTAAACATTACCTCCGAGACGTTACTTTGGGTTAGGTTAGGTTATATTACGTTATTGATGTATGTAAAAGCCCCACGGAAACGTAGAGGCCAACTCGCCAGGAATGTTGTCAAATATTAGTGCCGAGAGGTTGGGTTGTGTTAGGTTAGGTTATATTACGTTATTGGTGTATATAAAGGCCGCACGGAGACGTAGAGGCCAACTGGCCAGGAATATTGTCAAATAATAGCGCCGAAAGGTTAGGTTGGGTTAGGTTAGGTTATATTACGTTATTGATGTATATAAAGGTCCCACGGAAACATAGAGGCCAACAAGCCAGGAATGTTGTCAAATATTACAGCCGAGATGTTAGGTTGGGTTAGGTTAGTTTATATTACGTTATTGATGTATATAAAGGTCTCACGGAAACGTAGAGGCCAACAAGCCAGGAATGTGGTTAAACATTACCTCCGAGACGTTACTTTGGGTTAGGTTATGTTATATTACGTTATTGATGTATATAAAAGCCCCACGGAAACGTAGAGGCCAACTCGCCGGGAATGTTGTCAAATATTAGTGCCGAGAGGTTGCGTTGTGTTAGGTTAGGTTATATTACGTTATTGGTGTATATAAAACTCCCACGGAGACGTAGAGGCCAGCTCGCAAGGAATATTGTCAAATAATAGCGCCGAGAGGTTAGGTTGGGTTATATAAGGTTATATTACGTTATTGATGGATATGAAGGACCCACGGTGACGTAGAGGCCAACTCGCAAGGAATGTTGTCAAATAATAGCGCCGAAAAGTTAGGTTGGGTTAGGTTATGTTATATTACGTTTTTGATGTATATAAAATTCCCAAGGAGACGTAGAGGCCAACTCGCCAGGAATGTTGTCAAATATTAGTACCGAGATGTTAGGTTGTGTTAGGTTAATTTATATTACGTTATTGGTGTATATAAAGGCCCAACGGAGACGTAGAGGCCAACTCGCAAGGAATGTTGTCAAATAATAGCGCCGAAAAGTTAGGTTGGGTTAGGTTATGTTATATTACGTTATTGATGTATATAAAGGCCCCACGGAGAGGTAGAGGACAACTCGCGAGAAATGTTGTCAAATAATAGCGCCGAAAGGTTAGGTTGGGTTAGGTTAGGTTATATTACGTTATTGATGTATATAAAAGTCCCACGGATACGTAGAAGCCAACTCGCCAGGAATATTGTCAACTATTACCGCCGAGATGTTAGGTTGGGTTAGGTTAGTTTATATTACGTTATTGATGTATATAAAGGTCTCACGGAAACGTAGAGGCCAACAAGCCAGAAATGTGGTTAAACATTACCTCCGAGACGTTACTTTGGGTTAGGTTAGGTTATATTACGTTATTGATGTATGTAAAAGCCCCACGGAAACGTAGAGGCCAACTCGCCAGGAATGTTGTCAAATATTAGTGCCGAGAGGTTGGGTTGTGTTAGGTTAGGTTATATTACGTTATTGGTGTATATAAAGGCCGCACGGAGACGTAGAGGCCAACTGGCCAGGAATATTGTCAAATAATAGCGCCGAAAGGTTAGGTTGGGTTAGGTTAGGTTATATTACGTTATTGATGTATATAAAGGTCCCACGGAAACATAGAGGCCAACAAGCCAGGAATGTTGTCAAATATTACAGCCGAGATGTTAGGTTGGGTTAGGTTAGTTTATATTACGTTATTGATGTATATAAAGGTCTCACGGAAACGTAGAGGCCAACAAGCCAGGAATGTGGTTAAACATTACCTCCGAGACGTTACTTTGGGTTAGGTTAGGTTATATTACGTTATTGATGTATGTAAAAGCCCCACGGAAACGTAGAGGCCAACTCGCCAGGAATGTTGTCAAATATTAGTGCCGAGAGGTTGGGTTGTGTTAGGTTAGGTTATATTACGTTATTGGTGTATATAAAGGCCGCACGGAGACGTAGAGGCCAACTGGCCAGGAATGTTGTCAAATAATAGCGCCGAAATGTTAGATTGGGTTAGGTTAGGTTATATTATGTTATTGATGTATATAAAGGTCCCACGGAAACATAGAGGCCAACAAGCCAGGAATGTTGTCAAATATTACAGCCGAGACGTTACGTTGGGTTATTTTAGGTTAAATTACGTTATTGATGGATATGAATGTCCCAGGGAGACGTACAGGCCAACTCGCCAGGAGTGTTGTCAACTATTACCGCCGAGATGTTAGGTCGGGTTAGGTTAGGTTATATTACGTTTTTGATGTATATGAAGGCCTCACGGAGACGTAGAAGCCAACAAGCCAGGAATGTGCTTAAACATTACCTCCGAGACGTTACTTTGGGTTAGGTTAGGTTATATTACGTTATTGATGTATATAAAGGTCTCAGGGAAACGTAGAGGCCAACTCGCCAGGAATGTTGTCAAACATTACCGCCGAGATGTTAGGTTGGGTTAGGTCATGTTATATTACGTTATTGATGTATATAAAAGCCCCACGGAAACGTAGAGGCCAACTCGCCAGGAATGTTGTCAAATATTACCGCCGAGATGTTAGGTTGGGTTAGGTTAGGTTATATTACGTTTTTGATGTATATAAAGGCCCCACGGACACGTAGAGGCCAACTCGCCAGGAATGTTGTCAAATATTACCGCCGAGATGTTAGGTTGGGTTAGGTTGGGTTATATTACGTTTTTGATGTGTATGAAGGCCCCACGGAGACGTAGAGGCCAGCTCGCAAGGAATACTGTCAAATAATAGCGCCGAGAGGTTAGGTTGGGTTATATAAGGTTATATTACGGTATTGATGGATATGAAGGTCTCACGGATACGTAGAGGCCAACTCGCCAGGAATGTTGTCAAATATTACCGCCGAGATGTTAGGTTGGTATAGGTGAGGTTATATTACGTTATTGATGTATATAAAAGTCTCAGGCAAACGTAGAGGCCAACAAGCCAGGAATGTGGTTAAACATTACCTCCGAGACGTTACTTTGGGTTAGGTTAGGTTATATTACGTTATTGATGTATATGAAAGCCCCACGGAAACGTAGAGGCCAACTCGCCAGGAATGTTGTCAAATATTAGTGCAGAGAGGTTGGGTTGTGTTAGGTTAGGTTATATTACGTTATTGGTGTATATAAAGGCCCCACGGAGACTTAGAGGCCAGCTCGCCAGGAATGTTGTCAAATAATAGCGCCGAAAGGTTAGGTTGGGTTAGGTTAGGTTATATTACGTTATTGATGTATATAAAAGTCCGACGGAGACGTAGAGTCCAACTCGACAGGAATGTTGTCAAATATTACCGCCGAGATGTTAGGTTGGGTTAGGTTAGGTTATATTACGTTATTGATGTATATAAAAGTCCCACGGAGACGTAGAGGCCAACTCGCCAGGAATGTTGTCAAATAATAGCGCCGAGATCTTAGGTTGGGTTAGGTTAGGTTATATTACGTTATTGATGTATATGAAGGTCCCACGGAGACGTAGAGGCCAACTCGCCAGGAATGTTGTCAAATATTACCGCCGAGATGTTAGGTTGGGTTAGGTTGGGTTATATTACGTTTTTAATGTATATGAAGGCCCCACGGAGACGTAGCGGCCAGCTCGCAAGGAATACTGTCAAATAATAGCGCCGAGAGGTTAGGTTGGGTTATAGAAGGTTATATTACGTTATTGATGGATATGAAGGTCTCACGGATACGTAGAGGCCAACTCGCCAGGAATGTTGTCAAACATTACCGCCGAGATGTTAGGTTGGGTTAGGTTAGG
Organism: Xylocopa violacea; assembly: GCA_963969225.1. NCBI lineage: Eukaryota > Metazoa > Arthropoda > Insecta > Hymenoptera > Apidae > Xylocopa > Xylocopa violacea. Next base: position 753,179 of record CAXAJV010000168.1, on the reverse strand, counting down.
TTATATTACGTTATTGATGTATATAAAGGTCCCACGGAATCATAGAGGCCAACAAGCCAGGAATGTTGTCAAATATTACAGCCGAGATGTTACGTTGGGTTATTTTAGGTTAAATTACGTTATTGATGTATATGAAGGCCTCACGGAGACGTAGAAGCCAACAAGCCAGGAATGTGGTTAAACATTACCTCCGAGAAGTTACTTTGGGTTAGGTTAGGTTATATTACGTTATTGATATATATAAAAGCCCCACGGAAACGGAGAGGCCGACTCGCCAGGAATGTTGTCAAATATTAGTGCCGAGAGGTTGGGTTGTGTTAGGTTAGGTTATATTACGTTATTGGTGTATATAAAGGCCCCACGGAGACGTAGAGGCGAACTCGCCAAGAATGTTGTCAAATAATAGCGCCGAAAGGTTAGGTTGGGTTAGGTTAGGTTATATTAGGTTATTGATGTATATAAAAGTCCCACGGAGACGTAGAGGCCCACTCGCTAAGAATGTTGTCAAATAATAGCGCCGAGAGGTTAGGTTGGGTTATATATGGTTATATTACGTTATTGATGGATATGAAGGTCTCACGGAGACGTAGAGGCCAACAAGCCAGAAATGTGGTTAAACATTACCTCCGAGACGTTACTTTGGGTTAGGTTAGGTTATATTACGTTATTGATGTATGTAAAAGCCCCACGGAAACGTAGAGGCCAACTCGCCAGGAATGTTGTCAAATATTAGTGCCGAGAGGTTGGGTTGTGTTAGGTTAGGTTATATTACGTTATTGGTGTATATAAAGGCCGCACGGAGACGTAGAGGCCAACTGGCCAGGAATGTTGTCAAATAATAGCGCCGAAAGGTTAGGTTGGGTTAGGTTAGGTTATATTACGTTATTGATGTATATAAAGGTCCCACGGAAACATAGAGGCCAACAAGCCAGGAATGTTGTCAAATATTACAGCCGAGATGTTACGTTGGGTTATTTTAGGTTAAATTACGTTATTGATGGATATGAATGCCCCACGGAGACGTAGAGGCCAACAAGCCAGGAATGTTGTCAAATATTACCGCCGAGATGTTAGGTTGGTTTAGGTTAGGTTATATTACGTTATTGATGTATATAAAGGCCCCACGGAAAGGTAGAGGCCAACTCGCCAGGAATGTTGCCAAATATTACCGCCGAGATGTTAGGTTGGGTTAGGTTAGGTTATATTACGTTTTTGATGTATATGAATGCCTCACGGAGACGTAGAAGCCAACTCGACAGGAATGTTGTCAAATATTAGTGCCGAGATGTTTGGTTCGGTTAGGTTAGGTTATATTACGTTACTGATGTATATAAAGGTCCCACGGAAACCATGAAGCCAATAAGCCAGGAATGTCGTCAAATATTAACGCCGTGATGTTAGATTGGGTTAGGTTAGGTTATATTACGTTATTGATGTATATAAAATTCCCACGGAGACGTAGAGGACAACTGGCCAGGAATGTTGTCAAATAATAGTGCCGAGAGGTTGGGTTGTGTCAGGTTAGGTTATATTACGTTATTGATGTATATAAAGGCCCCACGGAGACGTAGAGGCCAACTCGCCACGAATGTTGTCAAATATTACCGCCGAGATGTTAGGTTGGGTTAGGTTAGGTTATATTACGTTTTTGATGTATATGAAGGCCCCACGGAGACGTAGAAGCCAACTCGACAGGAATGTTGTCAAATATTACCGCCGAGATGTTAGGTTGGGTTAGGTTAGGTTATATTACGTTATTGATGTATATAAAAGTCCCACGGATACGTAGAGGCCAACTCGCCAGGAGTGTTGTCAACTATTACCGCCGAGATGTTAGGTCGGGTTAGGTTAGGTTATATTACGTTATTGATGTATATAAAATTCTCACGGAAACGTAGGGGCCAACAAGCCAGGAATGTGGTTAAACATTACCTCCGAGACGTTACTTTGGGTTAGGTTAGGTTATATTACGTTATTGGTGTATATAAAAGCCCCACGAGAACGTAGAGGCCAACTCGCCAGGAATGTTGTCAAATATTAGTGCCAAGAGGTTGGGTTGTGTTAGGTTAGGCTATATTACGCTATTGATGTATATAAAGGCCCCACGGAGACGTAGAGGCCAACTCGCCAGGAATGTTGTCAAATAATAGCGCCGAGATCTTAGGTTGGGTTAGGTTAGGTTATATTACGTTATTGATGTATATGAAGGTCCCACGGAGACGTAGAGGCCAACTCGCCAGGAATGTTGTCAAATATTAGTACCGAGAGGTTGGGTTGGGTTAGGTTAGGTTATATTACGTTATTGATGTATATAAAGGCCCCACAGAAAGGTAGAGGCCAACTCGCCAGAAATGTTGTCAAATAATAGCGCCGAAAGGTTAGGTTGGGTTAGGATAGGTTATATTACGTTATTGATGTATATAAAAGTCCCACGGAGACGTGGAGGCCAACTCGTTAGCAATGTTTTCAAATATTACCGCCGAGATGATAGGTTGGGTTAGGTTAAGTTAAATTACGTTATTGATGTATATGAAGGTCCCACGGAGACGTAGAGGCCAACTCGCCAGGAATGTTGCCAAATATTACCGCCGAGATGTTAGGTTGGGTTAGGTTAGGTTATATTACGTTCTTGATGTATATGAATGCCTCACGGAGACGTAGAAGCCAACTCGACAGGAATGTTGTCAAATATTAGTGCCGAGATGTTTGGTTCGGTTAGGTTAGGTTATATTACGTTACTGATGTATATAAAGGTCCCACGGAAACCATGAGGCCAATAAGCCAGGAATGTCGTCAAATATTACCGCCGTGATGTTAGATTGGGTTAGGTTAGGTTATATTACGTTATTGATGTATATAAAATTCCCACGGAGACGTAGAGGACAACTGGCCAGGAATGTTGTCAAATAATAGTGCCGAAAGGTTAGGTTGGGTTAGGATAGGTTATATTACGTTATTGATATATATACAAGTTCCACGGAGACGTGGAGGCCAACTCGTTAGCAATGTTTTCAAATATTACCGTCGAGATGATAGGTTGGGTTAGGTTAAGTTAAATTACGTTATTGATGTATATGAAGGACCCACGGAGACGTAGAGGCCAACTCGCCAGGAATGTTGTCAAATAATAGTGCCGAAATGTTAGGTTGGGTTAGGTTAGGTTATATTACGTCATTGATGTATATAAAAGTCCCACGGAGACGTAGAGGCCAACTCGCCACGAATGTAGTCGAATATTACCGCCGACATGTTAGGTTGGGTTAGGTTAGGTTATATTACGTTATTGATGTAAATAAAAGTCCCACGGAGACGTAGAGGCCAACTCGCCAGGAATGTTGTCAAATATTACCGCCGTGATGATAGGTTGGATTAGGTTAGATTATATTACGTTATTGATGTATATGAAGGACCCACGGAGACGTAGAGGCCAACTCGCCAGGAATGTTGTCAAATAATAGTGCCGAAATGTTAGGTTGGGTTAGGTTAGGTTATATTACGTCATTGATGTATATAAAAGTCCCACGGAGACGTAGAGGCCAACTCGCCAGGAATGTTGTCAAATATTAGTACCGAGATGTTAGTTTGGGGTAGGTTAAGTTATATTACGCTATTGATGTATATAAAGGCCCCACGGAGACGTAGTGGCCAACTCGCCAGGAATGTTGTCAAATAATAGCGCCGAAAGGTTAGGTTGGGTTAGGTTAGTTTATATTACGTTATTGATGTATATAAAGGTCTCACGGAAACGTAGAGGCCAACAAGCCAGGAATGTGGTTAAACATTACCTCCGAGACGTTACTTTGGGTTAGGTTAGGTTATATTACGTTATTGATGTATATAAAGGTCCCACGGAAACATAGAGGCCAACAAGCCAGGAATGTTGTCAAATATTACCGCCGAGATGTTAGGTTGGTATAGGTGAGGTTATATTACGTTATTGATGTATATAAAAGTCTCAGGCAAACGTAGAGGCCAACAAGCCAGGAATGTGGTTAAACATTACCTCCGAGACGTTACTTTGGGTTAGGTTAGGTTATATTACGTTATTGATGTATATGAAAGCCCCACGGAAACGTAGAGGCCAACTCGCCAGGAATGTTGTCAAATATTAGTGCAGAGAGGTTGGGTTGTGTTAGGTTAGGTTATATTACGTTATTGGTGTATATAAAGGCCCCACGGAGACTTAGAGGCCAGCTCGCCAGGAATGTTGTCAAATAATAGCGCCGAAAGGTTAGGTTGGGTTAGGTTAGGTTATATTACGTTATTGATGTATATAAAAGTCCGACGGAGACGTAGAGTCCAACTCGACAGGAATGTTGTCAAATATTACCGCCGAGATGTTAGGTTGGGTTAGGTTAGGTTATATTACGTTATTGATGTATATAAAAGTCCCACGGAGACGTAGAGGCCAACTCGCCAGGAATGTTGTCAAATATTAGTACCGAGATGTTAGGTTGTGTTAGGTTAATTTATATTACGTTATTGATGGATATGAAGGCCTCACGGAGACGTAGAGGCCAACTCGCCAGGAATGTTGTCAAATATTACCGCCGAGATGTTAGGTTGGGTTAGGTTGGGTTATATTACGTTTTTAATGTATATGAAGGCCCCACGGAGACGTAGCGGCCAGCTCGCAAGGAATACTGTCAAATAATAGCGCCGAGAGGTTAGGTTGGGTTATAGAAGGTTATATTACGTTATTGATGGATATGAAGGTCTCACGGATACGTAGAGGCCAACTCGCCAGGAATGTTGTCAAACATTACCGCCGAGATGTTAGGTTGGGTTAGGTTAGGTTATATTACGTTATTGATGTATATAAAGGTCCCACGGAATCATAGAGGCCAACAAGCCAGGAATGTTGTCAAATATTACAGCCGAGATGTTACGTTGGGTTATTTTAGGTTAAATTACGTTATTGATGTATATGAAGGCCTCACGGAGACGTAGAAGCCAACAAGCCAGGAATGTGGTTAAACATTACCTCCGAGAAGTTACTTTGGGTTAGGTTAGGTTATATTACGTTATTGATGTATATAAAGGTCTCAGGGAAGCGTAGAGGCCAACTCGCCAGGAATGTTGTCAAATATTAGTGCCGAGAGGTTGGGTGGTGTTAGGTTAGGTTATATTACGTTATTATGTATATAAAGGCCCCACGGAGACGTAGAGGCCAACTCGACACGAATGTTGTCAAATATTACCGCCGAGATGTTAGGTTGTGTTAGGTTAGGTTATATTACGTTATTGGTGTATATAAAGGCCCCATGGAGACGTAGAGGCCAACTCGCCAGGAATGTTGTCAAATATTACAGCCGAGATGTTACGTTGGGTTAGGTTAGGTTATATTACGTTTTTGATGTATATGACGGCCTCACGGAGACGTAGAAGCCAACAAGCCAGGAATGTGGTTAAACATTACCTCCGAGAAGTTACTTTGGGTTAGGTTAGGTTATATTACGTTATTGATATATATAAAAGCCCCACGGAAACGGAGAGGCCGACTCGCCAGGAATGTTGTCAAATATTAGTGCCGAGAGGTTGGGTTGTGTTAGGTTAGGTTATATTACGTTATTGGTGTATATAAAGGCCCCACGGAGACGTAGAGGCGAACTCGCCAAGAATGTTGTCAAATAATAGCGCCGAAAGGTTAGGTTGGGTTAGGTTATGTTATATTAGGTTATTGATGTATATAAAAGTCCCACGGAGACGTAGAGGCCCACTCGCTAAGAATGTTGTCAAATAATAGCGCCGAGAGGTTAGGTTGGGTTATATATGGTTATATTACGTTATTGATGGATATGAAGGTCTCACGGAGACGTAGAGGCCAACTCGCCAGTAATGTTGTCAAACATTACCGCGGAGATGTTAGGGTGGGTTAGGTTAGGTTATATTACGTTATTAATGTATATAAAGGTCCCACGGAATCATAGAGGCCAACAAGCCAGGAATGTTGTCAAATATTACAGCCGAGATGTTACTTTGGGTTATTTTAGGTTAAATTACGTTATTGATGGATATGAAAGTCTCACAGAGACGTAGAAGCCAAAAAGCCAGGAATGTTGTTAAATATTAGTACCGAGATGTTATGTTGGGTTAGGTTAGGTTATATTACGTTATTGATGTATATGAAGGCCTCACGGAGACGTAGAAGCCAACAAGCCAGGAATGTGGTTAAACATTACCTCCGAGACGTTACTTTGGGTTAGGTTAGGTTATATTACGTTATTGATGTATATAAAGGCCCCACTGAGACCTAGAGTTCAACTCGCCAGGAATGTTGTCAAATATTACCGCCGAGATGTTAGGTTGGGTTAGGTTAGGTTATATTACGTTATTGATGTATATAAAAGTCCCATGGAGACGTAGAGGCCAACTCGCCAGGAATGTTGTCAAATAATAGCGCCGAGAGATTTGGTTGGGTTATATAAGGTTATATTACGTTATTGATGGATATGAAGGCCTCACGGAGACGTAGAGGCCAACTCGCCAGGAATGTTGTCAAATATTACCGCCGAGATGTTAGGTTGGATTAGGTTAGGTTATAATACGTTATTGATGTATATGAAGGTCTCAGGAAACGTAGAGGCCAACAAGCCAGAAATGTGGTTAAACATTACCTCCGAGACGTTACTTTGGGTTAGGTTAGGTTATATTACGTTATTGATGTATGTAAAAGCCCCACGGAAACGTAGAGGCCAACTCGCCAGGAATGTTGTCAAATAATAGCACCGAGAGGTTAGGTTGGGTTATATAAGGTTATATTACGTTATTGACGGATATGAAGGCCTGACGGAGACGTAGAGGCCAACTCGCCAGAAATGTTGTCAAATATTACAGCCCAGATGTTACGTTGGGTTAGGTTAGGTTATATTACGTTATTGATGTATATAAAGGTCTCACGGAAACGTAGAGGCCAACAAGCCAGAAATGTGGTTAAACATTACCTCCGAGACGTTACTTTGGGTTAGGTTAGGTTATATTACGTTATTGATGTATGTAAAAGCCCCACGGAAACGTAGAGGCCAACTCGCCAGGAATGTTGTCAAATATTAGTGCCGAGAGGTTGGGTTGTGTTAGGTTAGGTTATATTACGTTATTGGTGTATATAAAGGCCGCACGGAGACGTAGAGGCCAACTGGCCAGGAATGTTGTCAAATAATAGCGCCGAAAGGTTAGGTTGGGTTAGGTTAGGTTATATTACGTTATTGATGTATATAAAGGTCCCACGGAAACATAGAGGCCAACAAGCCAGGAATGTTGTCAAATATTACAGCCGAGATGTTAGGTTGGGTTAGGTTAGTTTATATTACGTTATTGATGTATATAAAGGTCTCACGGAAACGTAGAGGCCAACAAGCCAGGAATGTGGTTAAACATTACCTCCGAGACGTTACTTTGGGTAAGGTTAGGTTATATTACGTTATTGATGTATGTAAAAGCCCCACGGAAACGTAGAGGCCAACTCGCCAGGAATGTTGTCAAATATTAGTGCCGAGAGGTTGGGTTGTGTTAGGTTAGGTTATATTACGTTATTGGTGTATATAAAGGCCGCACGGAGACGTAGAGGCCAACTGGCCAGGAATGTTGTCAAATAATAGCGCCGAAATGTTAGATTGGGTTAGGTTAGGTTATATTATGTTATTGATGTATATAAAGGTCCCACGGAAACATAGAGGCCAACAAGCCAGGAATGTTGTCAAATATTACAGCCGAGACGTTACGTTGGGTTATTTTAGGTTAAATTATGTTATTGATGGATATGAATGTCCCAGGGAGACGTACAGGCCAACTCGCCAGGAGTGTTGTCAACTATTACCGCCGAGATGTTAGGTCGGGTTAGGTTAGGTTATATTACGTTTTTGATGTATATGAAGGCCTCACGGAGACGTAGAAGCCAACAAGCCAGGGATGTGCTTAAACATTACCTCCGAGACGTTACTTTGGGTTAGGTTAGGTTATATTACGTTATTGATGTATATAAAGGTCTCAGGGAAACGTAGAGGCCAACTCGCCAGGAATGTTGTCAAACATTACCGCCGAGATGTTAGGTTGGGTTAGGTCATGTTATATTACGTTATTGATGTATATAAAAGCCCCACGGAAACGTAGAGGCCAACTCGCCAGGAATGTTGTCAAATATTACCGCCGAGATGTTAGGTTGGGTTAGGTTAGGTTATATTACGTTTTTGATGTATATAAAGGCCCCACGGAGACGTAGAGGCCAACTCGCCAGGAATGTTGTCAAATATTACCGCCGAGATGTTAGGTTGGGTTAGGTTGGGTTATATTACGTTTTTGATGTGTATGAAGGCCCCACGGAGACGTAGAGGCCAGCTCGCAAGGAATACTGTCAAATAATAGCGCCGAGAGGTTAGGTTGGGTTATATAAGGTTATATTACGGTATTGATGGATATGAAGGTCTCACGGATACGTAGAGGCCAACTCGCCAGGAATGTTGTCAAATATTACCGCCGAGATGTTAGGTTGGTATAGGTGAGGTTATATTACGTTATTGATGTATATAAAAGTCTCAGGCAAACGTAGAGGCCAACAAGCCAGGAATGTGGTTAAACATTACCTCCGAGACGTTACTTTGGGTTAGGTTAGGTTATATTACGTTATTGATGTATATGAAAGGCCCACGGAAACGTAGAGGCCAACTCGCCAGGAATGTTGTCAAATATTAGTGCAGAGAGGTTGGGTTGTGTTAGGTTAGGTTATATTACGTTATTGGTGTATATAAAGGCCCCACGGAGACTTAGAGGCCAGCTCGCCAGGAATGTTGTCAAATAATAGAGCCGAAAGGTTAGGTTGGGTTAGGTTAGGTTATATTACGTTATTGATGTATATAAAAGTCCGACGGAGACGTAGAGTCCAACTCGACAGGAATGTTGTCAAATATTACCGCCGAGATGTTAGGTTGGGTTAGGTTAGGTTATATTACGTTATTGATGTATATAAAAGTCCCACGGAGACGTAGAGGCCAACTCGCCAGGAATGTTGTCAAATATTACAGCCGAGATGTTTGGTTGGGTTATATAAGGTTATATTACGTTATTGATGGATATGAAGGCCTCACGGAGACGTAGAGGCCAACTCGCCAGGAATGTTGTCAAATATTACCGCCGAGATGTTAGGTTGGGTTAGGTTGGGTTATATTACGTTTTTAATGTATATGAAGGCCCCACGGAGACGTAGCGGCCAGCTCGCAAGGAATACTGTCAAATAATAGCGCCGAGAGGTTAGGTTGGGTTATAGAAGGTTATATTACGTTATTGATGGATATGAAGGTCTCACGGATACGTAGAGGCCAACTCGCCAGGAATGTTGTCAAACATTACCGCCGAGATGTTAGGTTGGGTTAGGTTAGGTTATATTACGTTATTGATGTATATAAAGGTCCCACGGAATCATAGAGGCCAACAAGCCAGGAATGTTGTCAAATATTACAGCCGAGATGTTACGTTGGGTTATTTTAGGTTAAATTACGTTATTGATGTATATGAAGGCCTCACGGAGACGTAGAAGCCAACAAGCCAGGAATGTGGTTAAACATTACCTGCGAGACGTTACTTTGGGTTAGGTTAGGTTATATTACGTTATTGATGTATATAAAGGTCTCAGGGAAGCGTAGAGGCCAACTCGCCAGGAATGTTGTTAAATATTAGTGCCGAGAGGTTGGGTGGTGTTAGGTTAGGTTATATTACGTTATTATGTATATAAAGGCCCCACGGAGACGTAGAGGCCAACTCGACACGAATGTTGTCAAATATTACCGCCGAGATGTTAGGTTGTGTTAGGTTAGGTTATATTACGTTATTGGTGTATATAAAGGCCCCATGGAGACGTAGAGGCCAACTCGCCAGGAATGTTGTCAAATAATTGCGCCGAAAGGTTATGTTGGGTTAGGTTAGGTTATATTACGTTATTGATGTGTATAAAAGTCCCACGGAGACGTAGAGGCCAACACGCCAGGAATGTTGTCAAATAATAGCGCCGAGAGGTTAGGTTGGGTTATATAAGGTTATATTACGTTATTGGCGGATATGAAGGCCTGACGGAGACGTAGAGGCCAACTCGCCAGGAATGTAGTCAAATATTACAGCCGAGATGTTACGTTGGGTTAGGTTAGGTTATATTACGTTTTTGATGTATATGACGGCCTCACGGAGACGTAGAAGCCAACAAGCCAGGAATGTGGTTAAACATTACCTCCGAGAAGTTACTTTGGGTTAGGTTAGGTTATATTACGTTATTGATATATATAAAAGCCCCACGGAAACGGAGAGGCCGACTCGCCAGGAATGTTGTCAAATATTAGTGCCGAGAGGTTGGGTTGTGTTAGGTTAGGTTATATTACGTTATTGGTGTATATAAAGGCCCCACGGAGACGTAGAGGCGAACTCGCCAAGAATGTTGTCAAATAATAGCGCCGAAAGGTTAGGTTGGGTTAGGTTATGTTATATTAGGTTATTGATGTATATAAAAGTCCCACGGAGACGTAGAGGCCCACTCGCTAAGAATGTTGTCAAATAATAGCGCCGAGAGGTTAGGTTGGGTTATATATGGTTATATTACGTTATTGATGGATATGAAGGTCTCACGGAGACGTAGAGGCCAACTCGCCAGTAATGTTGTCAAACATTACCGCGGAGATGTTAGGGTGGGTTAGGTTAGGTTATATTACGTTATTAATGTATATAAAGGTCCCACGGAATCATAGAGGCCAACAAGCCAGGAATGTTGTCAAATATTACAGCCGAGATGTTACTTTGGGTTATTTTAGGTTAAATTACGTTATTGATGGATATGAAAGTCTCACAGAGACGTAGAAGCCAAAAAGCCAGGAATGTTGTTAAATATTAGTACCGAGATGTTATGTTGGGTTAGGTTAGGTTATATTACGTTATTGATGTATATGAAGGCCTCACGGAGACGTAGAAGCCAACAAGCCAGGAATGTGGTTAAACATTACCTCCGAGACGTTACTTTGGGTTAGGTTAGGTTATATTACGTTATTGATGTATATAAAGGCCCCACTGAGACCTAGAGTTCAACTCGCCAGGAATGTTGTCAAATATTACCGCCGAGATGTTAGGTTGGGTTAGGTTAGGTTATATTACGTTATTGATGTATATAAAAGTCCCATGGAGACGTAGAGGCCAACTCGCCAGGAATGTTGTCAAATAATAGCGCCGAGAGATTTGGTTGGGTTATATAAGGTTATATTACGTTATTGATGGATATGAAGGCCTCACGGAGACGTAGAGGCCAACTCGCCAGGAATGTTGTCAAATATTACCGCCGAGATGTTAGGTTGGATTAGGTTAGGTTATAATACGTTATTGATGTATATGAAGGTCTCAGGAAACGTAGAGGCCAACAAGCCAGAAATGTGGTTAAACATTACCTCCGAGACGTTACTTTGGGTTAGGTTAGGTTATATTACGTTATTGATGTATGTAAAAGCCCCACGGAAACGTAGAGGCCAACTCGCCAGGAATGTTGTCAAATAATAGCACCGAGAGGTTAGGTTGGGTTATATAAGGTTATATTACGTTATTGACGGATATGAAGGCCTGACGGAGACGTAGAGGCCAACTCGCCAGAAATGTTGTCAAATATTACAGCCCAGATGTTACGTTGGGTTAGGTTAGGTTATATTACGTTTTTGATGTATATGAAGGCCTCACGGAGACGTAGAAGCCAACAAGCCAGGAATGTGGTTAAACATTACCTCCGAGACGTTACTTTGGGTTAGGTTAGGTTATATTACGTTATTGATGTATATAAAGGTCTCAGGGAAACGTAGAGGCCAACTCGCCAGGAATGTTGTCAAATATTAGTGCCGGGAGTTTGGGTTGTGTTAGGTTAGGTTATATTACTTTATTGATGTATATAAAGGCCCCACGGAGACGTAGAGGCCAACTCGCCAGGAATGTTGTCAAATATTACAGCCGAGATGTTTGGTTGGGTTATATAAGGTTATATTACGTTATTGATGGATATGAAGGCCTCACGGAGACGTAGAGGCCAACTCGCCAGGAATGTTGTCAAATATTACCGCCGAGATGTTAGGTTGGGTTAGGTTGGGTTATATTACGTTTTTGATGTATATGAAGGCCCCACGGAGACGTAGCGGCCAGCTCGCAAGGAATATTGTCAAATAATAGCGCCGAGAGGTTAGGTTGGGTTATAGAAGGTTATATTACGTTATTGATGGATATGAAGGTCTCACGGAGAGGTAGCGGCCAACTCGCCAGGAATGTTGTCAAACATTACCGCCGAGATGTTAGGTTAGGTTAGGTTAGGTTATATTACGTTATTGATGTATATAAAGGTCCCACGGATACATAGAGGCCAACAAGCCAGGAATGTTGTCAAATATTACAGCCGAGATGTTACGTTGGGTTATTTTAGGTTAAATTACGTTATTGATGGATATGAATGTCCCACGGAGACGTAGATGCCAACAAACCAGGAATGTTGTCAAATATTACCGCCGAGATGTTAGGTTGGGTTAGGTTAGGTTATATTATGTTTTTGATGTATATGAAGGCCCCACGGAGACGTAGAGGCCAACTCGACAGGAATGTCGTCAAATAATAGCGCCGAGAGGTTAGGTTGGGTTATAAAAGGTTATATTACGTTATTGATGGATATGAAGTTCTCACGGAGACGTAGAGGCCAACTCGCCAGGAATGTTGTCAACTATTACCGCCGAGATGTTAGGTTGGGTTAGGTTAGGTTATATTACGTTATTGATGTATATAAAGGCCCCACGGAAAGGTAGAGGCCAACTCGCCAGAAATGTTGTCAAATAATAGCGCCGAAAGGTTAGGTTAGGTTAGGGTAGGTTATATTACGTTATTGATGTATATAAAAGTCCCACGGAGACGTAGAGGCCAACTCGTTAGCAATGTTTTCAAATATTACCGCCGAGATGATAGGTTGGGTTAGGTTAAGTTAAATTACGTTATTGATGTATATGAAGGTCCCACGGAGACGTAGAGGCCAACTCGCCAGGAATGTTATCAAATATTACCGCCGTGGTGTTAGATTGGGTTAGGTTAGGTTATATTACGTTATTGATGTATATAAAATTCCTACGGAGACATAGAGGCCAACTCGCCAGGAATGTTGTCAAATAATAGTGCCGAGAGGTTGGGTTGTGTCAGGTTAGGTTATATTACGTTATTGATGTATATAAAGGCCCCACGGAGACGTAGAGGCCAACTCGCCACGAATGTTGTCAAATATTACCGCCGAGATGTTAGGTTGGGTTAGGTTAAGTTATATTACGTTATTGATGGATATGAAGGTCTCACGGAGAGGTAGCGGCCAACTCGCCAGGAATGTTGTCAAACATTACCGCCGAGATGTTATGTTAGGTTAGGTTACGTTATATTACGTTATTGATGTATATAAAGGTCCCACGGAAACATAGAGGCCAACAAGCCAGGAATGTTGTCAAATAATAGCGCCGAAAGGTTAGGTTGGGTTAGGATAGGTTATATTACGTTATTGATGTATATAAAAGTTCCACGGAGACGTGGAGGCCAACTCGTTAGCAATGTTTTCAAATATTACCGCCGAGATGATAGGTTGGGTTAGGTTAAGTTAAATTACGTTATTGATGTATATGAAGGTCGCACGGAGACGTAGAGGCCAACTCGCCAGGAATGTTGCCAAATATTACCGCCGAGATGTTAGGTTGGGTTAGGTTAGGTTATATTACGTTTTTGATGTATATGAATGCCTCACGGAGACGTAGAAGCCAACTCGACAGGAATGTTGTCAAATATTAGTGCCGAGATGTTTGGTTCGGTTAGGTTAGGTTATATTACGTTACTGATGTATATAAAGGTCCCACGGAAACCATGAGGCCAATAAGCCAGGAATGTCGTCAAATATTACCGCCGTGATGTTAGATTGGGTTAGGTTAGGTTATATTACGTTATTAATGTATGTAAAAGCCCCACGGAAACGTAGAGGCCAACTCGCCAGGAATGTTGTCAAATATTAGTGCCGAGAGGTTGGGTTGTGTTAGGTTAGGTTATATTACGTTATTGATGTATATAAAGGCCCCAAGGAGACGTAGAGGCCAACTCGCCAGGAATGTTGTCAAATATTAGTACCGAGATGTTAGGTTGTGTTAGGTTAAGTTATATTACGCTATTGATGTATATAAAAGCCCCACGGAAACGTAGAGGCAAACTCGCCAGGAATGTTGTCAAATATTAGTGCCGAGAGGTTGGGTTGTGTTAGGTTAGGTTATATTACGTTATTGGTGTATATAAAGGCCCCACGGTGACGTAGAGGCCAACTCGCAAGGAATGTTGTCAAATAATAGCGCCGAAAAGATAGGTTGGGTTAGGTTATGTTATATTACGTTTTTGATGTATATAAAATTCCCAAGGAGACGTAGAGGCCAACTCGCCAGGAATGTTGTCAAAAGTTAGTACCGAGATGTTAGGTTGTGTTAGGTTAATTTATATTACGTTATTGGTGTATATAAAGGCCCAACGGAGACGTAGAGGCCAACTCGCAAGGAATGTTGTCAAATAATAGCGCCGAAAAGTTAGGTTGGGTTAGGTTATGTTATATTACGTTATTGATGTATATAAAGGCCCCACGGAGAGGTAGAGGACAACTCGCGAGAAATGTTGTCAAATAATAGCGCCGAAAGGTTAGGTTGGGTTAGGTTAGGTCATATTACGTTATTGATGTATATAAAAGTCCCACGGATACGTAGAGGCCAACTCGCCAGGAATATTGTCAACTATTACCGCCGAGATGTTAGGTTGGGTTAGGTTAGTTTATATTACGTTATTGATGTATATAAAGGTCTCACGGAAACGTAGAGGCCAACAAGCCAGAAATGTGTTTAAACATTACCTCCGAGACGTTACTTTGGGTTAGGTTAGGTTATATTACGTTATTAATGTATGTAAAAGCCCCACGGAAACGTAGAGGCCAACTCGCCAGGAATGTTGTCAAATATTAGTGCCGAGAGGTTGGGTTGTGTTAGGTTAGGTTATATTACGCTATTGGTGTATATAAAGGCCGCACGGAGACGTAGAGGCCAACTCGACAGGAATGTTGTCAAATAATAGCGCCGAGAGGTTAGGTTGGGTTATATAAGGTTATATTACGTTATTGATGGATATGAAGGTCTCACGGAGAGGTAGCGGCCAACTCGCCAGGAATGTTGTCAAACATTACCGCCGAGATGTTAGGTTAGGTTAGGTTACGTTATATTACGTTATTGATGTGTATAAAAGCCCCACGGAAACGTAGAGGCCAACTCGCCAGGAATGTTGTCAAATATTAGTGCCGAGAAGTTGGGTTGTGTTAGGTTAGGTTATATTACGTTATTATGTATATAAAGACCCCACGGAGACGTAGAGGCCATCTCGCCACGAATGTAGTCGAATATTACCGCCGACATGTTAGGTTGGGTTAGGTTAGGTTATATTACGTTATTGATGGTTATGAAGGCCTCACGGAGACGTAGAGGGCAACTCGCCAGGAATGTTGTCAAATATTACAGCCGAGATGTTTGGTTGGGTTATATAAGGTTATATTACGTTATTGATGGATATGAAGGCCTCACGGAGACGTAGAGGCCAACTCGCCAGGAATGTTGTCAAATATTACCGCCGAGATGTTAGGTTGGGTTAGGTTGGGTTATATTACGTTTTTGATGTATATGAAGGCCCCACGGAGACGTAGCGGCCAGCTCGCAAGGAATATTGTCAAATAATAGCGCCGAGAGGTTAGGTTGGGTTATAGAAGGTTATATTACGTTATTGATGGATATGAAGGTCTCACGGAGAGGTAGCGGCCAACTCGCCAGGAATGTTGTCAAACATTACCGCCGAGATGTTAGGTTAGGTTAGGTTAGGTTATATTACGTTATTGATGTATATAAAGGTCCCACGGATACATAGAGGCCAACAAGCCAGGAATGTTGTCAAATATTACAGCCGAGATGTTACGTTGGGTTATTTTAGGTTAAATTACGTTATTGATGGATATGAATGTCCCACGGAGACGTAGATGCCAACAAACCAGGAATGTTGTCAAATATTACCGCCGAGATGTTAGGTTGGGTTAGGTTAGGTTATATTATGTTTTTGATGTATATGAAGGCCCCACGGAGACGTAGAGGCCAACTCGACAGGAATGTCGTCAAATAATAGCGCCGAGAGGTTAGGTTGGGTTATAAAAGGTTATATTACGTTATTGATGGATATGAAGTTCTCACGGAGACGTAGAGGCCAACTCGCCAGGAATGTTGTCAACTATTACCGCCGAGATGTTAGGTTGGGTTAGGTTAGGTTATATTACGTTATTGATGTATATAAAGGCCCCACGGAAAGGTAGAGGCCAACTCGCCAGAAATGTTGTCAAATAATAGCGCCGAAAGGTTAGGTTAGGTTAGGGTAGGTTATATTACGTTATTGATGTATATAAAAGTCCCACGGAGACGTAGAGGCCAACTCGTTAGCAATGTTTTCAAATATTACCGCCGAGATGATAGGTTGGGTTAGGTTAAGTTAAATTACGTTATTGATGTATATGAAGGTCCCACGGAGACGTAGAGGCCAACTCGCCAGGAATGTTATCAAATATTACCGCCGTGGTGTTAGATTGGGTTAGGTTAGGTTATATTACGTTATTGATGTATATAAAATTCCTACGGAGACATAGAGGCCAACTCGCCAGGAATGTTGTCAAATAATAGTGCCGAGAGGTTGGGTTGTGTCAGGTTAGGTTATATTACGTTATTGATGTATATAAAGGCCCCACGGAGACGTAGAGGCCAACTCGCCACGAATGTTGTCAAATATTACCGCCGAGATGTTAGGTTGGGTTAGGTTAAGTTATATTACGTTATTGATGGATATGAAGGTCTCACGGAGAGGTAGCGGCCAACTCGCCAGGAATGTTGTCAAACATTACCGCCGAGATGTTATGTTAGGATAGGTTACGTTATATTACGTTATTGATGTATATAAAGGTCCCACGGAAACATAGAGGCCAACAAGCCAGGAATGTTGTCAAATAATAGCGCCGAAAGGTTAGGTTGGGTTAGGATAGGTTATATTACGTTATTGATGTATATAAAAGTTCCACGGAGACGTGGAGGCCAACTCGTTAGCAATGTTTTCAAATATTACCGCCGAGATGATAGGTTGGGTTAGGTTAAGTTAAATTACGTTATTGATGTATATGAAGGTCGCACGGAGACGTAGAGGCCAACTCGCCAGGAATGTTGCCAAATATTACCGCCGAGATGTTAGGTTGGGTTAGGTTAGGTTATATTACGTTTTTGATGTATATGAATGCCTCACGGAGACGTAGAAGCCAACTCGACAGGAATGTTGTCAAATATTAGTGCCGAGATGTTTGGTTCGGTTAGGTTAGGTTATATTACGTTACTGATGTATATAAAGGTCCCACGGAAACCATGAGGCCAATAAGCCAGGAATGTCGTCAAATATTACCGCCGTGATGTTAGATTGGGTTAGGTTAGGTTATATTACGTTATTAATGTATGTAAAAGCCCCACGGAAACGTAGAGGCCAACTCGCCAGGAATGTTGTCAAATATTAGTGCCGAGAGGTTGGGTTGTGTTAGGTTAGGTTATATTACGTTATTGATGTATATAAAGGCCCCAAGGAGACGTAGAGGCCAACTCGCCAGGAATGTTGTCAAATATTAGTACCGAGATGTTAGGTTGTGTTAGGTTAAGTTATATTACGCTATTGATGTATATAAAAGCCCCACGGAAACGTAGAGGCAAACTCGCCAGGAATGTTGTCAAATATTAGTGCCGAGAGGTTGGGTTGTGTTAGGTTAGGTTATATTACGTTATTGGTGTATATAAAGGCCCCACGGTGACGTAGAGGCCAACTCGCAAGGAATGTTGTCAAATAATAGCGCCGAAAAGATAGGTTGGGTTAGGTTATGTTATATTACGTTTTTGATGTATATAAAATTCCCAAGGAGACGTAGAGGCCAACTCGCCAGGAATGTTGTCAAAAGTTAGTACCGAGATGTTAGGTTGTGTTAGGTTAATTTATATTACGTTATTGGTGTATATAAAGGCCCAACGGAGACGTAGAGGCCAACTCGCAAGGAATGTTGTCAAATAATAGCGCCGAAAAGTTAGGTTGGGTTAGGTTATGTTATATTACGTTATTGATGTATATAAAGGCCCCACGGAGAGGTAGAGGACAACTCGCGAGAAATGTTGTCAAATAATAGCGCCGAAAGGTTAGGTTGGGTTAGGTTAGGTCATATTACGTTATTGATGTATATAAAAGTCCCACGGATACGTAGAGGCCAACTCGCCAGGAATATTGTCAACTATTACCGCCGAGATGTTAGGTTGGGTTAGGTTAGTTTATATTACGTTATTGATGTATATAAAGGTCTCACGGAAACGTAGAGGCCAACAAGCCAGAAATGTGTTTAAACATTACCTCCGAGACGTTACTTTGGGTTAGGTTAGGTTATATTACGTTATTAATGTATGTAAAAGCCCCACGGAAACGTAGAGGCCAACTCGCCAGGAATGTTGTCAAATATTAGTGCCGAGAGGTTGGGTTGTGTTAGGTTAGGTTATATTACGCTATTGGTGTATATAAAGGCCGCACGGAGACGTAGAGGCCAACTCGACAGGAATGTTGTCAAATAATAGCGCCGAGAGGTTAGGTTGGGTTATATAAGGTTATATTACGTTATTGATGGATATGAAGGTCTCACGGAGAGGTAGCGGCCAACTCGCCAGGAATGTTGTCAAACATTACCGCCGAGATGTTAGGTTAGGTTAGGTTACGTTATATTACGTTATTGATGTGTATAAAAGCCCCACGGAAACGTAGAGGCCAACTCGCCAGGAATGTTGTCAAATATTAGTGCCGAGAAGTTGGGTTGTGTTAGGTTAGGTTATATTACGTTATTATGTATATAAAGACCCCACGGAGACGTAGAGGCCATCTCGCCACGAATGTAGTCGAATATTACCGCCGACATGTTAGGTTGGGTTAGGTTAGGTTATATTACGTTATTGATGGTTAGAAGGCCTCACGGAGACGTAGAGGGCAACTCGCCAGGAATGTTGTCAAATATTACAGCCGAGATGTTTGGTTGGGTTATATAAGGTTATATTACGTTATTGATGGATATGAAGGCCTCACGGAGACGTAGAGGCCAACTCGCCAGGAATGTTGTCAAATATTACCGCCGAGATGTTAGGTTGGGTTAGGTTGGGTTATATTACGTTTTTGATGTATATGAAGGCCCCACGGAGACGTAGCGGCCAGCTCGCAAGGAATATTGTCAAATAATAGCGCCGAGAGGTTAGGTTGGGTTATAGAAGGTTATATTACGTTATTGATGGATATGAAGGTCTCACGGAGAGGTAGCGGCCAACTCGCCAGGAATGTTGTCAAACATTACCGCCGAGATGTTAGGTTAGGTTAGGTTAGGTTATATTACGTTATTGATGTATATAAAGGTCCCACGGATACATAGAGGCCAACAAGCCAGGAATGTTGTCAAATATTACAGCCGAGATGTTACGTTGGGTTATTTTAGGTTAAATTACGTTATTGATGGATATGAATGTCCCACGGAGACGTAGATGCCAACAAACCAGGAATGTTGTCAAATATTACCGCCGAGATGTTAGGTTGGGTTAGGTTAGGTTATATTATGTTTTTGATGTATATGAAGGCCCCACGGAGACGTAGAGGCCAACTCGACAGGAATGTCGTCAAATAATAGCGCCGAGAGGTTAGGTTGGGTTATAAAAGGTTATATTACGTTATTGATGGATATGAAGTTCTCACGGAGACGTAGAGGCCAACTCGCCAGGAATGTTGTCAACTATTACCGCCGAGATGTTAGGTTGGGTTAGGTTAGGTTATATTACGTTATTGATGTATATAAAGGCCCCACGGAAAGGTAGAGGCCAACTCGCCAGAAATGTTGTCAAATAATAGCGCCGAAAGGTTAGGTTAGGTTAGGGTAGGTTATATTACGTTATTGATGTATATAAAAGTCCCACGGAGACGTAGAGGCCAACTCGTTAGCAATGTTTTCAAATATTACCGCCGAGATGATAGGTTGGGTTAGGTTAAGTTAAATTACGTTATTGATGTATATGAAGGTCCCACGGAGACGTAGAGGCCAACTCGCCAGGAATGTTATCAAATATTACCGCCGTGGTGTTAGATTGGGTTAGGTTAGGTTATATTACGTTATTGATGTATATAAAATTCCTACGGAGACATAGAGGCCAACTCGCCAGGAATGTTGTCAAATAATAGTGCCGAGAGGTTGGGTTGTGTCAGGTTAGGTTATATTACGTTATTGATGTATATAAAGGCCCCACGGAGACGTAGAGGCCAACTCGCCACGAATGTTGTCAAATATTACCGCCGAGATGTTAGGTTGGGTTAGGTTAAGTTATATTACGTTATTGATGGATATGAAGGTCTCACGGAGAGGTAGCGGCCAACTCGCCAGGAATGTTGTCAAACATTACCGCCGAGATGTTATGTTAGGTTAGGTTACGTTATATTACGTTATTGATGTATATAAAGGTCCCACGGAAACATAGAGGCCAACAAGCCAGGAATGTTGTCAAATAATAGCGCCGAAAGGTTAGGTTGGGTTAGGATAGGTTATATTACGTTATTGATGTATATAAAAGTTCCACGGAGACGTGGAGGCCAACTCGTTAGCAATGTTTTCAAATATTACCGCCGAGATGATAGGTTGGGTTAGGTTAAGTTAAATTACGTTATTGATGTATATGAAGGTCGCACGGAGACGTAGAGGCCAACTCGCCAGGAATGTTGCCAAATATTACCGCCGAGATGTTAGGTTGGGTTAGGTTAGGTTATATTACGTTTTTGATGTATATGAATGCCTCACGGAGACGTAGAAGCCAACTCGACAGGAATGTTGTCAAATATTAGTGCCGAGATGTTTGGTTCGGTTAGGTTAGGTTATATTACGTTACTGATGTATATAAAGGTCCCACGGAAACCATGAGGCCAATAAGCCAGGAATGTCGTCAAATATTACCGCCGTGATGTTAGATTGGGTTAGGTTAGGTTATATTACGTTATTAATGTATGTAAAAGCCCCACGGAAACGTAGAGGCCAACTCGCCAGGAATGTTGTCAAATATTAGTGCCGAGAGGTTGGGTTGTGTTAGGTTAGGTTATATTACGTTATTGATGTATATAAAGGCCCCAAGGAGACGTAGAGGCCAACTCGCCAGGAATGTTGTCAAATATTAGTACCGAGATGTTAGGTTGTGTTAGGTTAAGTTATATTACGCTATTGATGTATATAAAAGCCCCACGGAAACGTAGAGGCAAACTCGCCAGGAATGTTGTCAAATATTAGTGCCGAGAGGTTGGGTTGTGTTAGGTTAGGTTATATTACGTTATTGGTGTATATAAAGGCCCCACGGTGACGTAGAGGCCAACTCGCAAGGAATGTTGTCAAATAATAGCGCCGAAAAGATAGGTTGGGTTAGGTTATGTTATATTACGTTTTTGATGTATATAAAATTCCCAAGGAGACGTAGAGGCCAACTCGCCAGGAATGTTGTCAAAAGTTAGTACCGAGATGTTAGGTTGTGTTAGGTTAATTTATATTACGTTATTGGTGTATATAAAGGCCCAACGGAGACGTAGAGGCCAACTCGCAAGGAATGTTGTCAAATAATAGCGCCGAAAAGTTAGGTTGGGTTAGGTTATGTTATATTACGTTATTGATGTATATAAAGGCCCCACGGAGAGGTAGAGGACAACTCGCGAGAAATGTTGTCAAATAATAGCGCCGAAAGGTTAGGTTGGGTTAGGTTAGGTCATATTACGTTATTGATGTATATAAAAGTCCCACGGATACGTAGAGGCCAACTCGCCAGGAATATTGTCAACTATTACCGCCGAGATGTTAGGTTGGGTTAGGTTAGTTTATATTACGTTATTGATGTATATAAAGGTCTCACGGAAACGTAGAGGCCAACAAGCCAGAAATGTGTTTAAACATTACCTCCGAGACGTTACTTTGGGTTAGGTTAGGTTATATTACGTTATTAATGTATGTAAAAGCCCCACGGAAACGTAGAGGCCAACTCGCCAGGAATGTTGTCAAATATTAGTGCCGAGAGGTTGGGTTGTGTTAGGTTAGGTTATATTACGCTATTGGTGTATATAAAGGCCGCACGGAGACGTAGAGGCCAACTCGACAGGAATGTTGTCAAATAATAGCGCCGAGAGGTTAGGTTGGGTTATATAAGGTTATATTACGTTATTGATGGATATGAAGGTCTCACGGAGAGGTAGCGGCCAACTCGCCAGGAATGTTGTCAAACATTACCGCCGAGATGTTAGGTTAGGTTAGGTTACGTTATATTACGTTATTGATGTGTATAAAAGCCCCACGGAAACGTAGAGGCCAACTCGCCAGGAATGTTGTCAAATATTAGTGCCGAGAAGTTGGGTTGTGTTAGGTTAGGTTATATTACGTTATTATGTATATAAAGACCCCACGGAGACGTAGAGGCCATCTCGCCACGAATGTAGTCGAATATTACCGCCGACATGTTAGGTTGGGTTAGGTTAGGTTATATTACGTTATTGATGGTTATGAAGGCCTCACGGAGACGTAGAGGGCAACTCGCCAGGAATGTTGTCAAATATTACCGCCGAGATGTTAGGTTGGGTTAGGTTAGGTTATATTACGTTATTGATGTATATAAAAGTCTCAGGGAAACGTAGAGGCCAACAAACCAGGAATGTGGTTAAACATTACCTCCGAGACGTTACTTTGGGTTAGGTTAGGTTATATTACGTTATTGATGTATATAAAAGCCCCACGGAAACGCAGAGGCCAACTCGCCAGGAATGTTGTCAAATATTAGTGCCGAGAGGTTGCGTTGTGTTAGGTTAGGTTATATTACGTTATTGGTGTATATAAAACTCCCACGGAGACGTAGAGGCCAGCTCGCAAGGAATATTGTCAAATAATAGCGCCGAGAGGTTAGGTTGGGTTATATAAGGTTATATTACGTTATTGATGGATATGAAGGCCTCACGGAGACGTGGAGGACAACTCGCCAGGAATGTTGTCAAATATTACAGCCGAGATGTTACGTTGGGTTATTTTAGGTTAAATTACGTTATTGATGGATATGAATGCCCCACGGAGACGTAGAGGCCAACAAGCCAGGAATGTTGTCAAATATTACCGCCGAGATGTTAGGTTGGTTTAGGTTAGGTTATATTATGTTTTTGATGTATATGAAGGCCCCACGGAGACGTAGAGGCCAACTCGACAGGAATGTTGTCAAATAATAGCGCCGAGAGGTTAGGTTGGGTTATATAAGGTTATATTACGTTATTGATGGATATGAAGGTCTCACGGAGAGGTAGCGGCCAACTCGCCAGGAATGTTGTCAAACATTACCGCCGAGATGTTAGGTTAGGTTAGGTTAGGTTATATTACGGTATTGATGTATATAAGGGTCCCACGGAAACATAGAGGCCAACTCGCCAGAAATGTTGTCAAATAATAGCGCCGAAAGGTTAGGTTAGGTTAGGGTAGGTTATATTACGTTATTGATGTATATAAAAGTCCCACGGAGAAGTAGAGGCCAACTCGTTAGCAATGTTTTCAAATATTACCGCCGAGATGATAGGTTGGGTTAGGTTAAGTTAAATCACGTTATTGATGTATATGAAGGTCCCACGGAGACGTAGAGGCCAACTCGCCAGGAATGTTATCAAATATTACCGCCGTGGTGTTAGATTGGGTTAGGTTAGGTTATATTACGTTTTTGATGTATATGAAGGCCCCACGGAGACGTAGAAGCCAACTCGACAGGAATGTTGTCAAATATTACCGCCGAGATGTTAGGTTGGGTTAGGTTAGGTTATATTACGTTATTGATGTATATAAAAGTCCCACGGATACGTAGAGGCCAACTCGCCAGGAGTGTTGTCAACTATTACCGCCGAGATGTTAGGTCGGGTTAGGTTAGGTTATATTACGTTATTGATGTATATAAAATTCTCACGGAAACGTAGGGGCCAACAAGCCAGGAATGTGGTTAAACATTACCTCCGAGAAGTTACTTTGGGTTAGGTTAGGTTATATTACGTTATTGGTGTATATAAAAGCCCCACGAAAACGTAGAGGCCAACTCGCCAGGAATGTTGTCAAATAATAGCGCCGAAAGGTTAGGTTGGGTTAGGATAGGTTATACTACGTTATTGATGTATATAAAAGTCCCACGGAGACGTGGAGGCCAACTCGTTAGCAATGTTTTCAAATATTACCGTCGAGATGATAGGTTGGGTTAGGTTAGGTTATATTACGTTATTGATGTATATAAAGGCCCCACGGAAAGGTAGAGGCCAACTCGCCAGAAATGTTGTCAAATAATAGCGCCGAAAGGTTAGGTTGGGTTAGGATAGGTTATACTACGTTATTGATGTATATAAAAGTCCCACGGAGACGTGGAGGCCAACTCGTTAGCAATGTTTTCAAATATTACCGCCGAGATGATAGGTTGGGTTAGGTTAGTTAAATTACGTTATTGATGTATATGAAGGTCCCACGGAGACGTAGAGGCCAACTCGCCAGGAATGTTGCCAAATATTACCGCCGAGATGTTAGGTTGGGTTAGGTTAGGTTATATTACGTTTTTGATGTATATGAATGCCTCACGGAGACGTAGAAGCCAACTCGACAGGAATGTTGTCAAATATTAGTGCCGAGATGTTTGGTTCGGTTAGGTTAGGTTATATTACGTTACTGATGTATATAAAGGTCCCACGGAAACCATGAAGCCAATAAGCCAGGAATGTCGTCAAATATTACCGCCGTGATGTTAGATTGGGTTAGGTTAGGTTATATTACGTTATTGATGTATATAAAATTCCCACGGAGACGTAGAGGACAACTGGCCAGGAATGTTGTCAAATAATAGTGCCGAGAGGTTGGGTTGTGTTACGTTAGGTTATATTACGTTATTGATGTATATAAAGGCCCCAAGGAGACGTAGAGGCCAACTCGCCAGAAATGTTGTCAAATAATAGCGCCGAAGGGTTAGGTTGGGTTAGGATAGGTTATATTACGTTATTGATGTATATAAAAGTTCCACGGAGACGTGGAGGCCAACTCGTTAGCAATGTTTTCAAATATTACCGCCGAGATGATAGGTTGGGTTAGGTTAAGTTAAATTACGTTATTGATGTATATGAAGGTCCCACGGAGACGTAGAGGGCAACTCGCCAGGAATGTTGCCAAATATTACCGCCGAGATGTTAGGTTGGGTTAGGTTAGGTTATATTACGTTTTTGATGTATATGAATGCCTCACGGAGACGTAGAAGCCAACTCGACAGGAATGTTGTCAAATATTAGTGCCGAGATGTTTGGTTCGGTTGGGTTAGGTTATATTACGTTACTGATGTATATAAAGGTCCCACGGAAACCATGAGGCCAATAAGCCAGGAATGTCGTCAAATATTACCGCCGTGATGTTAGATTGGGTTAGGTTAGGTTACATTACGTTATTGATGTATATAAAATTCCCACGGAGACGTAGAGGACAACTGGCCAGGAATGTTGTCAAATAATAGTGCCGAGAGGTTGGGTTGTGTTAGGTTAGGTTATATTACGTTATTGATGTATATAACGGCCCCAAGGAGACGTAGAGGCCAACTCGCCAGGAATGTTGTCAAATATTAGTACCGAGATGTTAGGTTGTGTTAGGTTAAGTTATATTACGCTATTGATGTATATAAAAGCCCCACGGAAACGTAGAGGCAAACTCGCCAGGAATGTTGTCAAATATTAGTGCCGAGAGGTTGGGTTGTGTTAGGTTAGGTTATATTACGTTATTGGTGTATATAAAGGCACCACGGTGACGTAGAGGCCAACTCGCAAGGAATGTTGTCAAATAATAGCGCCGAAAAGTTAGGTTGGGTTAGGTTATGTTATATTACGTTTTTGATGTATATAAAATTCCCAAGGAGACGTAGAGGCCAACTCGCCAGGAATGTTGTCAAATATTAGTACCGAGATGTTAGGTTGTGTTAGGTTAATTTATATTACGTTATTGGTGTATATAAAGGCCCAACGGAGACGTAGAGGCCAACTCGCAAGGAATGTTGTCAAATAATAGCGCCGAAAAGTTAGGTTGGGTTAGGTTATGTTATATTACGTTATTGATGTATATAAAGGCCCCACGGAGAGGTAGAGGACAACTCGCGAGAAATGTTGTCAAATAATAGCGCCGAAAGGTTAGGTTGGGTTAGGTTAGGTTATATTACGTTATTGATGTATATAAAAGCCCCACGGAAACGTAGAGGCCAACTCGCCAGGAATGTTGTCAAATAATAGCACCGAGAGGTTAGGTTGGGTTATATAAGGTTATATTACGTTATTGACGGATATGAAGGCCTGACGGAGACGTAGAGGCCAACTCGCCAGAAATGTTGTCAAATATTACAGCCCAGATGTTACGTTGGGTTAGGTTAGGTTATATTACGTTATTGATGTATATAAAGGTCTCACGGAAACGTAGAGGCCAACAAGCCAGAAATGTGGTTAAACATTACCTCCGAGACGTTACTTTGGGTTAGGTTAGGTTATATTACGTTATTGATGTATGTAAAAGCCCCACGGAAACGTAGAGGCCAACTCGCCAGGAATGTTGTCAAATATTAGTGCCGAGAGGTTGGGTTGTGTTAGGTTAGGTTATATTACGTTATTGGTGTATATAAAGGCCGCACGGAGACGTAGAGGCCAACTGGCCAGGAATGTTGTCAAATAATAGCGCCGAAAGGTTAGGTTGGGTTAGGTTAGGTTATATTACGTTATTGATGTATATAAAGGTCCCACGGAAACATAGAGGCCAACAAGCCAGGAATGTTGTCAAATATTACAGCCGAGATGTTAGGTTGGGTTAGGTTAGTTTATATTACGTTATTGATGTATATAAAGGTCTCACGGAAACGTAGAGGCCAACAAGCCAGGAATGTGGTTAAACATTACCTCCGAGACGTTACTTTGGGTTAGGTTAGGTTATATTACGTTATTGATGTATGTAAAAGCCCCACGGAAACGTAGAGGCCAACTCGCCAGGAATGTTGTCAAATATTAGTGCCGAGAGGTTGGGTTGTGTTAGGTTAGGTTATATTACGTTATTGGTGTATATAAAGGCCGCACGGAGACGTAGAGGCCAACTGGCCAGGAATGTTGTCAAATAATAGCGCCGAAATGTTAGATTGGGTTAGGTTAGGTTATATTATGTTATTGATGTATATAAAGGTCCCGCGGAAACATAGAGGCCAACAAGCCAGGAATGTTGTCAAATATTACAGCCGAGACGTTACGTTGGGTTATTTTAGGTTAAATTATGTTATTGATGGATATGAATGTCCCAGGGAGACGTACAGGCCAACTCGCCAGGAGTGTTGTCAACTATTACCGCCGAGATGTTAGGTCGGGTTAGGTTAGGTTATATTACGTTTTTGATGTATATGAAGGCCTCACGGAGACGTAGAAGCCAACAAGCCAGGGATGTGCTTAAACATTACCTCCGAGACGTTACTTTGGGTTAGGTTAGGTTATATTACGTTATTGATGTATATAAAGGTCTCAGGGAAACGTAGAGGCCAACTCGCCAGGAATGTTGTCAAACATTACCGCCGAGATGTTAGGTTGGGTTAGGTCATGTTATATTACGTTATTGATGTATATAAAAGCCCCACGGAAACGTAGAGGCCAACTCGCCAGGAATGTTGTCAAATATTACCGCCGAGATGTTAGGTTGGGTTAGGTTAGGTTATATTACGTTTTTGATGTATATAAAGGCCCCACGGAGACGTAGAGGCCAACTCGCCAGGAATGTTGTCAAATATTACCGCCGAGATGTTAGGTTGGGTTAGGTTGGGTTATATTACGTTTTTGATGTGTATGAAGGCCCCACGGAGACGTAGAGGCCAGCTCGCAAGGAATACTGTCAAATAATAGCGCCGAGAGGTTAGGTTGGGTTATATAAGGTTATATTACGGTATTGATGGATATGAAGGTCTCACGGATACGTAGAGGCCAACTCGCCAGGAATGTTGTCAAATATTACCGCCGAGATGTTAGGTTGGTATAGGTGAGGTTATATTACGTTATTGATGTATATAAAAGTCTCAGGCAAACGTAGAGGCCAACAAGCCAGGAATGTGGTTAAACATTACCTCCGAGACGTTACTTTGGGTTAGGTTAGGTTATATTACGTTATTGATGTATATGAAAGGCCCACGGAAACGTAGAGGCCAACTCGCCAGGAATGTTGTCAAATATTAGTGCAGAGAGGTTGGGTTGTGTTAGGTTAGGTTATATTACGTTATTGGTGTATATAAAGGCCCCACGGAGACTTAGAGGCCAGCTCGCCAGGAATGTTGTCAAATAATAGAGCCGAAAGGTTAGGTTGGGTTAGGTTAGGTTATATTACGTTATTGATGTATATAAAAGTCCGACGGAGACGTAGAGTCCAACTCGACAGGAATGTTGTCAAATATTACCGCCGAGATGTTAGGTTGGGTTAGGTTAGGTTATATTACGTTATTGATGTATATAAAAGTCTCACGGAGACGTAGAGGCCAACTCGCCAGGAATGTTGTCAAATATTACAGCCGAGATGTTTGGTTGGGTTATATAAGGTTATATTACGTTATTGATGGATATGAAGGCCTCACGGAGACGTAGAGGCCAACTCGCCAGGAATGTTGTCAAATATTACCGCCGAGATGTTAGGTTGGGTTAGGTTGGGTTATATTACGTTTTTAATGTATATGAAGGCCCCACGGAGACGTAGCGGCCAGCTCGCAAGGAATACTGTCAAATAATAGCGCCGAGAGGTTAGGTTGGGTTATAGAAGGTTATATTACGTTATTGATGGATATGAAGGTCTCACGGATACGTAGAGGCCAACTCGCCAGGAATGTTGTCAAACATTACCGCCGAGATGTTAGGTTGGGTTAGGTTAGGTTATATTACGTTATTGATGTATATAAAGGTCCCACGGAATCATAGAGGCCAACAAGCCAGGAATGTTGTCAAATATTACAGCCGAGATGTTACGTTGGGTTATTTTAGGTTAAATTACGTTATTGATGTATATGAAGGCCTCACGGAGACGTAGAAGCCAACAAGCCAGGAATGTGGTTAAACATTACCTGCGAGACGTTACTTTGGGTTAGGTTAGGTTATATTACGTTATTGATGTATATAAAGGTCTCAGGGAAGCGTAGAGGCCAACTCGCCAGGAATGTTGTTAAATATTAGTGCCGAGAGGTTGGGTGGTGTTAGGTTAGGTTATATTACGTTATTATGTATATAAAGGCCCCACGGAGACGTAGAGGCCAACTCGACACGAATGTTGTCAAATATTACCGCCGAGATGTTAGGTTGTGTTAGGTTAGGTTATATTACGTTATTGGTGTATATAAAGGCCCCATGGAGACGTAGAGGCCAACTCGCCAGGAATGTTGTCAAATAATTGCGCCGAAAGGTTATGTTGGGTTAGGTTAGGTTATATTACGTTATTGATGTGTATAAAAGTCCCACGGAGACGTAGAGGCCAACACGCCAGGAATGTTGTCAAATAATAGCGCCGAGAGGTTAGGTTGGGTTATATAAGGTTATATTACGTTATTGGCGGATATGAAGGCCTGACGGAGACGTAGAGGCCAACTCGCCAGGAATGTAGTCAAATATTACAGCCGAGATGTTACGTTGGGTTAGGTTAGGTTATATTACGTTTTTGATGTATATGACGGCCTCACGGAGACGTAGAAGCCAACAAGCCAGGAATGTGGTTAAACATTACCTCCGAGAAGTTACTTTGGGTTAGGTTAGGTTATATTACGTTATTGATATATATAAAAGCCCCACGGAAACGGAGAGGCCGACTCGCCAGGAATGTTGTCAAATATTAGTGCCGAGAGGTTGGGTTGTGTTAGGTTAGGTTATATTACGTTATTGGTGTATATAAAGGCCCCACGGAGACGTAGAGGCGAACTCGCCAAGAATGTTGTCAAATAATAGCGCCGAAAGGTTAGGTTGGGTTAGGTTATGTTATATTAGGTTATTGATGTATATAAAAGTCCCACGGAGACGTAGAGGCCCACTCGCTAAGAATGTTGTCAAATAATAGCGCCGAGAGGTTAGGTTGGGTTATATATGGTTATATTACGTTATTGATGGATATGAAGGTCTCACGGAGACGTAGAGGCCAACTCGCCAGTAATGTTGTCAAACATTACCGCGGAGATGTTAGGGTGGGTTAGGTTAGGTTATATTACGTTATTAATGTATATAAAGGTCCCACGGAATCATAGAGGCCAACAAGCCAGGAATGTTGTCAAATATTACAGCCGAGATGTTACTTTGGGTTATTTTAGGTTAAATTACGTTATTGATGGATATGAAAGTCTCACAGAGACGTAGAAGCCAAAAAGCCAGGAATGTTGTTAAATATTAGTACCGAGATGTTATGTTGGGTTAGGTTAGGTTATATTACGTTATTGATGTATATAAAGGTCCCACGGATACATAGAGGCCAACAAGCCAGGAATGTTGTCAAATATTACAGCCGAGATGTTACGTTGGGTTATTTTAGGTTAAATTACGTTATTGATGGATATGAATGTCCCACGGAGACGTAGATGCCAACAAACCAGGAATGTTGTCAAATATTACCGCCGAGATGTTAGGTTGGGTTAGGTTAGGTTATATTATGTTTTTGATGTATATGAAGGCCCCACGGAGACGTAGAGGCCAACTCGACAGGAATGTCGTCAAATAATAGCGCCGAGAGGTTAGGTTGGGTTATAAAAGGTTATATTACGTTATTGATGGATATGAAGTTCTCACGGAGACGTAGAGGCCAACTCGCCAGGAATGTTGTCAACTATTACCGCCGAGATGTTAGGTTGGGTTAGGTTAGGTTATATTACGTTATTGATGTATATAAAGGCCCCACGGAAAGGTAGAGGCCAACTCGCCAGAAATGTTGTCAAATAATAGCGCCGAAAGGTTAGGTTAGGTTAGGGTAGGTTATATTACGTTATTGATGTATATAAAAGTCCCACGGAGACGTAGAGGCCAACTCGTTAGCAATGTTTTCAAATATTACCGCCGAGATGATAGGTTGGGTTAGGTTAAGTTAAATTACGTTATTGATGTATATGAAGGTCCCACGGAGACGTAGAGGCCAACTCGCCAGGAATGTTATCAAATATTACCGCCGTGGTGTTAGATTGGGTTAGGTTAGGTTATATTACGTTATTGATGTATATAAAATTCCTACGGAGACATAGAGGCCAACTCGCCAGGAATGTTGTCAAATAATAGTGCCGAGAGGTTGGGTTGTGTCAGGTTAGGTTATATTACGTTATTGATGTATATAAAGGCCCCACGGAGACGTAGAGGCCAACTCGCCACGAATGTTGTCAAATATTACCGCCGAGATGTTAGGTTGGGTTAGGTTAAGTTATATTACGTTATTGATGGATATGAAGGTCTCACGGAGAGGTAGCGGCCAACTCGCCAGGAATGTTGTCAAACATTACCGCCGAGATGTTATGTTAGGTTAGGTTACGTTATATTACGTTATTGATGTATATAAAGGTCCCACGGAAACATAGAGGCCAACAAGCCAGGAATGTTGTCAAATAATAGCGCCGAAAGGTTAGGTTGGGTTAGGATAGGTTATATTACGTTATTGATGTATATAAAAGTTCCACGGAGACGTGGAGGCCAACTCGTTAGCAATGTTTTCAAATATTACCGCCGAGATGATAGGTTGGGTTAGGTTAAGTTAAATTACGTTATTGATGTATATGAAGGTCGCACGGAGACGTAGAGGCCAACTCGCCAGGAATGTTGCCAAATATTACCGCCGAGATGTTAGGTTGGGTTAGGTTAGGTTATATTACGTTTTTGATGTATATGAATGCCTCACGGAGACGTAGAAGCCAACTCGACAGGAATGTTGTCAAATATTAGTGCCGAGATGTTTGGTTCGGTTAGGTTAGGTTATATTACGTTACTGATGTATATAAAGGTCCCACGGAAACCATGAGGCCAATAAGCCAGGAATGTCGTCAAATATTACCGCCGTGATGTTAGATTGGGTTAGGTTAGGTTATATTACGTTATTAATGTATGTAAAAGCCCCACGGAAACGTAGAGGCCAACTCGCCAGGAATGTTGTCAAATATTAGTGCCGAGAGGTTGGGTTATGTTAGGTTAGGTTATATTACGTTATTGGTGTATATAAAGGCCCCACGGTGACGTAGAGGCCAACTCGCAAGGAATGTTGTCAAATAATAGCGCCGAAAAGATAGGTTGGGTTAGGTTATGTTATATTACGTTTTTGATGTATATAAAATTCCCAAGGAGACGTAGAGGCCAACTCGCCAGGAATGTTGTCAAAAGTTAGTACCGAGATGTTAGGTTGTGTTAGGTTAATTTATATTACGTTATTGGTGTATATAAAGGCCCAACGGAGACGTAGAGGCCAACTCGCAAGGAATGTTGTCAAATAATAGCGCCGAAAAGTTAGGTTGGGTTAGGTTATGTTATATTACGTTATTGATGTATATAAAGGCCCCACGGAGAGGTAGAGGACAACTCGCGAGAAATGTTGTCAAATAATAGCGCCGAAAGGTTAGGTTGGGTTAGGTTAGGTCATATTACGTTATTGATGTATATAAAAGTCCCACGGATACGTAGAGGCCAACTCGCCAGGAATATTGTCAACTATTACCGCCGAGATGTTAGGTTGGGTTAGGTTAGTTTATATTACGTTATTGATGTATATAAAGGTCTCACGGAAACGTAGAGGCCAACAAGCCAGAAATGTGTTTAAACATTACCTCCGAGACGTTACTTTGGGTTAGGTTAGGTTATATTACGTTATTAATGTATGTAAAAGCCCCACGGAAACGTAGAGGCCAACTCGCCAGGAATGTTGTCAAATATTAGTGCCGAGAGGTTGGGTTGTGTTAGGTTAGGTTATATTACGCTATTGGTGTATATAAAGGCCGCACGGAGACGTAGAGGCCAACTCGACAGGAATGTTGTCAAATAATAGCGCCGAGAGGTTAGGTTGGGTTATATAAGGTTATATTACGTTATTGATGGATATGAAGGTCTCACGGAGAGGTAGCGGCCAACTCGCCAGGAATGTTGTCAAACATTACCGCCGAGATGTTAGGTTAGGTTAGGTTACGTTATATTACGTTATTGATGTGTATAAAAGCCCCACGGAAACGTAGAGGCCAACTCGCCAGGAATGTTGTCAAATATTAGTGCCGAGAAGTTGGGTTGTGTTAGGTTAGGTTATATTACGTTATTATGTATATAAAGACCCCACGGAGACGTAGAGGCCATCTCGCCACGAATGTAGTCGAATATTACCGCCGACATGTTAGGTTGGGTTAGGTTAGGTTATATTACGTTATTGATGGTTATGAAGGCCTCACGGAGACGTAGAGGGCAACTCGCCAGGAATGTTGTCAAATATTACAGCCGAGATGTTTGGTTGGGTTATATAAGGTTATATTACGTTATTGATGGATATGAAGGCCTCACGGAGACGTAGAGGCCAACTCGCCAGGAATGTTGTCAAATATTACCGCCGAGATGTTAGGTTGGGTTAGGTTGGGTTATATTACGTTTTTGATGTATATGAAGGCCCCACGGAGACGTAGCGGCCAGCTCGCAAGGAATATTGTCAAATAATAGCGCCGAGAGGTTAGGTTGGGTTATAGAAGGTTATATTACGTTATTGATGGATATGAAGGTCTCACGGAGAGGTAGCGGCCAACTCGCCAGGAATGTTGTCAAACATTACCGCCGAGATGTTAGGTTAGGTTAGGTTAGGTTATATTACGTTATTGATGTATATAAAGGTCCCACGGATACATAGAGGCCAACAAGCCAGGAATGTTGTCAAATATTACAGCCGAGATGTTACGTTGGGTTATTTTAGGTTAAATTACGTTATTGA
Source organism: Xylocopa violacea (assembly GCA_963969225.1). Taxonomy (NCBI): domain Eukaryota; kingdom Metazoa; phylum Arthropoda; class Insecta; order Hymenoptera; family Apidae; genus Xylocopa; species Xylocopa violacea. The sequence goes on along the minus strand of CAXAJV010000168.1, from coordinate 719,056 downwards.
TGGATATGAATGTCCCACGGAGACGTAGATGCCAACAAACCAGGAATGTTGTCAAATATTACCGCCGAGATGTTAGGTTGGGTTAGGTTAGGTTATATTATGTTTTTGATGTATATGAAGGCCCCACGGAGACGTAGAGGCCAACTCGACAGGAATGTCGTCAAATAATAGCGCCGAGAGGTTAGGTTGGGTTATAAAAGGTTATATTACGTTATTGATGGATATGAAGTTCTCACGGAGACGTAGAGGCCAACTCGCCAGGAATGTTGTCAACTATTACCGCCGAGATGTTAGGTTGGGTTAGGTTAGGTTATATTACGTTATTGATGTATATAAAGGCCCCACGGAAAGGTAGAGGCCAACTCGCCAGAAATGTTGTCAAATAATAGCGCCGAAAGGTTAGGTTAGGTTAGGGTAGGTTATATTACGTTATTGATGTATATAAAAGTCCCACGGAGACGTAGAGGCCAACTCGTTAGCAATGTTTTCAAATATTACCGCCGAGATGATAGGTTGGGTTAGGTTAAGTTAAATTACGTTATTGATGTATATGAAGGTCCCACGGAGACGTAGAGGCCAACTCGCCAGGAATGTTATCAAATATTACCGCCGTGGTGTTAGATTGGGTTAGGTTAGGTTATATTACGTTATTGATGTATATAAAATTCCTACGGAGACATAGAGGCCAACTCGCCAGGAATGTTGTCAAATAATAGTGCCGAGAGGTTGGGTTGTGTCAGGTTAGGTTATATTACGTTATTGATGTATATAAAGGCCCCACGGAGACGTAGAGGCCAACTCGCCACGAATGTTGTCAAATATTACCGCCGAGATGTTAGGTTGGGTTAGGTTAAGTTATATTACGTTATTGATGGATATGAAGGTCTCACGGAGAGGTAGCGGCCAACTCGCCAGGAATGTTGTCAAACATTACCGCCGAGATGTTATGTTAGGTTAGGTTACGTTATATTACGTTATTGATGTATATAAAGGTCCCACGGAAACATAGAGGCCAACAAGCCAGGAATGTTGTCAAATAATAGCGCCGAAAGGTTAGGTTGGGTTAGGATAGGTTATATTACGTTATTGATGTATATAAAAGTTCCACGGAGACGTGGAGGCCAACTCGTTAGCAATGTTTTCAAATATTACCGCCGAGATGATAGGTTGGGTTAGGTTAAGTTAAATTACGTTATTGATGTATATGAAGGTCGCACGGAGACGTAGAGGCCAACTCGCCAGGAATGTTGCCAAATATTACCGCCGAGATGTTAGGTTGGGTTAGGTTAGGTTATATTACGTTTTTGATGTATATGAATGCCTCACGGAGACGTAGAAGCCAACTCGACAGGAATGTTGTCAAATATTAGTGCCGAGATGTTTGGTTCGGTTAGGTTAGGTTATATTACGTTACTGATGTATATAAAGGTCCCACGGAAACCATGAGGCCAATAAGCCAGGAATGTCGTCAAATATTACCGCCGTGATGTTAGATTGGGTTAGGTTAGGTTATATTACGTTATTAATGTATGTAAAAGCCCCACGGAAACGTAGAGGCCAACTCGCCAGGAATGTTGTCAAATATTAGTGCCGAGAGGTTGGGTTGTGTTAGGTTAGGTTATATTACGTTATTGATGTATATAAAGGCCCCAAGGAGACGTAGAGGCCAACTCGCCAGGAATGTTGTCAAATATTAGTACCGAGATGTTAGGTTGTGTTAGGTTAAGTTATATTACGCTATTGATGTATATAAAAGCCCCACGGAAACGTAGAGGCAAACTCGCCAGGAATGTTGTCAAATATTAGTGCCGAGAGGTTGGGTTGTGTTAGGTTAGGTTATATTACGTTATTGGTGTATATAAAGGCCCCACGGTGACGTAGAGGCCAACTCGCAAGGAATGTTGTCAAATAATAGCGCCGAAAAGATAGGTTGGGTTAGGTTATGTTATATTACGTTTTTGATGTATATAAAATTCCCAAGGAGACGTAGAGGCCAACTCGCCAGGAATGTTGTCAAAAGTTAGTACCGAGATGTTAGGTTGTGTTAGGTTAATTTATATTACGTTATTGGTGTATATAAAGGCCCAACGGAGACGTAGAGGCCAACTCGCAAGGAATGTTGTCAAATAATAGCGCCGAAAAGTTAGGTTGGGTTAGGTTATGTTATATTACGTTATTGATGTATATAAAGGCCCCACGGAGAGGTAGAGGACAACTCGCGAGAAATGTTGTCAAATAATAGCGCCGAAAGGTTAGGTTGGGTTAGGTTAGGTCATATTACGTTATTGATGTATATAAAAGTCCCACGGATACGTAGAGGCCAACTCGCCAGGAATATTGTCAACTATTACCGCCGAGATGTTAGGTTGGGTTAGGTTAGTTTATATTACGTTATTGATGTATATAAAGGTCTCACGGAAACGTAGAGGCCAACAAGCCAGAAATGTGTTTAAACATTACCTCCGAGACGTTACTTTGGGTTAGGTTAGGTTATATTACGTTATTAATGTATGTAAAAGCCCCACGGAAACGTAGAGGCCAACTCGCCAGGAATGTTGTCAAATATTAGTGCCGAGAGGTTGGGTTGTGTTAGGTTAGGTTATATTACGCTATTGGTGTATATAAAGGCCGCACGGAGACGCAGAGGCCAACTCGACAGGAATGTTGTCAAATAATAGCGCCGAGAGGTTAGGTTGGGTTATATAAGGTTATATTACGTTATTGATGGATATGAAGGTCTCACGGAGAGGTAGCGGCCAACTCGCCAGGAATGTTGTCAAACATTACCGCCGAGATGTTAGGTTAGGTTAGGTTACGTTATATTACGTTATTGATGTGTATAAAAGCCCCACGGAAACGTAGAGGCCAACTCGCCAGGAATGTTGTCAAATATTAGTGCCGAGAAGTTGGGTTGTGTTAGGTTAGGTTATATTACGTTATTATGTATATAAAGACCCCACGGAGACGTAGAGGCCATCTCGCCACGAATGTAGTCGAATATTACCGCCGACATGTTAGGTTGGGTTAGGTTAGGTTATATTACGTTATTGATGGTTATGAAGGCCTCACGGAGACGTAGAGGGCAACTCGCCAGGAATGTTGTCAAATATTACCGCCGAGATGTTAGGTTGGGTTAGGTTAGGTTATATTACGTTATTGATGTATATAAAAGTCTCAGGGAAACGTAGAGGCCAACAAACCAGGAATGTGGTTAAACATTACCTCCGAGACGTTACTTTGGGTTAGGTTAGGTTATATTACGTTATTGATGTATATAAAAGCCCCACGGAAACGCAGAGGCCAACTCGCCAGGAATGTTGTCAAATATTAGTGCCGAGAGGTTGCGTTGTGTTAGGTTAGGTTATATTACGTTATTGGTGTATATAAAACTCCCACGGAGACGTAGAGGCCAGCTCGCAAGGAATATTGTCAAATAATAGCGCCGAGAGGTTAGGTTGGGTTATATAAGGTTATATTACGTTATTGATGGATATGAAGGCCTCACGGAGACGTGGAGGACAACTCGCCAGGAATGTTGTCAAATATTACAGCCGAGATGTTACGTTGGGTTATTTTAGGTTAAATTACGTTATTGATGGATATGAATGCCCCACGGAGACGTAGAGGCCAACAAGCCAGGAATGTTGTCAAATATTACCGCCGAGATGTTAGGTTGGTTTAGGTTAGGTTATATTATGTTTTTGATGTATATGAAGGCCCCACGGAGACGTAGAGGCCAACTCGACAGGAATGTTGTCAAATAATAGCGCCGAGAGGTTAGGTTGGGTTATATAAGGTTATATTACGTTATTGATGGATATGAAGGTCTCACGGAGAGGTAGCGGCCAACTCGCCAGGAATGTTGTCAAACATTACCGCCGAGATGTTAGGTTAGGTTAGGTTAGGTTATATTACGGTATTGATGTATATAAGGGTCCCACGGAAACATAGAGGCCAACTCGCCAGAAATGTTGTCAAATAATAGCGCCGAAAGGTTAGGTTAGGTTAGGGTAGGTTATATTACGTTATTGATGTATATAAAAGTCCCACGGAGAAGTAGAGGCCAACTCGTTAGCAATGTTTTCAAATATTACCGCCGAGATGATAGGTTGGGTTAGGTTAAGTTAAATCACGTTATTGATGTATATGAAGGTCCCACGGAGACGTAGAGGCCAACTCGCCAGGAATGTTATCAAATATTACCGCCGTGGTGTTAGATTGGGTTAGGTTAGGTTATATTACGTTATTGATGTATATAAAATTCCTACGGAGACATAGAGGCCAACTCGCCAGGAATGTTGTCAAATAATAGTGCCGAGAGGTTGGGTTGTGTCAGGTTAGGTTATATTACGTTATTGATGTATATAAAGGCCCCACGGAGACGTAGAGGCCAACTCGCCACGAATGTTGTCAAATATTACCGCCGAGATGTTAGGTTGGGTTAGGTTAGGTTATATTACGTTATTGATGGATATGAAGGCCTCACGAAGACGTAGAGGCCAACTCGCCAGGAATGTTGTCAACTATTACCGCCGAGATGTTATGTTGGGTTAGGTTAGGTTATATTACGTTTTTGATGTATATGAAGGCCCCACGGAGACGTAGAAGCCAACTCGACAGGAATGTTGTCAAATATTACCGCCGAGATGTTAGGTTGGGTTAGGTTAGGTTATATTACGTTATTGATGTATATAAAAGTCCCACGGATACGTAGAGGCCAACTCGCCAGGAGTGTTGTCAACTATTACCGCCGAGATGTTAGGTCGGGTTAGGTTAGGTTATATTACGTTATTGATGTATATAAAATTCTCACGGAAACGTAGGGGCCAACAAGCCAGGAATGTGGTTAAACATTACCTCCGAGAAGTTACTTTGGGTTAGGTTAGGTTATATTACGTTATTGGTGTATATAAAAGCCCCACGAAAACGTAGAGGCCAACTCGCCAGGAATGTTGTCAAATAATAGCGCCGAAAGGTTAGGTTGGGTTAGGATAGGTTATACTACGTTATTGATGTATATAAAAGTCCCACGGAGACGTGGAGGCCAACTCGTTAGCAATGTTTTCAAATATTACCGTCGAGATGATAGGTTGGGTTAGGTTAGGTTATATTACGTTATTGATGTATATAAAGGCCCCACGGAAAGGTAGAGGCCAACTCGCCAGAAATGTTGTCAAATAATAGCGCCGAAAGGTTAGGTTGGGTTAGGATAGGTTATACTACGTTATTGATGTATATAAAAGTCCCACGGAGACGTGGAGGCCAACTCGTTAGCAATGTTTTCAAATATTACCGCCGAGATGATAGGTTGGGTTAGGTTAGTTAAATTACGTTATTGATGTATATGAAGGTCCCACGGAGACGTAGAGGCCAACTCGCCAGGAATGTTGCCAAATATTACCGCCGAGATGTTAGGTTGGGTTAGGTTAGGTTATATTACGTTTTTGATGTATATGAATGCCTCACGGAGACGTAGAAGCCAACTCGACAGGAATGTTGTCAAATATTAGTGCCGAGATGTTTGGTTCGGTTAGGTTAGGTTATATTACGTTACTGATGTATATAAAGGTCCCACGGAAACCATGAAGCCAATAAGCCAGGAATGTCGTCAAATATTACCGCCGTGATGTTAGATTGGGTTAGGTTAGGTTATATTACGTTATTGATGTATATAAAATTCCCACGGAGACGTAGAGGACAACTGGCCAGGAATGTTGTCAAATAATAGTGCCGAGAGGTTGGGTTGTGTTACGTTAGGTTATATTACGTTATTGATGTATATAAAGGCCCCAAGGAGACGTAGAGGCCAACTCGCCAGAAATGTTGTCAAATAATAGCGCCGAAGGGTTAGGTTGGGTTAGGATAGGTTATATTACGTTATTGATGTATATAAAAGTTCCACGGAGACGTGGAGGCCAACTCGTTAGCAATGTTTTCAAATATTACCGCCGAGATGATAGGTTGGGTTAGGTTAAGTTAAATTACGTTATTGATGTATATGAAGGTCCCACGGAGACGTAGAGGGCAACTCGCCAGGAATGTTGCCAAATATTACCGCCGAGATGTTAGGTTGGGTTAGGTTAGGTTATATTACGTTTTTGATGTATATGAATGCCTCACGGAGACGTAGAAGCCAACTCGACAGGAATGTTGTCAAATATTAGTGCCGAGATGTTTGGTTCGGTTGGGTTAGGTTATATTACGTTACTGATGTATATAAAGGTCCCACGGAAACCATGAGGCCAATAAGCCAGGAATGTCGTCAAATATTACCGCCGTGATGTTAGATTGGGTTAGGTTAGGTTACATTACGTTATTGATGTATATAAAATTCCCACGGAGACGTAGAGGACAACTGGCCAGGAATGTTGTCAAATAATAGTGCCGAGAGGTTGGGTTGTGTTAGGTTAGGTTATATTACGTTATTGATGTATATAACGGCCCCAAGGAGACGTAGAGGCCAACTCGCCAGGAATGTTGTCAAATATTAGTACCGAGATGTTAGGTTGTGTTAGGTTAAGTTATATTACGCTATTGATGTATATAAAAGCCCCACGGAAACGTAGAGGCAAACTCGCCAGGAATGTTGTCAAATATTAGTGCCGAGAGGTTGGGTTGTGTTAGGTTAGGTTATATTACGTTATTGGTGTATATAAAGGCACCACGGTGACGTAGAGGCCAACTCGCAAGGAATGTTGTCAAATAATAGCGCCGAAAAGTTAGGTTGGGTTAGGTTATGTTATATTACGTTTTTGATGTATATAAAATTCCCAAGGAGACGTAGAGGCCAACTCGCCAGGAATGTTGTCAAATATTAGTACCGAGATGTTAGGTTGTGTTAGGTTAATTTATATTACGTTATTGGTGTATATAAAGGCCCAACGGAGACGTAGAGGCCAACTCGCAAGGAATGTTGTCAAATAATAGCGCCGAAAAGTTAGGTTGGGTTAGGTTATGTTATATTACGTTATTGATGTATATAAAGGCCCCACGGAGAGGTAGAGGACAACTCGCGAGAAATGTTGTCAAATAATAGCGCCGAAAGGTTAGGTTGGGTTAGGTTAGGTTATATTACGTTATTGATGTATATAAAAGTCCCACGGATACGTAGAGGCCAACTCGCCAGGAATATTGTCAACTATTACCGCCGAGATGTTAGGTTGGGTTAGGTTAGTTTATATTACGTTATTGATGTATATAAAGGTCTCACGGAAACGTAGAGGCCAACAAGCCAGAAATGTGGTTAAACATTACCTCCGAGACGTTACTTTGGGTTAGGTTAGGTTATATTACGTTATTGATGTATGTAAAAGCCCCACGGAGACGTAGAGGCCAACTCGCCAGGAATGTTGTCAAATATTAGTGCCGAGAGGTTGGGTTGTGTTAGGTTAGGTTATATTACGTTATTGGTGTATATAAAGGCCGCACGGAGACGTAGAGGCCAACTGGCCAGGAATGTTGTCAAATAATAGCGCCGAAAGGTTAGGTTGGGTTAGGTTAGGTTATATTACGTTATTGATGTATATAAAGGTCCCACGGAAACATAGAGGCCAACAAGCCAGGAATGTTGTCAAATATTACAGCCGAGATGTTACGTTGGGTTATTTTAGGTTAAATTACGTTATTGATGGATATGAATGCCCCACGGAGACGTAGAGGCCAACAAGCCAGAAATGTTGTCAAATATTACCGCCGAGATGTTAGGTTGGTTTAGGTTAGGTTATATTACGTTATTGATGTATATAAAGGCCCCACGGAAAGGTAGAGGCCAACTCGCCAGATATGTTGTCAAATAATAGCGCCGAAAGGTTAGGTTAGGTTAGGGTAGGTTATATTACGTTATTGATGTATATAAAAGTCCCACGGAGACGTAGAGGCCAACTCGTTAGCAATGTTTTCAAATATTACCGCCGAGATGATAGGTTGGGTTAGGTTAAGTTAAATTACGTTATTGATGTATATGAAGGTCCCACGGAGACGTAGAGGCCAACTCGCCAGGAATGTTATCAAATATTACCGCCGTGGTGTTAGATTGGGTTAGGTTAGGTTATATTACGTTATTGATGTATATAAAATTCGTACGGAGACATAGAGGCCAACTCGCCAGGAATGTTGTCAAATAATAGTGCCGAGAGTTTGGGTTGTGTCAGGTTAGGTTATATTACGTTATTGATGTATATAAAGGCCCCACGGAGACGTAGAGGCCAACTCGCCACGAATGTTGTCAAATATTACCGCCGAGATGTTAGGTTGGGTTAGGTTAGGTTATATTACGTTATTGATGGATATGAAGGCCTCACGGAGACGTAGAGGCCAACTCGCCAGGAATGTTGTCAACTATTACCGCCGAGATGTTAGGTTGGGTTAGGTTAGGTTATATTACGTTTTTGATGTATATGAAGGCCCCACGGAGACGTAGAAGCCAACTCGACAGGAATGTTGTCAAATATTACCGCCGAGATGTTAGGTTGGGTTAGGTTAGGTTATATTACGTTATTGATGTATATAAAAGTCCCACGGATACGTAGAGGCCAACTCGCCAGGAGTGTTGTCAACTATTACCGCCGAGATGTTAGGTCGGGTTAGGTTAGGTTATATTACGTTATTGATGTATATAAAATTCTCACGGAAACGTAGGGGCCAACAAGCCAGGAATGTGGTTAAACATTACCTCCGAGACGTTACTTTGGGTTAGGTTAGGTTATATTACGTTATTGGTGTATATAAAAGCCCCACGAAAACGTAGAGGCCAACTCGCCAGGAATGTTGTCAAATATTAGTGCCAAGAGGTTGGGTTGTGTTAGGTTAGGCTATATTACGCTATTGATGTATATAAAGGCCCCACGGAGACGTAGAGGCCAACTCGCCAGGAATGTTGTCAAATAATAGCGCCGAGATCTTAGGTTGGGTTAGGTTAGGTTATATTACGTTATTGATGTATATGAAGGTCCCACGGAGACGTAGAGGCCAACTCGCCAGGAATGTTGTCAAATATTAGTACCGAGAGGTTGGGTTGGGTTAGGTTAGGTTATATTACGTTATTGATGTATATAAAGGCCCCACAGAAAGGTAGAGGCCAACTCGCCAGAAATGTTGTCAAATAATAGCGCTGAAAGGTTAGGTTGGGTTAGGATAGGTTATATTACGTTATTGATGTATATAAAAGTCCCACGGAGACGTGGAGGCCAACTCGTTAGCAATGTTTTCAAATATTACCGCCGAGATGATAGGTTGGGTTAGGTTAAGTTAAATTACGTTATTGATGTATATGAAGGTCCCACGGAGACGTAGAGGCCAACTCGCCAGGAATGTTGCCAAATATTACCGCCGAGATGTTAGGTTGGGTTAGGTTAGGTTATATTACGTTCTTGATGTATATGAATGCCTCACGGAGACGTAGAAGCCAACTCGACAGGAATGTTGTCAAATATTAGTGCCGAGATGTTTGGTTCGGTTAGGTTAGGTTATATTACGTAACTGATGTATATAAAGGTCCCACGGAAACCATGAGGCCAATAAGCCAGGAATGTCGTCAAATATTACCGCCGTGATGTTAGATTGGGTTAGGTTAGGTTATATTACGTTATTGATGTATATAAAATTCCCACGGAGACGTAGAGGACAACTGGCCAGGAATGTTGTCAAATAATAGTGCCGAAAAGTTAGGTTGGGTTAGGATAGGTTATATTACGTTATTGATATATATACAAGTTCCACGGAGACGTGGAGGCCAACTCGTTAGCAATGTTTTCAAATATTACCGTCGAGATGATAGGTTGGGTTAGGTTTAGTTAAATTACGTTATTGATGTATATGAAGGACCCACGGAGACGTAGAGGCCAACTCGCCAGGAATGTTGTCAAATAATAGTGCCGAAAAGTTAGGTTGGGTTAGGTTAGGTTATATTACGTCATTGATGTATATAAAAGTCCCACGGAGAAGTAGAGGCCAACTCGCCACGAATGTAGTCGAATATTACCGCCGACATGTTAGGTTGGGTTAGGTTAGGTTATATTACGTTATTGATGTAAATAAAAGTCCCACGGAGACGTAGAGGCCAACTCGCCAGGAATGTTGTCAAATATTACCGCCGTGATGATAGGTTGGATTAGGTTAGATTATATTACGTTATTGATGTATATGAAGGACCCACGGAGACGTAGAGGCCAACTCGCCAGGAATGTTGTCAAATAATAGTGCCGAAATGTTAGGTTGGGTTAGGTTAGGTTATATTACGTCATTGATGTATATAAAAGTCCCACGGAGACGTAGAGGCCAACTCGCCAGGAATGTTGTCAAATATTAGTACCGAGATGTTAGTTTGGGGTAGGTTAAGTTATATTACGCTATTGATGTATATAAAGGCCCCACGGAGACGTAGTGGCCAACTCGCCAGGAATGTTGTCAAATAATAGCGCCGAAAGGTTGCGTTGTGTTAGGTTAGGTTATATTACGTTATTGGTGTATATAAAACTCCCACGGAGACGTAGAGGCCAGCTCGCAAGGAATATTGTCAAATAATAGCGCCGAGAGGTTAGGTTGGGTTATATAAGGTTATATTACGTTATTGATGGATATGAAGGCCCCACGGTGACGTAGAGGCCAACTCGCCAGGAATGTTGTCAAATAATAGCGCCGAAAGGTTGCGTTGTGTTAGGTTAGGTTATATTACGTTATTGGTGTATATAAAACTCCCACGGAGACGTAGAGGCCAGCTCGCAAGGAATATTGTCAAATAATAGCGCCGAGAGGTTAGGTTGGGTTATATAAGGTTATATTACGTTATTGATGGATATGAAGGCCGCACGGAGACGTAGAGGCCAACTGGCCAGGAATGTTGTCAAATAATAGCGCCGAAAGGTTAGGTTGGGTTAGGTTAGGTTATATTACGTTATTGATGTATATAAAGGTCCCACGGAAACATAGAGGCCAACAAGCCAGGAATGTTGTCAAATATTACAGCCGAGATGTTAGGTTGGGTTAGGTTAGTTTATATTACGTTATTGATGTATATAAAGGTCTCACGGAAACGTAGAGGCCAACAAGCCAGGAATGTGGTTAAACATTACCTCCGAGACGTTACTTTGGGTTAGGTTAGGTTATATTACGTTATTGATGTATGTAAAAGCCCCACGGAAACGTAGAGGCCAACTCGCCAGGAATGTTGTCAAATATTAGTGCCGAGAGGTTGGGTTGTGTTAGGTTAGGTTATATTACGTTATTGGTGTATATAAAGGCCGCACGGAGACGTAGAGGCCAACTGGCCAGGAATGTTGTCAAATAATAGCGCCGAAATGTTAGATTGGGTTAGGTTAGGTTATATTATGTTATTGATGTATATAAAGGTCCCACGGAAACATAGAGGCCAACAAGCCAGGAATGTTGTCAAATATTACAGCCGAGACGTTACGTTGGGTTATTTTAGGTTAAATTACGTTATTGATGGATATGAATGTCCCAGGGAGACGTACAGGCCAACTCGCCAGGAGTGTTGTCAACTATTACCGCCGAGATGTTAGGTCGGGTTAGGTTAGGTTATATTACGTTTTTGATGTATATGAAGGCCTCACGGAGACGTAGAAGCCAACAAGCCAGGAATGTGCTTAAACATTACCTCCGAGACGTTACTTTGGGTTAGGTTAGGTTATATTACGTTATTGATGTATATAAAGGTCTCAGGGAAACGTAGAGGCCAACTCGCCAGGAATGTTGTCAAACATTACCGCCGAGATGTTAGGTTGGGTTAGGTCATGTTATATTACGTTATTGATGTATATAAAAGCCCCACGGAAACGTAGAGGCCAACTCGCCAGGAATGTTGTCAAATATTACCGCCGAGATGTTAGGTTGGGTTAGGTTAGGTTATATTACGTTTTTGATGTATATAAAGGCCCCACGGAGACGTAGAGGCCAACTCGCCAGGAATGTTGTCAAATATTACCGCCGAGATGTTAGGTTGGGTTAGGTTGGGTTATATTACGTTTTTGATGTGTATGAAGGCCCCACGGAGACGTAGAGGCCAGCTCGCAAGGAATACTGTCAAATAATAGCGCCGAGATGTTAGGTTGGTATAGGTGAGGTTATATTACGTTATTGATGTATATAAAAGTCTCAGGCAAACGTAGAGGCCAACAAGCCAGGAATGTGGTTAAACATTACCTCCGAGACGTTACTTTGGGTTAGGTTAGGTTATATTACGTTATTGATGTATATGAAGGCCCCACGGAAACGTAGAGGCCAACTCGCCAGGAATGTTGTCAAATATTAGTGCAGAGAGGTTGGGTTGTGTTAGGTTAGGTTATATTACGTTATTGGTGTATATAAAGGCCCCACGGAGACTTCGAGGCCAACTCGCCAGGAATGTTGTCAAATAATAGCGCCGAAAGGTTAGGTTGGGTTAGGTTAGGTTATATTACGTTATTGATGTATATAAAAGTCCGACGGAGACGTAGAGTCCAACTCGACAGGAATGTTGTCAAATATTACCGCCGAGATGTTAGGTTGGGTTAGGTTAGGTTATATTACGTTATTGATGTATATAAAAGTCCCACGGAGACGTAGAGGCCAACTCGCCAGGAATGTTGTCAAATATTACAGCCGAGATGTTTGGTTGGGTTATATAAGGTTATATTACGTTATTGATGGATATGAAGGCCTCACGGAGACGTAGAGGCCAACTCGCCAGGAATGTTGTCAAATATTACCGCCGAGATGTTAGGTTGGGTTAGGTTGGGTTATATTACGTTTTTAATGTATATGAAGGCCCCACGGAGACGTAGCGGCCAGCTCGCAAGGAATATTGTCAAATAATAGCGCCGAGAGGTTAGGTTGGGTTATAGAAGGTTATATTACGTTATTGATGGATATGAAGGTCTCACGGATACGTAGAGGCCAACTCGCCAGGAATGTTGTCAAACATTACCGCCGAGATGTTAGGTTGGGTTAGGTTAGGTTATATTACGTTATTGATGTATATAAAGGTCCCACGGAATCATAGAGGCCAACAAGCCAGGAATGTTGTCAAATATTACAGCCGAGATGTTACGTTGGGTTATTTTAGGTTAAATTACGTTATTGATTGATATGAATGTCCCACGGAGACGTAGAGGCCAACAAGCCAGGAATGTTGTCAAATATTACAGCCGAGATGTTACGTTGGGTTAGGTTAGGTTATATTACGTTTTTGATGTATATGAAGGCCTCACGGAGACGTAGAAGCCAACAAGCCAGGAATGTGGTTAAACATTACCTCCGAGACGTTACTTTGGGTTAGGTTAGGTTATATTACGTTATTGAGGTATATAAAGGTCTCAGGGAAACGTAGAGGCCAACTCGCCAGGAATGTTGTCAAATATTAGTGCCGGGAGTTTGGGTTGTGTTAGGTTAGGTTATATTACGTTATTGATGTATATAAAGGCCCCACGGAGACGTAGAGGCCAACTCGCCAGGAATGTTGTCAAATATTACCGCCGAGATGTTAGGTTGGGTTAGGTTAGGTTATATTACGTTTTTGAAGTATATAAAGGCCCCACGGAGACGTAGAGGCCAACTCGCCAGGAATGTTGTCAAATATTACCGCCGAGATGTTAGGTTGGGTTAGGTTAGGTTATATTACGTTTTTGATGTGTATGAAGGCCCCACGGAGACGTAGAGGCCAGCTCGCAAGGAATATTGTCAAATAATAGCGCCGAGAGGTTAGGTTGGGTTATATAAGGTTATATTACGGTATTGATGGATATGAAAGGTCTCACGGATACGTAGAGGCCAACTCGCCAGGAATGTTGTCAAATATTACCGCCGAGATGTTAGGTTGGGATAGGTGAGGTTATATTACGTTATTCATGTATATAAAAGTCTCAGGCAAACGTAGAGGCCAACAAGCCAGGAATGTGGTTAAACATTACCTCCGAGACGTTACTTTGGGTTAGGTTAGGTTATATTACGTTATTGATGTATATGAAAGCCCCACGGAAACGTAGAGGACAACTCGCCAGGAATGTTGTCAAATATTAGTGCAGAGAGGTTGGGTTGTGTTAGGTTAGGTTATATTACGTTATTGGTGTATATAAAGGCCCCACGGAGACTTAGAGGCCAACTCGCCAGGAATGTTGTCAAATAATAGCGCCGAAAGGTTAGGTTGGGTTAGGTTAGGTTATATTACGTTATTGATGTATATAAAAGTCCGACGGAGACGTAGAGTCCAACTCGACAGGAATGTTGTCAAATATTACCGCCGAGATGTTAGGTTGGGTTAGGTTAGGTTATATTACGTTATTGATGTATATAAAAGTCCCACGGAGACGTAGAGGCCAACTCGCCAGGAATGTTGTCAAATATTGCAGCCGAGATGTTTGGTTGGGTTATATAAGGTTATATTACGTTATTGATGGATATGAAGGCCTCACGGGGACGTAGAGTCCAACTCGCCAGGAATGTGGTTAAACATTACCTCCGAGACGTTACTTTGGGTTAGGTTAGGTTATATTACGTTATTGATGTATATAAAAGCCCCACGGAATCGTAGAGGCCAACTCGCCAGGAATGTTGTAAAATATTAGTGCCGAGGGGTTGGGTTGTGTTAGGTTAGGTTATATTACGTTATTGATGTATATAAAGGCCCCACGGAGACGTAGAGGACAACTCGCCAGGAATGTTGTCAAATATTACCGCCGAGATGTTAGGTTGGATTAGGTTAGGTTATATTACGTTATTGATGTATATAAAGGTCGCACGGAAACATAGAGGCCAACAAGCCAGGAATGTTGTCAAATATTACAGCCGAGATGTTGCGTTGGTTTATTTTAGGTTAAATTACGTTATTGATTGATATGAATGTCCCACGGAGACGTAGAGGCCAACAAGCCAGGAATGTTGTCAAATATTACAGCCGACATGTTACGTTGGGTTAGGTTAGTTTATATTACGTTCTTGATGTATATGAAGGCCTCACGGAGACGTAGAAGCCAACAAGCCAGGAATGTGGTTAAACATTACCTCCGAGACGTTACTTTGGGTTAGGTTAGGTTATATTACGTTATTGATGTATATAAAGGTCTCAGGGAAACGTAGAGGCCAACTCGCCAGGAATGTTGTCAAATATTAGTGCCGGGAGTTTGGGTTGTGTTAGGTTAGGTTATATTACGTTATTGGTGTATATAAAGGCCCCACGGAGACTTAGAGGCCAACTCGCCAGGAATGTTGTCAAATATCAGTGCCGAGAGGTTGGGTAGTGTTAGGTTAGGTTATATTACGAAATTGATGTATATAAAGGCCCCACGGAGACGTAGAGGCCAACTCGCCAGGAATGTTGTCAAATAATAGCGCCGAAAGGTTAGGTTGGGTTAGGTTAGGTTATATTACGTTATTGATGTATATAAAAGTCCCACGGAGACGTAGAGGCCAACTCGCCAGGAATGTTGTCAAATAATAGCGCCGAGATGTTACGTTGGGTTAGGTAAGGTTATATTACGTTTTTGATGTATATGAAGGCCTCACGGAGACGTAGAAGCCAACAAGCCAGGAATGTGGTTAAACATTCCCTCCGAGACGTTACTTTGGGTTAGGTTAGGTTATATTACGTTATTGATGTATATAAAGGTCTCAGGGAAACGTAGAGGCCAACTCGCCAGGAATGTTGTCAAATATTAGTGCCGAGAGGTTGGGTTGTGTTAGGTTAGGTTATATTACGTTATTGGTGTATATAAAGGCCCCACGGAGACTTAGAGGCCAACTCGCCAGGAATGTTGTCAAATAATAGCGCCGTAAGGTTAGGTTGGGTTAGGTTAGGTTATATTACGTTATTGATGTATATAAAAGTCCGACGGAGACGTAGAGGTCAACTCGACAGGAGTGTTGTCAAATATTACCGCCGAGATGTTAGGTTGGGTTAGGTTAGGTTATATTACGTTATTGATGTATATAAAAGTCCCACGGAGACGTAGAGGCCAACTCGCCAGGAATGTTGTCAAATATTACAGCCGAGATGTTTGGTTGGGTTATATAAGGTTATATTACGTTATTGATGGATATGAAGGCCTCACGGAGACGTAGAGGCCAACTCGCCAGGAATGTTGTCAAATATTACAGCCGAGATGTTACGTTGGGTTAGGTTAGGTTATATTACGTTTTTGATGTATATGAAGGCCTCACGGAGACGTAGAAGCCAACAAGCCAGGAATGTGGTTAAACATTACCTCCGAGAAGTTACTTTGGGTTAGGTTAGGTTATATTACGTTATTGATGTATATAAAAGCCCCACGGAAACGGAGAGGCCAACTCGCCAGGAATGTTGTCAAATATTAGTGCCGAGAGGTTGGGTTGTGTTAGGTTAGGTTATATTACGTTATTGGTGTATATAAAGGCCGCACGGAGACGTAGAGGCCAACTGGCCAGGAATGTTGTCAAATAATAGCGCCGAAATGTTAGGTTGGGTTAGGTTAGGTTATATTACGTTATTGATGTATATAAAGGTCCCACGGAAACATAGAGGCCAACAAGCCAGGAATGTTGTCAAATATTACAGCCGAGATGTTACGTTGGGTTATTTTAGGTTAAATTACGTTATTGATGGATATGAATGTCCCACGGAGACGTAGAGGCCAACTCGCCAGGAGTGTTGTCAACTATTACCGCCGAGATGTTAGGTCGGGTTAGGTTAGGTTATATTACGTTTTCGATGTACATGAAGGCCTCACGGAGACGTAGAGGCCAACAAGCCAGGAATGTGCTTAAACATTACCTCCGAGACGTTACTTTGGGTTAGGTTAGGTTATATTACGTTATTGATGTATATAAAGGTCTCAGGGAAACGTAGAGGCCAACTCGCCAGGAATGTTGTCAAACATTACCGCCGAGATGTTATGTTGGGTTAGGTCATGTTATATTACGTTATTGATGTATATAAAAGCCCCACGGAAACGTAGAGGCCAACTCGCCAGGAATGTTGTCAAATATTAGTGCCGTGAGGTTGGGTTGTGTTAGGTTAGGTTATATTACGTTATTGGTGTATATAAATGCCCCATGGAGACGTAGAGGCCAACTCGCCAGGAATGTTCTCAAATAATAGCGCCGAAAGGTTAGGTTGGGTTAGGTTAGGTTATATTACGTTATTGATGTATGTAAAAGTCCCATGGAGACGTAGAGGCCAACTCGCCAGGAATGTTGTCAAATAATAGCGCCGAGAGGTTTGGTTGGGTTATATAAGGTTATATTACGTTATTGATGGATATGAAGGCCTCACGGAGACGTAGAGGCCAACTCGCCAGGAATGTTGTCAAATATTACCGCCGAGATGTTAGGTTGGATTAGGTTAGGTTATAATACGTTATTGATGTATATAAAGGTCTCAGGAAACGTAGAGGCCAACAAGCCAGAAATGTGGTTAAACATTACCTCCGAGACGTTACTTTGGGTTAGGTTAGGTTATATTACGTTATTGATGTATGTAAAAGCCCCACGGAAACGTAGAGGCCAACTCGCCAGGAATGTTGTCAAATAATAGCACCGAGAGGTTAGGTTGGGTTATATAAGGTTATATTACGTTATTGACGGATATGAAGGCCTGACGGAGACGTAGAGGCCAACTCGCCATAATGTTGTCAAATATTACAGCCGAGATGTTACGTTGGTTTAGGTTAGGTTATATTACGTTTTTGATGTATATGAAGGCCTCACGGAGACGTAGAAGCCAACAAGCCAGGAATGTGGTTAAACATTACCTCCGAGACGTTACTTTGGGTTAGGTTAGGTTATATTACGTTATTGAGGTATATAAAGGTCTCAGGGAAACGTAGAGGCCAACTCGCCAGGAATGTTGTCAAATATTAGTGCCGGGAGTTTGGGTTGTGTTAGGTTAGGTTATATTACGTTATTGATGTATATAAAGGCCCCACGGAGACGTAGAGGCCAACTCGCCAGGAATGTTGTCAAATATTACCGCCGAGATGTTAGGTTGGGTTAGGTTAGGTTATATTACGTTTTTGAAGTATATAAAGGCCCCACGGAGACGTAGAGGCCAACTCGCCAGGAATGTTGTCAAATATTACCGCCGAGATGTTAGGTTGGGTTAGGTTAGGTTATATTACGTTTTTGATGTGTATGAAGGCCCCACGGAGACGTAGAGGCCAGCTCGCAAGGAATATTGTCAAATAATAGCGCCGAGAGGTTAGGTTGGGTTATATAAGGTTATATTACGGTATTGATGGATATGAAGGTCTCACGGATACGTAGAGGCCAACTCGCCAGGAATGTTGTCAAATATTACCGCCGAGATGTTAGGTTGGGATAGGTGAGGTTATATTACGTTATTCATGTATATAAAAGTCTCAGGCAAACGTAGAGGCCAACAAGCCAGGAATGTGGTTAAACATTACCTCCGAGACGTTACTTTGGGTTAGGTTAGGTTATATTACGTTATTGATGTATATGAAAGCCCCACGGAAACGTAGAGGACAACTCGCCAGGAATGTTGTCAAATATTAGTGCAGAGAGGTTGGGTTGTGTTAGGTTAGGTTATATTACGTTATTGGTGTATATAAAGGCCCCACGGAGACTTAGAGGCCAACTCGCCAGGAATGTTGTCAAATAATAGCGCCGAAAGGTTAGGTTGGGTTAGGTTAGGTTATATTACGTTATTGATGTATATAAAAGTCCGACGGAGACGTAGAGTCCAACTCGACAGGAATGTTGTCAAATATTACCGCCGAGATGTTAGGTTGGGTTAGGTTAGGTTATATTACGTTATTGATGTATATAAAAGTCCCACGGAGACGTAGAGGCCAACTCGCCAGGAATGTTGTCAAATATTGCAGCCGAGATGTTTGGTTGGGTTATATAAGGTTATATTACGTTATTGATGGATATGAAGGCCTCACGGGGACGTAGAGGCCAACTCGCCAGGAATGTGGTTAAACATTACCTCCGAGACGTTACTTTGGGTTAGGTTAGGTTATATTACGTTATTGATGTATATAAAAGCCCCACGGAAACGTAGAGGCCAACTCGCCAGGAATGTTGTAAAATATTAGTGCCGAGAGGTTGGGTTGTGTTAGGTTAGGTTATATTACGTTATTGATGTATATAAAGGCCCCACGGAGACGTAGAGGACAACTCGCCAGGAATGTTGTCAAATATTACCGCCGAGATGTTAGGTTGGATTAGGTTAGGTTATATTACGTTATTGATGTATATAAAGGTCGCACGGAAACATAGAGGCCAACAAGCCAGGAATGTTGTCAAATATTACAGCCGAGATGTTGCGTTGGGTTATTTTAGGTTAAATTACGTTATTGATTGATATGAATGTCCCACGGAGACGTAGAGGCCAACAAGCCAGGAATGTTGTCAAATATTACAGCCGACATGTTACGTTGGGTTAGGTTAGGTTATATTACGTTCTTGATGTATATGAAGGCCTCACGGAGACGTAGAAGCCAACAAGCCAGGAATGTGGTTAAACATTACCTCCGAGACGTTACTTTGGGTTAGGTTAGGTTATATTACGTTATTGATGTATATAAAGGTCTCAGGGGAACGTAGAGGCCAACTCGCCAGGAATGTTGTCAAATATTAGTGCCGGGAGTTTGGGTTGTGTTAGGTTAGGTTATATTACGTTATTGATGTATATAAAGGCCCCACGGAGGCGTAGAGGCCAACTCGCCAGGAATGTTGTCAAATATTACCGCCGAGATGTTACGTTGGGTTATTTTAGGTTAAATAACGTTATTGATGGATATGAAAGTCCCACAGAGACGTAGAAGCCAACAAGCCAGGAATGTTGTTAAATATTAGTACCGAGATGTTAGGTTGGGTTAGGTTAGGTTATATTACGTTATTGATGTATATAAAGGCCCCACTGAGACATAGAGTCCAAGTCGCCAGGAATGTTGTCAAATATTACCACCGAGATGTTAGGTTGTGTTAGGTTAGGTTATATTACGTTATTGGTGTATATAACGGCCCCACGGAGACTTAGAGGCCAACTCGCCAGGAATGTTGTCAAATATCAGTGCCGAGAGGTTGGGTAGTGTTAGGTTAGGTTATATTACGAAATTGATGTATATAAAGGCCCCACGGAGACGTACAGGCCAACTCGCCAGGAATGTTGTCAAATAATAGCGCCGAAAGGTTAGGTTGGGTTAGGTTAGGTTATATTACGTTATTGATGTATATAAAAGTCCCACGGAGACGTAGAGGCCAACTCGCCAGGAATGTTGTCAAATAATAGCGCCGAGATGTTACGTTGGGTTAGGTAAGGTTATATTACGTTTTTGATGTATATGAAGGCCTCACGGAGACGTAGAAGCCAACAAGCCAGGAATGTGGTTAAACATTCCCTCCGAGACGTTACTTTGGGTTAGGTTAGGTTATATTACGTCATTGATGTATATAAAGGTCTCAGGGAAACGTAGAGGCCAACTCGCCAGGAATGTTGTCAAATATTAGTGCCGAGAGGTTGGGTTGTGTTAGGTTAGGTTATATTACGTTATTGGTGTATATAAAGGCCCCACGGAGACTTAGAGGCCAACTCGCCAGGAATGTTGTCAAATAATAGCGCCGTAAGGTTAGGTTGGGTTAGGTTAGGTTATATTACGTTATTGATGTATATAAAAGTCCGACGGAGACGTAGAGGCCAACTCGACAGGAGTGTTGTCAAATATTACCGCCGAGATGTTAGGTTGGGTTAGGTTAGGTTATATTACGTTATTGATGTATATAAAAGTCCCACGGAGACGTAGAGGCCAACTCGCCAGGAATGTTGTCAAATATTACAGCCGAGATGTTTGGTTGGGTTATATAAGGTTATATTACGTTATTGATGGATATGAAGGCCTCACGGAGACGTAGAGGCCAACTCGCCAGGAATGTTGTCAAATATTACCGCCGAGATGTTAGGTTGTTTTAGGTTAGGTTATAATACGTTATTGATGTATATAAAGGTCTCAGGAAACGTAGAGGCCAACAAGCCAGGAATGTGGTTAAACATTACCTCCGAGACGTTACTTTGGGTTAGGTTAGGTTATATTACGTTATTGATGTATGTAAAATCCCCACGGAAAGGTAGAGGCCAACTCGCCAGGAATGTTGTCAAATATTAGTACCGAGATGTTAGGTTGTGTTAGGTTAAGTTATATTACGCTATTGATGTATATAAAAGCCCCACGGAAACGTAGAGGCCAACTCGCCAGGAATGTTGTCAAATATTAGTGCCGAGTGGGTGGGTTGTGTTAGGTTAGGTTATATTACGATATTGATGTATATGAAGGTCCCACGGAGACGTAGAGGCCAACTCGGCGGGAATGTTGTCAAATATCAGTACCGAGATGTTAGGTTGTGTTAGGTTAAGTTATATTACGCTATTGATGTATATAAAAGCCCCACGGAAACGTAGAGGCCAACTCGCCAGGAATGTTGTCAAATATCAGTGCCGAGAGGTTGGGTAGTGTTAGGTTAGGTTATATTACAAAATTGATGTATATAAAGGCCCCACGGAGACGTAGAGGCCAACTCGCCAGGAATGTTGTCAAATAATAGCGCCGAAAGGTTAGGTTGGGTTAGGTTAGGTTATATTACGTTATTGATGTATATAAAAGTCCCACGGAGACGTAGAGGCCAACTCGCCAGGAATGTTGTCAAATATTACCGCCGAGATGTTAGGTTGGGTTAGGTTAGGTTATATTACGTTTTTGATGTATATGAAGGCCCCACGGAGACGTAGAGGCCAGCTCGCAAGGAATATTGTCAAATAATAGCGCCGAGAGGTTAGGTTGGGTTATATAAGGTTATATTACGTTATTGATGGATATGAAGGTCTCACGGATACGTAGAGGCCAACTCGCCAGGAATGTTGTCAAACATTACCGCCGAGATGTTAGGTTGGGTTAGGTTAGGTTATATTACGTTATTGATGTATATAAAGGTCCCACGGAATCATAGAGGCCAACAAGCCAGGAATGTTGTCAAATATTACAGCCGAGATGTTAGGTTGGGTTAGGTTAGGTTATATTACGTTTTTGATGTATATGAAGGCCCCACGGAGACGTAGAGGCCAGCTCGCAAGGAATATTGTCAAATAATAGCGCCGAGAGGTTAGGTTGGGTTATATAAGGTTATATTACGTTATTGATGGATATGAAGGTCTCACGGATACGTAGAGGCCAACTCGCCAGGAATGTTGTCAAACATTACCGCCGAGATGTTAGGTTGGGTTAGGTTAGGTTATATTACGTTATTGATGTATATAAAGGTCCCACGGAATCATAGAGGCCAACAAGCCAGGAATGTTGTCAAATATTACAGCCGAGATGTTACGTTGGGTTATTTTAGTTTAAATTAAGTTATTGATGTATATGAAGGCCTCACGGAGACGTAGAAGCCAACAAGCCAGGAATGTGGTTAAACATTACCTGCCAGACGTTACTTTGGGTTAGGTTAGGTTATATTACGTTATTGATGTATATAAAAGTCCCACGGAGACGTAGAGGCCAACTCGCCAGGAATGTTGTCAAATATTACCGCCGAGATGTTAGGTTGGGTTGGATTAGGTTATATTACGTTTTTGATGTATATGAAGGCCCCACGGAGACGTAGAGGCCAGCTCGCAAGGAATATTGTCAAATAATAGCGCCGAGAGGTTAGGTTGGGTTATATAAGGTTATATTACGTTATTGATGGATATGAAGGTCTCACGGATACGTAGAGGCCAACTCGCCAGGAATGTTGTCAAACATTACCGCCGAGATGTTAGGTTGGGTTAGGTTAGGTTATATTACGTTATTGATGTATATAAAGGTCCCACGGAATCATAGAGGCCAACAAGCCAGGAATGTTGTCAAATATTACAGCCGAGATGTTACGTTGGGTTATTTTAGTTTAAATTACGTTATTGATGTATATGAAGGCCTCACGGAGACGTAGAAGCCAACAAGCCAGGAATGTGGTTAAACATTACCTGCCAGACGTTACTTTGGGTTAGGTTAGGTTATATTACGTTATTGATGTATATAAAAGTCCCACGGAGACGTAGAGGCCAACTCGCCAGGAATGTTGTCAAATATTACCGCCGAGATGTTAGGTTGGGTTGGATTAGGTTATATTACGTTTTTGATGTATATGAAGGCCCCACGGAGACGTAGGGGCCAGCTCGCAAGGAATATTGTCAAATAATAGCGCCGAGAGGTTAGGTTGGGTTATATAAGGTTATATTACGTTATTGATGGATATGAAGGTCTCACGGATACGTAGAGGCCAACTCGCCAGGAATGTCGTCAAACATTACCGCCGAGATGTTAGGTTGGGTTACGTTAGGTTATATTACGTTATTGATGTATATAAAGGTCCCACGGAATCATAGAGGCCAACAAGCCAGGAATGTTGTCAAATATTACAGCCGAGATGTTACGTTGGGTTATTTTAGGTTAAATTACGTTATTGATGTATATGAAGGCCTCACGGAGACGTAGAAGCCAACAAGCCAGGAATGTGGTTAAACATTACCTGCGAGACGTTACTTTGGGTTAGGTTAGGTTATATTACGTTATTGATGTATATAAAGGTCTCAGGGAAACGTAGAGGCCAACAAGCCAGGAATGTTGTCAAATATTACAGCCGAGATGTTACGTTGGGTTATTTTAGGTTAAATTACGTTATTGATGGATATGAATGTCCCACGGAGACGTAGTGGCCAACAAGACACGAATGTTGTCAAATATTACAGCCGAGATGTTGCGTTGGGTTAGGTTAGGTTATATTACATTTTTGATGTATATGAAGGACTCACGGAAACGTAGAAGCCAACAAGCCAGGAATGTGGTTAAACATTACCTGCGAGACGTTACTTTGGGTTAGGTTAGGTTATATTACGTTATTGATGTATATAAAGGTCTCAGGGAAACGTAGAGGCCAACTCGCCAGGAATGTTGTCAAACATTACCGCCGAGATGTTAGGTTGGGTTAGGTTATGTTATATTACGTTATTGATGTATATAAAAGCCCCACGGAAACGTAGAGGCCAACTCGCCAGGAATGTTGTCAAATAATAGCGCCGAGAGGTTTGGTTGGGTTATATAAGGTTATATTACGCTATTGATGGATATGAAGGCCTCACGGAGACATAGAGGCCAACTCGCCAGGAATGTTGTCAAATATTACCGCCGAGATGTTAGGTTGGGTTAGGTTAGGTTAAATTACGTTATTGATGTATATGAAGGCCTCACGGAGACGTAGAAGCCAACAAGCCAGGAATGTGGTTAAACATTACCTGCGAGACGTTACTTTGGGTTAGGTTAGGTTATATTACGTTATTGATGTATATAAAGGTCTCAGGGAAACGTAGAGGCCAACAAGCCAGGAATGTTGTCAAATATTACAGCCGAGATGTTACGTTGGGTTAGGTTAGGTTATATTACGTTTTTGATGTATATGAAGGACTCACGGAAACGTAGAAGCCAACAAGCCAGGAATGTGGTTAAACATTACCTGCGAGACGTTACTTTGGGTTAGGTTAGGTTATATTACGTTATTGATGTATATAAAGGTCTCAGGGAAACGTAGAGGCCAACTCGCCAGGAATGTTGTCAAACATTACCGCCGAGATGTTAGGTTGTGTTAGGTTAAGTTATATTACGCTATTGATGTATATAAAAGCCCCACGGAAACGTAGAGGCCAACTCGCCAGGAATGTTGTCAAATATTAGTGCCGAGTGGTTGGGTTGTGTTAGGTTAGGTTATATTACGTTATTGATGTATATGAAGGTCCCACGGAGACGTAGAGGCCAACTCGGCAGGAATGTTGTCAAATATTAGTACCGAGATGTTAGGTTGTGTTAGGCTAAGTTATATTACGCTATTGATGTATATAAAAGCCCCACGGAAACGTAGAGGCCAACTCGCCAGGAATGTTGTGAAATATTAGTGCCGTGAGGTTGGGTTGTGTTAGGTTAGGTTATATTACGTTATTGGTGTATAGAAAGGCCCCACGGAGACGTAGAGGCCAACTCGCCACGAATGTTGTCAAATAATAGCGCCGAAAGGTTAGGTTGGGTTAGGTTAGGTTATATTACGTTTCGGTGAGGAAAGCGCAGCTCTATGAAGTTTACAAGGAGAAGAAAATAGAGCTGCAGGCGGCCATAAAGACATCAAAGGCACGAGCATGGGACGGGCTGCTGGAAACACTGCGCGAGGATCCGTGGGGGCGGCCGTACAAGATAGTAATGAATAAATTACGACCGTGGGCGCCCCCGTTAACGGAGACGATGGAGACGCCGTTCTTGAAGCGAGTTGTCGACACGCTCTTCCCACCGGAAGAGGCTACGTCGGCGAGCAACTCGCAAATTTCAGCACACATCGACCCGATCATCTGGTCGCTGGACAACGACGTCACCGAGGAGGAAATGGCTCGCGCCATAAAGCGCATGACAAAGAAGAACACCGCGCCCGGACCGGACGGAATTCCCGGCCGTGCCTGGTCGATGGCACTCAGTGTCCTGAATTCAAGATTGCGGAAGTTATTTACAGCATGCTTGAAGACGGGTACGGTTCCAGCAAGATGGAAAACCGGCAGATTAGTGTTGCTCCGAAAGCCGGGAAAATCGGAGGATTCACCGGCAGCGTACAGGCCGATAGTTTTGCTCGACGAGGTCGGAAAATTATTTGAAAGGATAATCCACAACCGCCTCGTCGAGCACCTGTCGCGAACCGGGCCGAACTTAGCCGAGAACCAATTCGGCTTCCGAGAAGGACGATCGACGATTGACGCGATTCGACAAGTGAAAAGTTTCGCCGAAAAGGCGATCGCCGCCGGGGGAGTCGTAATCGCGATATCTTTAGATATTAAGAATGCGTTCAACTCCCTCGAATGGAGTACGATACGTAGAGCGCTTGAAAAGCACGGGTTTCCGCGATACCTGCGAAGGGTCGTGGAAAATTACCTGAGCGACCGCGCGGTTCTCTACGATAGCCGGCATGGAATCGAGAAAAAGAAGATTGATCGCGGCGTTCCCCAGGGATCGGTCCTCGGACCGCTTCTCTGGAATCTCGGATACAACGCGGTCCTGAAGCTGCCAATGCCGTCCGGCGTGCATCTCACGTGCTACGCGGATGACACGATGGTGTTGGCAGTCGACACGTGCCGGCAACGCGCAATCTGCCGGGCCGAAGTGGCAGTTGCGGTCGTGGCTAATACGATCAAGAAGATGGGGCTCCAGATGGCACCGGAGAAATCTGAAATCCTGTGCTTCAAGGGACGAAGAAGAGACCCGCGAGGAGGAAACGAAGTGGTCAACATTGGACCATCCAAAGTTACAGTGGGGAGCGAGATGAAGTATCTCGGACTGCTCCTCGACGATAAATGGAACTTTGGTCTCCACTTCGCTCGTCAGGCCGTTCGACTGGATGCTGCGGCAAATTATCTAAGCCGCATCATGCCGAATCTGCACGGACCGGACGAGAAAGTAAGGAAAGTCTATGCTGGGGTGATAAAAAGCATTGCGCTTTACGGAGCCCCGGTATGGAGCGACGCGCTTAACAAAGGAGGCAGAAAGCTGCAGCTGCTGCGAAGCGCGTGGCGAAGAATAGCCATTCGGGTCATAAGAGGATATCGCACGATTTCCTACGACGCGGCAACAATGCTGGCGGGTCTCGCACCCCTGGAATACCTGGCGCAGGAAGACCTCATAGTGTACGAAACCCTTCGCACAACGCGCCAGGCAGAAGAAGAAGGTGCACCTGCTCCGACAAGGGACGAGATTAGAAGAGAAGCGAGACGCTTCACTTTCTCTAAATGGAAGGAGAAACTCGCACCTGCGACCAATCACAGGATCGTGGGAGCGATTCTACCCATCTTGGAAAACTGGGTAGAAAACAGGAGAGGGCAGCTCACCTTCAGAGTGACGCAGGTGCTGACTGGACATGGATGCTTCGGTCAGTACCTCTGCAAGATCGGAAAAGAGGCCACGGCTGAATGTCACCATTGCGGAGACGGAGACGACTCTGCGCAGCACACGTTGGAACGCTGTCCAGCGTGGCAAACGCTGCGCCACGCTCTCGTGGCAGAGATCGGACGGGATCTCTCGCCGACCAGCATCCTGCCGAAGATGCTGGAAGGGGAGAGATGCTGGCGAGCCGTTACCTTGTTTTGCGACAAAGTGATGGCTGCGAAGGAAGCCGCCGAGCGCGAAAGAGAGCGCACGCTTTCTGCTCGACGAGCCTTGCGTGGTCGGCGTTGTAGACGTTTGCCACGTTCCACTCCAAGGTAGGGGACTCTCGTCCGTCAGGGCGCGAGAGTCGCTCCAAAGTACCCACCGGGGAGCGGAGCTTCGCCGCCGCCGTCCATCTCAAACGCCGCAAGCGGGAGAAGAGGAAGACGACTTCGAAGATTGAAGACAGGCGCAAGAAATTCGACAAAGAGGTACGCGTGAGGAATGCATGCATTCGCACACAAGCGTAATAGAAAAGATTGCGCAAAGAAAAAGTAAATAAGAAAAAACAGAAAGAGCAGCCGATCGCCGGCTAGACAGGATTTGGGTCAAGTCTATCCGGCACGCGCTCGACCGAGGAGAGGCAAACGACTGTGGTGGTTGCAGTCGTTGCCAATCTAAAGTATGAACTCGCACGCCAGCTATGAACAGAGAGTTCAAAGAACTCAGACACGAGGCGGGATGCTGGACGCGTTCGAAAGAGTTCCCGGCTACCCGCTACAAGTGTAGGAAGACCACCGCAGGGTTTTAGTCGGTAAGAGTCCGACATAATCGCGGATTTCCCAAAAAATCCACGGTATCCATGAGGATTTCCCTGCGAAAAAAAAAAAAAAAAAAAAAGGTTATATTACGTTATTGATGTATATAAAAGTCCCACGGAGACGTAGAGGCCAACTCGCCAGGAATGTTGTCAAATAATAGCGCCGAGAGGTTTGGTTGGGTTATATAAGGTTATATTACGTTATTGATGGATATGAAGGCCTCACGGAGACGTAGAGGCCAACTCGCCAGGAATGTTGTCAAATATTACCGCCGAGATGTTAGGTTGTTTTATGTTAGGTTATAATACGTTATTGATGTATATAAAGGTCTCAGGAAACGTAGAGGCCAACAAGCCAGGAATGTGGTTAAACATTACCTCCGAGACGTTACTTTGGGTTAGGTTAGGTTATATTACGTTATTGATGTTTGTAAAAGCCCCACGGAAACGTAGAGGCCAACTCGCCAGGAATGTTGTCAAATATTAGTACCGAGATGTTAGGTTGTGTTAGGTTAAGTTATATTACGTTATTGGTGTATATAAAGGCCCCACGGAGACTTAGAGGCCAACTCGCCAGGAATGCTGTCAAATAATAGCGCCGAAAGGTTAGGTTAGGTTAGGTTATGTTATATTACTTTATTGATGGATATGAAGGCCTCACGGAGACGTAGAGGACAACTCGCCAGGAATGTTGTCAAATATTACAGCCGAGATGTTACGTTGGGTTATTTTAGGTTAAATTACGTTATTGATGGATATGAATGTCCCACGGAGACGTAGAGGCCAACAAGACAGGAATGTTGTCAAACATTACCGCCGAGATGTTAGGTTGGGTTACGTTAGGTTATATTACGTTATTGATGTATATAAAGGTCCCACGGAATCATAGAGGCCAACAAGCCAGGAATGTTGTCAAATATTACAGCCGAGATGTTACGTTGGGTTATTTTAGGTTAAATTACGTTATTGATGTATATGAAGGCCTCACGGAGACGTAGAAGCCAACAAGCCAGGAATGTGGTTAAACATTACCTGCGAGACGTTACTTTGGGTTAGGTTAGGTTATATTACGTTATTGATGTATATAAAGGTCTCAGGGAAACGTAGAGGCCAACAAGCCAGGAATGTTGTCAAATATTACAGCCGAGATGTTACGTTGGGTTATTTTAGGTTAAATTACGTTATTGATGGATATGAATGTCCCACGGAGACGTAGTGGCCAACAAGACACGAATGTTGTCAAATATTACAGCCGAGATGTTGCGTTGGGTTAGGTTAGGTTATATTACATTTTTGATGTATATGAAGGACTCACGGAAACGTAGAAGCCAACAAGCCAGGAATGTGGTTAAACATTACCTGCGAGACGTTACTTTGGGTTAGGTTAGGTTATATTACGTTATTGATGTATATAAAGGTCTCAGGGAAACGTAGAGGCCAACTCGCCAGGAATGCTGTGAAATAATAGCGCCGAAAGGTTAGGTTAGGTTAGGTTATGTTATATTACTTTATTGATGGATATGAAGGCCTCACGGAGACGTAGAGGACAACTCGCCAGGAATGTTGTCAAATATTACTGCCGAGATGTTAGGTTGGGTTAGGTTAGGTTATATTACGTTATTGATGTATATAAAGGTCCCACGGAAACACAGAAGCCAACAAGCCAGGAATGTTGTCAAATATTACAGCCGAGATGTTACGTTGGGTTATTTTAGGTTAAATTACGTTATTGATGGATATGAATGTCCCACGGAGACGTAGAGGCCAACAAGACAGGAATGTTGTCAAATATTACAGCCGAGATGTTACGTTGGGTTAGGTTAGGTTATATTACGTTTTTGATGTATATGAAGGACTCACGGAAACGTAGAAGCCAACAAGCCAGGAATGTGGTTAAACATTACCTGCGAGACGTTACTTTGGGTTAGGTTAGGTTATATTACGTTATTGATGTATATAAAGGTCTCAGGGAAACGTAGAGGCCAACTCGCCAGGAATGTTGTCAAACATTACCGCCGAGATGTTAGGTTGGGTTAGGTTATGTTATATTACGTTATTGATGTATATAAAAGCCCCACGGAAACGTAGAGGCCAACTCGCCAGGAATGTTGTCAAATATTAGTAACGAGATGTTAGGTTGTGTTAGGTTAAGTTATATTACGCTATTGATGTATATAAAAGCCCCACGGAAACGTAGAGGCCAACTCGCCAGGAATGTTGTCAAATATTAGTGCCGAGTGGTTGGGTTGTGTTAGGTTAGGTTATATTACGTTATTGATGTATATGAAGGTCCCACGGAGACGTAGAGGCCAACTCGGCAGGAATGTTGTCAAATATTAGTACCGAGATGTTAGGTTGTGTTAGGCTAAGTTATATTACGCTATTGATGTATATAAAAGCCCCACGGAAACGTAGAGGCCAACTCGCCAGGAATGTTGTGAAATATTAGTGCCGTGAGGTTGGGTTGTGTTAGGTTAGGTTATATTACGTTATTGGTGTATAGAAAGGCCCCACGGAGACGTAGAGGCCAACTCGCCACGAATGTTGTCAAATAATAGCGCCGAAAGGTTAGGTTGGGTTAGGTTAGGTTATATTACGTTATTGATGTATATAAAAGTCCCACGGAGACGTAGAGGCCAACTCGCCAGGAATGTTGTCAAATAATAGCGCCGAGAGGTTTGGTTGGGTTATATAAGGTTATATTACGTTATTGATGGATATGAAGGCCTCACGGAGACGTAGAGGCCAACTCGCCAGGAATGTTGTCAAATATTACCGCCGAGATGTTAGGTTGGGTTAGGTTATGTTATATTACGTTATTGATGTATATAAAAGCCCCACGGAAACGTAGAGGCCAACTCGCCAGGAATGTTGTCAAATATTAATGCCGTGAGGTTGGGTTGTGTTAGGTTAGGTTATATTACGTTATTGGTGTATAGAAAGGCCCCACGGAGACGTAGAGGCCAACTCGCCACGAATGTTGTCAAATAATAGCGCCGAAAGGTTAAGTTGGGTTAGGTTAGGTTATATTACGTTATTGATGTATATAAAAGTCCCACGGAGACGTAGAGGCCAACTCGCCAGGAATGTTGTCAAATATTACCGCCGAGATGTTACGTTGGGTTAGGTTAGGTTATATTACGTTTTTGATGTATATGAAGGACTCACGGAGACGTAGAAGCCAACAAGCCAGGAATGTGGTTAAACATTACCTGCCAGACGTTACTTTGGGTTAGGTTAGGTTATATTACGTTATTGATGTATATAAAGGTCTCACGGAAACGTAGAGGCCAACTCGCCAGGAATGTTGTCAAATATTAGTGCCGAGAGGTTGGGTTGTGTTAGGTTAGGTTATATTAGGTTATTATGTATATAAAGGCCCCACGGAGACGTAGAGGCCAACTCGCCACGAATGTTGTCAAATATTACCGCCGAGATGTTAGGTTGGGTTAGGTTAGGTTATATTACTTTATTGATGGATATGAAGCCCTCACGGAGACGTAGAGGACATCTCGCCAGGAATGTTGTCAAATATTACTGCCGAGATGTTAGGTTGGGTTAGGTTAGGTTATATTACGTTATTGATGTATATAAAGGTCCCACGGAAACATAGAGGCCAACAAGCCAGGAATGTTGTCAAATATTACAGCCGAGATGTTACGTTGGGTTATTTTAGGTTAAATTACGTTATTGATGGATATGAATGTCCCACGGAGACGTAGTGGCCAACAAGACAGGAATGTTGTCAAATATTACAGCCGAGATGTTACGTTGGGTTAGGTTAGGTTATATTACGTTTTTGATGTATATGAAGGACTCACGGAAACGTAGAAGCCAACAAGCCAGGAATGTGGTTAAACATTACCTGCGAGACGTTACTTTGGGTTAGGTTAGGTTATATTACGTTATTGATGTATATAAAGGTCTCAGGGAAACGTAGAGGCCAACTCGCCAGGAATGTTGTCAAACATTACCGCCGAGATGTTAGGTTGGGTTAGGTTATGTTATATTACGTTATTGATGTATATAAAAGCCCCACGGAAACGTAGAGGCCAACTCGCCAGGAATGTTGTCAAATATTAGTGCCGTGAGGTTGGGTTGTGTTAGGTTAGGTTATATTACGTTATTGGTGTATAGAAAGGCCCCACGGAGACGTAGAGGCCAACTCGCCACGAATGTTGTCAAATAATAGCGCCGAGAGGTTAGGTTGGGTTATATAAGGTTATATTACGTTATTGATGGATATGAAGGTCTCACGGAGAGGTAGCGGCAAACTCGCCAGGAATGTTGTCAAACATTACCGCCGAGATGTTAGGTTAGGTTAGGTTAGGTTATATTACGTTATTGATGTATATAAAGGTCCCACGGAAACATAGAGGCCAACAAGCCAGGAATGTTGTCAAATATTACAGCCGAGATATTACGTTGGGTTATTTTAGGTTAAATTACGTTATTGATGGATATGAATGTCCCACGGAGGCGTAGAGGCCAACAAGCCAGGAATGTTGTCAAATATTACCGCCGAGATGTTAGGTTGGGTTAGGTTTGGTTATATTATGTTTTTGATGTATATAAAGGTCCCACGGAAACATAGAGGCCAACAAGCCAGGAATGTTGTCAAATATTACAGCCGAGATGTTACGTTGGGTTATTTTAGGTTAAATTACGTTATTGATGGATATGAAGTTCTCACGGAGACGTAGAGGCCAACTCGCCAGGAATGTTGTCAAATAATAGCGCCGAAAGGTTAGGTTGGGTTAGGTTAGGTTATATTACGTTATTGATGTATATAAAAGTCCGACGGAGACGTAGAGGCCAACTCCACAGGAATGTTGTCAAATATTACCGCCGAGATGTTAGGTTGGGTTAGGTTAGGTTATATTACCTTATTGATATATATAAAGGTCCCACGGAAACATAGAGGCGAACAAGCCAGGAATGTTGTCAAATATTACAGCCGAGTTGTTACGTTGGGTTATTTTAGGTTAAATTACGTTATTGATGGATATGAATGTCCCACGGAGACGTAGAGGCCAACAAGCCAGGAATGTTGTCAAATATTACAGCCGAGTTGTTACGTTGGGTTAGGTTAGGTTATATTACGTTTTTGATGTATATGAAGGCCTCACGGAGACGTAGAAGCCAACAAGCCAGGAATGTGGTTAAACATTACCTCCGAGACGTTACTTTGGGTTAGGTTAGGTTATATTACGTTATTGATGTATATAAAGGCCCCACTGAGACCTAGAGTCCAACTCGCCAGGAATGTTGTCAAATATTACCGCCGAGATGTTAGGTTGGGTTAGGTTAGGTTATATTACGTTTTTGATGTATATGAAGGCCCCACGGAGACGTAGAGGCCAACTCGACAGGAATGTTGTCAAATAATAGCGCCGAGAGGTTAGGTTGGGTTATATAAGGTTATATTACGTTATTGATGGATATGAAGGTGTCACGGAGAGGTAGCGGCCAACTCGCCAGGAATGTTGTCAAACATTACCGCCGAGATGTTAGGTTAGGTTAGGTTAGGTTATATTACGTTATTGATGTATATAAAGGTCCCACGGAAACATAGAGGCCAACAAGCCAGGAATGTTGTCAAATATTACAGCCGAGATGTTACGTTGGGTTATTTTAGGTTAAATTACGTTATTGATGGATATGAATGTCCCACGGAGACGTAGAGTCCAACTCGCAAGGAATGTTGTCAAATATTACCGCCGAGATGTTAGGTTGGGTTAGGTTAGGTTATATTACGTTATTGATGTATATAAAAGTCTCAGGGAAACGTAGAGGCCAACAAGCCAGGAATGTGGTTAAACATTACCTCCGAGACGTTACTTTGGGTTAGGTTAGGTTATATTACGTTATTGATGTATATAAAGGCCCCACTGAGACCTAGAGTCCAACTCGCCAGGAATGTTGTCAAATATTACCGCCGAGATGTTAGGTTGGGTTAGGTTAGGTTATATTACGTTTTTGATGTATATGAAGGCCCCACGGAGACGTAGAGGCCAACTCGACAGGAATGTTGTCAAATAATAGCGCCGAGAGGTTAGGTTGGGTTATATAAGGTTATATTACGTTATTGATGGATATGAAGGTGTCACGGAGAGGTAGCGGCCAACTCGCCAGGAATGTTGTCAAACATTACCGCCGAGATGTTAGGTTAGGTTAGGTTAGGTTATATTACGTTATTGATGTATATAAAGGTCCCACGGAAACATAGAGTCCAACAAGCCAGGAATGTTGTCAAATATTACAGCCGAGATGTTACGTTGGGTTATTTTAGGTTAAATTACGTTATTGATGGATATGAATGTCCCACGGAGACGTAGAGGCCAACAAGCCAGGAATGTTGTCAAATATTACCGCCGAGATGTTAGGTTGGTTTAGGTTAGGTTATATTATGTTTTTGATGTATATGAAGGCCCCACGGAGACGTAGAGGTCAACTCGACAGGAATGTTGTCAAATAATAGCGCCGAGAGGTTAGGTTGGGTTATATAAGGTTATATTACGTTATTGATGGATATGAAGGTCTCACGTAGAGGTAGCGGCCAACTCGCCAGGAATGTTGTCAAACATTACCGCCGAGATGTTAGGTTAGGTTAGGTTAGGTTATATTACGTTATTGATGTATATAAAGGTCCCACGGAAACATAGAGGCCAACAAGCCAGGAATGTTGTCAAATATTACAGCCGAGATGTTACGTTTGGTTATTTTAGGTTAAATTACGTTATTGATGGATATGAATGTCCCACGGAGACGTAGAGGCCAACAAGCCAGGAATGTTGTCAAATATTACCTCCGAGACGTTACTTTGGGTTAGGTTAGGTTATATTACGTTATTGATGTATATAAAGGTCTCAGGGAAACGTAGAGGCCAACAAGTCAGGAATGTGGTTAAACACTACCTCCGAGACGTTACTTTGGGTTAGGTTAGGTTATATTACGTTATTGATGTATGTAAAAGACCCACGGAAACGTAGAGTCCAACTCGCAAGGAATGTTGTCAAATATTACCGCCGAGATGTTAGGTTGGGTTAGGTTAGGTTATATTACGTTATTGATGTATATAAAAGTCTCAGGGAAACGTAGAGGCCAACAAGCCAGGAATGTGGTTAAACATTACCTCCGAGACGTTACTTTGGGTTAGGATAGGTTATATTACGTTATTGATGTATATAAAAGCCCCACGGAAGCGTAGAGGCCAACTCGCCAGGAATGTTGTCAAATATTAGTGCCGAGAGGTTGGGTTGTGTTAGGTTAGGTTATATTACGTTATTGATGTATATAAAGGCCCCACGGAGACGTAGAGTCCAACTCGCCACGAATGTTGTCAAATATTACCGCCGAAAGGTTAGGTTGTGTTAGGTTAGGTTATATTACGTTATTGATGTATATGAAAGTCCCACGGAGACGTAGAGGCCAACTCGCCAGGAATGTTGTCAAATAATAGCGCCGAGAGGTTAGGTTGGGTTATATAAGGTTATATTACGTTATTGATGGATATGAAGGTCTCACGGAGACGTAGAGGCCAACTCGCCAGGAATGTTATCAAACATTACCGCCGAGATGTTAGGTTGGGTTAGGTTAGGTTATATTACGTTATTGATGTATATAACGGTCTCAGGGAAACGTAGACGCCAACAAGCCAGGAATGTGGTTAAACATTACCTCCGTGACGTTACTTTGGGTTAGGTTAAGTTATATTACGCTATTGATGTATATAAAAGCCCCACGGAAACGTAGAGGCCAACTCGCCATGAATGTTGTCAAATATCAGTGCCGAGAGGTTGGGTAGTGTTAGGTTAGGTTATATTACGAAATTGATGTATATAAAGGCCCCACGGAGACGTAGAGGCCAACTCGCCAGGAATGTTGTCAAATAATAGCGCCGAAAGGTTAGGTTGGTTTAGGTTAGGTTATATTACGTTATTGATGTGTATAAAAGTCCCACGGAGACGTAAAGGCCAACTCGCCAGGAATGTTGTCAAATAATAGCGCCGAGAGGTTAGGTTGGGCTATATAAGGTTATATTACGATATTGACGGATATGAAGGCCTGACGGAGACGTAGAGGCCAACTCGCCAGGAATGTTGTCAAATATTACAGCCGAGATGTTACGTTGGGTTAGGTAATGTTATATTACGTTATTGATGTATATGAAGGCCTCACGGAGACGTAGAATCCAACAAGCCAGGAATGTGGTTAAACATTACCTCCGAGACGTTACTTTGGGTTAGGTTAGGTTATATTACGTTATTGATGTATATAAAGGTCTCAGGGAAACGTAGAGGCCAACTCGCCAGGAATGTTGTCAAATATTAGTGCCGAGAGGTTGGGTTGTGTTAGGTTAGGTTATATTAGGTTATTATGTATATAAAGGCCCCACGGAGACGTAGAGGCCAACTCGCCACGAATGTTGTCAAATATTACCGCCGAGATGTTAGGTTGGGTTAGGTTAGGTTATATTACTTTATTGATGGATATGAAGGCCTCACGGAGACGTAGAGGACATCTCGCCAGGAATGTTGTCAAATATTACTGCCGAGATGTTAGGTTGGGTTAGGTTAGGTTATATTACGTTATTGATGTATATAAAGGTCCCACGGAAACATAGAGGCCAACAAGCCAGGAATGTTGTCAAATATTACAGCCGAGATGTTACGTTGGGTTATTTTAGGTTAAATTACGTTATTGATGGATATGAATGTCCCACGGAGACGTAGTGGCCAACAAGACAGGAATGTTGTCAAATATTACAGCCGAGATGTTACGTTGGGTTAGGTTAGGTTATATTACGTTTTTGATGTATATGAAGGACTCACGGAAACGTAGAAGCCAACAAGCCAGGAATGTGGTTAAACATTACCTGCGAGACGTTACTTTGGGTTAGGTTAGGTTATATTACGTTATTGATGTATATAAAGGTCTCAGGGAAACGTAGAGGCCAACTCGCCAGGAATGTTGTCAAACATTACCGCCGAGATGTTAGGTTGGGTTAGGTTATGTTATATTACGTTATTGATGTATATAAAAGCCCCACGGAAACGTAGAGGCCAACTCGCCAGGAATGTTGTCAAATATTAGTGCCGTGAGGTTGGGTTGTGTTAGGTTAGGTTATATTACGTTATTGGTGTATAGAAAGGCCCCACGGAGACGTAGAGGCCAACTCGCCACGAATGTTGTCAAATAATAGCGCCGAGAGGTTAGGTTGGGTTATATAAGGTTATATTACGTTATTGATGGATATGAAGGTCTCACGGAGAGGTAGCGGCAAACTCGCCAGGAATGTTGTCAAACATTACCGCCGAGATGTTAGGTTAGGTTAGGTTAGGTTATATTACGTTATTGATGTATATAAAGGTCCCACGGAAACATAGAGGCCAACAAGCCAGGAATGTTGTCAAATATTACAGCCGAGATATTACGTTGGGTTATTTTAGGTTAAATTACGTTATTGATGGATATGAATGTCCCACGGAGGCGTAGAGGCCAACAAGCCAGGAATGTTGTCAAATATTACCGCCGAGATGTTAGGTTGGGTTAGGTTTGGTTATATTATGTTTTTGATGTATATAAAGGTCCCACGGAAACATAGAGGCCAACAAGCCAGGAATGTTGTCAAATATTACAGCCGAGATGTTACGTTGGGTTATTTTAGGTTAAATTACGTTATTGATGGATATGAAGTTCTCACGGAGACGTAGAGGCCAACTCGCCAGGAATGTTGTCAAATAATAGCGCCGAAAGGTTAGGTTGGGTTAGGTTAGGTTATATTACGTTATTGATGTATATAAAAGTCCGACGGAGACGTAGAGGCCAACTCCACAGGAATGTTGTCAAATATTACCGCCGAGATGTTAGGTTGGGTTAGGTTAGGTTATATTACCTTATTGATATATATAAAGGTCCCACGGAAACATAGAGGCGAACAAGCCAGGAATGTTGTCAAATATTACAGCCGAGTTGTTACGTTGGGTTATTTTAGGTTAAATTACGTTATTGATGGATATGAATGTCCCACGGAGACGTAGAGGCCAACAAGCCAGGAATGTTGTCAAATATTACAGCCGAGTTGTTACGTTGGGTTAGGTTAGGTTATATTACGTTTTTGATGTATATGAAGGCCTCACGGAGACGTAGAAGCCAACAAGCCAGGAATGTGGTTAAACATTACCTCCGAGACGTTACTTTGGGTTAGGTTAGGTTATATTACGTTATTGATGTATATAAAGGCCCCACTGAGACCTAGAGTCCAACTCGCCAGGAATGTTGTCAAATATTACCGCCGAGATGTTAGGTTGGGTTAGGTTAGGTTATATTACGTTTTTGATGTATATGAAGGCCCCACGGAGACGTAGAGGCCAACTCGACAGGAATGTTGTCAAATAATAGCGCCGAGAGGTTAGGTTGGGTTATATAAGGTTATATTACGTTATTGATGGATATGAAGGTGTCACGGAGAGGTAGCGGCCAACTCGCCAGGAATGTTGTCAAACATTACCGCCGAGATGTTAGGTTAGGTTAGGTTAGGTTATATTACGTTATTGATGTATATAAAGGTCCCACGGAAACATAGAGGCCAACAAGCCAGGAATGTTGTCAAATATTACAGCCGAGATGTTACGTTGGGTTATTTTAGGTTAAATTACGTTATTGATGGATATGAATGTCCCACGGAGACGTAGAGTCCAACTCGCAAGGAATGTTGTCAAATATTACCGCCGAGATGTTAGGTTGGGTTAGGTTAGGTTATATTACGTTATTGATGTATATAAAAGTCTCAGGGAAACGTAGAGGCCAACAAGCCAGGAATGTGGTTAAACATTACCTCCGAGACGTTACTTTGGGTTAGGTTAGGTTATATTACGTTATTGATGTATATAAAGGCCCCACTGAGACCTAGAGTCCAACTCGCCAGGAATGTTGTCAAATATTACCGCCGAGATGTTAGGTTGGGTTAGGTTAGGTTATATTACGTTTTTGATGTATATGAAGGCCCCACGGAGACGTAGAGGCCAACTCGACAGGAATGTTGTCAAATAATAGCGCCGAGAGGTTAGGTTGGGTTATATAAGGTTATATTACGTTATTGATGGATATGAAGGTGTCACGGAGAGGTAGCGGCCAACTCGCCAGGAATGTTGTCAAACATTACCGCCGAGATGTTAGGTTAGGTTAGGTTAGGTTATATTACGTTATTGATGTATATAAAGGTCCCACGGAAACATAGAGGCCAACAAGCCAGGAATGTTGTCAAATATTACAGCCGAGATGTTACGTTGGGTTATTTTAGGTTAAATTACGTTATTGATGGATATGAATGTCCCACGGAGACGTAGAGGCCAACAAGCCAGGAATGTTGTCAAATATTACCGCCGAGATGTTAGGTTGGTTTAGGTTAGGTTATATTATGTTTTTGATGTATATGAAGGCCCCACGGAGACGTAGAGGTCAACTCGACAGGAATGTTGTCAAATAATAGCGCCGAGAGGTTAGGTTGGGTTATATAAGGTTATATTACGTTATTGATGGATATGAAGGTCTCACGTAGAGGTAGCGGCCAACTCGCCAGGAATGTTGTCAAACATTACCGCCGAGATGTTAGGTTAGGTTAGGTTAGGTTATATTACGTTATTGATGTATATAAAGGTCCCACGGAAACATAGAGGCCAACAAGCCAGGAATGTTGTCAAATATTACAGCCGAGATGTTACGTTTGGTTATTTTAGGTTAAATTACGTTATTGATGGATATGAATGTCCCACGGAGACGTAGTGGCCAACAAGACAGGAATGTTGTCAAATATTACAGCCGAGATGTTACGTTGGGTTAGGTTAGGTTATATTACGTTTTTGATGTATATGAAGGACTCACGGAAACGTAGAAGCCAACAAGCCAGGAATGTGGTTAAACATTACCTGCGAGACGTTACTTTGGGTTAGGTTAGGTTATATTACGTTATTGATGTATATAAAGGTCTCAGGGAAACGTAGAGGCCAACTCGCCAGGAATGTTGTCAAACATTACCGCCGAGATGTTAGGTTGGGTTAGGTTATGTTATATTACGTTATTGATGTATATAAAAGCCCCACGGAAACGTAGAGGCCAACTCGCCAGGAATGTTGTCAAATATTAGTGCCGTGAGGTTGGGTTGTGTTAGGTTAGGTTATATTACGTTATTGGTGTATAGAAAGGCCCCACGGAGACGTAGAGGCCAACTCGCCACGAATGTTGTCAAATAATAGCGCCGAGAGGTTAGGTTGGGTTATATAAGGTTATATTACGTTATTGATGGATATGAAGGTCTCACGGAGAGGTAGCGGCAAACTCGCCAGGAATGTTGTCAAACATTACCGCCGAGATGTTAGGTTAGGTTAGGTTAGGTTATATTACGTTATTGATGTATATAAAGGTCCCACGGAAACATAGAGGCCAACAAGCCAGGAATGTTGTCAAATATTACAGCCGAGATATTACGTTGGGTTATTTTAGGTTAAATTACGTTATTGATGGATATGAATGTCCCACGGAGGCGTAGAGGCCAACAAGCCAGGAATGTTGTCAAATATTACCGCCGAGATGTTAGGTTGGGTTAGGTTTGGTTATATTATGTTTTTGATGTATATAAAGGTCCCACGGAAACATAGAGGCCAACAAGCCAGGAATGTTGTCAAATATTACAGCCGAGATGTTACGTTGGGTTATTTTAGGTTAAATTACGTTATTGATGGATATGAAGTTCTCACGGAGACGTAGAGGCCAACTCGCCAGGAATGTTGTCAAATAATAGCGCCGAAAGGTTAGGTTGGGTTAGGTTAGGTTATATTACGTTATTGATGTATATAAAAGTCCGACGGAGACGTAGAGGCCAACTCCACAGGAATGTTGTCAAATATTACCGCCGAGATGTTAGGTTGGGTTAGGTTAGGTTATATTACCTTATTGATATATATAAAGGTCCCACGGAAACATAGAGGCGAACAAGCCAGGAATGTTGTCAAATATTACAGCCGAGTTGTTACGTTGGGTTATTTTAGGTTAAATTACGTTATTGATGGATATGAATGTCCCACGGAGACGTAGAGGCCAACAAGCCAGGAATGATGTCAAATATTACAGCCGAGTTGTTACGTTGGGTTAGGTTAGGTTATATTACGTTTTTGATGTATATGAAGGCCTCACGGAGACGTAGAAGCCAACAAGCCAGGAATGTGGTTAAACATTACCTCCGAGACGTTACTTTGGGTTAGGTTAGGTTATATTACGTTATTGATGTATATAAAGGCCCCACTGAGACCTAGAGTCCAACTCGCCAGGAATGTTGTCAAATATTACCGCCGAGATGTTAGGTTGGGTTAGGTTAGGTTATATTACGTTTTTGATGTATATGAAGGCCCCACGGAGACGTAGAGGCCAACTCGACAGGAATGTTGTCAAATAATAGCGCCGAGAGGTTAGGTTGGGTTATATAAGGTTATATTACGTTATTGATGGATATGAAGGTGTCACGGAGAGGTAGCGGCCAACTCGCCAGGAATGTTGTCAAACATTACCGCCGAGATGTTAGGTTAGGTTAGGTTAGGTTATATTACGTTATTGATGTATATAAAGGTCCCACGGAAACATAGAGGCCAACAAGCCAGGAATGTTGTCAAATATTACAGCCGAGATGTTACGTTGGGTTATTTTAGGTTAAATTACGTTATTGATGGATATGAATGTCCCACGGAGACGTAGAGTCCAACTCGCAAGGAATGTTGTCAAATATTACCGCCGAGATGTTAGGTTGGGTTAGGTTAGGTTATATTACGTTATTGATGTATATAAAAGTCTCAGGGAAACGTAGAGGCCAACAAGCCAGGAATGTGGTTAAACATTACCTCCGAGACGTTACTTTGGGTTAGGTTAGGTTATATTACGTTATTGATGTATATAAAGGCCCCACTGAGACCTAGAGTCCAACTCGCCAGGAATGTTGTCAAATATTACCGCCGAGATGTTAGGTTGGGTTAGGTTAGGTTATATTACGTTTTTGATGTATATGAAGGCCCCACGGAGACGTAGAGGCCAACTCGACAGGAATGTTGTCAAATAATAGCGCCGAGAGGTTAGGTTGGGTTATATAAGGTTATATTACGTTATTGATGGATATGAAGGTGTCACGGAGAGGTAGCGGCCAACTCGCCAGGAATGTTGTCAAACATTACCGCCGAGATGTTAGGTTAGGTTAGGTTAGGTTATATTACGTTATTGATGTATATAAAGGTCCCACGGAAACATAGAGTCCAACAAGCCAGGAATGTTGTCAAATATTACAGCCGAGATGTTACGTTGGGTTATTTTAGGTTAAATTACGTTATTGATGGATATGAATGTCCCACGGAGACGTAGAGGCCAACAAGCCAGGAATGTTGTCAAATATTACCGCCGAGATGTTAGGTTGGTTTAGGTTAGGTTATATTATGTTTTTGATGTATATGAAGGCCCCACGGAGACGTAGAGGTCAACTCGACAGGAATGTTGTCAAATAATAGCGCCGAGAGGTTAGGTTGGGTTATATAAGGTTATATTACGTTATTGATGGATATGAAGGTCTCACGTAGAGGTAGCGGCCAACTCGCCAGGAATGTTGTCAAACATTACCGCCGAGATGTTAGGTTAGGTTAGGTTAGGTTATATTACGTTATTGATGTATATAAAGGTCCCACGGAAACATAGAGGCCAACAAGCCAGGAATGTTGTCAAATATTACAGCCGAGATGTTACGTTTGGTTATTTTAGGTTAAATTACGTTATTGATGGATATGAATGTCCCACGGAGACGTAGAGGCCAACAAGCCAGGAATGTTGTCAAATATTACCTCCGAGACGTTACTTTGGGTTAGGTTAGGTTATATTACGTTATTGATGTATATAAAGGTCTCAGGGAAACGTAGAGGCCAACAAGTCAGGAATGTGGTTAAACACTACCTCCGAGACGTTACTTTGGGTTAGGTTAGGTTATATTACGTTATTGATGTATGTAAAAGACCCACGGAAACGTAGAGTCCAACTCGCAAGGAATGTTGTCAAATATTACCGCCGAGATGTTAGGTTGGGTTAGGTTAGGTTATATTACGTTATTGATGTATATAAAAGTCTCAGGGAAACGTAGAGGCCAACAAGCCAGGAATGTGGTTAAACATTACCTCCGAGACGTTACTTTGGGTTAGGATAGGTTATATTACGTTATTGATGTATATAAAAGCCCCACGGAAGCGTAGAGGCCAACTCGCCAGGAATGTTGTCAAATATTAGTGCCGAGAGGTTGGGTTGTGTTAGGTTAGGTTATATTACGTTATTGATGTATATAAAGGCCCCACGGAGACGTAGAGTCCAACTCGCCACGAATGTTGTCAAATATTACCGCCGAAAGGTTAGGTTGTGTTAGGTTAGGTTATATTACGTTATTGATGTATATGAAAGTCCCACGGAGACGTAGAGGCCAACTCGCCAGGAATGTTGTCAAATAATAGCGCCGAGAGGTTAGGTTGGGTTATATAAGGTTATATTACGTTATTGATGGATATGAAGGTCTCACGGAGACGTAGAGGCCAACTCGCCAGGAATGTTATCAAACATTACCGCCGAGATGTTAGGTTGGGTTAGGTTAGGTTATATTACGTTATTGATGTATATAACGGTCTCAGGGAAACGTAGACGCCAACAAGCCAGGAATGTGGTTAAACATTACCTCCGTGACGTTACTTTGGGTTAGGTTAAGTTATATTACGCTATTGATGTATATAAAAGCCCCACGGAAACGTAGAGGCCAACTCGCCATGAATGTTGTCAAATATCAGTGCCGAGAGGTTGGGTAGTGTTAGGTTAGGTTATATTACGAAATTGATGTATATAAAGGCCCCACGGAGACGTAGAGGCCAACTCGCCAGGAATGTTGTCAAATAATAGCGCCGAAAGGTTAGGTTGGTTTAGGTTAGGTTATATTACGTTATTGATGTGTATAAAAGTCCCACGGAGACGTAAAGGCCAACTCGCCAGGAATGTTGTCAAATAATAGCGCCGAGAGGTTAGGTTGGGCTATATAAGGTTATATTACGATATTGACGGATATGAAGGCCTGACGGAGACGTAGAGGCCAACTCGCCAGGAATGTTGTCAAATATTACAGCCGAGATGTTACGTTGGGTTAGGTAATGTTATATTACGTTATTGATGTATATGAAGGCCTCACGGAGACGTAGAATCCAACAAGCCAGGAATGTGGTTAAACATTACCTCCGAGACGTTACTTTGGGTTAGGTTAGGTTATATTACGTTATTGATGTATATAAAGGTCTCAGGGAAACGTAGAGGCCAACTCGCCAGGAATGTTGTCAAATATTAGTGCCGAGAGGTTGGGTTGTGTTAGGTTAGGTTATATTAGGTTATTATGTATATAAAGGCCCCACGGAGACGTAGAGGCCAACTCGCCACGAATGTTGTCAAATATTACCG
The DNA here is from genome assembly GCA_963969225.1 of Xylocopa violacea. Lineage (NCBI taxonomy): Eukaryota > Metazoa > Arthropoda > Insecta > Hymenoptera > Apidae > Xylocopa > Xylocopa violacea. Next base: position 674,815 of record CAXAJV010000168.1, on the reverse strand, counting down.
CCGAGATGTTAGGTTGGGTTAGGTTAGGTTATATTACTTTATTGATGGATATGAAGGCCTCACGGAGACGTAGAGGACATCTCGCCAGGAATGTTGTCAAATATTACTGCCGAGATGTTAGGTTGGGTTAGGTTAGGTTATATTACGTTATTGATGTATATAAAGGTCCCACGGAAACATAGAGGCCAACAAGCCAGGAATGTTGTCAAATATTACAGCCGAGATGTTACGTTGGGTTATTTTAGGTTAAATTACGTTATTGATGGATATGAATGTCCCACGGAGACGTAGTGGCCAACAAGACAGGAATGTTGTCAAATATTACAGCCGAGATGTTACGTTGGGTTAGGTTAGGTTATATTACGTTTTTGATGTATATGAAGGACTCACGGAAACGTAGAAGCCAACAAGCCAGGAATGTGGTTAAACATTACCTGCGAGACGTTACTTTGGGTTAGGTTAGGTTATATTACGTTATTGATGTATATAAAGGTCTCAGGGAAACGTAGAGGCCAACTCGCCAGGAATGTTGTCAAACATTACCGCCGAGATGTTAGGTTGGGTTAGGTTATGTTATATTACGTTATTGATGTATATAAAAGCCCCACGGAAACGTAGAGGCCAACTCGCCAGGAATGTTGTCAAATATTAGTGCCGTGAGGTTGGGTTGTGTTAGGTTAGGTTATATTACGTTATTGGTGTATAGAAAGGCCCCACGGAGACGTAGAGGCCAACTCGCCACGAATGTTGTCAAATAATAGCGCCGAGAGGTTAGGTTGGGTTATATAAGGTTATATTACGTTATTGATGGATATGAAGGTCTCACGGAGAGGTAGCGGCAAACTCGCCAGGAATGTTGTCAAACATTACCGCCGAGATGTTAGGTTAGGTTAGGTTAGGTTATATTACGTTATTGATGTATATAAAGGTCCCACGGAAACATAGAGGCCAACAAGCCAGGAATGTTGTCAAATATTACAGCCGAGATATTACGTTGGGTTATTTTAGGTTAAATTACGTTATTGATGGATATGAATGTCCCACGGAGGCGTAGAGGCCAACAAGCCAGGAATGTTGTCAAATATTACCGCCGAGATGTTAGGTTGGGTTAGGTTTGGTTATATTATGTTTTTGATGTATATAAAGGTCCCACGGAAACATAGAGGCCAACAAGCCAGGAATGTTGTCAAATATTACAGCCGAGATGTTACGTTGGGTTATTTTAGGTTAAATTACGTTATTGATGGATATGAAGTTCTCACGGAGACGTAGAGGCCAACTCGCCAGGAATGTTGTCAAATAATAGCGCCGAAAGGTTAGGTTGGGTTAGGTTAGGTTATATTACGTTATTGATGTATATAAAAGTCCGACGGAGACGTAGAGGCCAACTCCACAGGAATGTTGTCAAATATTACCGCCGAGATGTTAGGTTGGGTTAGGTTAGGTTATATTACCTTATTGATATATATAAAGGTCCCACGGAAACATAGAGGCGAACAAGCCAGGAATGTTGTCAAATATTACAGCCGAGTTGTTACGTTGGGTTATTTTAGGTTAAATTACGTTATTGATGGATATGAATGTCCCACGGAGACGTAGAGGCCAACAAGCCAGGAATGTTGTCAAATATTACAGCCGAGTTGTTACGTTGGGTTAGGTTAGGTTATATTACGTTTTTGATGTATATGAAGGCCTCACGGAGACGTAGAAGCCAACAAGCCAGGAATGTGGTTAAACATTACCTCCGAGACGTTACTTTGGGTTAGGTTAGGTTATATTACGTTATTGATGTATATAAAGGCCCCACTGAGACCTAGAGTCCAACTCGCCAGGAATGTTGTCAAATATTACCGCCGAGATGTTAGGTTGGGTTAGGTTAGGTTATATTACGTTTTTGATGTATATGAAGGCCCCACGGAGACGTAGAGGCCAACTCGACAGGAATGTTGTCAAATAATAGCGCCGAGAGGTTAGGTTGGGTTATATAAGGTTATATTACGTTATTGATGGATATGAAGGTGTCACGGAGAGGTAGCGGCCAACTCGCCAGGAATGTTGTCAAACATTACCGCCGAGATGTTAGGTTAGGTTAGGTTAGGTTATATTACGTTATTGATGTATATAAAGGTCCCACGGAAACATAGAGGCCAACAAGCCAGGAATGTTGTCAAATATTACAGCCGAGATGTTACGTTGGGTTATTTTAGGTTAAATTACGTTATTGATGGATATGAATGTCCCACGGAGACGTAGAGTCCAACTCGCAAGGAATGTTGTCAAATATTACCGCCGAGATGTTAGGTTGGGTTAGGTTAGGTTATATTACGTTATTGATGTATATAAAAGTCTCAGGGAAACGTAGAGGCCAACAAGCCAGGAATGTGGTTAAACATTACCTCCGAGACGTTACTTTGGGTTAGGTTAGGTTATATTACGTTATTGATGTATATAAAGGCCCCACTGAGACCTAGAGTCCAACTCGCCAGGAATGTTGTCAAATATTACCGCCGAGATGTTAGGTTGGGTTAGGTTAGGTTATATTACGTTTTTGATGTATATGAAGGCCCCACGGAGACGTAGAGGCCAACTCGACAGGAATGTTGTCAAATAATAGCGCCGAGAGGTTAGGTTGGGTTATATAAGGTTATATTACGTTATTGATGGATATGAAGGTGTCACGGAGAGGTAGCGGCCAACTCGCCAGGAATGTTGTCAAACATTACCGCCGAGATGTTAGGTTAGGTTAGGTTAGGTTATATTACGTTATTGATGTATATAAAGGTCCCACGGAAACATAGAGGCCAACAAGCCAGGAATGTTGTCAAATATTACAGCCGAGATGTTACGTTGGGTTATTTTAGGTTAAATTACGTTATTGATGGATATGAATGTCCCACGGAGACGTAGAGGCCAACAAGCCAGGAATGTTGTCAAATATTACCGCCGAGATGTTAGGTTGGTTTAGGTTAGGTTATATTATGTTTTTGATGTATATGAAGGCCCCACGGAGACGTAGAGGTCAACTCGACAGGAATGTTGTCAAATAATAGCGCCGAGAGGTTAGGTTGGGTTATATAAGGTTATATTACGTTATTGATGGATATGAAGGTCTCACGTAGAGGTAGCGGCCAACTCGCCAGGAATGTTGTCAAACATTACCGCCGAGATGTTAGGTTAGGTTAGGTTAGGTTATATTACGTTATTGATGTATATAAAGGTCCCACGGAAACATAGAGGCCAACAAGCCAGGAATGTTGTCAAATATTACAGCCGAGATGTTACGTTTGGTTATTTTAGGTTAAATTACGTTATTGATGGATATGAATGTCCCACGGAGACGTAGAGGCCAACAAGCCAGGAATGTTGTCAAATATTACCTCCGAGACGTTACTTTGGGTTAGGTTAGGTTATATTACGTTATTGATGTATATAAAGGTCTCAGGGAAACGTAGAGGCCAACAAGCCAGGAATGTGGTTAAACACTACCTCCGAGACGTTACTTTGGGTTAGGTTAGGTTATATTACGTTATTGATGTATGTAAAAGACCCACGGAAACGTAGAGTCCAACTCGCAAGGAATGTTGTCAAATATTACCGCCGAGATGTTAGGTTGGGTTAGGTTAGGTTATATTACGTTATTGATGTATATAAAAGTCTCAGGGAAACGTAGAGGCCAACAAGCCAGGAATGTGGTTAAACATTACCTCCGAGACGTTACTTTGGGTTAGGATAGGTTATATTACGTTATTGATGTATATAAAAGCCCCACGGAAGCGTAGAGGCCAACTCGCCAGGAATGTTGTCAAATATTAGTGCCGAGAGGTTGGGTTGTGTTAGGTTAGGTTATATTACGTTATTGATGTATATAAAGGCCCCACGGAGACGTAGAGTCCAACTCGCCACGAATGTTGTCAAATATTACCGCCGAAAGGTTAGGTTGTGTTAGGTTAGGTTATATTACGTTATTGATGTATATGAAAGTCCCACGGAGACGTAGAGGCCAACTCGCCAGGAATGTTGTCAAATAATAGCGCCGAGAGGTTAGGTTGGGTTATATAAGGTTATATTACGTTATTGATGGATATGAAGGTCTCACGGAGACGTAGAGGCCAACTCGCCAGGAATGTTATCAAACATTACCGCCGAGATGTTAGGTTGGGTTAGGTTAGGTTATATTACGTTATTGATGTATATAACGGTCTCAGGGAAACGTAGACGCCAACAAGCCAGGAATGTGGTTAAACATTACCTCCGTGACGTTACTTTGGGTTAGGTTAAGTTATATTACGCTATTGATGTATATAAAAGCCCCACGGAAACGTAGAGGCCAACTCGCCATGAATGTTGTCAAATATCAGTGCCGAGAGGTTGGGTAGTGTTAGGTTAGGTTATATTACGAAATTGATGTATATAAAGGCCCCACGGAGACGTAGAGGCCAACTCGCCAGGAATGTTGTCAAATAATAGCGCCGAAAGGTTAGGTTGGTTTAGGTTAGGTTATATTACGTTATTGATGTGTATAAAAGTCCCACGGAGACGTAAAGGCCAACTCGCCAGGAATGTTGTCAAATAATAGCGCCGAGAGGTTAGGTTGGGCTATATAAGGTTATATTACGATATTGACGGATATGAAGGCCTGACGGAGACGTAGAGGCCAACTCGCCAGGAATGTTGTCAAATATTACAGCCGAGATGTTACGTTGGGTTAGGTAATGTTATATTACGTTATTGATGTATATGAAGGCCTCACGGAGACGTAGAATCCAACAAGCCAGGAATGTGGTTAAACATTACCTCCGAGACGTTACTTTGGGTTAGGTTAGGTTATATTACGTTATTGATGTATATAAAGGTCTCAGGGAAACGTAGAGGCCAACTCGCCAGGAATGTTGTCAAATATTAGTGCCGAGAGGTTGGGTTGTGTTAGGTTAGGTTATATTAGGTTATTATGTATATAAAGGCCCCACGGAGACGTAGAGGCCAACTCGCCACGAATGTTGTCAAATATTACCGCCGAGATGTTAGGTTGGGTTAGGTTAGGTTATATTACTTTATTGATGGATATGAAGGCCTCACGGAGACGTAGAGGACATCTCGCCAGGAATGTTGTCAAATATTACTGCCGAGATGTTAGGTTGGGTTAGGTTAGGTTATATTACGTTATTGATGTATATAAAGGTCCCACGGAAACATAGAGGCCAACAAGCCAGGAATGTTGTCAAATATTACAGCCGAGATGTTACGTTGGGTTATTTTAGGTTAAATTACGTTATTGATGGATATGAATGTCCCACGGAGACGTAGTGGCCAACAAGACAGGAATGTTGTCAAATATTACAGCCGAGATGTTACGTTGGGTTAGGTTAGGTTATATTACGTTTTTGATGTATATGAAGGACTCACGGAAACGTAGAAGCCAACAAGCCAGGAATGTGGTTAAACATTACCTGCGAGACGTTACTTTGGGTTAGGTTAGGTTATATTACGTTATTGATGTATATAAAGGTCTCAGGGAAACGTAGAGGCCAACTCGCCAGGAATGTTGTCAAACATTACCGCCGAGATGTTAGGTTGGGTTAGGTTATGTTATATTACGTTATTGATGTATATAAAAGCCCCACGGAAACGTAGAGGCCAACTCGCCAGGAATGTTGTCAAATATTAGTGCCGTGAGGTTGGGTTGTGTTAGGTTAGGTTATATTACGTTATTGGTGTATAGAAAGGCCCCACGGAGACGTAGAGGCCAACTCGCCACGAATGTTGTCAAATAATAGCGCCGAGAGGTTAGGTTGGGTTATATAAGGTTATATTACGTTATTGATGGATATGAAGGTCTCACGGAGAGGTAGCGGCAAACTCGCCAGGAATGTTGTCAAACATTACCGCCGAGATGTTAGGTTAGGTTAGGTTAGGTTATATTACGTTATTGATGTATATAAAGGTCCCACGGAAACATAGAGGCCAACAAGCCAGGAATGTTGTCAAATATTACAGCCGAGATATTACGTTGGGTTATTTTAGGTTAAATTACGTTATTGATGGATATGAATGTCCCACGGAGGCGTAGAGGCCAACAAGCCAGGAATGTTGTCAAATATTACCGCCGAGATGTTAGGTTGGGTTAGGTTTGGTTATATTATGTTTTTGATGTATATAAAGGTCCCACGGAAACATAGAGGCCAACAAGCCAGGAATGTTGTCAAATATTACAGCCGAGATGTTACGTTGGGTTATTTTAGGTTAAATTACGTTATTGATGGATATGAAGTTCTCACGGAGACGTAGAGGCCAACTCGCCAGGAATGTTGTCAAATAATAGCGCCGAAAGGTTAGGTTGGGTTAGGTTAGGTTATATTACGTTATTGATGTATATAAAAGTCCGACGGAGACGTAGAGGCCAACTCCACAGGAATGTTGTCAAATATTACCGCCGAGATGTTAGGTTGGGTTAGGTTAGGTTATATTACCTTATTGATATATATAAAGGTCCCACGGAAACATAGAGGCGAACAAGCCAGGAATGTTGTCAAATATTACAGCCGAGTTGTTACGTTGGGTTATTTTAGGTTAAATTACGTTATTGATGGATATGAATGTCCCACGGAGACGTAGAGGCCAACAAGCCAGGAATGTTGTCAAATATTACAGCCGAGTTGTTACGTTGGGTTAGGTTAGGTTATATTACGTTTTTGATGTATATGAAGGCCTCACGGAGACGTAGAAGCCAACAAGCCAGGAATGTGGTTAAACATTACCTCCGAGACGTTACTTTGGGTTAGGTTAGGTTATATTACGTTATTGATGTATATAAAGGCCCCACTGAGACCTAGAGTCCAACTCGCCAGGAATGTTGTCAAATATTACCGCCGAGATGTTAGGTTGGGTTAGGTTAGGTTATATTACGTTTTTGATGTATATGAAGGCCCCACGGAGACGTAGAGGCCAACTCGACAGGAATGTTGTCAAATAATAGCGCCGAGAGGTTAGGTTGGGTTATATAAGGTTATATTACGTTATTGATGGATATGAAGGTGTCACGGAGAGGTAGCGGCCAACTCGCCAGGAATGTTGTCAAACATTACCGCCGAGATGTTAGGTTAGGTTAGGTTAGGTTATATTACGTTATTGATGTATATAAAGGTCCCACGGAAACATAGAGGCCAACAAGCCAGGAATGTTGTCAAATATTACAGCCGAGATGTTACGTTGGGTTATTTTAGGTTAAATTACGTTATTGATGGATATGAATGTCCCACGGAGACGTAGAGTCCAACTCGCAAGGAATGTTGTCAAATATTACCGCCGAGATGTTAGGTTGGGTTAGGTTAGGTTATATTACGTTATTGATGTATATAAAAGTCTCAGGGAAACGTAGAGGCCAACAAGCCAGGAATGTGGTTAAACATTACCTCCGAGACGTTACTTTGGGTTAGGTTAGGTTATATTACGTTATTGATGTATATAAAGGCCCCACTGAGACCTAGAGTCCAACTCGCCAGGAATGTTGTCAAATATTACCGCCGAGATGTTAGGTTGGGTTAGGTTAGGTTATATTACGTTTTTGATGTATATGAAGGCCCCACGGAGACGTAGAGGCCAACTCGACAGGAATGTTGTCAAATAATAGCGCCGAGAGGTTAGGTTGGGTTATATAAGGTTATATTACGTTATTGATGGATATGAAGGTGTCACGGAGAGGTAGCGGCCAACTCGCCAGGAATGTTGTCAAACATTACCGCCGAGATGTTAGGTTAGGTTAGGTTAGGTTATATTACGTTATTGATGTATATAAAGGTCCCACGGAAACATAGAGGCCAACAAGCCAGGAATGTTGTCAAATATTACAGCCGAGATGTTACGTTGGGTTATTTTAGGTTAAATTACGTTATTGATGGATATGAATGTCCCACGGAGACGTAGAGGCCAACAAGCCAGGAATGTTGTCAAATATTACCGCCGAGATGTTAGGTTGGTTTAGGTTAGGTTATATTATGTTTTTGATGTATATGAAGGCCCCACGGAGACGTAGAGGTCAACTCGACAGGAATGTTGTCAAATAATAGCGCCGAGAGGTTAGGTTGGGTTATATAAGGTTATATTACGTTATTGATGGATATGAAGGTCTCACGTAGAGGTAGCGGCCAACTCGCCAGGAATGTTGTCAAACATTACCGCCGAGATGTTAGGTTAGGTTAGGTTAGGTTATATTACGTTATTGATGTATATAAAGGTCCCACGGAAACATAGAGGCCAACAAGCCAGGAATGTTGTCAAATATTACAGCCGAGATGTTACGTTTGGTTATTTTAGGTTAAATTACGTTATTGATGGATATGAATGTCCCACGGAGACGTAGAGGCCAACAAGCCAGGAATGTTGTCAAATATTACCTCCGAGACGTTACTTTGGGTTAGGTTAGGTTATATTACGTTATTGATGTATATAAAGGTCTCAGGGAAACGTAGAGGCCAACAAGCCAGGAATGTGGTTAAACACTACCTCCGAGACGTTACTTTGGGTTAGGTTAGGTTATATTACGTTATTGATGTATGTAAAAAGACCCACGGAAACGTAGAGTCCAACTCGCAAGGAATGTTGTCAAATATTACCGCCGAGATGTTAGGTTGGGTTAGGTTAGGTTATATTACGTTATTGATGTATATAAAAGTCTCAGGGAAACGTAGAGGCCAACAAGCCAGGAATGTGGTTAAACATTACCTCCGAGACGTTACTTTGGGGTTAGGATAGGTTATATTACGTTATTGATGTATATAAAAGCCCCACGGAAGCGTAGAGGCCAACTCGCCAGGAATGTTGTCAAATATTAGTGCCGAGAGGTTGGGTTGTGTTAGGTTAGGTTATATTACGTTATTGATGTATATAAAGGCCCCACGGAGACACTCTGAGATAGCGCGT